>JARQOC010000011.1:25005455-25605455 GCA_033576535.1 Allobates femoralis
ACTATGCTTAACTCGACTGCAGGATTGTTTTAGCTGCGGTGCGGGTTGCCGGCATTCCGCTCCTCCTCTTCATGTTCATTTCATACTGCGGAGACGTAAGAGGCTGCCATTGGGTGACTGCAGGGAGAAGCCGCCCTGCACCAGCCGCACATGGTGAGTACAGGGCGGCTTTGGTCTCCCTGTGGCCACCCGTAGGTTCACTCAGGTCCGGAGGAGCTCCTCCGGACCATGACAACATACCCCAACACAGACTTACACAAATTTGTGAACAGTATTTCAATTAAAAAGTCTTAGATTTCGTAGATCAGCTCATGAAAAATGGGGGCAAAAGTGTTAGGTTTAGATTTTTTTATTCTCTACACTGAAATAAATTGGGTGAGTTTATTTTTACTTTTGCTTTGACTGCAATATTCTAAGAGCCAGAACTTTCTTGCTTTCCAGTTACCGGTAAGTGCTTGGTTTTGCTGTAGCTTTTCATTTGTTATTATTTTATTTTTTTTACAAATTTGATATCCATGTGACCTCCTGATCTTTGGGAGGTGTTGGGACCCCAAAAAGTTGTTCTAAGTTGTTAATCAAATGGGATAGACATTTTTATATTACAACCACTGGCAAACATTATGGAATCACCTGACTCGGGGGATGTTCATTCAGTTGTTTAATGATATAGAAAAATATCAGATCACAGACATGGCACAAAACTAAAGTCATTTCAAATGGCAACTTTATGGCTTTAAGAAACACTAAAAGAAATCAAGATAAAAATTGTGGTAGTCAGTAAGGGTACATTTTTTCAGACCAAACAGAGGGAAAAAATTATGGAATCACTCAATTCTGAGGAAGAAATTATGGAATCACCCTGTAAATTTTCATTCCCAAAACTAACACCTGCATCAGATAAGATCTGCTCGTTAGTCTGCATCTAAAGGGCCTGTCACACGTGTCAATGTCGCCCGCGATATCGCTCATGCGTCACAAATTATTAATCGCCTGAGCGATGTGGAATTATCGCAGGTAAGATGTCACACGCGTCAATATGACCCAGCGATGCGGTGAGGTCGCCATCTTGCGAGCGATTTTATTTAGTCGCTTGTACGATGTCAAAATAGAAAATACGTCGCTGAGTTTAGTGTCACACGCAGCGATGCACAAGGTCTACTGAGCGATGAGCGACAGGTTTTACATCTGGCAGTGAAACCTGCGATCGGCGATCAGCGACATATCGCTGGTTGCATCGCTTGGTCACACGCTTCAATGTCGCTCCTGCGTCACTTTTACATCGCTCGAGCGATTGAAAATCCGTGACGTACGAGCGACATTGACAGCGATATCGATGCGTGTGACATACCCTTAAAAAGGAGTGATCACACCTTGGAGAGCTGTTGCACCAAGTGGACTGACATGAATCATGGCTCCAACATGAGAGATGTCAATGGAAACAAAGGAGAGGATTATCAAACTCTTAAAAGAGGGTAAATCATCACGCAATGTTGAAAAAGATTTTGGTTGTTCACAGTCAGCTGTGTCAATACAAACAACATGGGAAGGTTGTTAAAGGGAAACATACTGGTAGACCAAGGAAGACATCAAAGCATCAAGACCGGAAACTTAAAGCAATATGTCTCCAAAACAGGAAATGCACAACAAAACAAATGAGGAACGAATGGGAGGAAACTGGAGTCAATGTCTGAGACTGAACTGTAAGAAACCGCCTAACAGAAATGGGATTTACATATAGAAAAGCTAAACAAAGGCCATCATTAACACCTAAACAGAAAAAAACAAGGTTACAATGGGCTAAAGAAAAGCAATCGTGGACTGTGAATGACTGGATGAAAGTCATATTCAGTGATGAATCGCGAATCTGCATTGGGCAAGGTGATGATGCTGGAAACTTTGTTTGGTGCCGTTCCAATAAGATTTATATAGATGACTGCCTGAAGAGAATATGCAAATTTCCACAGTCATTGATGATATGGGGCTGCATGCCAGGTAAAGGCACTGGGGAGATGGCTGTCATTACATCTTCGATAAATGCTCAAGTTTACTTTGATATTTTGGACAGGTTTCTTATTCCATCAATTGAAAGGATGTTTGGGGATGATGAAATCATTTTTCAAGATGATAATGCATCCTGCCATAGAGCAAAAACTGTGAAAACATTCCTTGAAAGAAGACACCTAAGGTCAATGTAATGGACTGCAAATAGTCTGGATCTTAATCCAATTGAAAATCTTTGGTGGAAGTTGAAGAAAATGGTCCATGGCAAGGCTCCAACCTGCAAAGCTGATCTGGCAACAGCAATCAGAGAAAGTTGGAGCCAGATTGATGAAGAGTACTGTTTGTCACTCATTAAGTCCATGCCCCAGAGACTGCAAGCAGTTATTAAAGCCAGAGGTGGTGCAACAAAATACTAGTGATGTATTGGAGTGTTCTTTTGTGTGTTTGTTTTTCATGATTCCATAATTTTTTCCCTCTGCTTGGTCTGAAAAAAATTACCCTTACTGACTAGCACATTTTTTATCTTGATTTCTTTTAATGTTTCTTAAAGCCATAAAGTTGCCATTTGCAATTACTTTAATGAACATCCTCCGAGCCAGGTGATTACATAATTTTTGCCAGTGGTTGTATATCACTTTGCTATACCCATGTGCGTGATTTTCACAACTGAAGTTAAAAAAAAAAATAACCTAAGTGCCAGCTGAAGAGACAATTTGCATATTTAATTTCCCAGAGGAGCATTGCGGATCTGAGTCTCCTCATTAGGCTGGAATCACACTGTCCGTGTGATATGCGAGGCTGTCGGACGAGTCTTGGAGCAGTCGCCTGAATGTCAGCTGTTTGTATTTCTATACAGCTCCACACTCCCGTACAGAGAGGGAGAGGCTGTTCAGGGTCACTGATCCGAGAGACTCGCATGTAAGTAGTATAATGTTTACTATTATGTAGAGGCTGCCGGGAACCACTCTTCCTCCTCACCGCTCGCTTTCTGAGCTCCTCTACAGGAGAGACACCGCTCTCACTTCACCACCGGCTCCTTCTGCCGTCCAGGGCTCCCGGGTGCACTTCCAGGTTAGAGCTGGTATTTCCGAGGCAGACAAACAGAATGGCAGCACTCACCGGTTCCTGGTTTGTAGCGATTTTATTTTCAGTGCATCATAGCGGTACAGTGATCATAGTAGGAGGTGGGAGGAGGAGGATGGGGGTACAGCAACCACGGACCGTTTCGCACCACTTATCGGTGCTTCCACAGGTTACAATGAGGCTGGGTGTCACATGCTGTTTTATATGCCCACCCAAGTAATTAAATATTCATTTTTTGTGTGACAGATTAAGAACATACACATTTCATATACAAATACAGTTGTAAAACATCAATAAAGTGTTATAAAAGTGTATGCTAATAAAGTGCCAGTATAGTGCTATATTAAAAACAGACCAATTTATATAGGACCTTATATACTTTTTTTCAATCATCTTACAGTTATCTATAAAATGACAGACAAATCATTCTTGTCATTAAATCCCATCTGACCTTGGGCCCTCAGTCTTAAGATCCATTTAGCCTCTTGTTGCAGGAGTAATTTATGTACATTCCCACTTTTTGGGGGCAGCTCCACTCTTTCCAAACCTATAAACCTAATGGCGGCTTTACACGTCCCGATATCGGCGTCCAACTTCGATAAAAAGTCTCGTGGTTCGTGCGTTAGCGTCGACATCGTTCGTGCGTTGTGTGGTGTGAATGTGCAATTTGATGTAAGAACGATGCCAAAACGATATCGGGGGAGAAATGAGCAGGCTCTCCAACTGCCCGATATTGGATGGACGATGTGGCTGGATCGTGCTGTGTGACAGCCCAACACCGACTTGGAGCACAACTTCCCCTATTCACTCCCATGTTAAATGGTCGTTCCCTGGATCGCTCGTACGAGGGGGCGTACACATCGCAGTTACGTTGCCCAATGAAATCTCCCTGTGTGAAAGCTCCTATGCGATCTTGGATTTTAGCCAAAAATGTCTGCGCTCCCGTGCCGTTGCATACAATATCGAAACGATGTTGGGACGTGTAAAGCGGCCATAAGAGTTTTAGGATTGCTGTTATGGACTTCTCTTACATGCTCTATCAGCCTAGTAGAACCCACCCCTGTTTCAATTGACTTACAATGCTCTCTAAACCTTACATAAAGATGCCCGATTGTCTTTCCTATGTAGAATATGCCACAAGGGCACAAAATCCCATATACTATATTTTTGGGTTTACACAATATGAATTGCCTTACATCATGAAGCATATGACCAATTTTTAATGGGTTACAGGTCATATGTTGGGGACAGTACTTACAATTGCCACACTTAAAATTCCCCTTAGGACTCTGCTTCTCCAAAGACGTCTTTTCCGGTAATAATCTCTTCTTCACCACTATGTACCAGTTTTTGTTTATGGCTTGTCGGATAATTCTACTGCTGTTTTCTAACCCTCCTTCCATCTTGTGTCGACCTTTTCCTGAGCTTTTTTTTATCAAATCCACCGGGTAACCTCTAGCTACCAATCGACTCTTTAGGTGATGCATCTGTTCTTCATACCTCTCATCTGCACTATTTATCCTTCTTAGGCATAAAATTTGATTATATGGCAGGGACTTTTTTTTATATGATACGGGTGGTTGCTCTTATAATGTAATACAGAATGTGGCTGTGGGCTTTCTAAAATTCTCAGTCTCCAATTTCCCATCACTGACTATGACTTTCATGTCAAGGGACTCCTATACTTCCCCCTCCTATCACATATGTAAACTTCATATTCATGTTAATCTTATTTAGGTACTCCACAAATAGTTCAAACTCTTCTTTGGACCCATCCCATACCACGAACACATCGTCTACATAACGGTAGTAATACTTTATATTCCTCAAAAATTGATTACTTATTGCATACACAAATTTATTTTCCATGACCCCAAGAAACAGATTTGCTAGTATGCATGCTACTGGTGTACCCATAGCGGTACCATTGCATTGAACATACCACTGGTTAATAAATTTGAAAGCATTATGGCCTAAAATGAATTTTAAAGCCTCAACAATAAATCCAGTTTTCGGATCTGACATGTCAGTTGACCTCTGGACCTCTTGACCTCTTGAACCACCTCTACCGCTTGGTCATGAGGGATCCTCGTATAGAGGCTCTCCACGTCAATTGACGCGAGTTGGAAACCGTCCTGCCATTCAACCCCTCTCAGGGCCCTTAAAAAATCATCTGTATCTTTAATATATGCCGGGATTACGCCCATGAACAAGACTCAGCTGCCAGTCAAGAAAGCATGACGGGTTTGATCAAAGAACCGACCCCCGACACGATTGGCCTTCCTGGAGGCGCAGTCAGCGATGTGTGTATCTTGGGCAAATAGTACCAGTTTGGTTTACATGGAAACTCAGGGTACAACTTTTCTGCTTCTATCGTGGTCAGGATACCTAGATCTACTGACTTTTTTAAAAGAATTCTCAATTTATCTTTAAATTTATTTGTGGGGTGGAATCTTAACCTTTCATACGTCTTGGGATCGGAGAGTTGTCTTATCGCTTTGCTCATAGAATCAAATTTTTGTAGCGCACAACATTCCCACCTTTGTCAGCTTTACGTACTATCACATCATTGCAGTGTTTTAGCTCTTCCAAGGCTTTACACTCACCCTGCATCAAAATCCGTGGGGGTCGCTTCATAGAACAGGGCTTCCACATCTCCTGACACCTGTTCTTAGAATAAATCGACATCATTACCCTGGGTTATAGGTGGACAAAAAGTGGACTTGAAACCCCCTACAAAAGGGCTCATGTCTTAATTCACTCATTGGTTCAAAAGCATCTTTATGATCAGTGATACTTAAAAGATCTGACACATCATCATCAGCCTCCAGTAGATTTGAACATAACGGAATCCCAAAGATCCTGTTGTAAAATAACCTCTCTTTCATTTCCTTTTAGCTCCCCTGTTCTTTCTAACATATGCTTTTCTTTTTCTATTGTCCGGGTAAATCCTTTGTTTTGACCAATTAAAGATCTAGCCCAAATCATAGTCTCTTTTGTCCCGTATAAATGTGTCTCTTTTCCTTTGCTTTACTTCATTTTGAATAGGCAATATTCTTTTCTGCATCCTATCGGCAAACGGATTCCATTGTTTGGTGGTATATCTTGTGTGCAATTCCTCCTTGGCCTTATTTAAGTCCTTTTTAGTCTCCTTACCCAGGCAACGGTCGACAGGCTCATATCTGCAGTCAACCGGACAATGAGGGTAGACAATCCCGTAACTACGGCATCAAACCATACAGTCTCCTTTAAGAGCGCTAAACGCCCACATAAAATCTTTGCGGATGACCACGAATTCCAGGAAACTACTAGCCAAACAAAGGGAACGCCCGGACAGAAAGTTCGGAGGTCGCAGACACATCGAAGCCCGGTAACCTTTTGCCCCTGCCCTAACCAAGGATTGGACGGACTCTCCACCAGTCGACCATATTCCCCCTCCAATCTCCCGCCTTACGGCTAAGACACTGCTGTCGCTTTCGGACGGGTCATCCATTAAAGACCTGACTGATCGCCAGGTCAAGCAACTCGCCCGCTCTGTGTTTGAGGCAGCGGGTTCCTCACTTTCACAGTCTTTTGCCTCGGTATGGGTTGCCAAGGCACTCATGGTTTGGGCAGACACCTTGCAAAATTCCCTGGATCTGACTAAAGGCCCAGTTACACACACATAATTGTGCAGAGGTTGTTAACAGATCTCTGGTTGCAGTGAAATCATGGACACATCGTTACATTTTGTGGCTGTGTACAAATGTAACAATGTGTCCACGATTTCACTGCAACCAGAGATCTGCGAACAATGTCTGCACAATTATCTGTGTGTGTAACGGGGCCTTTAGTCACACAAATGAGCATGGCTGGGGAATACCTGATTCACGCCTCTCTTGACTTGGTCACTTGTGCAGCTCTAGCAGCCTCTAACGCGATTGCTATTTGCAGAGCCCTCTGGCTCAGGCAATGCAAGGCGGACTTGGCATCAAAAAAATCCCTGACCAGCCCACCTTATCAGAGCAAGGCGAGACATTGGACAAACTGATCTCAGATGCCACAGGTGGGAAAAGCACCTCGCTCCCCCAACACAAACCCAGATGCCCCTTCGTCAGGCAACAGCAAACTCACTTTTGCCCCTTTTGCAGCTCCTTTGGGTAGATGTCCATCTGGAAGCCTACAACCACAACTCACTCACCGCGCCGAAATAGGCCCACTCACTCGTCCTACAAGTCAACCTCATCCTGGCAGAATCGTCCAAAACAGACCAGACCCAAAACGATCGCAATGTTTTTCTTCTTCGTGACTCGTATCAGCCCCCGGAAGATACCCCCTTGTCGGTGGCTGGCTTTTACAGTTCCGCCATACTTGGCTCACCACTGACAGATTGGTCAGGGTGTAGTGAAATATGTATCTCAGGGACTGGACACTAGACCAGTAAGGGGTTAAATCCCATGTCCATCCACAAGAGGTCACAACCTGCTTTATATAAGCGAACACTAACACCGCAGTCACACTGACTCCAGTCTCCCCAGGGGCCACCTTGCCAGCAGGGCAATAAATTCACACATATTGGGGGCCTCAAAGAGGAAGAGAATTGATAAGAGAGAGGAGCCATCTCAAATAGTGAGCTTCAAACAGACCCACAGATGGGAAGGGAAATCAGGAGACCTAGTCAGAAGACAAAGAACATTTTAAAACATAATATATGCATGGCTAAATTAGTGAGTGTCCAATCAAAGACCCAGAAGTAGAATGTTAAACTAGAAGGCCGGTTTTGAATCTGACCCCCCCCCCCCCAGTCTGAGTCTATATCTGGGCTCGCACAGCTAAAGCTCCGTGTCACAGAGATGGGTCAGCCGAAGCTGCTGTGAACCTCTTTCCATATATTTCTGCTCTCCCCATAGGGCACCTGATGCGAAGTTTAGGTTTCTGTAAGTTTCTCCTTTTTATTTCATTGTTTGCATATGTGTATGTCATTTTATTATTTCTATTTTTATATATCTTTTTATGTAAGCACTGTACCTTTAATATTAAACCTTAAAACTTTAATAAGTCTGAACCTTGTATACTCTAAGGCTGGCTTCACACTGCAGTTTTTCACTGATCAGTGTCCATCAGTGTTTGTGTTCCAAAACCAGGAGAGGAACCAGGAGAGGAACCAGGAGAGGAACTTGCAGAGAAAAAGTATAATTGAAAGATTGACACCTGTTCTGAGTTTTGGAGACACTCCTGGTTTTGGCACCCGAACACTGATGGACACTGATCAGTGAAAAACTGCAGTGTGAAGCCAGCCTAAGAATCCACAGCCCAAGGAAGGTGTGATGTTGTTGATTGTCTGATAAGTCTTAGTTTAGGGGAACTCATCGGCGCCCAAAATCCGGTGGGTGGTGGCAGCGTGTGTGAAGCGGAGTGCGTGGTCTGAGTCAGGGGTGTGATTGATGCTCCCTTTCAGCATAGGACAGAGGTCGAGTGTTGGATTGAGTGAGAGGAGATAGATTAACCCTTGCAGGCGCAACCCCAAGTCACTTGCTGAAAAGTGGGTACTTGACACAGGGATTTAGTGTCTTCTGGGTACAACATAGAATTCACTTCGTCCTCCACAACGTTTTTTTTTCTCTCCAGACCCCCAAAGGCAACAAAAATGGCTTGCGCCTTTTTCAATGCCATAGCCTCACTCCGTCTCGGGGTGTAATCGTCCTCCTACCGGACTCAGAGCGCTTCAGAGGGTTTTACTCAAACCTTTTCGTAGTTCCCAAGAAAGATGGGTCAGTCCGTCCCATTCTGGACCTCAAACATCTAAACAAATATGTCCGAGTCCGTCTTTTCAGGATGGAGTCCCTTCAATCCATCATAGCTTCTATGGCGGAAGGAGAGTTTTCTCTTTCGCGTCATTGAGGGACACGACTGTGGGTGTAATTATGCTGCAGTTCACCAGGAGGCGACACTAAGTAGAATCTGAAAAAAACACAGAAACAGGCTCCTCCCCTGCAGTATACACCCCTTTGGATGGTGCCAGCTCAACCAGTTTTTGCTTAATGTCTTAGTAGGTAGACACCTTTATTACTTTTCTCTAGAATTTTATTTCAATTTTTATTAGATTTTTTTGTAGATTTTTCAACTTCAAGAGGATTAAGCAAAAGTATTGAACTAGCTGGCCACCCTCCCAATCGCCAGGGAGGCACACGCACCAGGGCCCCCTTGCGCAAGGTGGAGTGCAACCTTCACTGGGCCGAATTGACCAGATCTGTTCTCTCGGCGGTGCACATTCAGGGCGTGGAGAACTGGGCGGCGGATTTTCTCAGCCTCCAAGGCCTCGCTGCAGGGGATTGATCACACCTCCCCCTCTCTGTCGGAGCGGACGCACTGATGCAATCATGGCACCAGTACCGCCTTCCATACTTCTTCCCTCCTCCCGATTCCTAAGGTTGTGAGGAAGATCAAATCTGAGGGGGTCCCAATTATTTTAATAGCCCTGGATTGGCCCAAGCGCGCCTGCTACACCGACCTAGTACAACTTGTCGTCGTTGTTCCATGGCATCTACCAGATCGACCAGACCTTCTGACCCAAGGACCAATCTGCCACCAGGATTGGAAGGACCCGAATTTGATGACATGACAGTTGAGACCAGGATCCTGACCTGGGCCGGTTTTTCGTCGACTGTCATCAGTACGATGATTGCAGAGTGAAAACCTGTGATGGCCCGTATTTGCCACCGCACGTGGAAAATAATCTTATCATGGTGTAGAGAGCAGGGACACTATCCCTTCCCCGTGTCTATCCTGGTGATACTGAGTTTTCGTCAGTCGGGACTGGACTTGGGATTGTCCTAAAAGTTCCCTAAAGGGACAAATCCCTTTAAGTCCCCAGATCAAAACTTTTGTCCAGGGTGTGTCTCGCCTAGTCCCACCTTATCTGTGACCATTGAAACCATGGGACCTTAACCTGGTCCTGGATGCACTTCAAAGACCCCCCTTTGAACCTCAAAGAAATCTTGCTCTCACTTCTTTCTGGAAGGTGGTCTTCCTTGTGGCGATCACCTCCATCAGACGTGTCTCTGAGCTGGCTGTGCTCTCTTGCCGAGAGCCCTTTCTATCCCTTTCATCAGGATAAGGTAGTACTCCGGCGAGCTCCCTCTTTTTTTGCCAAAGGTGGTCTCTTCATTTTCACTTCAATGAAGAGATCAGCCTTCCTTCCTTCTGCCTGGCTCCAGTGCATCAGATCGTAAAGGCTTTGCATACCCTGGTCCTTGTGTGGGTCCTTAGATATTACGTATCTAGGACTGCTCCCTTCCGTAAGACGGATACTCTTTTCGTCCTCCTGGAGGGTCCCAGGGAGGGTCCCAGGGAGGGCATGCTTGCAGCCAAGGCCACGCTGGCTAGGTGAATTTGCTCCACCATACAAAAAGCGTAACTACAAAAGAACAAGCTGCTCCCTATTGACTTACAGGCATACTCCACATGTGCGGTTTGGGCGTCCTGGAGCATTCGGCACCAGGCACCTGCTGAACAGGTGTGCAGGGCGGGTACCTGGTCAAGCCTGCATACTTTTGCAAAACACTAATGTGCATACCCAAGCTTCTGCAGATGCAAGACTTGGCAGACGTATTCTGCAGGCTGCGGTAGCACACCTGGCCACTTAGGTGACTCGATAAGCATGTTGCTTTTTACATTCAATTCCAGCTAATTTTCCCACCCAGTGACTGCTTTGGGACGTCCCATGGTCCTGTGGCCCCCAATGAGGCGATGGAGAAATAGAAAAGGATTTTTGTGTGTACTCACCGTAAAATCATTTTCTCTGAGCCTCTATTGAGGGACACAGCGCCCACCATATTGCCTCGTTTTGGGCATTACTTTATGGTTTTTTTTTTTCCTGAGTTCATGGAGAATTGCTTATTGCCTTTAGGTGCAATGTTTGTGCTATTTCTCCTACTACTTGCTCACTGAACTGGCTCAGCGCCTGGTCCAGCCAGGTGTTGTAGACTGCAGGGAAGGAGCTAATCTGCTTTTTTCATATTCACTTAGTGTCAGCCTCCTAGAGATAGCAGCATACCACCCATGGTCATGGTCTTGTGTCCCCCAATAGAGGCTCAGAGAAAAGGATTTTACGATGAGTCCATTTTTTAAGGAATATAAAGCATTACTACCGTTATGTAGATGATGTGTTTGTGGTATAGGTCCAAAGAAGAGTTTGAACTACCGGTATTTGTGGAGTACCTAAATAAGATTAACATGAATATGAAGTTAACATATGTGATGGGAGGTATTGGAGTTCCTGGACGTGAAAGTCATAGTCAGTGATGGAAAATTGGAGACTGAGAATTTTAGAAAGCCCGCAGCCACAAATTCTATATTGCATTATAAGAGCAACCACCCGTATCATATAAAAAAGTCCCTGCCATACAATCAAATTTTATGCCTAAGAAGGAATGAGAAAGACAAAAGTAGAAGACCTGGGCAATAAAAGTCTAGAGAATAAAATCCTGCTTTGGTAGAAAAAGAAGTAAAGTTATATTGGGCTATTCAATCATTATCTTATGTACAAAGCGACAGTCCCTAGGGGCCTGAGAATTCTTAAAGATCCATCTCAATATTTGGAAGATACCAGTTTTGTTAATGAGTGGTGTGATAGAGTGCACAAAGAAAATGCTGAGCTTAATCCTAAAACAGAGTGAAAAGAATCACAATCTGGGGAATTAAATTCAAAAGGATCCTCCAGGTCAGGGTCCGAATCCAGGTCCTGTTGGTCGTCAGTCATAGGGAAGCCGGGGCTCAATTCCCTCGTGGGAGAGGCATGGGAGCCATGGGAAGAAACGGATGATACATTTCGGTGAGCCCTCCATTTGGCAATTGTGGTACGTGGTCTACCCTCGTCAGAAGACTGGTGCTGCATAGCTTGGTCCAGGTTGTTTGAAAACCTTTCCATAGATTGGGAAAAGAACACTGCCCAGGCTCTGATCACTGGGAAATGCAGAGGGTGATGCGGCGGAGGCAGTGGCCGAGGTGCTGGCAGTCTTGGCAGTGTGGAATGGAAAGACCCCGCGGTAGGTCAGAGTGACAGGAAACACGAAGTGTAAATAATTGCATGGGCCTTAACAGGCTTAGGGTTTTTCTTTGAGGTCTTAGAGGACTGCATTGTGAAGGAAAATAGAAAACCCCACCAAGTCACTCAAATACAGTGACAAAGGTCCCTGGTGTGAAAGCAGGGTGCTGCAGCGCTGTGAGGGTACACAGTGGGATAGCTAATTAGTCCTATGTTGCAGGAGACGGTGTCCCCTGAACAAGATGGTCAGCTCTTACCAGAGGGAGATGTAAGAATTCCCTGCAGCCTGAAGGTCCTATGTCCCCCTGCTGTGAGAGTTCTTCCTGGTGGGTCCGCGGTCTGAAGGGGTCCCACGAGTGGAGGAATGGATGCCGTTGCAAAAAAAGGCACGCTGCAAATCCTGCGATCTGCGAGAAGCAAAGGAAAAGAGGGCCGGGTGCGCAAAAATACTGCGTCATCGGGAGGCAGAACCTGCCGAGGACGAGTCCTCGGGGGCGGACCGGTCGGTAGGCCCTTCTGATGATGCGTCATCGCAGGCCGATAGGCCCAAGCCGGGGCCTACATGTTCAGCCCAGCAGTGACGAAAGTGTCGGCCGGGATTGAACGCCCTAAGAGAAACTAGCCTGGGGGTGCCACAGGAGGTGTGGTCGGGGAAAAAGTTATGGGGAAGCACTCCGCCATATGCAGGCTCACCCACCTGTGTCCTCTGGTGGTCCAGTGACATTCCTTGCTGGCAGATTAGTCCTGCTGCTTCCTCTAGGCTCTGTGGAGGAATGCATAGTGTCACCAAGTTGGGGGTGCCTGGGCTCAGCAGTGGAAAAAGGCAAAATGCAGCTGCAAGCCAGGCTCATTGTGGGAGACCTGGGGAGTACAGTCCACTGGTGCAAATGCTGCTGTTTCTAGGAGCCCTGTGCGCCTTCTACCCAGGATCTTTTGAAAAGAGACTGGGGAGGCTAAATACATATGTTTTCGGGAGGAGGGGGGAGCCATCAGTCCAATCCTTAGTTAGGAATGATGCCAGGTATAGAGGTTTACTCCAGGTGCAGAGGTGGATACGGGGAGGCGACACTCCGCGTGCCCTTCTGTTGGTGGTTGTGGGAAACTGGCACTCGCTGGGTTGTGCACAACCCGGCAAGCGATAACCATGAATGTTGCAAATAGGTAACATCGCTATCACACAGCACGATGCACCTGCAAAGACTTTTCAGCGATGTTGCAGGCAACATGGCCCCGTGTAACGGTACCTTCAGTGTCAGCCTCCTAGAGAGCAGCATAACACCCATGGTCACGGTCCTGTGTCCCCCAATGAGGCGATGGAGAAAATATCAAATGACTATTAAAACTCCATGTTTAAGCCTTTAATAAGCTGTCGTCACGCTTGATTTAGAAGGTGAACCTGTTGCCGTCTCTGATCATATCATTCACCCTTGGGTTCTGGCTATTGAATGTATTATTAAAGCATTATCCTGCATCATAATTTCTCAAAGAGCAATGTTACATTGAGCTGATGCAGATGTGACTTCCAGACTGGAATACTAACGACCCTCACCATATTCATGAGCATTTTTGGAATAATTCTCATGAAAACATCCTCGTAAATGTAAAATAAATGAGAAACTAAAGCCAATTCCCAAATAAATACTAACACAAACTAAAAGACAAGGCTTTAATACTTCATAAAAATGTACAAAAATAGCCCGGTCAGCAGAATGTATACCACAGAATAATCACTGGGGGAGGTGGGAAGGCGACAAATAAAAGGGAATGTAAAAAAATAAGATTCTGCTTAAATCCAGAATTACACTTCAGTCCCCCGACCCCACCCGTCCAGAGCCAATGGGGATAAATAGATATTATCCAAAACAAGGTGAATTTAATGGTTTACAGAAAATCAAGTGGCACATTCTGTTATTGGTTGCTTAAGGCAAATATTAGGGGGGGATGGAAGAAAAAAAAACAAAAACAAAGTGAAATTTACAACTCGGAGTTTTAAACACTGAGGACATTTCTCCAATGGAGATAATTATTTGTACAGAGAGCAGCGGATTGATTCCTGGAGGGCGAGCAATTCCCTGCTAGAGATTATAAGAATCAGGCATTTGTCGCTTTTTTTTATTGTAAACGGTATTTGGTAATGAGTTGTTCCTATTGATCATCGTCCAGCTGCTCCAGAAGTGTTCGTCTTCGCTTCTCCAGCTCCCCTTCACTTAATTCACTTCCAGATGTGTCCCAGTTAGCCTGTAAAAAGAAATAAACATGTAATCATCTGTTGGGGGGTTATAACTATGATGAACTGAATGTAACCACAGACACTAGGTCTACTCTTAGGGATCATTGTGCACCAAATAGATCACACATTGTAAGCACAAAGAGTGCAATGAGCCTACAGGCTTTACTAAATGTAGAGGTGAACAAGCCCCCCAAGCTGAACTGACTGCTCCTCAGTGTCCCTCCTCCCTGCTGTGATCTCTCACTGCTCAACTCAAGCTGCAGCTGTCAATAAGGCAGGAAGAGCGGAGACTGAATGCACTTGGACTCCTTAAGACAATATTATTCTCATGACCAGTTAGGGTTAGTTTTTGTTCTTCCCTTTCTTCAAAGAGCCGTAACGGTTTTATTTTATCTTCAATATACCCGTATGAGTTTTCTCCGGATGAGTTGTACTTTTCAAACGACATTCATTCTAGCGCATAGTGTACTGGAAAACAGAAAATGCAGAAAAAAAAATGCAACTCTACAATTGTTTATTATTATTTACCATGTTCACTATATGTTAAAACTGACCTGGCAGTATGACTACCCAGGTCAGTCCTAGTATGCAGATACCAAACGTGCCTAGTATTTACCGTACATACTCGCGTATAAGCCGAGTTTTTCAGCCCAAAAATTGGGCTGAAAAGTCCCCCCCTCGGCTTATACGCGAGTCACTGTATACTGTATACAATGTATACAGTATACAGTGCCCCCCCCATATCAGTATACAAGCCCCCCCCTTGGGTAGTAATCCTGTAAAGGAAGAGATTAGTATACTTATCCCTCCACTGTCCCGCTGCCGCTGTCCCGCCGCCGCCATCGCGCTCTTCCGTCTTCATCCAGCGTCTTCCGTCTTCTTCCGGCTTCAGAGGAAGAAGCCGAAAGAAGACGGAAGACGCTGGATGAAGATGGAGCAGCGTGATGGCGGCGGCGGACAGCGGCAGCGGGACAGTGGAGGGATAAGTATACTAATCTCTTCCTTTACAGGATTACTACCCAAGGGGGGCCTGTATACTGATATGGGGGGGCTGCTTTATATACCTCTGGGGCTGCATATACCTCTGGGGCTGCTGTATACTACCACTGGGGCTGCTGTATACTACCACTGGGGCTGCTGCTGTATACTACCACTGGGGCTGCTGCTGTATACTACCACTGGAGCTGCTGCTGTATACACCACTGGGGCTGCTGCTGTATATACCACTGGGGCTGCTGCTGTATATACCACTGGGGCTGCTGCTGTATATACCACTGGGGCTGCTGCTGTATATACCACTGGGGCTGCTGCTGTATATACCACTGGGGCTGCTGCTGTATATACCACTGGGGCTGCTGCTGTATATACCACTGGGGCTGCTGCTGTATATACCACTGGGGCTGCTGCTGTATATACCACTGGGGCTGCTGCTGTATATACCACTGGGGCTGCTGCTGTATATACCACTGGGGCTGCTGCTGTATATACCACTGGGGCTGCTGCTGTATATACCACTGGGGCTGCTGCTGTATATACCACTGGGGCTGCTGCTGTATACTACCACTGGGGAGGCTGCTGTATACCTCACTGCTGGGGGTTGTATACCTGTGCTGGAGTCCACCCTCGGCTTATACGTGAGTCAATAAGTTTTCCCAGTTTTTGGGGGCAAAAGTAGGGGGGGGTCGGCTTATACACGGGTCGGCTTATACACGAGTATATACGGTATTTATTTTTGTAATAAATGATTGGGGGGGTGGGGGAGAAGATTCTCTTTTGTCACCATTTTCCAAGATTCTGTGTTTTCATTGTTCGAGATCAAGGGCCAAAAACATGTAATTCTAGTGATTCAATTTTTTTCTCATTAGGCCATTTACCAATTGCGTTAATTTCTGTGATATTTTGATAAATACCAAATGTGTATTTTTATGGTTTTATTTTTAAAGAGGATCTGTCGCACACCCATGGATTAGAATCTAAGTCCAGCACTGAATGCAGCATGTCTGCTGCATTCAGGCAAGGGGTCCCTCATGGCTCTGTGGGGCTGCTACCCAGATATATAGGCTTATAAAAACTTACAGTAATTCTCCAAGGAGACGGGCCCTTGTGCTTGAGGCAGCTCGTCCACGGGGGCATTTCACGCCCCCTGCACCGCCCATGTCCTCGCTCGTGCCATTCATAAAATTCTTACTCTGCGTGTCCTTGTGGTGTTGGCGCAAGCGGAGCGCAAGGTTCAGGTCCCGCCTCCCACTATGATGTCCTCTCATTCCCCCGCCCTGCTTTATAGCATAAGACAGAGCAGGGCGGGGATACGAAAGGACGTCATAGCAGGAGGTGGGGCATGCTCCTCAACCCTAACCTCGCTCTGCGCTTGCGTCAACACAAGGACGCGCAGAGCGAGGAGGAAATGACTGGCACAAGGACCCGCCTCCAAGGAAAATTACTGTAAATTGTTATAAGCCTATATATCGGGGTAGCAGCCCCACAGAGCCATGGGGGGCCCCTTGCCTGAATACAGCAGACATTTGACAGGTCCTCTCTTAAGGAGCAAAAGAGGGAGTGATTTTAACTTATTTCAGCACTGCTTGGTATAGTTGATTCCACGATCTCCTGTGAATGGCGCCAAGTGTTGGCAGTCACAGGATGATCACCAGCTGACCTAGTCTCATTACAACCCACTGGCGTCTTGCGAAAACATTATGGACATGATGATGGGAAAGTGCAACAACGAGTCTCCTGCCGGCGTGTACTGAATGCGGCTGTCAGATTGACAGTGGGAGTTAACAGGTTAACAGCCGCAGGTAGAGCTTCGCCGTGGCTGATAAAGGCACATGATGGCTGATAAAATCAGTCACGTGCAGGGAAGGAAGTAAGCTTGGTGTGTGGGGCATCAAAGGCAGGGACACAAAACACGACATACTATTACGTCATGTCATAAAGGAGTTAGTATCAGGATTACACAGCCATTCTGACATGGAATTTCAAAGTAAGTACACCAGCTTCATCAGGCCCAGGATCCATATAACACTGCAAAATTTGGCAACAGATTCGCTATAAAACCTGAAACACAAAAATCGCTCTTGGTGCACCTGCACTTACAGAGTCTTTCACCGGTCGCCTTTTCGGAGATTTAGGTTTTGATTCCATTTTCTGTCTTGAGCGCTCTTTGTCATTTTCTTTGTCTCTCTCTCGCTCTCGTTCTCTTTCTTTTTTTTCTCGTTCTCTGTCTCTTTCTACTTCAGATTCTGGAGAATTCTGAAAATATGGATAAAGCTGTTAAAACTACCACAGTTACAAACAAATGGATACAGCCAGGACTGGGAAAACGCCCGGCTCTTCTATGTGGTCAGCCGTTGCCGGCTGGGAAAGGTTTTCTGCGTTTCCCATTGAGGCAGGCGACTTAGGCCCCTTTCACATCAGCGTTTTTTTCAAATCGCAGCAGATGCGGTGAAAAAAATGCATCTGCCGCGATTACCGCATACCGGCTACACTTGCGGCACGGTTGCGGTAAACGCCATACAATGTATAGGCGGACTTGCGGCAGGTGCGGCAAGTGCGGTTTTGGCACTTGCGGCAGGTGCGGCCGCGAAAAAAAATGCTGTCAGCCGCGGTTTTTTTTCGCGGCCGCACCTGTTTTTTCACCGCATCTGCCGCGATTTGAAAAAAACGCTGATGTGAAAGGGCCCTAAGAAAATCAGGAAAAGGAGATTTTTGTGTACTCACCGTAAAATCCTTTTCTCTTAGCCTCTAATTGGGGGACACAGACCGTGGGTGTTATGCTGCTGTCCACTAGGAGGCGACACTAGGCAAATCTGCAAAAGAATTCAGAGACTCCTCCTCTGCAGCATATACACCCTAGAGCAGGAAGTGATTCCCCAGTTTTGTGCTAAAGCAGTAGGAGAGTCAACAAATAACAGTGACACAGGAAGTACACACAGTCAACCCGTGTAAACAATATAGTTAACAAGGTAATAATAGTGGAACACGGCTTGAAACCGAACAGGCACGTGTGGAAACAGTTAAGAATTAGCAGAGGAATATTAGTACCACAAGGCCCGTAACTCAGCAGGCGCATGTGGAAAAGAAGAGTTAACGAAGCATATGATCGTATAACAAGACCTGAAATTAAAGAGGGTCATAGTACTACAAGGCCTGAGCTAAACAGGCACAAGGTTAAACAGCCAACAACCAACAGAGTGAGAATAGGCAAACATGGTAAACAAGTTAACCATGAAATGTAAGAACTGAAGAAAAGGCCCAGAAGATCAATAGGGTGGGTGCTGTGTCCCCCAATTAGAGGCTAAGAGAAAAGGATTTTACGGTGAGTACACAAAAATCTCCTTTTCTCCTTCGCCTCATTGGGGGACACAGACCGTGGGACGTCCCAAAGCAGTCCCTGGGTGGGAAAGAACAAAGGAACTAGATATACTGAGCAAGGTCAGAGAAGAACCATGCCCCAGGAACTAGTGACACTGAGCATGGTCAGTGAAGAACAATGAGCCAACAGGCGAGCTGCCGCCTGGAGGACACGTGTACCCAGACCTGCGTTTGTTGCGGACTGAGTGCAAGCGCTATAGCGGCTTGGGTATGGGTGTAGGCTGGCCTATTGGCTGCCTATACACTTGTTGCGCCAAAGCCTGTTACCGAACTGTCCAGGAGGCCTTCCTGGCCGAGTAGAATATACCATGACCTTCTAGAAGGGATGAGTCATCGATGGAATAAGCGTCCTGGATGGTTAGAGGAGCCTTAGAGGCTGACGTGTTCGTAGTTCTGCCTATTGGAAGAATGAGAAAAGAAAAGAGAAAACGACCTCTGAGGAGGGCACTGACATCTAGATGCGTAGGGCCCAGACCAGGTCCCGCACATGAAAGTCCCTCGCGACCGGACGAACTGAAGTCGGGCGTAGTGATGGCAGAGAGACGTCGTCATGTAGGTGGAAAGAGTAAACCTATCCTGGAAGAAGAAAGGAAACAGCCCTAGAAAAGTCTTGTTCTGATGAAAGACTAGAAAAAAAAGATGGATTACGCGAAACCGCTGCAAGTCACGATACTTCTGCAGAGACAAATAAAATGCCACCGAACCATACCGCTATGTGAATGAGGATGCTATAGGTAATATGCCCTCATGGCTGAAAACGGGATCCTTGCCGGCCGCGAGTATCAAGGACAGTTCCCCAGGGATGTAGTCTTGTTGTATGGGGACCAGAAATAGCAGACCCGTCGAGGAATGGTTTCACAGAGTCTGGTGGCAAGACGTGCTGGTAAGAGGGTGAAAAACCTGCTGTGTGAGAGACCCAAGGAAAGCCCTGAGTCTAGGTCTGAGTGGAAGACGGAGAGTCCCCAGTAAGAAGTAGGGCCAAGGGGAATGACTCCTAAAGGAGTCCCAGCAAAAAAACCAAAATGAGTACACGTGTGTGATTGGATATCGCTGATAAAGCTGGTATCCTCCTCTGTGACTACGCTCGTTACAATATCCTGGGAAAAAAACCTCTTGGGTTAAATTCTAGGTCTGAAGGCTACGGTATTAACCTCAGATGTGAAGAGTTCTGAGGAAGAACTGGCCGTGAGCGAACAGGTCCGAACTGTCCGTTAGACGTACTGGTACTGCAGCTATAAATTGGACAAGCGAGCGCGCCAAGGGCGAGTGAATCAGTCTGAGACCAGAAAGATGACCCGGCGACATTCTCGTTGTGATATTCCCGACTATTAGAGGGGAAGAAATGTAGGAAAGGCGGGTACCGGTCCAGGCTTGAACTAGTGAGTCTGTCCCACTGACTGCGGATCCTGAGACCAGGCCAGGAAGGCCGGGACCGAGGCATTGAGGTGTGACTCCGTCAGCTCCATATCTGTGGGTACCTGGCGTCGGCGTTTCGACGGAGGACGCGTAGGAAAAGGGGCTGGGCACCCTGAGTCCATGCCTTGGCGAATCTAGGAAAAAGGAAAACTCCACCCAGAAGAATACACCTGGTATGAGAACAGCTGGCAGTACCGTGTTGAAGGATTTCACCTAGTGAAGGATGTGGCGAACTTGACATCACTTAGAGACTGCGGGTTCCACACTGGTTGATGACATATGCCACGGCTTTGGCATTGTCTGACTGCATCCTGATGTGTCTGAAGGCCAGAAGATGACTGAACGAGTACAGTCCTAGAGATACTACTGAATGTGCGTAGATTTAGGGGTATGTTCGTGACAGGGTAAGACTACTACCCTGAGCATTGTGAGGGGGGGCACATCGCCCCCCATGCAGTATTCGTGCAACGCCTGAGCATGGATAATTGCAAAGGCCGGCGATTCCGCTGAGGCAATGGAACTGGCTACTATGCTGACCAGGACTCTTAGATAAGCTGTGAAGGATTGAGGAAAACCCTGACGAAAGCTGCGGAGTCCAAGATGAAGAATCTGTGCTTTGTCTGGGAAACTGACTAGAGCTGTAAATGCGTTGCAACTAACGGCAACCAAGATCATGCGATGCTGTGCGTCCCATATGGCTGAGACTCCATACGTGACGCTGCATCATCGGGCGTCAAGGGCACGCAGCGGAGCAGGGGCTCCTGGATATATGTGCTGTGTTGCAGCACGCGCCTTGGAGTTTGGGTAGACCTGAGGAAGGTCGATCCCACGGAGTCTGTTTAATGAGCACGGTGCAAATGTCACTGTTCGCAGTCACTGAAAGGCATGGATTGATAAAAGAGCCATCCGGAGATGGAAGACTGCTGAAAAGCAGTATATACGTTGCCAATTCCAGGCGGGGGAAAAAAACTATGTAATCTTTTCGCTTCAGTCCCTTCAGCTTCGCCCCACCCCCTGAGCTGAGGGTCGGAGCTCCGACGGCAGGTGGAGGGCGGGCAGAAGGCGGGCTGAGAACGGGCGGGAAAGCCAGAGATGTCACGGCTAGGCCGAAATCGGGCCCTGCTAAAAAACGCGGGGCTCGGGAACCGCAGAGGCCCGTCGCGGAGGTCCGGAGAAAACCAGAAGACAAGAGCAGTGCTGGCAGAAAAAGAACCGGAGTCTGTGATCACGACCATTCGGACGCTGGTGTCCTGTGCTGCACACCGCGAACACTATCCTACTGGTGACTCCTGAATCGAGAAGGGACAGAGTGCGTGGAAGAAGGCTCGGGCCATGGTCTCACGGGGGCAAGAAGGGCCCATTCATTGGATTAATGCGGTCAGGGGGCCGCAAGGTCCCATCTCGAGGCAGGCTGTGCAGAGTACTCGCACGTGTCATCTTAAGCCAAATACCCATATAGGTCCAGTGAGGAGATTGGCAACAGAATTCGTATTCCACATCGTGCTACCCCGAGTTTTGTCTTTGTAGTCAGGTGATGGAGGCCGGCCAGGCCTCATGCCTTCGCAGCTTCAACCCGAATCCCCAGCGGAGAGTCGAGGAAGAAGCTTGGCATATAACATATCGGCTACAACCCAGCGCCTCCGACAGTGGGGAGCTGAGGAGGAAGTATGTTATGGGTCTTCGGTTCCAGAGACCCGCGCTAAACCACTCGAGCATGGCTGATCATGGAGTTCATCCTGTGTTTTGAAGGACTTGACCGTCATCCCTGCAAACCGGAACTCTAGCAGAAAAGTGTTTGCAGCGGGGCTCGAACTGGGCACATTTGCATTGGTAGGCAGTAGTGTTTACCACTACACCACGGCTCCTATTGTGGGATTGGAAAAAATTAGTAACAATCCTAGGACCCTTGCAGTTGTCAGATAAGTGTAGGTTACGTCAACTTCAACTGGACTCTCCATTAATGGAGGACCCAGGAAGAAACCTGTGAGTTAGACTCGCCGTAATTTCACCGCAACCTAGTTCTCTCAACTGTGTAGGGGCCTGGGAAGGGGTCCGATGGATGAGTATTTGATGTCTGAATATCAACAGGGTTCCCACCGTTGAGGGGAACCGAGGAGGAGGGCATGTCGGTATATCACTTAAACATAGCTACCCTCTCCGGGTAAGGCTATCAGATCGGAAAGGTGTACCAACAGGTACCTGCATCAGGCACGGCGGTAGGAACAACTATAATTGGTCTGTGCTGGAAGAGGGACTCTGGCTGTACTGCTCTGGGAATTAGCAGTATTCCTAGTAATGTGATGTTACTGTGTCACAGAGTACAGGGGTAGCATTACTGTCACATGGTCGGTGTACAGGGAGGGGGGAGGAGTACACGTTGAGGCAGGCTGTACCAAGCTGGCTGCCAGTGGCGTAACACCAGGCCCCGGGACCCCGATGTGAAGGGTCCAATGGGACCCCTAATTATTGCAAATGTTTAATAGCATTAGTCTTTTTCTATAGGCCAAAGGGACTTTTGGGGCCCCCTAGGCTGCAGGGTCCGGGTGCGATCGCAACTTCTGCACCTGTTGTAGTTACGCCACTGCTGACTGCCCGTCAGCAACTATCAGAGACTGGCGCACAGCGAAGCCGTGTTAGTAGTGCTGTGTTGGGTCCCTGTAATGTGGCACAATAATCTGAGCTGATCTGTGTATCCCTATTACCTCCACCTGGGAGGATAGGGACCAAGGGACGCCTCAGCGGAGGCAAGCATGAGCCTGCTGCCATCTGCCCAGAGCAGAGTCCTGGGTGCAACCCCAGTGGTTGTAGGGGCTAATCCAACCATCTGACCGTAGCCACAGATGGCCTGGTCAGCCTGAGTCCCCTGATGCCCAAGCGCTGTTCGCCGCTGTTATACAGCGGTGTCAGCGCCGGGGCTGCAATGGCTGCGGTGCCATGAAGAAGGGGGCGGAGCCAGCGCGATAGCGCGCAGAGAGCCTGGATGGCGCCCTTTCCAGACCTGTCCCGCCCCCGTGCTGACGCTGGCGAGCTCCCGTCCAATGGGGCGAGCCGGTGGGCGGGACTGTGACGTGCGGCTAGGCCGAAGCCGGGGCCTCGCGTAAAACGCGGGCCCGGGAATGGCGGAGGGTTGGCGCGGAGGTCCGGGGCCGGAACTGGGAGCACGGCGCCTGGCACCGGAGACTGCGACCATGGTGGGGCAGCGCCCCATCGGCACCCAGGGCCCGATATCAGCCGCCGCTGCTGTGCTCCCTTCCAGGGGAGCGGGCGCAGCATGAACAGTACGGAGGAGGGGGGCCCCGAGGTGGGGGAGCCTGCTCTCAGAGACCCTCACAGTAGGGCTCGTGGCGTGCAGCTTACAGATACTGCGGCTGGGCGGCTCAGGGGGGACAAATAAAGAAAAACATGCAGGGTCCCAGGGGAGCCCTGATTACCTGAGTAGGCTCCTCAACCCAGACCCTAACAGGGAATGGGGAGGGCATCTTGGGCTTGCTTGCTCGACCCATAACCCAGAAGGGAGATGGGGAAGGCTGTGCCTGGCCTGGCGTCCTGATGTGCCCCGCAGGATCAGCTCTGTCATTGCTGCGATTCTCTGCAAGCCTGCAGAAGTCACCCTGAAGTTCCCAGTGGGGACAGGGGAAAATGTGGAAGCGCCGGCCATGGGAGAAAAACAAGGAGATCGGAACGCAATGGAACCGTCGCCTTGCTCCCTATCCATCGTGGCAGGAGGGGATACGTGGAGGTAACACCCCGCGTTCCCGCCTGTTGCTGGTTTTGGGAGATCGGTATGCGGAGATACCGTCGCCCTCTCATATTCTTGGTAAAAAAGAGTAAAAAATCTAAGTAAAAAATATCTAACTATTTAATTTGGAGTGGTCCTATGGACCATGTCTACCTCCTATCGACACTAAGCAAAAACTGGGGAATCACTTCCTGCTCTAGGGTGTATATGCTGCAGAGGAGGAGTCTCTGAATTCTTTTGCAGATTTGCCTAGTGTCGCCTCCTAGTGGACAGCAGCATAACACCCACGGTCTGTGTCCCCCAATGAGGCGAAGGAGAAATTTGATTTTCTGTATTCAAATAAACTTTCTATGTAAGCCGCAAATACAGTCTGACGAGAGAAATGACCACTGGAAACAATGCAACATTCTGGGCACAAAAAGACAGTTATCACGTTGTGGGATAGAGATTTCCCAGGGAGATGACCGCTCAGAGCGCGCCGATACTGGAACTCTGCAGCAGAACAAAGTCTCCCGACTCCACCGTGCTCCGGTCTGTAAGCCGCAGGTCGCTCTACGGTACTGGCCTACAGAACGTCAGTAGTTCACACAGGATGTCACTGTCTCTCCACCCAGGTCCAAACGAAGACTGTCAGAGGACTTCAATTGTATAACCCAGTACATATAGAGGAATTGGGGGGGGACCGCTCACCGTACACAGGGACGCGTGGGGGGACCGCTCACCGTACACAGGGACGCGTGGGGGGACCGCTCACCGTACACAGGGACGCGTGGGGGGACCGCTCACCGTACACAGGGACGCGTGGGGGGGACCGCTCACCGTACACAGGGACGCGTGGGGGGGACCGCTCACCGTACACAGGGACGCGTGGGGGGGACCGCTCACCTTACACAGGGACGCGTGGGGGGGACCGCTCACCTTACACAGGGACGCGTGGGGGGGACCGCTCACCTTACACAGGGACGCGTGGGGGGGACCGCTCACCATACACAGGGACGCGTGGGGGGGACCGCTCACCGTACACAGGGACGCGTGAGGGGGACCGCTCACCGTACACAGGGACGCGTGGGGGGGACCGCTCACCGTACATAGGGAAGTGTGGGGTCATCATACTGTAAAAAGGGAGCTGTGGGGGACCTCACTGTACATAGGAAGCTGCAGGGGACTATGCTGAATATAGGGAGCTGCGGGGCCATCATACTGTATATATAGGGAGCTGCAGGACCATCATACCATATATAGGGAGATGGTGGGCCATCATACCGTATAGGGAGCTATGAGACATATTTACATAGGGTGTCAACTTTACCATCTAGAAAGCGTTTCACTAAAAGAGTAACAGTGGTGGCATTATTATGTAAGGTATTGAGAGAAGCACCCATTACCATGACACACAACAGGAGCAGAAATAAAGACAAATGTCAGCAGCAGCTCAGCATTGGGGCATCAGCATTGGGTTGACCGAGAAAAAAGATACTGGAATTGTGAGAAGTTTAATGTCTTAGCTGTAATTTCTCACTTTACAGACAAGTTGTTGCTGCTGAATCAGAATGAAAAGATGGGAAGAGAGAATGACTCCACGAGAGGAAGTCACTGGCACATGCCCATCTATATCTGCGCTGTTATATGATTTTCAGAACTGGTATCTACCACTCTATGGTCACACTATAGTGGTAACATGGACTTAGTTTTTGTATACAGTTTATGCCCGAAAACAAAAAAAACAAAAAACAAAAAAAAAAAAGAATCATTGTTCTCCACAACTTCTGGATTGAACACAACGTGACCCCCCTTAGATATCCACCAAATATGTATCAGCGCTGATGAAGACGGAAATACCAGTCTATCAGCAACTGGTACCAATGCTGGGGAATCTGGACAGCATCAAATGCCATAATACCCTATAAATATGATATACTACTCACAGACTTATGTCTTCGCTTTTTGCTCTTTTTCTTGTGCTTTTTTGTCTTTTTGTAGCTTTTTTCTGAAAAGAGAATGAATGAAAATGAGCTATTTGGGCCACTAACAGTTATTTCAAGGGAATCTGTCAGGTCAAAAATCCTCATTATCCGCTATCATTTTCTAATTCTTCTGGTGAAGCTCCTTCTATTCATTTATTTATGTTATTTATATTCCCCCACCATCCTCTGTAACCTACAAATAGAGATTCATTCCATCTGTCAATCACAGTGAGTCATCACTTAGTTCTCTGTTGACCACTCCCCTAGGGAATGAATATTCATGTAGTGACATCACTGCACACAAGGAAAGTTCAGTAGACATCACTCACATGGGGGGGGGGGGGGGGGTTGTCTCTGCTCTACTTATATGCAGCTAAACAAGTGTTCAAACAAACACGCAGAATCTCTCAGACAGAACAACTTCTGCTCTGAGCAACAAATTCAGAGATTGGCTTACCTGGCTGAGCTATCTGATATGTGCCTGCCATCTCTCCCTCCCCCATCCCCATCGCCGTGCAGGACAGCAAAATGACAATGAAACTAGCAGTGAGGCACAGAGCACAGGGGCGAGGGAATGGCAGCCTGGGAAGGAGTGAATAGTAAATGAACATTTACATACTGCAGACTACTCAGCAGTGAAAGTAATGGACTGGACTAGTAAAGCAGCTGCCTGCTGGGTGTGAGGATGCTTACAGCAAGAGAACTACAAAGGATACTGTAATGATTTTTACATATTCTTCAAGGACTGCTCAAATACTATTCAAGGGTACTATTTGTATCCTACTGAAAGATGACCTGACAGAGTCCCTTTAATGGATGCAAACAATGAGCATATTCAATTGAAGAATACAATTAGGGCATTGATGTTCTACCCAAAATCTCACTAAATAAAATTCCAATGTACAATGTTCCACAGCAGCACAGAGGAAATTACCTGACTCCCCACTAGAGGAATGTTCAGAGCCCGAGCGAGAGTCCGATCGCTGCCTCTTCTTTTTCGTGTGGTTTTCCTCCTCTTCTTCTGATTCAGAGCCCTAAAATTCAAAAACAGAGACAATCGTACAAGAAGGTCAAGACTTTACCTACGATCACTCTGCTGTATCTATTCCAGACAGGGAGAGGAGGAGGAAAAAAAAAACCCTACCTTGAATGTAGTGGGAAAATAAAAAAAAAAAGGCTTTGTGCTCACCATAAAATCTCTTTTTCGGAGTGTTCATTGGGGAACACAAGACAACGTGCTGTGTCCCCCAATGGAGCGAAAGAGAAATAGGGAAACCAACGTCACCGCAAGGTGCAAGGAAAGTATGTAATGGAGATTTATACGGCTCCTTAGAACTAGTGGCAGCAGCATAGACACTAAGATCTTCCTGTATCCCCCCAATGAAGCGATAAAGAAATAGGTCTCTGACTTTTTATTTTTACTTGCATGTATTTTGGGTTAAAAAAAAATAAAAATAAAATCATTTTTTGCAATAGTCTTTCATTAAAAATGTTGCCTGACTTTTGCAAACTGTGTCCCTTTTCCTGGCTAATGAGTTAATGGATCCTTTGCTGAGCTGCTGTCTTTTTTCAGAGCTCCTCTCTGCTGATTTATTACCAGAAAGTTAATTTCAACATGTGATTTGTGGTGATAAATCAGCACAGGGAAGTTCAGAAATAGACAGATAGGCGTTATAAACTATACTTTTCCGTGCAGACCACATCAGGGTTGAGCTGAACTTTGATGTGGTCATAAATCAGCTGAGAGAAGCTACGTTTCTATCAACCCGACATAATTATAGGGCTGTTGATGATCTCAATCTCATTCTGAAGAAAGCAGCTGTAGAATGCAAACTGTGCAAAATTATCCATTAAACCCAAAAGTGGTAAAAAAATTAATCTTCGTTTAATATACATGCATCTTTCCTTGGAGATGTCGATACTCATCATGTTTTATGTACACGGACCTCGTGCTGTAAGTGATTGAAGCATATGGAGACCTATGAGGAGGGGGCCGTAGGAGCCAAGCACTGCAACATTTTTTGGTATATATCAACTTTACACCTCGATATAGAATGAGCAGTTTATAATACTAACAGAGCGTGAGCGCGATCTCTTGCGGTGGTGTTTCTTAGACTTCTTAGAGTGCTTCTTGTTTTTCGTGTGATGATGCTGACATTCATGCTGAAAAAAAGGACATGAAAGAAAACACTGGTAAAATATCTATTAAATATGTGCTAAGTGATGAGACACGTCACATTAAAAGCTAAATATTCCAATCAAGAGTCTGAAAAGTCAATCATGGCTGCAAAAGGGCCGTCATGCAGAACACTGCAATCCGCTAAACCTATCGCACATGCCCCTAAGTTGCCACGTAGAGCAGAGAAGGGATTACAACGCTTGTTAGGACGTAACCCAAGTCATTTATATCTACATTTATGGGAATCATCTAAATAAACCGGCTGCTGCACAGGATGAGCAGGTAGGTTGCTGAAAATTAAACAGAAACCCATCTTTTCCCTCAGGTGACAAAATGTACAGAAGAACATACCTCGAGCGCATGCACAAAATCTTTAAATATCCTCTTGCGCTCAGACTCCAGTGTGATGTCCTCAAACGCTGGCTCCTTGATAAACCGGTCCCGTACCTGAGTGGAAAGAAAACACAACATACAGGGATATAAACATAAAGCTTGAGGGACTCCAGAATGATTACTTGTATGAAGAGCGTTTTCAGCCGCAGGAGTTTCTATAGTGGATCTGCTGCTTGTCCATATGCCCTGATGGCACAAACTAAAACTGGAAATTGTTTCCATGTTATATGATCAGATTTTCTTCAGCCATTAATGAAACAAAAGGACAAGACAGGTGTTTATCCTGTGAGGCAGTGCAGCTCTTTGCAGGTCTCTGAGACATATCAAACTTATTGAGAATTTCATAAGAAAAACAATGGTGTGCTTTATTTTAACGTAATTATTTTTTTCATGAGTTATTTTCAAGTTAATATCACCATTCATTCCCATTTTATTTAGGTGTATCAATATAGATGGGCCACCCTGTACATATGTATAGGTCTAGTTACATTTTGGCCCTTTATGGCAGGAGTCAACACACCGGGTACGACAGAGTATGTCGTTAAACTTTGTCCTAACTCTTTGCTTCTTATCTCCAAGATGAAACTCTTCTGCCTCAGAAGATTGGGTAAGGTATATCTGTACTCTGCTTGCCAATAGCTAATACTAGAGGACCGGGGGTCCCCAGCACAGGTGGTTTTACATAGAGTTTTATTTCATTTAAACACCTACCTCTTCCCAGACAGAGTCTACTTCAATAGGGGGTGCAGCCTGTTTCAGCATGCTCTTGAAGGCAGATTCCTTTCTCTTCATTTTTCGGGCTTCCTCTTTTTCACGCTCTCGTTCTCGAGCCTCTGCTTTTTCTAAAAGCTACAAGTAAATGACAAGATCAGTACAGCTAAACAACAACTCCACGCTTAAGAGTTTTCTTCTATTTTCAACGTTAACGGCTTTGTGACAGCACATCTCCGCCACAGCTCCGGTGGTTGTGAACAGGCCGCAGGGGTGAAGTCACATCAACAGCCCTCCAGCCAATCACTGGGCTCAGCGGAGGATGACTGCACAACTCACTGAGCGCGGTGATTGACTGCAGCGCTGCTGAAATGATGTCATGGCTGCAGCCTGCACACAATCACTTGAGCAGCAGAGGAGACAAAACATGGGCAGGGGAAGCAATGGTTGATTATTTAAGTTGCCCAGAATTATTTAATTAAAAGCCACCAACTGACTAAGACTGTCGTAATCTAGCAGGAGCAGGTTTTGCTTCTGCGACAACCATGGGCCCCAGAGAGTATAGAAATATTTCCTAATGGCTTCCAATTCCGTCTGCATAGCACTCACAGGGTGGAGTGATGAGCACCCAAACAGGACCGAAATATTTAGTGCTTGATAGGTTAATATTGAGGGAGACCAAGAATTAAGAGCAGTTCTATTATTGATTAAAGGGACTGTCAACACAGAATGCACAGCATTGCACATGTGCACAGCTTTCCCCCCCTCCCCTGAGCAGTCTCTGCCCTCCCACTGTGGTTGCTGAGCCCCCCCTGTGGTGGCTCTGCCTCCCCTCTTCTTCAGTGCTCGTTTTCATGCTGCAGGGCAGAACGGGGCGGCAGAGCAGGGCGTGTATGCAGGAGAGCAGAGCAGGGGAAGGTTGCAGTGTGGGGAAGTGCAGAGCATAGTGGCACAGGAGCAGAGCAGGGGCAGAGCAGGGGGAGAGCGGGAGGGTGCAAGACAGAGCAGAGCGCAGGAAAGCAGAGCGGTACAGAACAGAGTGAGCCGGTGCAGAGCAAGACAGGGTGGGGCAGGGGCAAAGTAGGGGCAGAGCAAGGGAGAGGAGCAGAGTAGGATAGAACGGAGCAGGGCAGAGCGGAGCAAAGCAGAGTGAAGGAGAGCAGAGCAGAATGGAGTGGAGCAGGGCGAGGCAGGGTGGACCATAGCAGAGCAGGGGCAGAGGCAGGGCGAAGCATGGCAGAGCAGGGGCAGGCAGCGCGGAGCATAGCAGAGCAGGGGCAGAGGCAGCGCGGAGCATAGCAGAGCAGGGGCAGCGCGGAGCAGGGCAATGCAGGGGCAGGGCAGAGCTGGGGAAAGCAGAGTGGAGCAGAGACAGTGTGGTTCAGACTTAGGCAGAGCACAACAGGGGCAGAGTGGAGGGGGGGGAGCAGAGGCAGAACAGGCAGTGTGGGTCAGAGGAGGGGGGAGAGCTGGAGCAGAGCAGGAGCGGGGGGAGCAGAGCAGAGCAACAACTGCACCTGGCTACTCTGTGGTGCAGGACCTAAGATGACGTCACGGTCATGTGATGTGGCTCTGCCCCTAATCGTGACGTCATCTAAGGTCCTGTCATACAAAGTCTTGTAGGTAATTCACATTTTATCGGGGGCTGTGGCGGGTGTTTTTGGGCTGAAGCATGTCGCCATATTACCATCTCTTGGGTGTGCTAATATGGCGTGGGCGGAAGTGACATAGGCAGACAAAAAGACGTAAGTGGATGAGCCACTTTGCGCTATATATATATATATATATATGACACATATAAATAAATCATACACATTTGCTAAACAAAAAAAGAGCAAAATACATTGACACAGACCACTAAACTATGCAACTTACACTATTAAAAGCAAGTTTGATATTTCCAGCATCTAACGTCGTGGCCCTTTTTGTAGAGCTGATAACCATAACGAAGTCTTCAAATGTCGTGCGAAGCTCAACCACAAATCCTTTGTCCTGAAAAGCATACCACATTTAATATCGATGTATCCAGATATATAGATTCCTATTATCATGGAGTCGGTTCAGTGCACTCAATGGAGGGGTGAGCTAGTTATCTTTTTTTCCTTACACCTGCAGGAGGTCCCCTGTACCCCACATCCATCTATCACTTATGGTACATCCTGTGGACATGCTACTATCAAAGTCAGGAATATCCTTTTAACTTCAACAAGACAAAAAAAAATAAAAAAAAACAGACCTACCCTCAATATATCTTTAATTATTTTTTTTTCATCATGATATCGAGCTTTCAGACCCTCCACGTAAAATTTGAAAAGATCTAAGGCTGTGGAACCTGTAAAATAACACATGCAATTTTAGATTACGGTATGAAAAAAAAAAATGAAATAAAGTCTATAAACCTATAATAAAGCTAAATTTACAAAAGCAGAATCTTTAACTTCCTCACCTTGCTGACCGAGCATATTGGCAAAGCGAATGTCTGAGCTGACGGTAGGATACAACTCCATCCACGATGACATGGAATGTAACTGACCGTGTTCATGTAATTCATCCAAAAAGATCTAAAACCAAAAAGTCACAAGATTTTATAAAAAAAAAAAAAAAGTTTAGGAAGTAATGTTTCATAATGATTTGATAGTGTAGCAATAACACAAAGCTGCTTTAAGTTATTAACCTGGAAAGATTCTCTGTTTTTACGCTGCCGCCTTCTTTCCCGTAGCAAAGTCTTTTGCTTTTCGTCCTCTTCCTCCTTTTCTAAAGCACGAATGTGCTCTTCAAAGCATATTAAGGCATCTTCTTTATCCATATCTGAGAGGAAAAAACAACACTCTTACTCTAAGGCTAGGGACACACGAGCGTATGGCATCGGATGTGATATACTAATGATAGTTGGGTCAGACTCTGCTCCGAGCGTCACGGAAGGTACTGTCACATGGCATGACACAGTCAATGACACCGCTGATACGTCACGGGATTGGAGGCGTACCAGCGACGATGTTGCGACCTCGTTGCATGTGACTCTGGCAAGTTGCTACGATAAATCGTTGGATCGGAGTTGACAGGTTTACCAACATGTTGGAAAACCTGACGATCTCAACTCCAGTAGCCTGCTGCATCGTTCTGTGTGACACCGCGATAACGATGTCATGGATGACTTCGCCCATTCACAGCAATGAGCAGGGATCGTTCTCGGGGTTTGCAAACGATCCCTGCTCACAACATCGTTGGGGAGTCATCCACGATATCCAGACGTGCGACATTTCGCCAACGATGTCAAAACGATGTCTGCAACACCCACGAGATCGTTGCAGACATCGTTCCGACGTCATGCCGTGTGACGGTACCTTGAGTGTAATGCAACCGTGATCTGATCACAGGTGCGAAGGGGAGAAAGATCAATCTCTCCATCTCCTCCTTTGTTGGCCTCGGCGTATATCGGACTGCCCCAAGAGGCCATCAGAGATGGCCAATGGTTTCACCCATAGACTTGTATGGTGCAAGTGATCTGAGACTTGCAGCATGCTGCGACTTGTTTTCTCGGTTCAATCGTACCCGAGGAAAAAAAATGTAGATCAGCACTGCCCCATTGATTAACATGGGGTCGAGTGTAATCTTTAAGGGTACCTTTACACGCAGCAACTTTTCTAGGAATTTCACTGGCAACTTACTGGTTGAAGTGAAATCATGGACACATTGTTCCATCTTGTTGCTGTGTACAAATGGAACAATGTCTCCATGATTTCACTGCAACCAGTAAGTTGCCAGTGAAATTCCTAGAAAAATTGCCGCGTGTAAAGGTACCTTTAGAGGATTGCACTCATCAGGTGTCCTAGCCTTAAAGGCTTCTGCTTCACTAATTTGAAAAAGTGATGGTGCAGCGACATCTCCACTGAGGTCTTCCTCCACTGAATGTTTTGATTGCAGAAATCCAGACCGATAACTAGAACTGAGAACCTAAAAAATCACTATGTGACTGAAAGGTTACGGAGACTGCTGCTGGGTTCAGGCAAGAAACTAGAAAATTGTCCATAGTTTATCCCAGTGCCTAATCTGTAAAATGGATCAAAGTACTGATTGTTGCTTTTTTATTATTAGAGTTCATCTGAACCATCTCATTCACATGCATTAGTCTTTGAGCTGTCCATGTGTGGTCTGCCAGGCACACAGACTGAAAATATTAATCTCAATGAGTCCTTCTATATAGTTACAGGGGTTCTTCACTACTAGGACAAGCCCTGCTGAATCGACTTGTTTCCCCGTTAAAATAATAAATCCTGTGCTTCTGCTGTTCTAGTGGTATCAGCAACGGCGGCTCGGGGCTCATGCGATGTCATGGGAGCCCCATGTCTAATCACTGCCGGCAGACACAGGACGTGAGCGCTGTGCTTCTTGTTGATTGCTTGCTTGGTCTGAAGGTGAGGAGAAGGAAGTCGGCGGTGATTAGACAACGGACTCCCATCATGGCACATGAGCCCCGAGAGCTACGGTTACCTACAGTGCTGGAACAGTGAACGCATGAGAGGAGAGTACAGGGTCTGCTGTTTTAACAAGGGGGGAAAGTCGATTCAGAAGGGGTTGTCCTAGTGGATAGCCCCATTTAATGAAGGAGTGGTTGCATATGCTCAGTAATGCTTCACTCATACAATGGACTTTGGGCCCCAGTGCTCTGAATCAGTAGGGGTCTCCGCAGCCGGACACAACACATCTATCCTGCGGGTTAATGATGTATGTTGTTCCTGGGATCAGACCATTCTTACAACAGAAATGACCTCTAAGTCCTCATGGTTTTCCAGGAACCCATTTTGGGAACCATTTCCCCAGAGACCAGTCAGGTGAACATAGTAATCAAATACCAAAAATCACAACCACAGCAGAAGGGTATAGTTTTGTACCCCAACAGCATCCAGAATAGATGTGTTATGGTTCCTGCAAAAACTGAACTAGATTACACAAGAGGAATATGTAATCATGTCTCAGTGACTTGTCTGCATACTCTGAAGTTCTTCATCTTCAGCAAATGTAGGGTTGTCCATAAGGTATTGCTGAGCCTCAGACCACGTGGTACAGTAGGTGACATTCGCCATGTTGTCCAGTATGTTCTTTAAAGCCTCCCAGTTCCGCTTCCTCAGTTGCTTTGCATTTTCCTGCAAAGAAGCAAAAATAAAAATATGCAATTACAATAAAGCAGAAATAAAAATGCTGCAAAATGCCCCAACATACAGCACACCCAGCGTGGACCAATCTAGTGCTGGCAGAAGAACAACCGTATTATAACCACTTTAACAGATGGGCTCCGCTGACATTCTTTACACACCATTGATAACCTTGATATTGTGTATGGGCCGCTTATCCTGAGGAAGCAGAGAATTCAGCACAACGTTCCCTGCAACATGGCGCATCGGCCTCCTGCTTGGAACAAGATGGCTGTATGCGACGGCACACAGGTTGTTCCCGGGTGATCATAAAGTAATAGCATTATCCTAGCAATGTTTCAGCACTTAACACAAGAATATCATTTTAAATGCATTGTCCCCAATCACTGACTGTCTGCAGCAGTCTGGGTGATTGGTTGGAATGTCATCGCTTCTGTGCAGTTCACAAACACGGAAAGGAACTCATGGAGAGCGATGAGGAAATGAGCATTAACGCAAAATGTCATTTACAATTAAACTCCCTGCTTTGGGCACACTTTCAGAAAATATTGGAAATTGAAGTTAAAGGGAACCCATCATGTTTTATGATATTAAACTGCCCCCAATGTGTTTTAAAGAGGACCGGTCACCAAACCAGGCATGGTGATCTAATTACAGTACTGGATGCAGCATGTCTGCACGAATTGGAAATGCTCCTCGAAAGGGACCGCGATGCCCAGAATTCGTTGATGCGCCTGAGCTATAGGGATGTGAAGGTACGTGTCCCTTATGTCTATTGAGGAGAGATACTCTCCTTCCTCCATTGACGCGCTGATGGAACGCAGGGTCTCCATCCTGAAATGACGGACGTGGATGTATCTGTTTAGATGTTTAAAGGTCCAGGATGGGGCGCACCGACCCGTCCTTCTTGGGGACAATGAAGTTTGAAAAAAAAAAAAAAAAAAACCTCTGAAACGTTCGGAGCGATGATATTGCATGGAAAAAGGAGCGAACTAGTTTTGCGGACTTCAGAGGGTTAGAAGGAAAGAAATTGTTTGGAGGGCGGTATGTGAATTGTATGTAATAGCGAAAAGACACAAGATCTGTGACCAATCTGTCGGACTGCCAGGCGCAACGGAATAAGTGCAGCCGACCGCCAACGATGGGAGTGTCTTCCGGGGATAAGTGCCAGTCATGACAAAGAAGACCGATAGGTTTTGGCCTGGATTGCCAGGACTGAGTCGTTTTGTATGATGCCTAGAACGGGCCCAAGATGTAGACGCTCGAGAGACCGTCCAGCCAAAAGAGGAGCGAAAGGGACATAAGCGTGGTTGTTGTCTTGAAAGTAAGGCGTCTCGGTTTGTGCGTAAGGGAGGCTGGTTAGGGACTTCTTTGACGCAGAGTCCGCCTGCCACCGTCTGAGCCAAAGGGCCCTGCGAATGGCGATCGCATTGGAAGCTGTGAGAGCAGTACAAGAGGCCGAATCCAGAGAGGCGTGAATTAGATATTCTGCGCCCATAGTGATTTGTAGTCAAATCTGCCAGATCCGGGAGAAGGTCTGTATTTTTTAAGAATTTCTGTAATGTTTCCAACCATACCATAATTGCCTTGGACACCCTGACAGAGGCGAATGAGGACAACAGATTAAAACCTGGTGCCTCAAAAGCTGAGCGAGCTGAATGCTCAACCTGCCTGTTGGTTAGGTCTTTAATAGAGCACCTATCTGGTAATAACAATATTGTCTTCCACCTAGCAGCAAAGACTGGGGGGAAGGGGTTGACCGGCAGTGAATCGGCCCAATGTTTGGTGAGATTTCGGGGAAAAGGGTGGCGAGCCTCAATGGGTTTGTGACCCCCGAACCCTTTATCCGGTTGTTCCCGTTGTTTGGACAAAATGTCCTGGAACTGTGGACAAAAAAATTTTATGCAGAGGCTTCACTCTCCTAAATGAGACAGTATGGTCCGGAGTCGTAATCGTAGGGTCGTCCGCTTTATGCGTTTGGTTAACTGCTGACATGAGGTCATCAACCATGGCCTGAGTTTCAGAGGATTCTACATCAAAAGGGTCATCTGTGTCTGAGTTGAAAACATGAGACCCGGTCGGTGTAGGGGAGCCTGGTCTCGAGTCCCATGAGGGACAGGCATGAGGACCTTAGGAAGAAACAGGTGAAACGTTGGACGTGACCTGCCCCCGACTGATGGGGACTCCAGTGTGGGGTCACTTGCTTGTGCACTGTCCTGGTAAGGCTTGCTGCCCGGGGGACAATGCTGCATAGCCTAGACCAGGGATTTTGACAGTTTTCCCATGGATTGGGAGGGGAATAGTGCCCTTCTGGCGGGCTCGGAGCACTAGTTGCTCCGGCATCGGCGGAGGGCTCCTGGGCTTATGCAGGGACACAGGCCTGGAAGTGTGGGGTGGTGTGAGCATGCAGAAAGGCTAGGTGGAAGGTGACGCAGGAGGTATAAAATACCGTATGGGACTTCGTAGGTTTCTTTGAGGTTTTGGAGGTCTGCATATTAAGCCAGTAAAAAAAGGGGCACTCTGGCTGGAAAAGCTATTGATGCTTAGGTGTGGATATGCAGGAGTGGCTAAGCTGAGCTGAGCAGGAGGTGCAGGGAGTCTGACTTGGATGGATGTCTAGTGCCCTGCAGTCTGGGGGTTCCGCTCTTACCAGAAAGAGGAGGGACCCCCTTCAGCAGCCCAATGGTCCTGTGCCCTGAGTTATGAGGAATGCCAGCAGCCCAGATACAGTCCGATGGTCCAGTGCTGCTGTGTACCAGAGTTGGAGTGGAAAAAAGCGCGGTTTCCGATATCCCTCAGTGCAGGAGAGGCGGGAAAGGAGTGTGGCATGCCCAGACACTGGAAGCCGGGTTCGCGCCCAATGTGATGTCACTGCGGGGCATGCGAGGGAATGCCGTGTCATTGGAGGGGCTGGGGAGTAATGCTGCCATCTCTAGGCTGCGTGCCGTGTGCCTACAACTCAGGTCCCTTTCATAGAAGGCTGAGGAGGTCCATAGGTGTCCCACGAAAAAAACTGGCATGAGGGGTCTACGCCAGATGCAGAGGGGGGTATGGGGAGGCGACACTCCGCGTGCCCTTCTGTTGATGGCTGGGAAATCGCCGCCCTTAGGGGAGCTGTCGCCCTGGTAAGTGTCCATAAGGATAAATGGTGTATCTCATAATATTCCAAGGTGGCAGAAGGGAATTCGTGGAGGCGACACTCCACGGTCGCGCCTGTTGGTGGCTGGGAAAGCGGCACCCTTAGGGGGGTCGTCGCCCGTCTAAAATCTTCATCTGTGTATAATAAAAAAAAAACAATAACAATTCAGATCACTTAGTGTCGCCTCCTGGTGGCAGCAGCATAACACCCACGGTCCTGGATCCCCCAATGAGGCAACAGAGAAAAAGGATGTGGGTCTGTAGACTGCATCTGCCTCCTACAGACACTAAGCTTAAACTGGTTGGGGCCTGGTCCAGCCAGGGGGTGTATACTGCAGGGGAAGAGCTGATCTGGTTTTTATATTCACTTAGTGTCAGACTCCTAGAGATAGAAGCATAATCCATGGTTCTGTGTCCCCCAATTAGGCGATGGAGAAAAAAGTTTTTGGAGTGTTTGTGGGATTACAAAAAAAGTTGTCCAGGATTAGAAAAACATGTGTCTTCTTTCAGTAGCAGGACCACACCTGACCATGGGTTTTGGTTTTGCATTTCGGCTCCAATCACTTCACTGGGGTTGAGTAGTAGCAGTAGTAATGCCACACACAAGCCATGGTGAGAGGAGGCACTGGATGTGAAAGCAATTAGTCATGTTTTTCTAGCTCTGTACAACCTGTTAAACCATAGAATAATATGCCGATACCTTCAGCTCCTCTGGTATGTCCTCGTGAACCCCAAACCAGCATCCAAATTATTCTATATCCCCATATAAAGCCAATCCTCGATCAGAAATGTAATTATCGGGGCACAGAGGAAAAGAATTGCCAGGGTCAGATTGTTTTAGTGCGTTTTTCTTTTTTACTTTGAATTAAATCAAAGTTTCTTGAGTTTTACTTCTACTTTATTTTCTATAGGCTTTACTCAAAATCACAGGACAAAAGAAAAAGTAATGAACCGCTGTGGACTGAGCCTACAAGATCCCACTCTGCGAGTTCTTTTCCCAGATAATAAAATGAAATCTGCGTTCTAGTCTCACCTTTTCTTTCTTTGCTAGATAGAACATGACGTCTTCGTAAATCTCAAGCCGGTCACGTTCAGAGATTCCATTCCAGACATCTAGCTCTGTGAACATCTGTTCTGCTTTTCTGTTTGACGAGAAAAGAAAATTGGATTACTCTGACAAGTTCGATGTACAGCACAAAAAAAAAAAAAAATTTAAAAGAATTAGTTTCACTCTTACTTGTATCGGGTGGTGGAGGTCATCTTGTCGTGATTTTCTAGAAACCTCTGGAAATTTTCTTTGGCCTCCTTATATTTTACCCTGGCCTCCTCTTTTTCTTCTTTTTCAGTCTGAACTTTGTAAGCATTAAAGGCTTGTTTTTTCTCACTTAACTTTGCCAGGGCACTAGAAAGAAAAAGACGACTTTGGGTACTCACCGTAAAATCTCTCTCTCGGAACTTTATTGGGGGGCACAGCTAAAACATGGCTTCGTGAGTAGAGTCCGACTCCTAATGGCAGCAGCATATGCCCATAGTCTCCTGTGTCCCCCAATGAAGCGATAGATAAAACATGGTTTCCTGAGTCCCTCCCAAGTGATACAGAAAAAGATTTAATGAAGGGAGAGATGCAATCACTTATAAATGACCTTGTGCCAACGTTACCTGTATCTGGGGTCGTTAATGATCATTTTCATTGCTTGCTCCCAGGACGCATTAGATTGCACTCGCTGCAAAAAAGAATGGAGTCACTTGGTTAATAACATACGTTACTTCTGAATGATGAAAGTGAAAGTGTTATGCTGTTATTCACTGCCCAGCGAATAACAGCATGGCCGAGTTGCCTGCATGGTAAGTTGGTCAGGAATGCAACTATTTTGGGAAATCACATGTAAGGAGCTGTGCTGCTGAATCAGTGTTGTGGTCCCTTCCAGCTGTTATACCACATTGGTACATGATCACATACTTAGGATTGGTGACAACTACCCAATCAGTAGGGGTTCATCTGTAGCAGTCCCATACACCATGAGTGGAGCATTTACCAAATGATGCATTCCCTTTAAGGCTGGGGTTCCACTTGCGTTGGATGTGATATGCTAATGACACTCTGCTCAGGTTCTGCTTCGAGCGTCATCCGAGTGTCATACAATGATCTGACCTGCGATTGGATCACAGCTGCGGAGGAGGGGGGAGAGATTAATTTCCCCATCTCCTCCATTGCCCGTCTCGGTGTATATCACACAGCAGTCGGATGACATCCGAGTGCAGTCTGATGTTTCACACGCACCCATAGACTTGTATAGGTGCGTGTTGGGGCCGGCTCCAGGTTTTTGTGTGCGGAAGTCTCAGTGGGTCCCTTTAACATTCTGTCCCCGTCCCTCCCCGCTGCTGCACCCCAGGTTTAGACAGCTAAAAACAGGAAAAACATTCTTCCTATTAATTAAAGCTTCCCTGGCGGTGTAAAAGATGGGTCATTAGTGCTAATTGTAATGTACTAAGGAAGAATCCGGAGGCAATACATCTATTGTTAGTGTCTTTCTGTAAATTACATATTAAGACACACACAGCTCTGCCTCAGTGCACATACAAACACACAGCTCTGCTACATGCACATACAAAACATACAGCTCTGCTACATGCACGTACAAAGAGAGAAAGGCTAGACACGCACTACAAAAGTAGTTAAGCAACCAGAAAAAAAGGGGTGCTCACCAAGCCTAAATATGAACATATTTTACAGTAAAAAAATATAGGCATAAAGGGAGCAACACCACACATAGAATTATAGCTAAATAATCACGATACATTTTTGTTGTGTATGCAAAACATATGAAAAAAAGCTCTATAAGCTTTCTTTCCCGCTTTGTACTGATCACATAGATCAGTGCAGAGCAGGAGAGCGAGCGGATCTCTGCGAGGTAGTTCCTCTCATTGCTTCCGCTCACAGATGAGTGGGCCCCCTCACCTGTCCAGGGCCCTAGAACTTGCCCGGGTGCTGACGCTGGCACTGGTGCGTGTGGTCAAACACTCGCTACCAAACGCAACGTGCTGCCATTTTTTTTCGCATGCTGATTAGAGCTGAGGAAAAACTCGCATATAGACACTGCCTTCATTATTTAACAATGGTGTGAGTGCAATATGATTTATAGGATTGCACTCATCTGTTGTAAATGCAAGTGGGAACAAAGACCAATAATGAAAATTGAATGCACTCCCAGGTTCCGTCCCATACCATCAACATAGTGATAAGAGTCCCTCTATCACATAGAAATAATTCAATGATTTATAGTGATCACCTTTTCTTTTAGGAGTTCTTTAAAAGCTTGCTTGGCTTCTTCTTTCGTGTTCCAAGTATAGGTTTTCTTGGGTGCTTTTTCCTCTACAGGTTCTTCTAGAAAAACCAATCTGAAGACAAAAATAAAAAAACAGATTTTTGCATAGTCACCGTAAAATTGTTTTTTCTGAGCCATAATTGGGGGACACAGGACCATGGGTATTATGCTGCTGATCCATAGGAGGCTGACATAAGTAAATGTGAAACAATTAGATCCTCCTCTGCAGTATACACCCCTGGTTGGGCCAGGCCACACCAGTTTTAGTGACCAAGCAGTAGGAGAAAACCAAACACACATAGGAAACATATGAAAAGTAAGACTTCAAAAGTCCAAAGAGAACAAAGGCCCAAATGGGCAACAGGGTGGGTGCTGTGTCCCTCAATGAGGAGTCAGAGAAAAGATTTTACGGTGAGTACACAAAAATCTGTATTTCTCTATCGCCTCATTTGAAGGACACAGGACCATGCGATATCCTAAAGCAATCCCTGGGAGGGGAAAAAAAATTTAAAAAAATCACAACTCAAGGAGCAAGGAACAGTCCCAGACTTCCTGAAGAGCCTACATAGATAGGTGTGCCACCGCCACCTGAAGGATCCGTCTACCAAGGCTAGCATCAGCTGAGGCCTGGGTATGGACTTTGTAGTGCTTTGCGAAAGTGTGTAGACTAGACCAGGTAGCGGCCTTAAATAATTGTTCCACTGAGGCCTGGTGTCGAATGGCCCAGGAAGAATTAACCACACGAGTGGAGTTATCTCGTAGTCCGCTAGGAATGGGAACATTTCTTAGACGGTAGGCTTCCTGGATAGCGGAACGAATCCAACGGGCCAGGGTCGCCTTTGAAGCAGCCTGCCCTTTACAACGGCCCTCAGGAAGGAAAAACCAGCTGTCAAGTCTTCCTGAAGGAAGCTGTTCTAAAAATGTAATACCTGAGGGCCCCTACGAGGTCAAGGGTATGCAGTGCCTTCTCCACCCGATGCACTGGTGCCAGATAGAAGGACGGCAGCATGATGTCCTCATTGAGGTGAAAAAAATAAGTTACCTTAGAAAGAAAAGTGGGAACTGGGAACAGTGCCACCTTGTCTTGATGGAAAGAAAGGGCTCTCGGCACGAGAGTGCTGCAAACTTAGACACCCACCCGATGGACGTAATTGAACTCAGGGCCAGACCTGATTATAAGCCAGACTGGAGGAAACTGAGAACCACAGGAATAGATAGAGGAAGTGGACAGTAGGCTTGGTCCTTGCACCAGGAGAAAAACAGCTTCCACGTATGGTGGTAAATGTGAGCAGAGGCCGGTTAATGGGCCCAATCATGGTGTTGATGACATCCGGAGAGAACCCAGCGTGCGTTAAAACCCAGGTCTCATTGGCCACGTCGTCAAATTCAGAGCTCTGGAATTCTGGTAGGAGATGGGACCCTGAGTGAGGAGATCCGGCAGGTCTAGGAGGCGCCAGGGAACGTCTGCGACAAGCTGCACCAGATCGGCGTACCAGGAGCGCCTGGGCCAGTCTGAGGCTATGAGGATGACAGCGACCCACTACTCTGCTTTGATTTTCCTGACTACCCTCGGGAGTAAGGGGAGAGGAGGAAATATGTATGGCAGTTGGAATTGATGCCAAGAGCATACTAGTGTGTCCACTTCGATGGACAGTGGATCGCGTGACTGGGCTATGAACGCGGGCACCTTGGCATTCAGTCAAGATGCCATCAGATCCACGTCCGGAGTCCCCCAGTGGTGGAATATCTGGTGAAACACGTTCGGATTCAGGGACCATTCTCTAGTGGCGGTGACTTAGAGTCCGCCGTCTAATTCTCCACCCCAGGGATGTGTACCGCTGAGATGACGGACTTCGTCGACTCTGCCCAATGGAGAGTTTGCTGCACTTCACGAAGCGCCGCTTTGCTGCGAGTGCCGCCCTGGCGATTGATGCAAGCTACCGCCGTGGCATTTTCCGACGGGACGCAGATATGATGGCCGCCAGAAGGTTTTGAAAAGGTTTGAGTGCAAGCGATATTGTATGAATCTCCAGGAGGTTTATCGGCAATGTCGATTCCCGGTTGGTTCAACGGCCGCGGGCAGTGTGATGTCTGTATACTGGCCAATCCACCGGGAGAAAGGACCGGCCCTTAGAGAAGGAGGTCGGACGAATCAACCAAGTCAGTGCGTGCCTGACAGTGGGTGTCAGGCGGAATGTCTTGTCCAGAGAAAAGGGGCTCTTGTCCCAGGCAGACAGGAGGGCCAGTTGCAGCGGTCATAGGTGAAATTGGGCGAAAGGGATGGCCTCCACCATTGCTGCAACCATCTTCCCTAGAACCCTCATTCCGAAATGAATGGAATGTGAGGAAGGGCGGAGGAGAGTGCGCATTGGCTGACGTAGTGTAGATGCTTTGTCCCATGGGAGGGAGACCACACCCCGGTGTCGAATGTGCTGCCTAGGAAGGTGGTCGACTGTGCAGAGATCGGTGACAACTATAAGATTTACCAGCCAACCCAGACGAGACAAGGTGTCCACTGTTATCTGGACACTGTCCGTACAATCTTGACAAGGAGTTTTCATTAGGAGATCGTCGAGGTAAGGCAGGAGGACTACTCCTCTGGAATGAAGTTCGCTCATGGCAACCGCCATGACCTATGTAAAGACTCTTGGGGGGGTAGCGAGACCAAAGGGCACAGCCACAAATTGGAAGCGGAGATCCTGTACCGCGAAGCAGAAGAATTGTTGGTGAGCCTGAACAATAGGCACATGAAGATATGCATCTCATGTCTATAGAGGCGAGGAATTCCCCTTCCTTCATAGACGTGATAATGGAGCGCAGAGATTCCATCCTGAACCGCCGGATGCAAACGTGTTTGTTCAGATGTTTGAGGTCCAGGATGGGGCGCACTGTCCCATCTTTCTTGGGAACCACGAAGAGGTTGGAGTAGAAACCTCTGAAACGCTCTGATTCCGATGCGGGAACAACCACTCCCGCTTGTCCGGGCTGTCTTTGTCCTGGCTGCCAGGAGGAATTTGTGTTGAATGATGACTGGGTAGGTCTGTCTTTGCGGGGAGTTCGTGTAGAGGAGCGGGGCGCTCGAGGGGCTGCCCAGCCGAAAGTTACAAAAGGAACAAAACATAGTCTGTTGTCGTCTGACAAAGGGACGTCTTGGCTTGTGTTGGGGAAGAGAGGTACTCTTTTCACCCGTGGCGTCCGCGATGAGTTTATCAAGACGTTCGCCAAAAAGGCGATCAGCAAGGTAAGGGAGGCCGGTAAGCGATTTCTTTAAGGCCGAATCTGCCCACCACTGCCTGAGCCAAAGGGCCCTGCGGATGGCGATGGTATTAGAGGCAGCAAATACCGCGCAGGTGGCAGAGTCTAAGGAAGCCTGGATTAAGTAATCCGCCGCACCGGTGATCTGAGTGGTTAGGTCGGTAAAATGTTGAAGGAGCCGAGACTCCTGTAAGATTTGTTTACAGTTTCAGTCCAAACCATAATTGCCTTGGCAACCCACACGGATGCTAAGGAGGGCGAAAGGGAGGATCCCGCTGCCTCGAAGACAGAGCGTGCGAGCTGCTCTACCTGTCTGTCAGTTGGGTCCTTGATAGAGGAGCCATCAGGTAGGGATAGAGGAGCCATCAGGTAGGGATAAAAAAGTTTTAGCCGCAAGGCAGGAGACTGGGGGATCAACAGGTGGTGAGTCCGCCCAATCTTTGGGGAATGCCAAAGCAAAGCGGTATCGCGCTCCAATGGATTTGCGGTTACTGAAGCGCTTATCTGGCTTCTCCCTTTGTTTAGTCAAAGTTGTCTGAAACTGGGTGGTTAACAAAAATTTTTTGCAACCTTTTAGCCCCGTTTAAAGAACACTGCATGGTCCGGTGTGGGGGACGGAATATTGTCTACATTTAATGTGTGGTTTACCGCAGCTATTAGCAAGTCAATTGACGCCTGATCATCAGAAAGGTCGATGTAAAAAGAGTCATCTAGATCCGGCCAACATTCACCATCCTCTGGCTCTTCAGATATGGTAGAATATGGTCCCTAGTGACGGAGGGAGATTCTTGAGAAGAAATGGGAGACACATTTCTGTGGGACCTTTTCCTGACCGCATATGTGGTATGCATCTGATGGACCCTACAGCGAGGGATCATCCGCGTGTACCCTGCCCTGGTGGCTAGTGTTGCAAGGGGGAACGATACTGCATGGCTTGGACCAACTTTTGAGACAATTTTTCCATAGATTGAGACAAGAATAATGCCCATTCCGGCGGACTTGGGGCCCTGGGCTCCGGTCCTGATGGCGGAGGAAGTGGCGGAGGGCTCCTGGGCTACTTTGGGGATAGAGACCTGACAGTGAGGAGTGGGATGTTTAAGTGGAAGCTCATAGTGGCAAGTGGCACAGGAGTAATAAACCATATGGGGTTTTGCTCTCTTTGGTACCTTTGAGGAGTGCATGATGTATATTCAAAAGTAGGCTGCAGGGGGGTGGGGCAGAAGGCAAACAGAGAAGGAGCTAGGGCAGAACTGTGAAAACAGAAGGTGCATGCACAGTTCTGAGCATAAAGTGTGTGCAGAAGGATGTAGCCGTATGGTCCTGTGTCCCAGATGCAGGCCCACATGTGAGAGATTTCCCACTGGTCCAGAAGCTCCTGTGTTCAGGCAAAAAATAGGGATGGCTCCGAAAAAAATGTGGGCCCTGAGCGCGGGCTATGGGGGTGTGTGGTCGAGGCAGTGGACTGTTCTCGCGCCGTCATTGGGTGGCGTGGCTACCGCCCTCCCGCTGACATCACGTCATAAAAAGGGGTGGGGCCGGGCAGGCGGAGCCTAGAGTTATGGAATAGGCCGCAGCAGCGGCCGCGGCAGAACTGGGTGACAGCGGTCGGTGTACACGTAGAGCGGGGAGAGGGGAGCCCGAGAATAAGAGGTGAGCCTCAGCCGGAGCCCTGCGCTGGGTCCAGGGAACAGTCGTCCATAAAACATCCTAGGAAGGTAGCACAGCCCAATGACCTAACGTCGCATCAGGGGGTACGTGGAGGCAACACTCCATGTTACTGCTTGTTGGAGCATAAGGGAAAGCAGTGCCCAAGGGGTGCTGTCGCTCGTCTCATTTTGCATGAAAAGGATTCCAGAAATAAAAGGGATAGGCGTGCCTTCTACAGACACTAAAGCCAAAAACTGGTGTGGCCTGGCCAAGCCAGGGGGTGTATACTGCAGAGGAGCTAATTGTTTCACATTTACTTAGTGTCAGCCTCCTATGGATCAGCAGCATAACACCCATGGATCTGTGCCCCAAATGAGGTGATAGAGAAAGAAAGAATTCACTATGACATGAGTCTGTATAATGGTGCATTCAGTTGTCCATAAACAGTCATACTCAACCACCATATTAAAACCAACCTTGATCTCCCGACCAACTTCATATATTTCTATGTCATGCTCAGGTCAGGAGACATGTGGCCCGATCTTGGTCCGCTTTATTCGGATGCACCCTTAAGGAGTCTTTCCATACAACTTACCTCGAGATCTGCATCTGCAGATTATGCTCAGATACAGCCAAATGCAAGCACGGCTCGCAATCTAATATTTATCTTGCATATGACCACCATATATAACCAGGGATGAGCAAAAAAGATTCATACTACCCCGATCTGGCATCTACTTTAGTAGTCCGTGGCACCAGGGCAGCGTGAACTTCCTTGGCAGACATACCACATGAGATACCCAGTATGCAGAGTAAGTTCATGGTCATCTGGTCCAGCTGTCAAGAAACACTGAAGAACATGCCGGACGAGTCTTTTTTGCCCATCCCTATTAAGAACAGATGCTACAAAAATTAAATAATAAATAAAAAAAAAAATTCTGTCTATGACCAACTTCTCTGAAATATTTCACAATTAAATCAACGCCAGTCTGATCACTGCCAATATGTGATTAAAATACACCTTTCATAAATGTTAAGGGAATGCACAAAATGTGGGCAAAGACGCCTCCCTCTGTCAAACACTTTAGATGAGAAACAAATCTAAGGGATTAAATACAAACATCAAAGGCTTCACCAATTCGGCGCTTAGGAGGTCCTAAGACATATGTATGAAAAGTTATTACACGATCTATAACGATAAAGAGAATTTTGTTTACGTACCGTAAATTCTTTTTTCTTTAATCATCAATGGGAGACCCAGACAATGGGGTTTAGGGCACTGCCCTCCGGAGGTCACACTAGGTACTACAAGTTTGTAGACACCGCCTCCTCCGCTTATAAACCCCTACCGCAGGGAACATCCTCAGTTTGGTCTACAAGCTGCGAGGAGGAAATAAACCACACCCGAAACATCGGGAAGAATGCCGTGCACAAACGGTTCAACAACCCGGCAAACACTGTCTCAACAGAGAACAGAGCAAATGCAAAACATGCAAAGGAACAACTGGGTGGGTGCTGGGTCTCCCATTGATGATTAAAGAAAAAAGAATTTACGGTACGTAAACAAAATTCTCTTTTTTCTGGTCATCATAATGGGAGACCCAGACAATGGGGATGTCCTAAAGCAATACCCCAGGGCGGGAAGAGTTCCTCAACAAGACGGATAACACATGGTTCCCTTTTAAAGGTGGGCAACCGCCGCCTGGAGAACCCGCCTGCCCAAACTTGCATCCGCAGAGGCATGGGCATGCACCATATAGTGCTTAGAGAAAGTGTGCAGGCTGGACCAAGTGGCCGCCTGACACACCTGTAGAGCAGATGCTCTATGTCGCAAAGCCCAGGAGGCACCTACGGCTCTGGTAGAGTGAGCCTTCAATCCCACCGGGAGAGGCAAACCAGAAGTCCGGTAAGCTTCCTGGATGGAAGCCTTAATCCATCTGGCCAATGTCGATTTCGACGCCGCGGACCCCTTACAGCGACCTGTCGTAAGAACAAATAAGGAATCCGAACTCCTAAAGGAGGCGGTCCTAGACACATAAATGCGTATAGCTCTCACGAGATCCAGAGTATGGAGGTCGCGTTCAACCTGATGAACGGGAGCGGGGCAAAAAGATGGGAGAACAATCTCCTGGTTCAGGTGGAAAGTTGAAACCACCTTCGGCAAGAATTCTGGCCGTGGACGCAACACCACCTTGTCTTGGTGAACCACCAGAAAGGGTGACTTGCACGATAGAGCAGCCAATTCTGAGACCCTCCTCAGAGATGTAATCGCCACCAGAAAGGTCACTTTCTGGGATAGACGAGATAGAGAAACCTCCCTCAGAGGCTCAAACGGCGGTTTCTGCAGTGCCGCCAGGACCATGTTTAGGTCCCAAGGGTCTAGAGGTCTCTTGTAGGGCGGAACCATCCGTGACACCCCCTGCAGAAATTGACGGACCTTCGGGAGGAGCGCCAATCGCCTGTCAAACAGCACAGAAAGTGCTGATACTTGACCTTTCAAAGAGCCAAGGGATAATCCCAATTCCAAACCCGACTGTAGGAAGGCCAACAACGTCGGGATGGACAAGGGCCACGGAGACCGTCCGCCAGAGGCACACCAAGTAAAAAAGATTTTCCACGTTCTGTGGTACATCTTCCTGGAAACTGGCTTCCTAGCCCGATTCATAGTGGCAACCACCGTAGGGGAGAAACCCCTGGATGTCAGCAGCCAGGCCTCAAGAGCCATGCAGTCAATCTGAGGGCCCTGGAATTGAGGTGGAAGAATGGGCCTTGCGCGAGTAAATCTGCGCGTTCTGGAAGAGCCCACCTGTGTCCGCCTGACAGTTGCCACAGGTCCGGATACCAGGACCTCCTGGGCCAGTCTGGAGCCACTAGAATGGCTACGCTGCACTCCGACCTGATTTTCCACAGCACCCTGGGAATCAGAGCCAGAGGCGGGAACACATATGGTAGATGGAATCTGGACCAAGTCAAGATCAGGGCGTCCGATCCCAGAGACTGGGGGTCCCATGACCTCGCCATGTATTGCGGAACCTGATGATTCAGCCGTGAGGCCATCAGATCCACGTCCGGAGTGCCCCATCTGCTGCAGATGTCCTGGAAGACGTCTGGATGAAGAGACCACTCTCCGGCGTCCATCCCCTGCCTGCTCAGATAGTCGGCCTCCCAGTTTTCGACCCCTGGGATGTGAACTGCGGAGATCAAGCAGTTGTTGTCCTCCGTCCAGGATAGGATGCGGTGGACTTCGGCCAGAGCCTCTGCACTCCTGGTTCCTCCTTGATGATTTATATAAGCGACGGCCGTCGCATTGTCGGACTGAACCCGAATGGGTTGTCCTGAGAGGAATCTCTGAAAAGCCAGGAGTGCCAGATAGATCGCCTTGATCTCCAGTACGTTGATCTGCAACGCCGACTCCGACTGAGTCCAGAGGCCTTGGGCCCTGTGGTGCAAGAACACCGCCCCCCAGCCCTTCAGACTGGCGTCGGTGGTCACCACTAACCATGACGGTTTGATGAAGGACCGGCCCCGAGACAAGTGACGTGGCTGTAGCCACCACTGCAGGGAATCCCTGGTCGGTAGGGAAAGGGTCACCAGCCGATTCAGAGAGATCGTCCTCTTGTCCCACCTGCGGAGAATCTCCAGCTGAAGAGGACGGAGGCGAAATTGTGCGAACGGCACCGCCTCTATTGCTGCCACCATGCGCCCCACCAGCTTCATCAACACCCGTAGGGATGATTGTGGTGACAGGAGGACTGCTTGTACTCCTGATTGGATCGCCATCTGTTTGACTCGTGGCAGAGACACCAGGGTGATGGTTGAACAACTTCAGGTCCAGTACTGGGCGGAAGGATCCGTCCTTCTTCGGGACGATAAAGAGGTTGGAGTAAAAACCCCTGAACCTCTCTCCGGAAGGCACCGGGACCACCACTCCGTCTCTGCGGAGACCCTCCAACACCTGGTAAAAAGCCTGAGCCTTTTCTGGTGATGGGACCCGACCGATGGAATCGGGATATCGGCTTTGACGTCAGCTCTATCCTGTACCCTCGCGAGATCACGTCTCGAACCCACTGATCTTGAACGTGAAGTAGCCACTTGTCCTGAAAGCGAGACAAGCGGCCCCCCACCTGTGGGGAGGCAGGATGAGAGAGCGAGTCATGTAGAGGCGGGTTTGGGGGTGGCAGCTGCCGCCCCCGCCGGCTTCTTTGGACGACTCTTAGAGCGCCACTGGGAAGCGGGCTTTCCCCCTCGGTCCGTGCGAGCGGACGGTGCTGATGACTGCGAGCTGGAACGAAAGGACCACTGTTTTGGGTTCCTTTTAACGGTATACCGTGGTTTAGGCTTATTCTGCGGTATCTTAGACTCAGCAGAATCCTTTATCAGCTTGTCCAGTTCGGTGCCAAAAAGCCTGTCACCAGCAAACGGAAGATTCTGCAAAATCTTCTTGGATGTGGCATCTGAGTCCCAAAGACGCAGCCACAACAACCTGCGGATCGCTATAGCATTGGCCGAAGCCACAGCTGAGCGAGTGGCAGTTTCCAGAGTCGCCGTCCTGGCGTAGTCCGCATAGGCCCTTGCCCTTTCGGTAAGTGCTAGGACCTCTGGACTGGATCTTGCCAGGTCAGAGATACCATCCAAGCAGGTAGTAATCGCTTGTAAGGTCCAGACCGTGGCAAAATTAGGGGCAAATGAAGACCCCACAGCCTCATAGGAAGACTTGGCGAGTTGCTCAACCTGTCTATCCGTCGCATCCTTCAGTGAGGAGCTATCAGAGGCAGAGAAAAGGGAGCGTGCAGCAATCCTGGTCATGGAAGCGTCCACCTTCGGGGACTGCGACCACTCCTGAAGCACCTCCTGGGAGAAGGGGAATCGATTGTCCTTGGGTTTACGGACATAGCGCCGCCCAGGATGTAACCTGGGAGCTCTAACCACCCTTCCAAAATTAGTGTGGTCCATGAAGGAACCACTTGGTCTAGCCTCTGGCCGCAGCCATTGATAGACCTCCTTCGGGTGCACCGTCACCTCCTCAGGGGGTGTCACGAGACGTAAGGTCTCGTTGATAGAGGACACCAGATCCTCCACCCCGTCTGGTGGTTCAGATATAGACACAGACCCGAAATTTGAACCCCCATCATCGTCCTCACCATCAGAGGAACGCTCCTCCTCAGAGAGAGCCTGGAGCTCGGGTGACTCCTCACGACGAGCCCGCTTAAGGGGTCTCACAGCAGAAGAGGGAGACACCCGGGGGTAACTGGACGGAGTAGCTGGGCTATCCAGCCTCCTATTAAGTGCCTCCAGGGATTGCGACATGGAGGACAGCTGAGACAACAGAGATTCATTGATCTTATTCTGAGTCTCCCATGGCCCTGAGATCACCTGAACCTCAGGGTATAGCACCGGAGCTGCTGACTCAGCAGTGCCAGCCCGGGCCTCTGGGCGTCCGCAGTTATTGCAGGACCCCTCCACCAGTGTTCCATTGCATGTAGCACAGGTAATGGTGGTCTCTGCCGCCCTAGCAGCACGCTTCCCGGCTGAGGACATCGCCACAGTAGGGGAAGATAAGCCAAAATGCAGACAACAAAAACCGGGAGTCCCGGTGGCTTACCGACCGCAGTAAAGCGGTATGAGGAAGCAGTGTGTGTGTGTGACCTCCGCGACGGTTTCCGGTCTCCCCTTTGGAGTGCAGGCGCACGCTGCATACAAATCCCAACCGGGAAGTGAGGGTAAAGATGGCCGCCGACAGTGAAACTGTGGGCGGCGCCGAAGACACGCGGGAAACACACACACACGCCCATCGATGACGTCACCGCACGGGCTGCTTCCTATCCTCCAAGCAGCCTCAGCATGAGGGAGCCGGAGCCCGCAGCGCGGGAAAAAGTGTAAAAAGTTATACACAGACTGCATGTACAAACAAACATCCGCAGCCCACAGCCTCAGCCCCTGTGACACACAGGGCGGTCAGCCAGGGTGACCCCAGCACAGGGTACACCCGCAGAACCGCGGACCCGAGGGTAACGCGCGGTCTGAGTGTCAGGCCACATAAAGTGACAGACACTACCCCCAGGCACACAGGAGACACAGAGTGCCTCAGTGCCGGTCCGGTCTGTAAGCACCATATAGGGAGGCCTCGGACAGGGGTGCAGCACCAGTCCGGAGTGTAAGCACCATTTAGGGAGGCCTCGGACTGGGCTGGCTCCAGTCCGGTCTGTAAGCACCATTTAGGGAGGCCTCGGACGGAGCGGAGCTGTGCAAGGCTCCCATCTCCCACTCCCCAGAGCCCCCCAGAGAGGGATGGAAAGGAGCGCAACAGCGTACCGGGAGAACACAAAGTGTCCAGGCCCTAGGCCCTCCGGTACCTTCACCTGCGTGTTCCACAAGGGTGAGCGGGGAGGCTGTCGCAGGTCCCGACTGGAACCTTTTTACCTTGTCTTCAGACGCCATCACGTAAGCTGTGAGAATGCAGTGAAGTGCAAGCAAAGCGTGATCCTCCGAGCACACTAAGTTTAAAACTGAGGATGTTCCCTGCGGTAGGGGTTTATAAGCGGAGGAGGCGGTGTCTACAAACTTGTAGTACCTAGTGTGACCTCCGGAGGGCAGTGCCCTAAACCCCATTGTCTGGGTCTCCCATTATGATGACCAGAAAAATAGCATTTCCTTCAGATTGACCTGTAATGTCAAACTGTTGGCCGAACTCTCGGCAAAGCACTTGTGCTTGAGTAAACAATAAAGTACACTAATGAAGATAGGGAGGTTGGATCGCCACCAAAGCCAATGGCCTAAATCTTTGACCCAGCCACCTTTCTGTAAGCATGTTTTTAGGGTCATACATCCCATTTCCTCCAACAACCCAGATAGGAGCTGCAATCAGGATTCTGCTTATTGTTATTGGAACTGATGGACACACACTATAAAGCAGAGCTATGTAATGGATTCACTGGTATAAACACAGCAATTCACAAAAACAGCAAGGTCTTCGCAGACACCGAGGCTGCAATGAACAACGAGAGAAGCAACTGATTAGTGAATCAGACAAATTATCCCAATTCAGTTTGTTCTCTCAGATCATGTAAAGCTGACTGGAAGGTCACGGCAGGACCCTCCTCCCAAAGCCACTGAATCCACAACTCTGCCGATACAAGACATGGACTGAAAAACTTTCAGGAAGAGGCAGTAGCCTTCAGTATGGTTCTAGGAAACATAAAACAATGGAGGAATGAGAGACAAGAACAAAATACTCACTCTGGCAAAACCTCTGGTTTAGAGAATTCCTCTAGGAAACCGCTGCTGCTGACTTCATGATCTTTCTCTGGTATGGACGAGGATACAGAATGGATCGGCTCCTCTATATAATCATTGACTATGATCTCGGGGTCTATGGCGGGAGTGCTGGGGGTGGACATCACAATCTCTGGTTCTGCAATGATGGATACAGGTGTGGAGGTACTGACCACCTCTGCGGCTTGTGGGACCTGGACTGGCGGTGCAGGTCCAGAAGCAGCTGCCTCCTGTACACTGGAAAAAAGAGAAAAAGGTAAATTGCATTGCTAAAATCATTATTAATCATTTATTTACATAAAGTAAAAGTCAAGTACACATACCTGCCGCTTTCTTCTGCCTTGATCATTGCTACAAAGAAAAAAAAAAATAAATGCCAATTTTATAATTTTAGTGGTAAAATGTGTTTCTGCCAATGAATGAAGAGCGCTGCACTTACCTTCTAACTCCTCCAGCTCCTTAGGTTTGGCCCAACGAGACTCCTTTGTTTGGGAATTGTAGAAGTATGGCTTTCCAGAGTCGGATTTGAATTCTTTCCAAGGACATTTAGATAACAATTGCTAAAAATAATAATATAATAATATATATTCATTTATATAGCGCTATTAATGCCATAGCACTTTACATACATCAGTAATACATGCAATTAAACAAAACACATGAAACGGTTACACGCTATTTAAGTGGGGGAGACTTCAGACATCAGGCATATATTAGGCTGTTTAGTTTTGGATAAGGACAACCACAGCCTATCGAGTCATGACAGCAAGTGCTCACACCGTGTTTCACGAACATCTTACAGGGAGAGTGCCAGGTATTAAGGGGAGCCATCAGCCGGGTTACCGCTGTGCTCCCAGTGTGAAAAGCTGGCTGTGTTGGGGAGATCTCACCTCATGCAGCGGTGTCCAGTTGGAGGTGCTGTACTTCAACCGAGCGCCCTGATGTGGGAGGCTGGGGAGGATTGAGCTCAACCCAGCGTCCCTATGTGGGAGGATGCCGGTGGACGATGCTGTGATCCAGCTTCCCAGTGAGCTGTTTGCTGTAGGGCTCCTTTGTGTCTGCGACCCAGCTTCCAGAAGGAGACTGGGGAGAGGCTGCCATCCATGTCCCTGATAGGTAGGGAAGTGTGGGGGGTCTGCGCCAGGTGTGAAAAGGGATACGGAGAGGCGACACTCCGCGTGCCCGTCCGTTGGTGGTTGTGGGAGATCGGGTCCCCGAGGGGAAAAAAAACGTCGCTCTTGAAAAATCAATTCAAAAAAAGGGAAAAAATAATTTGGTGCAGCCCTGTGAGATACAACATCACAGGAGGGGGTACGTGGAGGTGACGCTCCACGTTCCCGCCTGTTGGTGAGCGGTGCTGTCGCCCGTCTCAAAGTCTTGGTAAAAAGGATAAAAAAAAAAAAAAATTCAGAATAAGGAATAAAGATGTGCCTCCTACGGACACTAAACTAAAACTGGTCTAGCCTGGCCCAGCCAGGGGGTGTATACTGCAGAGGAGGAGGAGCTAATTTGTTTCATGTTTGCTTAGCGTCGACTCCTAGGGATAAGCAGCATAACACCCATGGTCATGTGTCCCCCAATGAGGCGAAAGAGAAACAAATCAATAATTGATGCTCGTTATTTTGTGGATGTGCTCTCTGCAGCAGTCAAAAGTGCTGACGTCTGCACAGCAAATTGAAAATCCCATTCACTTTGCTGGCAGACGCAGTGACTGATCCATTTTTAGTTGTTAAAAAAAAAAAAAAAAAAAAAAATGCAGCACCAAAAACAGATCTGAAACGTCCACTGTGAACATAGCCTTACATGTGAATGATTTCCAGCACATATCTGCGTTTGCTTCTGTGAGATTAAGCAGCATCTATTCTGCACAGTCAGATTGTGACTTCAAGATATATATGTACCGTATATACTCGTGTATAAGCCGAGTTTTTCAGCCCAAACATTGGGCTGAAAAGTCACCCCCTCGGCTTATACACGAGTCAATACGGTATGTGTGGTGTGTGGGGACTGTGTCCGGGTGCTGGGGAGGCTGGAGGAGGCGGGGGGAGGCTGCTGACAGAGCGGCCCGTCACATGGGGCCGCTCATTAGATATGCACGGCTCCCCCCGCCCATCACAGCGGCAGGGGGAGCCGTGCAATACTGTGCAGCCCTCAGATGTATACAGGCCCCCAGCGGGGTATATAGCAGGCCCCCAGCGGGGTATATTGCAGGCCCCCAGCGGGGCATATTGCAGGCCCCCAGCGGGGCATATTGCAGGCCCCCAGCGGGGCATATTGCAGGCCCCCAGCGGGGCATATTGCAGGCCCCCAGCGGGGCATATTGCAGGCCCCCAGCGGGGCATATTGCAGGCCCCCAGCGGGGTATATTGCAGGCCCCCAGCGGGGTATATTGCAGGCCCCCAGCGGGGTATATTGCAGGCCCCCAGCGGGGTATATAGCAGGCCCCCAGTGCAGAGCCCCCCCCCCCTCCGGCTGCATTATCTTACCATCCAGCCGCGTCTTCATCACCGCCGGTCCTCCCGTCCATCCTCTCGCGCTGTGTTCAGGTCTCATGTGACCCGGCGCGATGACGTCATCCGACTGCGACCGCCGGGTCACATGAGACCGGGAACGCAGCGCGCGAGGATGGACGCGAGGACCGGCGGTGATGAAGACGCGGCTGGATGGTAAGATAATGCAGCCGGAGGGGGGGGCTCTGCACTGCGGGCCTGCTATATACCCCGCTGGGGGCCTGCTATATACCCCGCTGGGGGCCTGCTATATACCCCGCTGGGGGCCTGCTATATACCCCGCTGGGGGCCTGCTATATACCCCGCTGGGGGCCTGCTGTATACCCCGCTGGGGGCCTGCTATATACCCCGCTGGGGGCCTGCTATATACCCCGCTGGGGGCCTGCTATATACCCCGCTGGGGGCCTGCTATATACCCCGCTGGGGGCCTGCTATATACCCCGCTGAGGGCCTGCTATATACCCCGCTGAGGGCCTGCTATATACCCCGCTGGGGGCCTGCTATATACCCCGCTGGGGGCCTGCTATATACCCCGCTGGGGGCCTGCTATATACCCCGCTGGGGGCCTGCTATATACCCCACTGGGGGCCTGTATATATCTGGGGGCTGCACAGTGTGGGGGGGCTCTGCACTGGGGGCCTGCTATATACCCCACTGGGGGCCTGTATATATCTGGGGGCTGCACAGTGTGGGGGGGCTCTGCACTGGGGGCCTGCTATATACCCCACTGGGGGCCTGTATATATCTGGGGGCTGCACAGTGTGGGGGGGCTCTGCACTGGGGGCCTGCTATATACCCCACTGGGGGCCTGTATATATCTGGGGGCTGCACAGTGTGGGGGGGCTCTGCACTGGGGGCCTGCTATATACCCCACTGGGGGCCTGTATATATCTGGGGGCTGCACAGTGTGGGGGGGAGCTCTGCACTGGGGGCCTGCTATATACCCCACTGGGGGCCTGTATACATCTGGGGGCTGCACAGTGTGGGGGGCCTGTATACCTCTGGGGGCCTCCTGTATACCTCTGGGGGCCGCCTGTATACTATACTGCTGGGGCCTGTATACTTCACTCCTGGGGGCTGTATACCACTGGGGGACCTGTATACCTTACTGCTGGTGGCTGTATACCTGTCCTGGTGGCTGTATACCATACTCCTGGTGGCTGTATACCACACTGCTGGGGGTTGTATACCTGTGCTGGGGTCCACCCTCGGCTTATACGCGAGTCAATAAGTTTTCCCAGTTTTTGGGGGCAAAAGTAGGGGGGTCGGCTTATACACGGGTCGGCTTATACACGAGTATATACGGTATATTAATTATATTAACAGATAAGATTATGTAGATATGATACAAATCCATAGAATATTGCAGAATTTAGTATACCGTGTTTCCCCGAAAGTAAGACCCTGTCTTACATTTTTTTGGGGGCCAAAAGTGGCCCCCGGTCTTACTTTCGGGGGGGGCCTTACATTGGGTGCCCCAGCAGTGTGGCCTACATGCCCCCTACTGCTGGGACACTGAGGGAGCGGGTCGCACGTCACGTGCGCCCGCTCATTACATATGCACTGCATCCCCCTGTCAATCAGCGACAGGGGGAGCAGTGCATTATACTGTATATATGGGCCCCCTATTGCTGGCACACTACCCCCCTGTTCTGAGGCCCCCACCGCTGCTGCTGCTGCAGAGATCTTACCCTCCAGGGTCTTCTTGCAGCAGCCAGCGCGTCCGTCCTCGGCTGTCTTCCGGATCATGTGACCGGCCGGTCGCATTCGCGATGACGTCATGCGCTGCGACGGGTCACATGATCCGGAAGACAGCCGAGGACAGAGGACGGACGCGCTGGCTGCTGCAAGAAGACCCTGGAGGGTAAGATCTCTGCAGCAGCAGCAGCAGCGGTGGGGGCCTCAGAACAGGGGGGTAGTGTGCCAGCAATAGGGGGCCCATATATACAGTATAATGCACTGCTCCCCCTGTCGCTGATTGACAGGGGGATGCAGTGCATATGTAATGAGCGGGCGCACGTGACGTGCGACCCGCTCCCGCTCCCCCCCCTCCGCTAGGGGCCTTACATTGGCCCCCCCGGTTGTAAGGCCTTATAATCGGGGGAGGCCTTACATTAGCAGGCCCCCCCTTTACCCCTAGGCGGCCTTACAATCGGGGGGGCCTTACTATCGGGGAAACACGGTATATAGGGAGCAGCATTTATTAGGAGTCCTATGAATGTTTATCTTTTCTAATCTTCCCCATTTTCTGTTTCAAGATATCAAATTTATTATATATACAATTCTTCAATAAAATATTCCTTAGGGTGTGTCATTACCTCTGCTGGGGTTTTCATGTCGTCTGGCTTTTCCCAGGTAGACTGCTTTGTTTCAATGTTATAGTAATATATCCTACCATCTGGTGATTTATGCTCAGTCCACAAAGATTTCTGCAAAAAGGAAAAAAAAAAATAAAAAAAACAAACGTGGATTAAGAACAAGCAAAACAAACGCTGTACGGATGCAAAAAAGAAAGTAAATTACCGGTTTGGTGGGTTCTTCATTAGCGGTGCTATTAATTGTAATAGACGGTGGTGCTGAAATGACAGGATGTGGCGCCTGGGAAGACAGAGGAAAAACACTTTACTTTCCATTCAATGTAACCCACATGCATTTATCCATCTTCTAGTGCAGGACACTTACCGGTGCAATTGTCGGCTGAGCTGGAAAAAAAAAAAAAAAAAAAAAAAAAAAGGGAGACGTGTAACTCACCAAGAAAATTAAGTAAACGGTACATACAGGATGAATGAGCTCAGAACAGTATGCGGGTGGGGGCATTTATCCTCTAGATAGGAGCTGACTGACCTGGACATGAAGCCAATTAGGGGGATGCACATTTAAAGAGTATGGGGGTCTAACCAGTGATCCGCTACCATTTCGCGGGACCGGAAAAATTCACATACCTTACTACAAATGACCAGCTAACGTGCACTCCTAAAAATGAATGACTAAATAAGCCGTCCCTGGCCATACGAGCTGATCAGAAGGGGTAACCAGGAAAAAAAAAACACATACTGCACACTTCTTTATAAGATCCTTACCTAGTGTGGGATCCATACTGTTCACACCAGGCTGCAAAAACAAAACAAAGAATAAAAAAAAAAAAAAAAAACTATGCAAAGACACAAAGAAGAGCAACACAGTCTGTGAGGACAGAAGCTCACCTGCAAGCCTGCCGGTAATGTGCCGGGTGCGACGTGTGTAGTCATCATCATGCCGGACATGAGAGGAGGAGGAATCATAGGAGTCATCTGTGCAAGACAAAATAATAATAAAGTGCTTACCTTTAGTGTTTTGTTGTCTTTTCTCAGTGGTAACATTTTATTACACGGTTTACTTTTTTTTTTTTGTGATTTACTTACTATGTAACCTACCTGACCCATCTGATGAGCGCCCATTGGTCCCATCAAAGCTGGAATCATGCCTGGTGGGGCCAACCCTGGCCTGGGAGGAAGACCACCCATTCCCACAGCAGGGAAGTGGGCCACAGGGTTCATCTGAGGAATACAGAAAAATGAGTACATTACATTATAACAGGAGAAAAATGTGATTACCACAGAACATAAATCTTAACAGAGCTCTAATGTTTAAGACGTAAGATCACTAGGACCGGGATAAGCCCTGTATATCTTCATAGAAGTGCAGCTCATCTTTGATCTCAGCGAAAAGGCAGATTATCTCACTGACTGGAGACGGGTCATTCCATATCAAGTGATCCAAATAGGAATATATATTTTCTATATGAAGTTCAACTTTAGTTAATAACAAATGAAAAAGTTTTGAATTTTCTTCAATTTTTTTTTTTTACAGATTTTTAAAGTTGTAAAAAAGCTCGAATTTTGGCCTTTTATGGCTTTACATTTTTTATCATATCTTGGGCTAGAATTAAGTTAAAGAGGTGGGAGATGCATCATTTTTCTCATAACGGCACCGGCTTTCATCTGATATGTCACATGACTATATTTCTTTCTATTTTACTTTGGAGAAATCAAATTCAAAATTTTGATGCGCAATTGTGAAGAAAATGTTTGTCTTAAAATTGTGAAAAAATGCCTGTGTGTTACTTGTGTACTTGGTTATATTCGTACAGTCTTGCCAGGAATTTATTTTAATAAATCAGTACATCACTGTAGGATAACATCAAGAATGCAACAAACATTAAGAATCCAAAAAAATAAAATGTTACGTACAAACTGCCCCCTCATCATGCGTGCGCTGTCTGGATACAGACCAGGCTGACTTGGGCCATTTGTACCATCGCCTGATGCCTAAAGGAGGAGAAATAGGTTATTTTTGTAGTTTATACATTTAACAAATTCACCATTATATTTCTACTGGCAGTCTCACCATATGCAATGTTCACGACTGACTGACACTTTAGCCTGCAAGCACCATCCTTTAAAAGAAGCTTTCTGCTATATAGTTTAAAAATGAGCCCATGGTGACACTAATATATGAATAAAGGAGATAACACACTCATCTACTGGACCTACCTCGCTCCTCCATGCTGCTATTGGTGTTCACCACCAGTCTAGTGACAGCGATGACCTAGAACAGGGTCTCAAACACACAGCCCCTGTGGCTGATTCCTGTGGCATCATACACCCCTTGACAAACGACGCCAGCGTATGACCATCAGCTGCTGGCCTTTGATTGGCCGGTGGCTGGCATTGGTATTACTGAGCAGAGCGGGTCTCTGGCAGGGCCAGTAACACATATCGATTGAATGTGCATCCATGGACTCACAGTGAATTGAAGTAAAGCATGGATGTCGGTGACCCGCTGTCCGATACCTCCAGGCTGCAGAGGGAAAGGAGGACAGATGGGAAGAAGTGTGCGTCTGTGTAAAATGGCACAATAGGGGACCTTACTGCAAGGCAAGGACCGGGATGGGGGAGGTGGGGACCTTACTGCAAGGCATGGACTGGGATGGTGGGGAGGGGGACGACACCTCACTGCAAGGCATGGACCGGAATTGGGGGGGGGGGGGGGTTTGGAGGGGGACGGACAACCTTACTGCACGGCAAGGAACGGGAAGGGGGGGACATTACTGCAAGAAGGGGGATCAGGATGGGGCACATTACTGCAAGATGAATTGGGGGGGGGGGGGGGGGGGGGGGGACGGACGACAGACGGCAACGAGACCTTACTGCACAGCAAGGAACGGGAAGGGGGGGGGGGGTACATTACTGCAAGAAGGGGATCAGGATGGGGCACATTACTGCAAGATGACAGCCAAAATTGCTATATGGTGCTAATTAAAATATGATATTACTTAAAAGGGGATAAAATGTACTAAAAATACTCAAAAGAAAACAAATTTCTTTACCACTAAAATTGTTGTTTTTCAAATAGTGATTTTTTTCTTAACGCCACATCCATAATGACCCAAGCTATAAAACTCTACTATAAAGGAGGCGTCACACGCGTCAATATCGCGAGCGACATCGCCAAAAAGTGACGCATCAGCGATGTCGCTCGCGATATTGCAAGTGCGTCATGCTGTGTAACAGTGCGACGCAACTGCGATCTATCGCTGGTCACAGGTTGACAGGTTTCAATCTTCAACCAGCGATTAAGCTGGATCGCACCGTCTGACACCGCAATAGCGATGTTGGCGGCGATCCAGCCTATACTGCAGTATTGCTGCGGATCGCTCGCTGGGCTGATCCCAGCCCAGCGAGCGACGGCTCCGCCAGCATCGCTGCGGCGTCACCGGCAACATCCTGCCGTGTGACACCAAGGCTGCGATGTCGGAAGAGAGCGCGCACCCGCACATCGCTTCCGACATCGCAGCTTTGGTTGCTGCATGTGATGCCAGCTTAACCCATACAATGAATGCCATTTAAGTAAATGGACAAAAAATTTTAAGAGCAAAGTGATCAAAAGGTGTGTAGAAAAAAAAAAATTGCATCACTAAAAATGTTGCTTTGTCCTGTCGAGATCCGTACCCTCCTCCCCAATTCAATTTTTTTTTCTCTGTGTGGTCCATATACCAAGAAGAGTTTGAGGGCCCTGATGTAGACGTACCAACCTCACAGCTCTTTCGAATGACTTGGGCCGACCGCAATCACCTGACACCACCACTGGATGACGTCACCTGATGACACTCCTGGAAGACAGGAATCCAGCGGTGGGAGGGGGGGAGTCACTGATTTGGACAGGATTTGACCAACGCAGCCAATCAGCTAGCAAAGGATTTCTTCCAGCTCAGAGACGATATCACTTGATGTAACCTTCCTGATTAGAAAAAGAACTGGGGAGACTGGCAAAGAACACCGGCAGCAGTGCAGTGGAGAGGCAAGAATCCGGTAGGCAAGTGTATTCTTTTAGGACCGCCATGGCCTCATTATTAAACTAATTGAACATAGCGGACGACCCCTTCATTGTCACTTTGATTTGTGACAAGTTTCTTCATGATCAAATCAGGACACAAAACACAATTAACCTAAAGCAACGATTCTTCAAGAGATCCTGTCAGCAAGTTTATGCCTCCCCAGCTATCACTGTCTGTAGCTGCAGCTTTATAATACCAGTCTAACCATCCCTGTCTGAGCTTATAGTGTAATGTGAAAGAAAAGCATTTATACACTTACATTTCAGTCCCCTCCTGGCAGGATAATAGTTAACTCACTATTACCTTGCATGGCTAAAGGACCTGTGTGACGTAACGATCATGTGACCATAGTGGGTGGAGCTAAGCCAGCAAATGTATTATGTTGTGAGAACTTAGCTCCGCCTATTGTAGTCACATGGTTGTGACATCACATCAGGTCTCCCAACATGTTCTAGCTCAAGGCTGAAATGTTAACTATTAACCTGCCAAACAGTCCCCGTCCTCCAAGCTGGGGATTGACTGCCTCATAACATAAGGAAATGTAAGTGTTATAAATGCTTTTCTTTCACCTTTCACATTACACTATGAGCTCAGACAGGGATGATTAGAATAGTATTATGAAGCTGCAGGTACAGAGAATGATAGCTGGGGAGGCATAAACTAACTGACAGGTTCCCTTTAACTACAGTCCTCAACACAGCGCGTTTCAGCACCTCAGTGGTGAAGTACGATCCAATGACCTGTTCAATCTACTTCAAGACTGGAGTAAGGAATCATTGACCCTAAACTGAATCCTTGAGGAGAAGTGGATTTGTTTTGGTTTTGCGGTGTGCAATATGTCTGTGACCTAACGTACAGTGAGCACAGATGTTTATATAGGTATGCAACTTATACTTTATTATTAAAAGAAAGTCTCAGATGGGAGGCCGATGTAGATGGCACATAATCACTTCACCCAGTGATTTGATGCAGTCCGTCACTTGATGTCACTGCATCCACATTAACAAAGAGCAGAGTCGGCAGCAGATCAGAACAGATGTATCATAATGGAAAAGGGAAAAAGGGGAACCAGACAACCCCTTTAAGGAGAGTCCCACTACAGACTCCTAAACTCACAGTAAAATATCCATCTCCGATTGCCGGGAACCGTCCAACATCCAATCACTATGCATGAGGCCACTTCTATAATTGACCTTGCAGCGACAGATTTTTCCATTGTGGCAAATAAATAAAACTGAGCCAGTACCCCAGGCACCAGTAGATAAGAAAAATGTTAAAGAGAACCAAAAGGGGTTGTGCAGGCTTTTTGTATAATTTGTGTGTATCTAGGCTGCAAAATGCTGAAAGTTTTTAATTTACAACCTGTCAGCATTTCGCATTGTTGCCTAGCCATCACCTTTCTGTATGTGGAAGAGAAGCCTCTGCCACCAGAAGCATGTATATTTTGGAGCCTGGATGTAATAGTCAGAGCTGGCTGTATACACTCACACTCCTACAGGCTTGCCCCCCAGTCTCTAACATGTCCAGCCACCCCAGACTTCAACAAACCCTCCCCAGTCCCAAGCGTGTTTGATTGCAGCAGATGATCGATGTGTACAGCACTGCATCACTATTTGGGGCTATTTTTCCTCCTCTGTGGGCATGCCTCTCGGCTGTAAGCCAAAACCTCCCTCCCCCTCCTCAGTTTTGTCAGGCACCCTTTGGCTGGAGTATAGTGACAGTGCACAGGAGGCAGAAACTGAAAAAGATACGAGGGAGGAGGAGAGCGGGTTGGCTTACAGCCAAAAGGCATGCCCACACAGGAGAGATTAAAAAAATAAACAACAATCCCAACTAGTGGCACAGTGCTGCACACATCAATCATCTGCTGCCGGTTTCCAGTTTTATGACATTTTTCTCTGGAATCATTCAAGTACAGGTATGATTGCACTTAGTAGCCCAGAGCCCGTAAGGATTTACTTTATAGCCCTAAATCCTTGAGGTTTATTCCCTTTAATACAGTATATAGGGGCTGTGCGCTCATGTGTGTGGGGTAACACTGTATAGGGGCTGTGTAGCTGCAACCAAACATGGAATCATTGAAGACAAGGTATGATTGCATTCAGTATCCCAGAGCCTGTAAGGCACCGGCTTCACTTCATAGCCCTAAATCCTGCTGGTTGGTTCCCTTTAATTAGGCTGGGTTCAGATTTGCTTTCGGCACTGCAGCGTAGGTTATGCATACCCATACGCAGTGCTGAACGCAATTACTAAAGAATAGGACATGTGCAGGATATGTGACAGGGGCTGTGGATGGAACAATAGTGCCACCACTTACCCTGCTGGTGTGGGATCCATAGACAGGGGTTACCCCCCTTTTTGGCCTGACCTCCAGGACAGGGGCCCCAGAGGTCACACACTCTGATCCATTCAATCCCTAAGGGCCCAGCAGAGCGCTGCGCCCCTTACCTGCCCGGATCAGTAGGGTTTTGTCATAGGGCAGGTTCCCTTCCTGACAATCTGTGCGTTTCCCCCAGTAAATCGTCATTTTCAGGACACATTCCTACCTGTACAGACCTAACACACAATTGTCCTCATTGTACACCCTGACATGATACATTGTAGCAGCTGGATCCTACACTGCAGCGAACCCTCAGCTGTGACAAGTCCTCTGGGTCACACCATACAATAGGCAGCACATGAGCACAGCATGCTGGGACGTGTGGCCCCACAGCACTGGCACCAGCCTGTATAATGGCTGAGGCCGCACACCGCTCCCTCCATCACACAATGGAGGCGGCTGATCCCCGGGCCCCGCACCGCCGGGGGCCCCGCACACACTGGACTCACCATGATGTCTCCTCTCCGGCCCCTGCCGCCGCTTCACAGCAAGCACGAATCCGATTGGTCCCCGGCAAGAGGCAGACGTACAATGACGTAATCACGTCACAACGGAGAGAGGCGGGGCGAAGAGGGCAAGTGCCATTCTCAGCCAATGGGAGCGCCTCTTGTACAGCCTGGCTAAGACGGGCTCGCTGATTGGCTAATAGGTGTTCGCACGAGAAGGTGTACCCAGCCTGGCTTCAGGAGCGGGGTTATATATGCGCTGCTGCCCGGGAACGAGTTCTAAGGTATCGGTAACAAAGCGGCGGAGCTGTCCCTCCCGCTGGGCCCTGTCCTGGTCACTAATGACGGACCACACCGAGCTCAGCCGCGCACACAGGCGCTATCCCGGGCCGCTGCCTGGAAATAGACATTTTTACACCGAAAACAGACAACCACATTGTAGACGTTACTGATATTCACTGACACCGACACCCGGGAACCGCCCGCTCCAGAACTGATACATGACGGTCTCCCGCTCAGCGGCTGACTGGCGGAAGGATCCACGCTCAGACGGGTCACTCCGCGCATGCGCAGTAGCTTGGTTTGACAAAAACAAGTTCCTACTCTGCGGAGGGATACAGTGATGATAACTCCCTTATAAACCCCGGGTTATAATAAAATTACGATATTTTTATATTGTTCCGTGGGATTTTTACAGAGAATGTTTCCATTAGCACATATAAAGTAAAAAAAAAAAGATTTAGAGGCAGAGGTTTAAATGCATAGTCTGTAGCTTTTCTGCTTGCCGTAGAGTGTAAGCTCTTGGGCTTAGCACCTCCATCCCTTGTCTCGGTGTTCGCCTATTTCACTTAGTCTCCTCTTCCTGGAAGCTGTCAGAATATGCTGGCGCCTTGATGACATAATGTAACCATAGCGACCAATCAGATCCGTCTCATGTTAGGGGCCCCATTGATATATGAAGGGTCCAGGGAGTCGTTCAGGTGTGACTACTGTGACCGACACGATACCGGGTGTGGAGAGGGGCGCCGTTGGCATGGTGACTGGTCGACATCCGGCATGGTACCTATTCTAATAAATGGGAGCCATGCACGTGTCTCACCGGGCATCGGAGACGGTTGTCATGGCAACGGTGCCCCCCACCCCATATTTCATAGTGTGTGCGGTGACCGGCCCGACCCTGGGATTCCTGACCCGAAATAACAACCCTATAGGCAGGTATGAGGCGGCTGAGGTTTCCTTAGGAGACCCGTGGCCAGTCAGGAATGGCGGCCACTTTCAGACCACACCTGAATTCGGCCTAAGACGTTTTATTTCCACCAGTGCTACATGTTCATTACTACAAGACGCACTAATGACTGGGACCGTAGCTGTAGTTGCAACCCGGTGAGAGTCAGGAATGAGAGGGGCGGACAAGACCTCGGGCACACATTCAGGATTTGGGGAGTTTTTTACCTCAGGATTTGTAAGAGAAAACCAGGAGTGGAACAATCAGAGGAGAAGTATCATAGACACACGTCACCACTTCTGGATTTATCACCCACATTTGTTTTGGCTACGAATCCTGAGGTAAAAAACTCACTAAATATTCACCGTGTGAACATGGCCTAACTCTTAGGTCACTTGTGTTTTGGGCCATGTTCACACGTTGAGTATTTATAGTTTTTTTTACCTCAGGATTTGTAGCCAAAACCAGCAGTGAGTGATAAATACAGAAGTGGTGACGTGTTTCTATGATACTTTTCCTCTGATTGTTCCACTCCTGGTTTTCTCTTACAAATCCTGAGGTAAAAAACTCCCCAAATCCTCATTATGTGCACATGGCCTAACACATCTTGTATAAGGCCATGTGCAAACATTGAGTTCACCCAATACTGAACGTGTGCACAAGGCCTAAATCAAGTCATTGATTGCTGAGTTGCCGCACTGCCAAGGACGTGTGTGATCATTGAATGTTCTTAGTGGAGACCTTGTGTTTTTACGTCTAGAAGTAGCAATATGACTATATAGATAGTTCCGTCCTAATTAAAATAATGCTGATAGAAGGCATATGCAAATCGGGCTGCGAGTGCACTGGGGGTGTGTCAATGCACTCAACAAAGCAGCCCCTCCCCCATGCACTTCAAGCCTGATTTCCATATGATTTCTTATGACTGACACATCGGATCTCTACAAGAAAAAATATTATTTGTGAAAGTAAATGGTTGTGAGCTGCAGCAGTGGTGGCCATGAGCGCTTGTTTAGGATGTTGCGATATAAGTGGTGGCCGGTATCCGAGGTTTCCCTTTGTGATAGTGACGGATCTTCTGTATTTCCAGGTTCCTGGATGGACGCCTCTTACATCACCAGTGCCAGGAGGTTGCGGAGCAGCCGGCGCCCCGTTGTATCTGCCACGTCTTACAGCGTTCAGAGCCACGTGGAGCAGGAAAGCTCGCAGGAGGAGGAGGTGGCGGTGAGAAACTTGGAAAAAGACTTATTTGAGGCTTCTGCCACCAAAACAAACAGCCTCAATGAGAACTCGCTACTGTATGGAGAAAGTGAGCCGCCTGGGCAAAACGGGGCGGTGAAGACACAAGTCGTGACCTCTAAAAGGGGCAAGAGATGGCCATCCAGGCTACTGTCCATGCTCTGCTGTCTTGTGATTGTCAGCATCCTCGCTCTTCTATTTGTCGTTTTATACATTGTAGTACAAGGTAATTAGCACAGATATGTGCAGTCCAGATCCATGTGATCAGTTACGTTTATATGTTCCTCACAGAAGTAACAATGCCAGTAATTATTAAGTACAAGCAATTTACTGCTTATTAATATTTTTTAGCCATGCTTGAGCCATTAAGGGTACTAGTGCATCTAAGTCAGTGTTTCCCAACTCCAGTCCTCAAGGCACACCAACAGGTCATGTTTTCAGGATTTCCTTATCATTAGACAGATGATGAATTATCTCCTGTGCAAGTGATTAAATTATCACCTATGCAATCCTAAGGAAATCCTGAAAACATGACCTGTTGGTGTGCCTTGAGGACTTGAGTTGGGAAACACTGATCTAAGTGAATTAGAATATCATCAAAAATCAGTATCATATTGCCATGTTTCATGACGTTTCTGGGAAGCCTGAAACGCGTTGACTAATAAAGCAATATTCACCCTTTGATGTCTCGTTGAATACGTTATCGTGGTTTTTAACCCTTCATCCTCCCTACTTTAATTTTCTGAGATAATGACCTTTGGGTTTTCATTGGCTGTAAGCCATAATCATCAGCATTTACAGAAGCAAACACTTGAAATAGATCACTCTGTGTGTAATGACTCTATATAATATGTGTTTTCACTTTATGTATTTGAAAATACTGAAATAAATTAAAGGGAACCTGTCACCCAAAATCACCCTTGTTAGCTGTAAATACATGTCCCTGAAGCATAACACCACAGTCCTACACATCCCTTTGTGGTGTTTTAGTTCAATATGAAAGTGCACTTTAGTCGTTTCAAACTTACAAAATCCGTGGCAGTGGGCGTTCCAAAGCCTTCTTGTCTATGAGGCGGTTCCCTGTGCGCTGTATTACGCCCTAATGGGCGTTGGTCAAACTTTGTAGGCGGGCACGATTCATAATATCGCGCGCGACGTCACGGTCATGTGATGCCGTGACGCGTCATTTCCGGGCGGACGGGGCGCTGTTGTCTGACGCGCACCGGCCGACTTCATAAAGCGATCTGCGCATGCGCTGAAGTTGGCCAGTGCGCGTTCACAGACAGAGGCAGGTGGGCAGGCTACGTTGAATCCCCCTCCCTCCCCTGTGTCATCCTCCTTCCCTGTCTCTCGCTCTCTGTCTGTGACCCCCTCCATAACTGTGCCCCCACTGCTTCACTCCAAGTAATAAAAAAACAAAAAAAAAATGTCAATATACACTAGATATATATAGATGTGGTATAAAAAATATATATATATATATATATATTATATAATTTAATATTTATATAATCAATATATGCATGCACAACATATACTACTGTAATACATATATGTGTGTGTGTGTAAATATGTATTTTTGTTCACACACATATACATTATATATATATAATGTATATAGTTTGTGAAAAAAAAAAAAAATTACACACACACATATATGTGTTACAGTATTAGATGTGTGTGCATGCATATATATGTGTGTATATATTTATATTATAAATATATATATATTATATAATAATATATATTATCCACATCTATATATATCTAGTGTATATTGACATTTTTTTTTGTTGTTTTTTTATTACTTGGAGTGAAGCAGTGGGGCACAGTTATATGGAGGGGGTCACAGACAGAGAGCGAGAGACAGGGAAGGAGGATGACACCAGGGGAGGGAGGGGATTCAACGTAGCCTGCCCACCTGCCTCTGTCTGTGAACGCGCACTGGCCAACTTCAGCGCATGCGCAGATCGCTTTATGAAGTCGGCCGGTGCGCGTCAGACAACAGCGCCCGTCCGCCGGAAATGACGCGTCACGGCATCACATGACCGTGACGTCGCGGCCGCGATATTATGAATCGTGCCCGCGCTACAAAGTTTGAAACAACGCCCATTAGGCGTAATACAGCGGCACAGGGAAACCGCCTCATAGACAAGAAGGCTTTGGAACGCCCCACTGCCACGGATTTTGTAAGTTTTGAAACGACTAAAGTGCACTTTCATATTGAACTAAAACACCACTAAGGGATGTGTAGGACTGTGGTGTTATGCTTCAGGGACATGTATTTACAGCTAACAAGGGTGATTTTGGGTGACAGGTTCCCTTTAAGCTTTTGAGGATATTCTAATTCATTAAAATGCACTAGTATGTGCAGATGATCCAGAGACACTGCATCCTGGATGAAGGGTGTCTCCGGACCTGAGGGAAGCTGCAGGTGAATGCAGCCGCCCTGTGCCTACGATCTGCACTCACATGCTGCAGAGATGTGGAAGCGCGACAATCCGCACTGGAGGTGAAATAACGCTGCGTACAAAAGAAGCACAGTGACCATGGGATACCTAGAAATACCTTCCACTGTGCTTGTATTGTTAAATGCAGCATTTTGGACGCCAAGGTAATACACGGCGCCCAAAATGCTGCTATGGGTAGAGACACACTATGCGAGGCGCATGCAAGATACTTGCATGAGTCTCACATGACTCATCTGGAATGGCCAACATCTCTCTGGACAGGAACGCGTCAGCTGCTTGTATTTCTGTGCAGCCCCATGTTCTTCTCCAGAGAGATGGCAACTGCTCCAGGTGAGTCATGCGAGACTCCTACAAGTATCTCACATACATCTTGCATAGTTGTCTCTACCCTAATACTGATTGTGTGCACGCAGACTAATACATTTCTTTTGTTTCAAGCTTATTGTTTTGGAGACCGACAACCGCATGTGCAGTGCAAGCCCTCTTTCCATTGAGCTTGTAACCACTGCTTTGAAGTTGACCTGGATTGCGCAGTGCCCTCCTAATCCCACGCATTGACCTCCTAAGCCCACGTAGTGTTTACAAGCGAGACAGAGGCAGTGGTTGGTCTTGTAGGCAATGAGCTGAATCTCAAGAACAGCTTCACATTTTAAGCACCAGTACCTTGAAAAAGTAATTGTGTTTAGAAGCTCTATGTAACAATAGTCACCCTATGAAGATGGGAATTCTATAATTGTTCAGAGTAAATCAGGATGTGGTATTGAATGGGAAAAAAGTCAAAGTCACTTTGATTCTATCACATCTGTCACAATATCATTGTTTTCTTTATACATACAAGCAGAATACACAGCAGTAGGGTCAATCTGCACAATTTAAAGGGATTTTCCAATATTCTATAAACATGGCTGATTTCCTTCAAAAACAGCGCCACCTCTGTCTACAGGTTGTGTGTGATATTGCATCTCATCTCCACTTAAGTAAATGGGCCTATGCTGTAATACCACATGCAACCTGTAGACAGGGGTGGCGCTGTTTTTGAAATATTGTAGTAAAGTTTTATTAATCCTGGATATCCCCATTAAGGCTGATGTGGCTGATAATGAGCGCTCCTTCCGATGCTGGTTTGTAAACTTGCCTGATGAATGAGCAAAACGTAATTAGATCGTTCACACCATAATTAATATCATTGTTCTCAGTAGAGTGCTGTCATGTTGCAAACATTAGATGAGCTGCTGATTAGCGATGACATTCTAGGCACACAGTACAATTGTACCGTCATTCTGTGCACATAGGATTCCTGCTGGACTGTAAGAACCATTAAACAACCACCAAACGGCTTGTATATCGCTGATTAGTGGTTGTTTAATGGCTGTTCTCAGGAAGTTTGAGTTTTTATGCACTTTTGAAGTCTTGGCCTCTTCAATATGACTTTAAATTTTCCTCAGTGGCCAAATCGGCACTCCACGGTAAAACCTTGTTGTGTCTATAGCTTTACCAGTGTAAATTTGGTATATACTTCTCCATTCGCAAAGCCAGCAATCACTTTCTTCTAACCTTTAACACTGTCCCAGTTATGGTTGTGCACATCTTGAGAAGATGTGTTTCTTCGACCTGATTATACATACTGTCACCCTCTTCTTCCCTAGATATGCAGACTGGAAAAGTAAATGAAGATGGAGTAAAAGTGAGTCTTCTCGGTAAGAATGATGCATCTGTAGAGTCCAGGTTACAGAACAATAGCCCTACAGAATAAAGGCCTGATTTCCCATCTCCCATTACATTGTGACAATTTCTGCTACATATATCTACGAAGCCTAGTTGGTGGCTGATATATTTATAGTGGTAAGACCACATTTCATAGCTAAAATACACAGGAGTGTAAAGCTATGTTCACACTGGATGTTTTTTGTGCTGCATTTTTATTTTAAACCTGCAGCAAAAAAGAGATCAGTCACTGCGTCTGCTGCAAAGTGGATGGGATTTTCAATTTGCTGTGCAGACACTGTGTTTTTGATTGCTGCATTAGTGGTGCAGAAAGTGCATCCAGAAAATAATGAGCGTCAATTATTGCTCAGTTTTTCCGCTGCACTTTCGACACCACAAACACTCCATTAATTACCCTCTACGGTGAGCCCCAGTGATGTCTTCGTTCTGCATATTGTAAGGACTTGCGGGCACAGTATTGACAGGAGCTGCACATATGACACAGCCTGAGAGTCACATGGGGCCAGGTCCTGTAACTGTGGTACCTACAGGTCCTGCCAGTGCCCGGAAAGAACACATCACTGGGGCTCACCGTGGGATCACAAGGGAGGGTAAAGTGTGTGTGTGTGTCTCTGTATGTTTGTGTCTTTATCTGTGTCACCTGAAAACGGAGACAAAAAGCCACACAAACAGAGGATGCATTTGTGATGTTTTTAGCAAAAAAAGAGGATATACCAAAAGGTGCAGAAACTTCACCAAACATGACTCAACCAAAACGGAGCACAGACGCTCTGTGTGAATGAGGATTAAAGTATCTTTCAAGGTTTATCCACATTCTGTGCCAAGTCACTCCCAAGTTAAAGAATGTTATAAAATAATAAAAAAATAGCAGTAATTTGCCCCTTTTTGAACCTCTCCCATTGCTTTAGATAGTAACATTGCTCCTCTGATGCCCACCAGACCGTCAGTGATCACATACAGTCTATCAATCACCTTACGCTGCAGCGAATTACTTTGCATGTACAGCCTGTGAGACCAGTGATTCGTCTCCAGCAGTCAGGTGACCGATAAACATGAAGCTTTGACTTCCAGCAGTGGTGGTGGATAGGTAATTGTAATTTCCTTATTTTAATATAAACCCCTTTAAAGGGACTCTGTCAGGTCATTTTTCAGTATGATACTGATAGTGTTCTTGAATAGTGTTCGGGCAACCTTTTCAGAATATGTAAAAATTGTTACTGTACCCTTTGTAGTTCTCTTGCTATAAGCATCTTCACACCCAGCAGGCAGCTGCTTCACTAGTCTGGCTCATTACTTTCACTGCTGTATAGTCCACAGTATGTAAATGTTCATTTATTATTCACTGTTTCCCAGGCTGGCTTTCCCTCCCCCCTGTGCTCTGTGTCAAATTTCTAATTTTCCCGTGGTGCTTCAGAAGAGGAGGGGGGGGGGAGAGACTGCAGGCACATAGGTAGCCTAGATACCAGATAAGGCAATCTCCTCCATTTGTTGCTCTAAGCAGAATCTGTGCTGTCTGCGAGAGATTCTGTGTGTTTGAACATTTGTTTTTCTGCAGACAGAAGGGTACAGCCCCCCCTTCCCATGTGAGTGATTTCTACTGACTTTCCTTGTGTGCAGTGATGTCACTACATGAATATTCATTCCTTGGGGAGGGTGCAGCCAAGAACTAAGTGATCACTCACTGTGATTGACGGAGTGAGTGAATCTCTTTATTTTGCAGTTTACAGAGGATAAGGGGGGTTATAAATAAAAGTAATACTTGAATAGAAAGAGCTTCAGAGGAATTAAAAAAATATATCAGTTACATATGGATTTTTTACCTGACAGATTCTCTTTAGACCTGCAGTACGTCAATTCAATTCTAGATTCAACATGGATTTTTTAAAGTATTTCCCTCATTATTGAGTGAGCGCTACCATGCTCAGGTGCTCGGTACTAGAAACCAGCACTTAATGCTCGGATGGGCGCGACTCGAGTGCCCGAGTATATTGAAAGTCAATGAGGAACGCGAGCATTTTCTGCTTTCTGCTGCACATTATGTACTAACTAATTGACTTATCACTCATTTATTTAGGATTTTGGAGTCTCCTCGTCCTGTCTGCTCTTGCCGGCCTGTCTTGCTGTAGTTTTTCTTGGACCGTGACATACTTTGACTCATTTGAGCCAGGAATGTTTCCACCAACTCCTCTGTCACCGGCGAGATTCAAGTAAGTAGTAATGAGTGTAAACCATCCACAGTTAATAACTTATTTGCTATTATTTTTCTCCAAAAGGGCAGTCTGCCGTTGGAGAATTTAGAACCATTTGCACCATGCTTTTCACTGTGTAAACGCAAAATATAAAGGAGACGCGGTTTGGCTAGAACTTAAAAATTCCAATCACATAAAATTATGCAACCATTTTTTATTCTGGTTAATCTCTCTCCTGCATAAAAGGAAACTTGTCAGCAGGTTTTTGCTACCTCATTTAACAGCAACATAATGTAAGCAAATAAATCCTGAATCCAACGCTGTATTATATAGATTACTGGCTGCTGCCGTTCTTACACAATCAAAGAATTCAGTTATAGAAACACAGCAGAGCTGGGAGAGCTGCCCTCGCCCACACCAGGCTCTCTATATGTGCATTGACCATGAGGGTCAATCAGAGGAGGGGGCGTGTCGGACAACTGTGCATGTGACAAAGTAGTCCTGTAATGTTAATTACCAGGTAACAAAGCCTTTAGTTTAAGTAAACAATATTTCACAGACTGATGAGAAGCAGAGTTGATTCTTGTTTTTTTTAACCCTTACATCATGCTGCCCTCAGTTTATGTAGCAAAAACCTGCTGACAGATTCCCTTTAAAGCTAGTTTACCAAATATATGTTAAAGGGAACCTGTCAGCTCGTTTTAGCACCCTATCCTACCACTACCCGTCCCTGCACCTTGCTAGCTCATCCCTAACAATCCCTCTCTGACCTAAAACTGCACTATAAAGCTTTAGAAAAACGATTTAATAGCTTACATATTCCTATGATAATTAGGCTTCCTGGCTACAGCATAGACTGAGATGGGCGGTCTCTGGGTCTCCATTTTCCCCCCTCGCAGTCATTTATCACACTCCACTGGGTGTGATCATTTCTTCTCTTCTCGCCCTGTTTTGAAATTCTCACCTCCTTCTCATAGTATGACGCAGAGCTGGACGACAGTTCCGATCCGGTGCAGTGTGGGGGCTTATCAGGTGTACAGCCCAGCTTCAATATGTGCACTGCGCATGCGCCTGAGCTGGACCATACAGCCCATACACCCGCACACTGCGCACGACCAGAACTGACGTCCTGCTCAGCGTCATATTATGAGGAGGAGGCGGGAATTTCAAAACGGGGAGAAGAGAAGGAATGATGGGCATCAGTGGGGCTTGATAAGAGCCTGCGAGGTGGCGAGAATGGAGCCCCGGAGACCGCCCATCTCAGTCTACGCCGTAGACTGGAGCCCTCATTATCGTAGGAATATGTAAGTTATTAAATTGTTCTTCTAAAGCTTTATAGTGCAGTTTTAGCTCAGAGAGGGATGGTTAGGGATGAGCTAGCAAGGTGCAGGGACAGATAGTGGTACAATAGAGGGCTAAAACTAGCTGACAGGTTCCCTTTAACAAGATACAGAGGACCGAAAGGAGTTATGACTTTAAAGAGAATCTGTCACTATCCCCCTGGTGCTTTCCAAACTGAAAGCACCCCTGAATGCAGCGTGTCTGCTGCATTCAGGGAAGGGGTCTCTCATGTTTCTACCCACCTTGTAAGCTGTAAAACACTTTATAAAGTTTAGAGATAACGAGTCCGGAGGGATTTACTGATTATGCAGTCCTTGCTATTCCCGTGGGTTCTCCCCACCTCCTTGCTCTCTGTGACGCCTTCTGCCCTCTCTGTAACGCCTCCTTTCTGTGTGTATCTCCCCTCCTCACCTGCTCGTGCACCTCAGCGTCTGAAGCCACGCAGGCACAGAGCGAGGAATTGTTTGGAGCGGGTTGCCTATGGCTGAAACGCCTTCTGCCCATGATGTCAGGCGCCGGCGCTGACGTCACAGGCCAGAGACATTTTAGCCGCCGGCAACCCGCTCCAAACAACTCCTTGCTCTTCCTGTGTGACTTCAGATGCTGAGGCGAATGAGCAGGCAAGGAGGGGAGACTCACACATAAAGGAGGCAGCACAGAGGGCAGGAGGTGGCACAGAGAGGAAGGAGGCGGGGAGGACCCTGTGAACAGCGAGGACTGCATAGTCAGTAAATCCCTCCGGACTCGTTATCTCTAAACTTTATAAAGTTTTTTTACAGCTTACGGGGCGGGTAGAAACATGGGAGACCCCTTCCTGAATGTAGCAGACACGCTGCATTCAGTGGTGCTTTCAGTTTGGAAAGCACCAGGGCGGTGACAGGTCCTCTTTAAGATCAAACTACTTTATTTGTAGTTTTGTATATAGAGACACATTTGCATTGGTATTACTGACACAAAACAATAGGAGGTATTTAATGAAGACAATTTTTTAAAGTTTCCTTCATGGGTAAAGATTCATACATGCATTGGAGCAATAAAAATAACTGCAACGTTGGACAAAGCCTTGAAATACTTTAATTAATATTTTTTTTCTGACTTGTAAAAAATGCCATGACATTCATGCACTCCTTTTTTTTTTTTTTTTTTTTTTTTTTTTTACATCTACACATGCATTATTAACACCAGTTTTATCCGATTGCAAAATCTATGGGAATACATGTGGTGAAAAAAAAATGCTGCACCAAGAGCATATTGTGTTTAAGGGGGGAGGCACACGATCAGTATTTGGTCAGTATTTGACATCAGTATTTGTAAGCCAAAACCATGAGTGGGTGAAAAGTGCAGGAGTGGAGCACATGTTTCTATTATACTTTTCCTCTGAGACTTCCACTCCTGATTTTGGCTTACAAATACTGATGTGAAATACTGACCAAATACTGATCGTGTGCCTCCACCCTAAGGGCTTCAAACATTTTCTGTCAGGGAGGTCTGCATGTTACTCTGCAAAGTTGCATTAAAACGTGTTGTAATACACAGCTGGACTCCGTAAATAGAAGGCAGAGCTGGTTTATTACCATCTCTGCTTTCCTGATCGCTCTATACATATCACTGAGGAGCACTGTGTATACAGTATAGAAAGCGCTCCTTTTTCCGCCTCAACGGAGCAAAAGATGCTGGGTAGTGATGAGTGACGGTTCCGTTACTCAATCCAGCATCAGGATTTTCAGGTGTGACTCGAGCACTGAATATAATGTAAGTCAATGGGAAACTCAAGCATTTTTACACTCCGATGATCAATCAAATATCGAGCACATTTGCTCATCACTAATGTTGGGTCTGATCAGGCCCCAGTCAGCTTTGATATGCAGCCAGGTGGCTAAACACTCCAAAAACATACAGATATGCAATTTAGACTGTGAGCAAAATAAATACATAAATACATTCTCCTCTGTAACTGAGGTCAATATGTCGGCTCTAGTTACAGGGAAATTAGATATAAAAAACATGTAATTACGTGTTCAAAAGCCCCCAAAGAACTTTGTGGGGGGCACAATGTGTGAAATGAAAAAAAAAAGCTGCTGTCCTAGTGCTATTTCTAGCATCAGTGATGTAAAACAGAAAAATGTCCGATTATATAAAAATAATTGTTATAGGAACTGCAAAACTATTTACATTTTATTTCAATGTCCTATGTGATCTTAAAAAAAATACTAAAAAAAATAACTAAAATTAATAAAAAATACTTTTTATTTAGAGATCGCCACACCTTATGTAAGAAAAAATGAAAACGTTCATAGTCATGAACAGTGGAAAATAGCCAGTCTTGAATTGGTTAAAAAAATTAAAGGAAAAAACATGGTTAAATAAGCAGCATTTTGTGGGGAAATGGGATGGGTTCTTTTTATTTCACTTGATTTCAGCATGTTGCCCCTCTTGGATGACGCCCGTCTTTCTGCCTTATTTGTGTGTAAGAAGAGGGAAAAGGAATAAAGTCAGAGACTCGATACATGAGAAATGTCTGTGTGAATCCTAAACACAAGACTCCACAGCGTCTCAAGACATCGGAGCACTGCTCAGCAGATGACGTTCTTGGAGAAGCAGAGTTTCTGTCTCCGAGCTGTTAGTGATTCCTGGATGTTCTCAGCTCGTGATTCTTATGCTCCATCTTTTTATGTTTTCATAGAATTTTCCCTTCTTTTTTTAAGTTTCAAATTTGCATAGGAAAGGAGAAGATCTAGTGAAACAATTACTTTGCATTATGGATAAAGAAGATCCGTCTTACAGGGGTTGGATAATTTTTATGTGCATCTAGGCTGCAAAATGTTGACAGTTTGTAATATATATCCTGTCAAAATTTTGCATTGTCACCCAGATATCACCTATTTGCATCTGCCAGAGAACTACCAGGGGGGCGTGTTTGTGTTGGAGCCTGCATGTAAATGGAGAACTGGATGTTACGCCCAGACTCCTCCAAACACGCCCCCCCCCCCTCCAGTCTACAGAATGACCGGCCACCCCCAGGCTCCAGCAGGTCCGCCCCAACCCCTAATATGACCACCCACCCCCATTGTACACAGAGGTCCCCTGCTCTACTGGCCCATATCTGCAGCTATGAAGGAGGGTGTGTCAGTGCAGGAATGTAAAGTTATATAGTGTGCGCTCACCTAGTTCTCTTTGGCCGCTGTCAGTGGAGCAAAATCTTTTTGCTTGTTTTAGTTTTGTCTTTTTTCTAGTTCCCACAGTGAATTGTAGTTTCATTTCTTTGTATAATTGGCCATATGACAGTAAAGGTTGGTATAATTCTGTATCTTTTAAATATATAAAGGCCTCAACATTTACAGGTTTCATTGACTGCACACTTTACAGCTACAGCAAAAATCCTTCCTTAGGCCCCTTTCACATCAGAGTTTTTCACTGATTGCGGCAGATCTGGCAGATTTACCGCATCTGGCGCCTAACGGTCGCACATGCAGCACACTTGTGGCAGGCCCCATGCATTGTCTATGGGGCTTGCAGCAAGAGCGGTACTGCTGCGATGCGGCAGTTGTGGCCACAAAAAAAAATACTCTGCTGACCGTGTTTTTTTTTCGCAGCCACAAGTGTGCTGCATGTGCGACCGTTAGGCGGCAGATGTGGTAAATCTGCCGCATGTGCTGCAATCAGCGAAAAACGCTGATGTGAAAGGGGCCTTAGTCTGGCACATTACTCCAGCACAGACTCCAAGGTCTCTCTAATCTCTCTAATCAAGAACATAGTGAGGAGAACGTAAGAACTAAGAGCTAGATGATTCCAGGCAAGCTGCAAGTAAAGGCAGAGAAGAGGAACACAACCTGTCACTGTTAACGTTCCCCCTGCACAGTGGAGGAGAGAGGGGAAGGAAGAGAGACAGAAACCTTTCTTCTTGTTATCACTGTGTTCCTATTTTACACAGAACAAACAAGGTGTATCATGCAAAAAGGTGTTCCATTTATTGTGAACAATATCGTGAAAAATACAGGCGACAGTATAAAATACAACAGAAAGGTGGCCTCACAGATCTTCATGGACTTACAAACAGCATCAGGGTCATTTCATTATGACAATATGCAGGGTATAAACATTATAATGCTGGTACACATCAGGATATGCAAATGCAGTAACTCCAAGAAAGGTGCTAACACATTCCAGATATATATAAAGTGCAAGTGCAGGATTTAGATACCACTGCCAGTAAAGCAAGATTGATTACACAATCGCTGGGAAGTTACACACCAAAATTACTAGCCAATTAGGCCCATTGCATATGTTATAAACCCAATCTAAAGGTATTCATACCCATAATGCTGCTGAGTACTCAAATACTCATATGTCTCAAACGTCCAGTGGTCACTCAGAGAAAAGAATTGAGCCCCGAGGCGGCGTTTCGCTGGCTTAGCGTGGTAGCGCCAGCTTCCTCAAGGGGGATGTTCCAATGAGCCCCAGTTACCTGATGTGTTTTATAGGGACTGCCATAAACATGTGTCCTCCTCCTGCCACCTCCGCCCGCATTGGGCATCAGACCGGATGTACGTTACACCGGAAGTGACGAGTCGGTGGTGCGGTAGATTGCAAATGCGTGGGACCTGGGACGTGTCACCATGACTCTCGCGCATGCCCACGCCGCATAATAACACCTCTCTAGCTCACAGTGGCGCCTACATACTGGAGCACAAATGCAGCAGAGGTGTAGCAGCCTAATCTAAGGCTGAGATAATAGCATTATATGTCGGCAACTGGGTATCAGATGAAAAAAGAAAGGGGGGATCAGAGAATCAGTCGGGGTCCACATAAAAACAGAAATCAGAGCCCCAAACAATACAGGAATCAAATATCATCACATAAGTTTTACCCATGGTAAAACCCATGTCGCTCGTTTTCACGGCAGGGGTTGTTCTATATAGTGGGAGATGGGATTTTTTTTTTTTTCTTTTTTACGAAAATAAAATGCACTGAAATAAATTGTGAAAAATGGCTCGTTTTCTGCTATTCAACCTCCCATAGCCAGGGCTGCTGCTTCTATACATTGGATCCCTTATTGCATTACGAGCCTTTGGTGGCCGCAATCTGGACACGACATAAAGGACGACCACCGGGAGGTCAATGAAATGTAAAACATAAAGCTCTCTAGGCAATATATTAACATTTTTTTGCAGCGAGAGTTTGTACGCACTGTGAGCTGTGTGAACGTTTTTGTTAATTTGTTTTCCAGATTCATTGAGAAACGATTAAAATCTCCCCCGCGGTGCCACTTCTGAGCAGAAAGTCAGGGGCCGCTCCTTCAATGTTTGTGCTACGTTTACTCCTCTTCTTTTGCACATGATCACATGTGACATTTAACCATTTCGGTTATATACTTTTTTATTATTTGGATAATTTCTGCTAAGTTCTGAGATTCAGGCATTTACCTTTTACAACTTAAAACAAAAGTAGACTACAGTGATGTATTAGCAATATATTAGGATTCCTTAAAGGGATATTCCCATCTTATATAAGTGATGGTCTGTCGTTAGTATGTCATCACGTAATGACCAGGGATGTGTAATCGGAAAAATGCCTAATGTTTTTATGATTATGCAGTTTGCAGTATGATTCAAGCTTCAGATTTTTCTCTTCTTGGAGTGTCTCTCCCAGTAATATTAGATGGATGTGAGGTCTGTGTGTCCTCCCACTAAAATAGGCTGGATGTGAGGTCTGTGTGTCCCTCCCAGTAATATAGGCTGGATGTGAGGTCTGTGTGTCCTCCCAGTAAAATAGGCGGGATGTGAGGTCTGTGTGTCTCTCCCAGTAATATTAGATGGATGTGAGCTCTGTGTGTCTCTCCCAGTAATATAGGATGGATGTGAGGTCTGTGTGTCTCTCCAGTAATATAGGCTGGATGTGAGCTCTGTGTGTCTCTCCCAGTAATATAGGCTGGATGTGAGGTCTGTGTGTCTTCCCCAGTAATATAGGCTGGATGTGAGGTCTGTGTGTCTTCCCCAGTAATATAGGCTGGATGTGAGGTCTGTGTCTCTCCCAGTAATATAGGCTGGATGTGAGGTCTGTGTGTCTCTCCAGTAATATAGGCTGTGTGTCTCTCCCAGTAATATAGGCTGATGTGAGGTCTGTGTGTGTCTCCAGTAATAGGCTGGATGTGAGCTCTGTGTGTCTCTCCAGTAATATAGGCTGGATGTGAGCTCTGTGTGTCTCTCCCAGTAATATAGGATGGATGTGAGGTCTGTGTGTCTCTCCAGTAATATAGGCTGGATGTGAGCTCTGTGTGTCTCTCCCAGTAATATAGGATGGATGTGAGGTCTGTGTGTCTCTCCCAGTAATATAGACTGGATGTGAGGTCTGTGTGTCTTCCCCAGTAATATAGGCTGGATGTGAGCTCTGTGTGTCTCTCCCAGTAATATAGGCTGTGTGTCTCTCCCAGTAATATAGACTGGATGTGAGCTCTCTGTGTCTCTCCAGTAATATAGGCTGGATGTGAGCTCTGTGTGTCTCTCCCAGTAATATAGGCTGGATGTGAGGTCTGTGTGTCTCTCCCAGTAATATAGACTGGATGTGAGCTCTGTGTGTCTCTCCAGTAGTATAGGCTGGATGTGAGGTCTGTGTGTCTCTCCTAGTAATATAGGCTGGATGTGAGGTCTGCGTGTCTCTCCAGTAATATAGACTGGATGTGAGGTCTGTGTGTCTCTCTAGTAATCTAGGCTGGATGTGAGGTCTGTGTGTCTCTCCAGTAATATAGGATGGATGTTAGGTCTGTGTGTCTCTCCCAGTAATATATATTATAAATGAGCTCTGGCACACCAAAAAATAGAAGAGGAGTACATTTGTACTTATGTTCTTTCTTTTTTGTATTCTTCTATATAGTTGTGTAAACTGATGAAGGCTGTCAAGCCGAAAACGTTTTTTCAACAAATTGTGATTCTGAGAGCATGATCAAAAGACTGAACTTTCATTAAAAACTTATTCAGCAGCACTAAGTGACTCCTCTTCTATTTTTTGGTGTGCCAGAGCTCATTTATAATATATGTTTACGATTTTCTCTGAGCACCCTAGTCATAATTTGGTTGAGCTGAGCACTCTTCTGTCTAATCTCCCAGTAATATAGGCTGGATATGAGGCCTGTGTGTCTCTCCCAGTAATATAGGCTGGATGTTAAGTCTGTGTCTATCCAGGGTGCTGCTGTCTTCACATATCATCACAGCTGTAATGCTGCATTTATTTCTTCTTCACAGGCTTTTCTCCTTATTCATTGCCTGTTTTCTCTGCCCTCTCTGAGACAGTACAGGCTAGTTTACCCCCCCACCGTCCACTGCAGATCTGTGTACAACCCTCCACATCTGCTGCTGTTATTGAGAAAGGAGAGAGCAGAGAGCGTGCTCAGAACTGAGCAGGAGCTCTGACGGATTTGTGACATTTTACTTGCCTAGATGAAGGACTTCCAGACTCTCCGCAGCCGCAAAATATTAGAACATTATTAATGAAGATTAGTTAGCAAGTTGCTTCTTTTGTATTTAGGATGCAAATCAACAACAACAACAAAAAAAAACACATGAAGCTCTATTGAGCCAAATAGGATTCAGCAGGGAGAAGTCATATAAGGCTGTGTTCACATGAAGTTTCTCAAAGCATTTAACCCCTTCACATCATCTGGTGTACATGTATGGTGCAAGTTGGAAGTAGGTGTATGAAGAGGGCTCATGGGGTGAACTCGCCCCATACTCAACAGGTAATGGCTGGATGGACCTCCCGCTTACAATTGTGGATGGAGTGGAGCTCTGCCTGTGATTGGTAACCTGTTAAATCCCACTGTCAAACTCTGACAGCGAGATTTAACATGGGCCAGCATTGTGGTCGCGACATTTTCATTGCCCATTAGCGCCTGTGACGTGATCGCTGGTCGCTTATGGGTTGCTATGGTAAGAGGGGGTCTATACTTGTCATACAGTGCTCCTGTGTAACCTGTCAGTAGGCTTTCACACAGGATGGACATAGATCAGACATAAATAGAAATCCAGCCAATAGCTTATGGCATAGTTCTGAATATAGCCACAAGATGATATCATGACAATCCAAAGGTGTTAATTCCCCTACAAGAGGACTAGAAGTGAAAAGAAATGTAAAAAATTTGAGAGAAAAAAAATCAGAAAACTTCAAAATGACTCCCCTTTTGCTCCATTAAAAATAAAAATATAAAAAATACACACAGTTGATATTGCAGCTTTCAGAAAAGTCTGATCTATCAATATAAAAATAACACTGGGGAACAATTTGAAAAAAAATTTCTGTTGAGTTAGGTTTTTGAGCTGATTTACACTAAAATTGGCATGCTGATTCCAAAAATGTAGTCAGTTTTTTTCTAGCATGTCAAGTTTTTCCTCCACAACTTACCTGCCAGAGAAGCACAATTGCACTGATATCTGTAATAAGACTTGTTATCTGATTACAATTCGACTCATAGAAGCTACGTGGCAACTTGTAAGAGTAGTCACAACTGAGACATGTGGTGAGAGGTGTGTGCAGCTCCCAATACGTCATAATTATCAATATCTTGAAAAAAAACCTTTTTATGTTTACATGTGTTGTACAATTGGAGACACAATCTTAGGAGTTTCAAAACTGTACTTAAAAATTAATATTTTGGATTCGATCCAGAAATTAATTCAGTTGTCTCTATCCTAACTCTTTAACTATAGATTGTGTTCTTCATCAAAAATATGTAAACTAAAAAAAGTTTTTTTTTGGTTGCTGCAATACAACAAAAATGGTATAACAATGATCAAAACTAGATCTATCCCCAAATAGTATAACTAAAAATGTCGTCTTACCCCATGGTTCCATCTACCAAAGATGTAAAACCTTACAGGTCTTGGAAAATGGTGACGCCAACCCTAAACATGTACTTTTCTAAACTTCTGGGGGCTCCATAGACTTCTAGTGAGGCCCCATAGACTTGTATTGACCACTGTGCCTGAGTGGTCAGCACTTTTCTATTACCTGCTGTTTTATATTCTGATTTCTTTTTTTCTTCGTAGGTTAAGTTCACACTTTGAGTTTTTGATCCGTTATTTTGTGATCCATTTTTGCACGGAAAACGGATCACTTTCTGTGATGCCAGCAAAATCAATGAGTTTTTAAAAACGCTGCTTTTTTTAATAGTCCGTCCGTTTTTGGGGCATAAAACTCATATAGACAAAAAATGAGCGTGTCAATTAGTGATCTGTTTTTTCTCCTGTGTTTTTCTTCCTTGTTTATGGGAAAAAAAATGCTCAGTGTGAACATAGCCTTAGTCTCGGTGGCTCACACTCTTCAGCTAAACTCGTTTAATATCTGCTTCCTTTTTTTTCTTCCAGGAAGATGACGGGTCACTCATTCCACATGGGATACACCATGGCGATACTGAACGGCCTGGTGGCGGCTCTCACCGTACTGTGGTGCCTGCTCTGAAACATGCTCCTCGACGCTCTCACTAGACCTCGCCACTAGAGGGCGCCTTCCCATAATACACAGTCAGCTTTTGTATGTTTCATACAGTTTTATGTTGTAATCATAGTTGTTTTTTTTTATATTTCCAAAAATTACTTTTTAATCAATGTTAGTTTGTTTTATTTGCTTTTCCAAGTTAGGAAAAAAAATATGAGCCTGTAATTTGAATGTTCAGTGTGAAATTGGAGAATCATGACTTCCAAAGACGGCAAAGCACTTACACTGTCTAGATAAGTTGCAAAACCAGATGTGACCTATAGACAAAAGGGGGCACTATTTTATAAAGGATCAGTGAGTCTTTTTTTTTCTAACCTTACACATCCTTTTTATGTAAATAGAACAGGCCAAGTTCTGTCAATCAAAAGATATTAAAGGGGTTGTCGGGGACTGAGATATTAGTGAACATTCCGCTATCCGTTCTCTTCAATAGAAGCTGAGCTGCAGTACCGGAGAGTGACCACTACACCCCAGCATCGGTTGTATGCAGCAGATTCGGGCTCCCAATGGGTGGATAGGTCATCAATAGTGTAATCCTTAATCACCCCATTAAAGTATACTGACAAATATGATGGGGCAATATTTTTATTCTATATATGTAAAGTGGGGAAAAAAGTATTTAGTCAGCCACAATTGTGCAAGTTGTCCCACTTAAAAAGATGAGGTCGGCCTGTAATTGACATCATAGGTGAAATCAACTATGAGACAAAATGAGAAAACAAATGACAAAGGTGAAATGTTTTCTGTAAGTCTTCACAAGGTTGGCACACACTGGTGCTGGTATGTTGGCCCATTCCTCCATGCAGATCTCTAGAGCAGTGATGTTTTGGGTCTGTCGCTGGACAACACAGACTTTCAACTCCCTCCAAAGGTTTTCTATAGGGTTTAGATCTGGAGACTGGCTAGGCCACTGCAGGACCTTGAAATGCCTCTTACGAAGCCACTCCTTTGTTGCCCTAGTGGTGTCATGCTAAAAGACCCAGCCACATTTCATCTTCAATGCCCTTGCTGATGGAAGGAGGTTTGCACTCAAAATCTCAGATACATGACCCCATTCATTTTTCATGTACATGGATCAGTTGTCCTCCTCCCTTGGCAGAGAAACAGCCCCAAAGCTTGATGTTGCCACCCCCTATGCTTCACAGTAGGTATGGTGTTCTTTGGATGCAACTCAGTATTCTTCTCCTCCAAACACGACGAGTTGTGTTTCTACTGAACAGTTCTACTTTGGTATCATCTGACCATATGGCATTCTCCCAATACTCTTCTGGATCATCCAAATGCTCTCTAGCAAACTTCAGACGGTCCCGGGCATGTAATGGCTTAAGTAGGACACGTCTGGCACTTGCAGGATCTGAGCCCCTGGCGGTGTAGTGTGTTACTGATGGTAGCCTGTGTAATGTCGGTCCCAGCTCTCTGCAGGTCATTCACTAGATCCCACCGTGTGGTTCTGGGATTTTTGCTCACATTCTTGAGATCATTTTGACCCCACGGGGTGAGATCTTGCGTGTAGCCCCAGATGGAGGGAGATTATCAGGGTCTTGTGTATGTCTTCTGTTCTATATCGCTCCACAGTTGATTTCTTCACACCAAGCTGCTTGCCTGTTTCAGATTCAGTCTTCCCAGCCTGGTGCAGGGCTACAATTTTAATGTAAATAGTTAGGTGACACTGGAGCTAGGGTATTATAGGTTATATATGTGGATATGTAGTGTCTACACCCTTGTTGCAGCTAGTAAGTCCCTAAAAAGCCTCGTGTGATGATCTTTTTTAAAATTAACCCAATATTCCTGAATAAAATGTATATAGTTGGGACTATAAGTAACCCTAGAAATCTGGCACCAAGTCGATTTGTGAATTATTCAGTAACCAAATCAATTCACTGGTTTTAACTGAATATACCATCTTTTATACCTCCCTCACCTAAGTTGCATTTAGGAACTATTTTTACCACGATTGATGTAATTTTATTAGAATTTATTAAAAGAATTTTAACAGCATCAACCTTGGTCATTATTTAGCTAGTGGTGAACCATAACAGCTTGCTCTGTGTCCCAACTATATACATTTTATTCAGAAAATAGGGCTACAATGTTGTTTCTGGTGCCTTCGTCCAGCTCTTTGGTCTTCACCATAGTGGAGTTTGGAGTGTGACTGTTTGAGGTTGCGGACAGGTATCTTTTATACTGATAACAAGTTTCATCAGGTGCCAGTACTACAGGTAATGAGTGGAGGACAGAGGAGCCTCTACAAACATTACAGGTCTGTGAGAGCCAGAAATCTGCTTGTTTGTAGGTAACCAAATACTTATTCTCCACCAAAATGTGAAAAAAAAATTTTTCCAAATCAGACAATGTGATTTTCAGGATTGTTTTTTCTCATTTAGTTTGTAGGTCACCTATGATGTCAATTACAGGCCGACCTCATCTTTTTAAGTGGGAGAACTTGCACAATTGGGGGGCTGACTAAATACCCCCACTGTATAGTTTAAAACTAGTTGCAGGATGAGTTAACTGAGGATCTGTCAGTGAGCCCTCTCTGGCAGGCGAGTTTGTGACTTTTTGTAGGGCTGGACGGTGACTTGTGTTGCACAACAAAAAAGCTATTGGGTAACTTGGTATCGCGAGACTATTTTAGCACTCTACACTAAAACATATAAGTCGCACACATGCCACTTGTCGCTTGCGACTTTGCCTTGAAGTCTATGACAAGTGAGTCACCTGCGATCAGTGATACGTTTGTCAATATTTGTGACTCCGTGTCGCATGTCACAATGCGGCACCTTAGGAGACTATGACACCCAATGTTGAAATGTGTCACTCGCTGGTCTTACCGAGCTTATTTAGGACCCCAGTGATTGTCCGCGCTTTCTGATGTAATCTGTGCTTATAAACCTCCAGAGAAAAGAGGAGATAGGCGTTAAAAACTTCCCAACAGAATGAGCTCACGGATGATTCTCAGTTAACTCATTCTGCAGTCAGCAATGAACACAGAAATAGAGAACCTGTACAATTAACACTGTGCAAAATTGTTAATGAAACTCAACTGCAAAAACTTTTAATACATGCATTTAAGTTAAAACAAAAATTGCCCAGAAGGGGGAGTCCCCGTCCTCTTAGTATTATTGAACTATTGTTATTAATGAGTGATTGTAGATTACTAGGAATGTGGTGGTAGGGACTCAGTCCAGTATTTAAAGGGTAATGATTCCTACTTTGGTGAAAAAAAAAAAGGGTAAAGGATAACATTTCGTTTCTGGCAATATTCTGGGGGCGCTGTTGCATTGATTCCTATGGAGGAATTTGTATCCAGAATGGTCACGAACGGTACTACAGGAAGAAATTAACATTACTGAATGGCAATAGGATGTTTGCCAAGATTCAAGGAACCTTCATTTTCGGTCAACCGATACGTTGTTAAACAGGAAGCCTTTCTAGGAAATGATCATATGTGAAGAGCTTTCCTACATCTTCTAGTTCAAAATAGAAAACAGAGTGATGGCGATAGTTAATTGTGTTGCATTAATCACGTTTGCAACCTTTGTTTATTTTTTTCATCACACGCAGGTCTTCATCCTATAGTAATCCGCTTCATAGTTTACCATAATAGCATTCTCACAAGGAATTGGGTCATGTTTTTGCAAACCAATATCAGGCTGAACGCGGCACTTTGTACAGATGTATATTTCTTTTTGATCACACGGCTTCTTTTGTACAGTCTTTTATACTATATGGAATCTACTTTTGTGGCGATATATTTAATAATACTCATTTGATAGTTCTTATTACCCAAAAATGGACTTGTATAAAAGAGAAAACACTGAACACTTTATCTGTAAATCTGTAAAAAAAAAAAAAAAACATGTAAAACACCCTTTTAATAAATGTGTAAAATATAACACTGTCTCCATGTGTCTGTACTATTCTATTGTTTTTATAGTAACATTCTCACTGTTCGGGGACAGATCGATAACATCGGAAGTCACAGTGTACAGTTTGTATCTGACCGAGTGAAAGGGACTTTAATCAACTTGCATTGTTGATCGGTACATTTAGTGGGTAGCTCCTTAAAGGGGTTGTCTCATTTTCTGTAGGGACTCACCCTTCCCATGGTTTTCCATTGAGCACCAAGCTCCTGCTTGATTGAAAGTTTGGATCGGCGGCATCACCGTGCTGCTGGCCCAAACTGCAATCTGCGATCCTGCAAACAAAGCAGGGGTTGGCAAGTCCAGGCCTCGAGGGCCGCACCCACTGCAGGTTTTCAAGATTTCCTTAGTATTTGACAGTTGCTAATTTAATCTTCTGCACAGGTGATGATTCCAACTGTCAAATGCTAAGGAAATCCTGAAAACATGAACTGTTTGCGGCCCTTGAGGACTGGAATTGGCCATCCCTGCTCTAAAGCATTGGAGAAGCACAAGGGCACTGAAGCTGGCCGGATCAGGAGCGAACCATGTGCTCCTACTAGCGTCAGAGCAGTGATTGCAAGCTCTACTGAAAAGAGCTTGTAAGCGCTGAACTTTTTTGGCTAGACTGCTGTCATGAGTGTGTCCCACCCTGAGAGGCCTCCAGCGAGGCTTTGATCTGAAGGTTGTTGTTTAAATTAATCCAATTTCTTTTAGCTCTGCAGAGGTTAAAGACTTCATCCTTGCTAGCTGCTTCTTGTGGCCCTTAATCTCCGGTGAAGTCTTTGGTGACCACTCCCCTCTGCTATAAGTAGTCACGTGTGTTTCCATCTGACGTTGGTTATAGATTCCCTTTCTATGATGACCACTTTGGAAGGAGCCTGTCTGGAAGAAGCTGAGGAGTCGTGACAATTGCAGTTCTGGTGTTTTGCAGTATTGGAGGAGTTTGTAGTGTTTTTCCTTGTCTATTTTTCCTCTTTCTGTCTTCCCTTTCTCATGTTGTGTTATTATAGTGGTGAGACTAGTGTCCTCGCCAGCCTACACACTAGCCCGGGTTAGTGCAGGGCAAGGGAGGGCCTAGGCACGCAATGGCAACACAGGAGGATAACCCTTGTAGGGACGTTAGGGAGCGCAGTGTTCAGCCTCAGGTGAGTGTCAGGAGGTGATCTTCCCCCTCTCCCTATTGTCAGGACATTCCTTCTATTCCATTTCTATTGTCCTCTTTGTGTTGGGCAGCACACTGGGCGTCCATACGTTCCTGTGTGACAACTGCAGCAGTGGTTCTCTAGGAAGCGAGAAGCAAATAAAAATCTATTCGTTCTTCACAACAGAGATTATTTTTAAAGACAAATTGCAAAGTTAGTTTTTACCAGTAATTTGCAATTTTAACAATTAACATACATGAGAATAACCCTTTTTAAGAAGGCCATCTCTACTAAGTGGTGAGTTTCAGTCTAGGGAGTTTTCCACTATGCCTATTCTCTGGATAGGTCAGCGATATCAGATCAGTCTAGGTCTGACGCCCCACTCTGTACATTGCTTAGATCCGGCCATCTGGTATCAGCTGATCGGTGGAGGTGCCAGGTGTCGGACTCAGCCAATCTGAAATTGATGACCAGGTATAGTGGCTGTGGCTAATGGAATGGGAGAGAAGATGGCTGCAGAGCCCTGGGAGACTACTAAAAGGAGCAAATGAGTGTAATCAGAAACTTTATATGTAATGATGGGGCCTAATCTGCACAGAACCCTGTAATGATAAAGGTCTGATTACTAGAACTGCCGTTATTTCAGCCATCTAATTAAACGGGTTGCCCGGCCTGAGGCGACAAGTTTGCAGTCACTGTAGGTGACTGCAGACTTGTCAATCCTCCCAGTGCACACACTCTGTTCAGTGAGGATTCTCCAGTGTTGGAAGCAGCAGGTCTGTGACCGCAGATACTGTATGTGTTTTGAATACGAGCGGTCACATGCCAACTAGATGAACGCCGGCTCACTTAATGCAAGTGTATTGATCAAAGCTGGATACTGTCAGAATGTTTCTGGAATATACAGATGGCTTACTCCCATCACTGGCATTGCAGAATTCTGACAGCCCGGAGTGTGTGCGCTATGAAGATTCACAAGTCTGTAGCCACATAGAGTGACTAAGGCCGGACAATCCCTTTAAACTATATTGGATTATAAATGTTTAGCATGTACCTAACTTAACCATGATGGAGGGAAATAAAGCCTACAATACACAGCCGCACCCACAGCATACTGATTACCATACAGACTAGAAGATCCCTAGTCACACAACTGAAAACCACAAGTCGGACCTGGCTTCCAGAAAGGCTATGAAGCTGTTTCTCTTTCCTCCTGAGGATCCAAAGGGGAGGTCGCTACAGAAAACTAACCAAGATAGGGAAAGTGTGCACGGGTAGACAGGGACCCAAGGTGAGGAGACTGAAAGTATGTGCACAAGCTGAGGAAAGAAGAATAATAAATGAAAGAAAAACCTCTCGGTAACCTAATGGAGGAGAGAGGAAATATGTTGGGAAAGTAATTGTAAACACAGAGCAGTAACAACAGTGGTCTCTGCCTAACAGGTAAAACCCCTTAGACGTAAGGCTGGAACGCCTTAGAAGATATCCACCTAGAAATATAGCCAGCAAAGAAAGCTGGTGCAAGGTGAGTATAAATAGCCCCACCCGGGATGTGATAGGACAGAGACAAAATAGGAAAGTGAGAAACACCTGAACAGCAGCAAAGGAGAAAAGCAAAGATAAAAGAACCATCAGACCTGGACAGAGACTGACGGCTGTGTCTTAGCTGGGACAAAAACTGACCATGAAGCAAGAAACCACTGAATCGGGTCCCAAAATCGGGGCAGGTTGTATAACTATGGAGACGTGTAAAATCTGTGTAACCTCTAGTAACAAATACATGTATTCTATATTATGTTTTGAAAATGTTTTTCTATTACTATTTTACACGTTGTAGTAATGTAACGAAAAGGCTCACAATGTAACAATGCAGGTAACATCACATCACCCAGATTATATGGAAAACGAGCAGAAAGTGTGATTTCTCTCTAAGTGTGTTTACTTCTATTTTGCTCACAGTTGCATTTCTTTAATTAGATGTGACAATAGCGCAGCATGATTTTTATTTTCCCTCCTTCTGGTTCCTATAAATACCACTGGTTAATCAAGGTAAACCGATTCTAGGAACATTTCTTGAGCGCCATCATACAAACATGATGACGTTCGGGGACCTGTGCTGCTGATCTGGCGAACAATTGTGGTGTAGCTACATTTTCTGCATTATACATGACAGATTCCTGGGTTTGTGTGATTCATGTTCAATTCAGTAGAAATTGGGCACAGTCAATCTGTTTCTAATAGACCCCATCTCTACTGGCCACTTTACACGCGGCTACAGGTAACACGGTTACCACAGGTAATTTACTGGTTGCAGTGAAATCATGGAGACATTATTCCATTTGTACACAGCAACAAGATAGACAATGTCTCATGATTTCACTGCAGCCAGTAAGTTACCTGTAGAAAACCTGTTACCTGTAGCCGCGTGTAAAGTGGCCATACCTCCTAACAAGCAATGTAGCCAGACAATCCCTCTTGGAGAATCATTGTCAACTATTACATGGAAAATGCTCCTCCTCTGGCATTCAACATTAAGTTTTTTTTTTACAAAAATCACAAGTTATTCCTTACCCATAGGATAGAGGATATCTTGATGATCACTAGGGTTCCGACAATTGAACCCCTCCCCGCCCTGCAATCCCAAGATCAAGGCTTTGCTGCCCCGGCTTGTATGGAGGGAGTTGTGCTTGCTTGTACTTTGCTCCATTCATTGTCAATGGGACTGCTGAATATGGTTGAGTTCAGTCTCTAGACAATGAATGGAGTGAAGATTAAGCATGTGCAACCTTACTCTGTGCAGTCTTGCTCTTGGAATCACCAAGTGTCCCAGCGGTTTGGACCCTCAATGATCAGCAAGTTATGTCTTATCCTATGTGATTTTATTAAAAAGCCTTTAAAAGCTGATCTGTCACCAGAATTCACAATACAAACTGCATATATTACTAAATATATCCATTAGATGTGATGAGGCTGGAGTACTTGCTTTGAAAATCCATTTCAGGATGACTATTATTCTTGCTGTTATTTTTTGCTTCGTAATTTGCCATAAAATTAGCATTTAATGAGCTCATAAGTCCATCTGTATTCAGACTACCTTCAGCCAGCCTGACTGATGGCTGCAGCTTGTACTGAGCAGTGTGAGATATCAGCAGCAGAACGGAGGAGGGTCACTGAGGAGCTGTCAATCAGGCTAGGTGGGTGGTGATTTACAGTAGCAGGGAAAAGGGTCACTGAGGAGCTGTCAATCAGGCTAGGTGGGTGAAGATTTACAGGAGCAGGGAGGAGGGTCACTGAGGTAGCTGTCAATCAGTCTAGGTGGGTGGAGATTTACAGCAGCAGGGACGAGGGTCACTGAGGAGCTGTCAATCAGCTAGGTGGGTGGGATTTACAGTAGCAGGAAGGGTCACTGAGGAGCTGTCAATCAGGCTAGTGGGTGGAGATTTACAGGAGCAGGGAGGAGGGTCACTGAGGAGCTGTAATCAGCTAGGTGGGTGGAGATTTACAGCAGCAGGGAGAGGGTCACTGAGAGCTGTCAATCAGCTAGGTGGGTGAGATTTACAGACAGGGAGGATGGTCACTGAGGAGCTGTCAATCAGGCTAGGTGGATGGAGATTTACAGCAGCAGGAAGGAAGATCACTGAGGAGCTGTCAATCAGGATAGTTGGGTGGAAATTTAGCAGCAATAGGGAGGAAGGACCATAAGGACCTGTCAACCAGATTAGGTGGGTGCTTACTGAGTTTTTAAAAAAAGGCTTATACAGCCGTTCTAATGGACTTCAAGTATACAACCCTCATATACTGTATATCCTAATACTGTATATTGGTTTGTATTATGAAATCTGGCGACAGATACACTTTAATAGTTTGGTTACTGGTATCCTTTGGATATGAAAGTGTTAAATGGTAAATGATTCTCTTCAGTTACAGACATGATACATAGTCCCAGTAGACGGCTATCACTGTTCCTCCAGTTCTCACTTGAGGACGTGTTTCTCCAGAGTTTCGGATACATTTTCACCTGTGATCTCCGACACAGCAGCATTTCTTAAGCTTTTGACCTTGATGTTCTATAGCAAAAAATCTCTTCTCAGCCGATAGAAAATGATTTATGACTGACAAATCCCCGCAGTCTGAATATTTATTTCTGTATATATACATGTACAATATTTTTATCATTTTTATAAAATCATAATAAAGACATTTATACATTTAATAGCGATATAATTAATAGGGGCCGGTGACAGCATTTTGACTGGCAAATTTTGGGGGGCGTCAGATGCGTCCAATTCATTAAAAGACATCGTGTTGGATTGGATTAAGGGCACAAGTAGATTCTCGGATGTGGAATTAGAGGGGGAATTAGCGAAACCATGGGATCTGTCTTCTCTTTTACACACCCCACTCCCTCATCTACCGGGATGCATCAAAAACACGACCATTTGCAAAGATACCATAATGACCTGGAAGACAGTCCGAATGAAACTACATCTTTCGTGAAGAGTCTCGAGACATCTCATTCCTTGGGCCTGCCCATCATTCACTCTAGGCCACGACAACGCACTGTTCAGACTTTGGAGAGCCAGAGGGATTGAGACTTTAGCGGATCTCATGCATGTTGGAGAGAGGAGATGGCTGTCAGGTAAGGAAATCCTGGCTAAATTCAATCTTCCCAAAATCCATATAATTCAGTATCAGCAGATACGCCATCACCTTTTCTCCAACTTGGATGACATTTCGGGGGAATTAGATAATGACATGTGGAAGAATCTGATGGACTTACGAGGGGAGAACACATCGATCTCTCTCCTGTACGACAGACTACAACCCACTTTGAGTTCAAAGGGGACACGAAAACCCTTCTCAAGGTGGAAAAAAACACTTTGATGACCCAGATCTTGCCCAGAAACTATTAGAAGGTTGGATTATTGTGAGGAAAGCCATTTCTAATGAAAGGTGGAGGGACACACAATTCAGGGTAATGCATTAATGCATGGAGCCATACAAGGCTTCAATATTCCACCCACACCTGTCAACCAAATGAGATGGACGCAGTGTCCGAAATGCGGTGCGCCCATGACAGACTTAGAACACGGACTCTGGTCTTGCCTCGATTCTCAGAGGTTCTGGGAGGGAGTTGGGAGACTGGCTTCGGGCTTTTTCATCAACGAGGGAAGACTCAACCCTATGCTTTGGCTATTCCATTATCATAGAGACATGGCAGATTCTCGATCTCCTCCTATATTATTTCACTCTATAGCTGTAGTGGCTAAACGGCTTCTCCTTCAGCATTGGCTGAGAAATACCACTCCAGAACTGGAGGAACTTCGCACAACTTTGGGGAGGACCCTGTTCCTGGAGTCAGTAGAAGCATTGAGAAATCCGAGCAGCCTTTCAAAGAAATTCTTCTTTAAATGGAGACTTTACATAGAAAGAGAATTCTCGGAAGCAGAAATCAAAACTTTTAGGTCCACGACATGGTATGCCCAGGAGGACTTGAAGGGGACATTGGGGAAATTGAAATGTACGGACTAGAATGGTGGGCTTGGTTGACTCAGTAACCAAGAGTAATACTTGATCTTGGGAAGGCATTGGCAGCCTCTGGGGAATAGGGGACGGTTAGGGACTTTGGACGAGATATCACACAAGATTGACCTGCCTTCATTTGGTTATTATTTGGACAAGAGTCCTGTTACTTACTAAGATTGTAATTTATATAATTATAGATTCATCCACGGTTAACAGGAGTTAATCAACCAGACTTGAAGACAATGTTTTACTGTTTTATATCTGTTACATCTGAATATATATGCTTTATTTTAAAATGTGCAATGTGAAATTTGATGGATATATGTGAAAATATTAATAAAAATGATGGTTCAAAAAAAAGAAGACATGCACATCACTAGAATTGTACTCCCCAGTTAGCGTACCGCGGGCTAGGGTACATTTCTGTCATGACTTACACCACTATTTTTGGCAAAAATTATGGTGAATTTGTCAGATGGGCTTTTCGATGACCTCTCACATCTAAGGTCCACTTTGTTAAAAATTGACAGATTCTGGCATAAAAAGTCAAAAAATGTCAACAATTTTGAGTCAATTTAAGGTCTGCAAAAAGTTGTTAACATTTTAAGTAGTTTTATGCCAGATTTCTGGGGATCAAAACTTTTTGTAGCACTACTGTCCGATTTTTAACTATTGACCAAAGACATCATGAGACACAACAAAAACCAATTTTGGAACAAATCAAGGCAGACATGTAATTTGAAGCAATGATCACCAAGCTACGACTTGTCTATACATCATACAAAATGAAAAACCACTGGAGATGGACATCTTGGTCGGAAGAATAGAAGGAACAAGGCGAATAGGAAGACCAGCAACCTGATGGCTTGATACAATCAAGATAACGGTATAGAAAACCCTCGTGGACTTATCTAGGCTTCGAGAAGACCCTGGTGGACCTATCTAGGCTTGGAAAAGACCCTGGTGGACCTATCTAGGCTTGGAGAAGACCCTGGTGGACCTATCTAGTCTTGGAAAAGACCCTGGTGGACCTATCTAGTCTTGGAAAAGACCCTGGTGGACCTATCTATGCTTGAAGAAGACCATGGTGAACCTATTTTGGTTTGAAGAAGACCCTGGTGGACCTATCTAGGCGGCACAAGATTAATCTTCCTACTGATCTGTTCATCCATCAAGTTGCTTTGGCTCCAGATTGATCTGAAGGTCAATAAATAATAATACATACCTCCTGGATCAGCATTGTTGCTTCACACTCATTACTGTGTTCTTTGCCGGTCTACTGCCATTAACAGCCGGTGGGTGGCATCATGTGAACGCTGCAGCAAATGGGTGGTCTGTGACTTCTTATTCTGTCCAAATAGGAGATTCTAGGTGTAGAGGAGGTAGGAATATTTTACTTTATGCAAAGATTTATCTAAGAAGTATAACTTGTGCGGGGTCAACCCTTTTAAGTTGCTTCAGTGTAAAGAAATTCAGTAAGCTTTGATTCCATCTAACCAAGTTCATGTATTTATTATAGACTTTTTAGCGTACTTCTCTGAGCTTTCCTCCTGTTTATACTTTGGCAGTATGTGCCAGCAAACAGCTAGAGAAACACAGATTGTTCTTTGGGAACAATAATTATTCACACCCCCATAAGTCATTTGATGCAAAATACCAATATTGCAGAAATTTGTAATAATTAACAAAAACAGTGAGTCATCCGTCACAGTCAGTACAACTACAGCACATCTTTTATATTTGCTAAATTTGTCCTTGGTATTAAACTATTAGGAAAAGTTTTTACAGCAGTGTTAACAACTATGGTGCTAATACCATTGCAGTTTATGCCAATGTCATGCCTCGGGTTCCGAACTTGATCTGATGACCTCCATGGTCAGTTTCCTTCGTAGCTGAGCCACAACCTGGTTGTCTCTGACCATACGCTGATGGATAATTTATTTTTGTGTTTCTCTTCCTTTGGTTTGTGGTTATCAAGTGTTCTTACTTTCTTATTGTCTCTGCCCTATCACATCCCGGGTGCGGCTATTTATTCTCTCCTGAAACCAGCCTTCTCTGCTAGCTATATTTGTATGTGGAGTACTTCTAAGGAGATCAAGTCCTGCAGCTGGGGATTTTGCCTTTTAGGCAGAGACCAATTTTGTGATTACTCTGTTTTTGAATTGTATGGGGCTTTCCTTGACCTTCCTTCAGTTTGCTGTTAGGTTGGTAGGAGTTTTTCTCTTGGTTGCATTTACTATTTATCCCATGTCCCCTTGTGCACATTTTATATGTTTCCTCACCTTGGGTTCCCATCTCTCTCTGCATGCTTGCCCTATCTTGGTTTGCTAAGCATAGCAACCTCCCTTCTGGCTCCTTAGGGGGTTTGAAAAACAACACAAGGGCCTTTTAGGAAGACAGGTCCAAGTTGTAATATTTTAGGTGTGGGATATTCCAGTCTGTGCAGGAACTATGCAGCTACTAGTCTGTACAGGAACCAGTAGGATGTGGGTGCAACTGCAGGGTGATAGTTTTTATTCCCCCTTTACTTGTATATAAGTGCATAACAGCCTATTAATGTCTAGGTGCTAAGGGGTCAACAGTAAACTTTTCCACTCCAGGTGGAACAGACTTTAACAGACTATACAGAGGAGTCGTGAAGGAGGAGCCGCTCTCCTGAATAGTCTGCTGTTCTGCCCCCCTTCCTGCCATCCTATAAGCTATGTACACCTACAAAAAACAACTCCTGCATCATCTTGCTCATATGAAGGGACCAAGGCGGTCTTCCTCTTCTCCACCTGAGCACTGCGCATGTGCTGAAGGCTCCTGAATGTTCCTTATGATGATGCACTTGGCCTATGGGGCATAAACTGAACCAGGATTAATATCAGCCAGCACGAACTTTCAGGACAGAGTATCCTTTTTTTGCATTATGCTGAAGCACATAATGAAAACTGTCACCATTATAGAAAACAGGTAGGCGTCGGTTTGGTGGTCTAAATTCTTTAAATGTATTGATAATATGGATGGGAGCCTTCCCGATGGAGACAACCCAAGCGATGGGGCTATAAGGTTGAAGGCTCAGAGAGGGGACACTTTTTTTCATTATTTTCCAACAATCTCTTCCCTAGACCACTCCCATTTCCACAACTAAACCACACCCATTTTGTGAGGCCACACCCCCTTATTGAAAAAAGTTCAACAAGTGACTAAAAGTCATAATAAACATGATGAAAGTCATAGAGAAAGTGTATTTTTGGCTTAAATAGTGCATTTAGCTTGATAAATCTCTCCTATAGAACTAAATAAAAAATGGACACTGCAGGTGATTTATCGATTATCAAATAAATACGTCAGAAGTTATGGCACTGTTTATGCCGAATAACTGTCTTTCATGACTTTTACTAATTTTTTATGAGTTTTATTTTTTACACTTTCACCCTACTTACAAGTGCATCTCAATCAATAAGAATATCATCAAAAAGTAATTTTTTTTCAGTAATTCAATACATAAAGTGAAACACATGTATTATATAGAGTCATTAACACAGAGGGATCTATTTCAAGTGTTTATTTCTGTTAATCTTGATGATTATTGTTTACAGCCAATGAAAACCCAAAGGTCAATATCTCAGAAAATTAAAGTAGGCAGGTTGAAGGGTTAAAAACCGCACTGCTGTATTCCACAAGACATTAAAGGGTGAATAGAATATTGATTTATTAGTCAACGCATTTCAGAGCTCCATGAAACGCCCTGAAACATGGCAATATGATATTGATTTGTCCTGACAAGGGGCCAAGAAGCTCTGAAACGCGTTGACTAATAAATCAATATTATAGTCACCCTTTGATATCTGGTGGAATACGGCAGTGTGGTGTTTAACCCTTCATCCTCCCTACTCTATAGGCACCACACTGGGGACTGCAGCAGCCGTGATCTGCTTTTATAGTGGTTGTGACTCTCACAACCACACAAGTGAAGCCTCTGATACCTATTTAGGTCATATTTTATCTCTCAGACCCTTCACCCTCCCTACTTTAATTTTCTGAGATAATGACCTTTGGGTTTTCATTGGCTGTAAGCCATAATCATCAACATTAACAGAAACAAACACATGAAATAGATCCCTCTGTGTGTAATGACTCTATATAATATATGTGTGTCACTTTATGTATTGAATTACTGAAATAAATTAACTTTCTGATCACATTCTAATTCATTGAGATGCAGCTGTAGTTGGTAAAATGAATGGTCTCATTTAAAGAGGAAAAATAACAAACGTATGGCTCCTGGAAGAAAAGGAGGAAAAAGAAGAAAGCGTAAAAGTGAAAAATTGGCGGCATCCAGTCCTTAAGGGGTTAAGTAATTTATTTTTAGCAAAATTTGTATTCAATTTTTTTAAAAATGCAATCTATAGCAAAAAAAGTCAATATCATATAATATCAATTGTGAGCCTAAAGTTCAAATTAATATCTCGCCCTCCAGTGAAGAGCGGCTATCGAGCTCAGACACATATTTTCCAGAGCAATTTATATTTTCGGAAAATAAAGGGTGACATCGGTATTGTTGTCAAGGAAACGAGAACTTCATGGAAATGAGAATTTGATACAGTAGAGGAGGATTCATTAGGAGCCATTGGAAGGAAATGAGGCCGTTTAATAAGATGCTTCTTAAGGTAAAGTAGTTTTCATCATAGGGAAGATTGGGAATTGATGAGTCCAAGAACAATCCATGGGAAACAGAGAGAAAAAATAGACTATTAAAGACTATTAGACAGTCGAAAGATGGTTTGAGCCCCCGAGGATCTCAAGACATTTCAGAACTTCCAAAATTATTACTTTTTTACTATCACCAGAATAAATCACGAGAAAGACATATTATCCCGCCAGCCCATACAAATTATGATTAACGGTCTTAATGCATTGCCATGGGAATCCATAGTGACAGGTTTAGAGGGCCCCAATTCACCAAGACCATCATCAAAAAAATGCAGAAATGACTATTACATCTTGGCTTTGCCCCTTGGTATAGCAGCTCTCGGTATTAATATTCAGTATTTTGTGCCAACTTCCTTCTTTTCTTTTAGCTCAAGACTCTTCATTTTTCAAGTAAAAATAGGTGATCATGAATAGAGTTGGTGCAAATCAATTAGCAGGAATCGGTCTGTTGGTGAAGCCAGTTATCAGTGACCACTGTACGATTAACTGTATTAGCACAATGTCATGCCTCAACAATGATGTAGCACCAGGCCGGCTAATCATAAGAAGATTTTGTAGGTGTTCCTTGTCTCCTGTGATTGTCCAGCCTCTGCTGTTTTTCCCAAAGCACTGCCAGTCTTAGTTACAGCTCTGTTGTGCTAGTTGGCCTCTTGAATCTGTGCTCTGGGAATTTATCTTTTGCTGCTTGACTTTGCATGTGCTGACCATTCTTGTCCCTCAGTTCTTATACGCTCCTCTCCAGGTAACTGACCTCGGACCATGAATTAACTAAGCCTCTGTTTTATCCCCTCTGTCTTGGCGTACTCTCCTGGTACCTGACCTGAATGTTTGACTATTCTACTTCTCCTTGTCCATGTGATGACTAGCATCCCACCCAGACTATACCGGTCAAACACTGAAGACCCACTATGCAGTCATACCTGACCAGACTAGCGGTCACCAAGACTTGACTTCCGTTCATACCTGAGCCCAGACTACGCTGGTCACATACCGAAGACTTGACTTCGCCGTTCAAATACCTGAGCCCAGACTCCGTTGGTCAAGCACTGAAGACCGAATACCAACTCCTGAAGATGTTCACAGTGAAGCGAGTTGTTTCTTCATGTACAGACGTACAGCACTTAGTGGGAGAGTTATCCATAATAGTGGACTTGCTCAGTGGGGCTACTCTACAGTCCCGCTAGGGCCAGTGTGTTTAGAACTTTTATTAAGATAAGTAATATTGTGACTGACACCGTGGAGACAGTGACTCTTTTCAGACAGAAAGACTGTGACTTAAGCTGATCTTACAAGTACGTATCCGTTACGTAACTTTATTGAAAATCTATTATACTAAAATGGAAGTAGAACTTGTGTACGATAAATGTATATTGAGTGTTGTCTTTGAGTGTCTTGTAATCTGTTTACTAGTTGCCAATTAACTTCATTGTGTTATCCTTTAACTTGTGTGTAATAAATCTTTGTTGTGAGTCACCATTGCTTTTTCTTTCCCTGCGTTGTTGCAACCCCCAAACCTAATTTTCAAGGGCAAAGTCTGGAAAATGGGCAACCGGGTATAGGGAGGAGGTGCATACAAGGCCATTTAATAATAAGAAATATACATTTTGCTACATGGGAACTTATGGGTGATCGGTTGAATAATTAGGTGTTGTGTCTCAGGAAACCTTCCGATATCTCCTGCACACCCAATGTGGATTGTAGAAAACCTTGCAGCCTGGGGGTTAAACGTTAGCGTCAGCCAGATGACAGAACTGAAAAATGTGATAAAAACTTGGTGTAGATTTATTATATTTTACTTCTGTTTATTTTCAGTAATTTCTCTGATTTATGTTAATAATATGTCTACCGCTTGTTCTTTCATTCCTTCATATCTGGCAAGTGGCTGGTAATGAGATTCATCTGCAAGAAGCGTCTTGGTATTGTGAGTGATAGAAATCGTACAGTATGTCTTATTTATCACGTCTACACACTTTCACAAATATACACTCTTCAAACAAGAGCTCAATGAAGATTTTCTCTCTAAAGTATTCTATATTGGGATAGATGAGAGTTTAGTAATTTCTGAAGAGCTTTCAAAAATATAGGGTATATTTTTCATTGAATGCAAATACATCTTTAAAGGGAACCAACCACCAGGATTTAACTACCTGTAAATCAGTGCAGCAGGTGATTGATGTGTGCAGCATGACATCAATTTCCGTAAGTCATTGATGAGTGTAGGCCAGGGCAAAGTATGTAAAGCTGTTTTGTTAGTCTGACTCTGGGCCTGATCTGTCTGAAAAGCCATTGTAATACCAAGCACTGAACTCTCACTTGTGCAGAAACAGGTTAAGGTCTTCCATTTTGGGTGTTTTGGCTCAGAGTGTCGGGACTCTGGATCTTCTATTGACCTTTTGTGCACCTATCCCTTTTCCAAAATGGCATCAACTCATTTGCTCCTGTTCATGTGATCCTCCTTCCCTGCCTTTATAAACCCTAGTCTACCTTCTAGACTCTTCTTGAGTATTCTGCTTGAATTTGTGGCTTCCTGTGTTTTTCATTTGATCTCCTCCTGCAAATCTGCTTCATCTCTTCCCAGCGTCTGCAGTTTCTTCTCCAGCGAACCACACCTTTTTAGTATTTTCCTGCAAACTAGCTGCTAGACTGTGTGTCTCTGTTCCTGCTTCAGCCTGCCAGCTCTGTGCCACGTAAGCCCTGTGTGCTTTGTTAGCTCCTTGCAGCTTCCTAGTTTGTATTGTGCAGTAGAAGTATTCTGAACTGTTAGGACTTTGTTAAAGCGAACCTGTCACCCCCCAGGCATCTAAAGATAACATAGCCACCTTCTGCAGCACTAAGGCTGCATTCTGACAAGGTGTATATAGCATTTATGCTCCCTTGATTCACTGAAATAAAGACTTTTATAAAATCTGTTGGCTCCACTTTTTTCTCCGTATTGAAACCTGACCCAAGACCGGGAGGCGGTTTTCAAGCGTCTATCTCCCTCCTCTGTGGTGTCAGTCATCCCTCTCTGCTCTTTGTGCACCTCCTCCAGGGCCACCTCCCTGCACTAGAGCTTTGTCAGCTCTGCTACAACATAGAGCTGCTGTTATAAGAGACCCCTCAGTAGTAAATCTAGCAGGAGGACCTGAGCAGACAAAGCACTGCCTGCTACATAGCAGCCCTTGAGCTGAGCAGTTTTCACTTTCAGGTTTTGTACCCACCAGCATTGCTCCTCAGCCAGTGATCTAAAGCACAAACTCAACTCTGCTGCACTGCTGACAGCTTAGCTCAAGGGTTGCTATGTAGCAGGCAGTGCTTTGTCTGCTCAGGGTCCTCCTGCTAGATTTACTACTGTGGGGTCTCCTATAACAGCAGCTCTATGTTGTACAGAGCTGACAAAGCTCTGTAGTGCAGGGAGGTGGCCCTGGAGGAGGTGCACAGAGAGCAGAGAGGGATGACTGACACCACAGAGGAGGGAGATAGACGCTTGAAAACCCGCCTCCCAGTCTTGGGTCTGGTTTGGAACAGATTTTATAAAAGTCTTTATTTCAGTGAATCAAGGAGCATAAATGCTATAGACACCTTTTCAGAATGCAGCCTTAGTGCTGCAGAAGGTGGCTATGTTATCTTTAGATACCTGGGGGGTGACAGGTTCGCTTTAAGCTAAACTGCACTGCATCAAGCTCTGGACTTATTCTCTGAGACTTACCATTTTCAGGCCTTCCTGGGTATAACTATACTTTTACAAAGAGCATCTTCTGTGTCAACTTTTTGTCAAAGAAGTAAACAAAGGAACATGGTTAGAGGAGCGCTAGGGCAACGAAGAAGAGTGGAAATTAGCTGTAGTTTGAAGGCACAAATCTCTTTATTGAGTCCTCTTCCACACCAAAACGCGTTTCAATAGCCACTGCTATCTTCCTCAAGTCGTGCATCTTCTATGCATACAAGTCCTTCGAGGGTAAGCGGTGGGAGCTGCTGTGGGCGAATTCCTATACATCTCCAGGGCAAAAGGACCTTTGGTGATGTGGAGACTGCGATGCCCACCTTGGTCACGTGATCGGGTACTGTGATCAGCTCCAGAAGATCTTGCTCAGCGTTGCGATCCGAGCTCCTGCCCTCTACACCGAACCGAACCTCTACGTTCTAACTGGGGTTGTGCACAACCCCAATAGGTGAATCACTACTTGGCCATTTATTAACCCCCTAGACCACCAGGTCTGGCTCATGTAAGCCCCCTGTCTTCCTTTCTTTACAACTTTTTCTAAAGAGACTTTCCCTACTGGCATCGCTGTGGAAGTATGCACCTGTGCATGGTAGTGCTCGCTCATCACTATTAACTAACATATGCAAAGTAACCACTTAGGCTAGTTTCACACTGGCGTGTTTTTGCCATCCGTGTGTATCCGGCTTAAACTGGATGCACCCACATCAGTTTTGAGCCCAGTTGGCTTTCAATAGGGCCAAAGGCACTTGGGGGTGCATCCAGTTCTTTACTTTTTTCACTGAACCAGGTCTCACTTGTTTTTTCACTGAGACCAAAAATGCATCTTGGTGTATTTTTAGTCTCCGTGACCAAACCGTGCACAACCCGGATTGGGTCAATGCAGGTAGAATTAAAATAGGACTCTATGTAACCTGGATCGAAGGACTCCCCATCCTGCTGGATCCAGACGGTGGATCTGGGTTTTTGGAGTGAGCATGCCCAGAACGTGGTTCTAAATCACACGTCCCTAGGGGGTGTGACAGTTACAACTGGATCCAGGAAAAAAAGGTATGCAACTGGAAGAAACTACCGGTATTATCACTGATCTGTGAGCCCTGATCAGTGATAATACCAGTGCGGGTGCATCTAGTTGAATCACTGCAGGGGGCTTCGATGGGACGTAGGCTTTACCTGCATCCCCCCAGATTGCAAAGAAACATCTGCGTGAAACTTACCTTAAAAATGTTCACATGGAACAATAGAGCTTCACACGTCATGTCACATGGATACCTAATGAACCGGTTACACCTACACTTAAGAAGTTCATTAAAGTGCGATCATCTTTAGCTCCAGTTTTATAGACGCGCCATAATCGCCGCTCACCAGAGTGGGGCATTTGTGGACGAGGAGAACATATTCCTCTTCCCATAATAGTGTTCTTTGCTCTCACGGCGATGGCTCTTTTCATATATCTTCATCTGCGGCTAATGATACTACATTAGTATGATGAGTAATTTGGAAAGTGGCTCTTCGTAGATTCTCTTTTTATTACATCCATAATAAATGAGTTTGCTTTTGCACGGGTGTTTTATGTTCCGAAACATTAAAATGGAATTTTAGGGCATTTTTTGGAAAAGTAAATATTTGCGGAAAAAGATAAAGAGATTTGATTTTTGCGTTTCGAGTGGATATTTAACAAGAACTGTTTAGAGAAGACTTGGGCTCGTTCCACCGTATAATATTTGTTTGAGCACTCGCTAATTATCATGGAAGCCGGCCTGTCGCTGTACGCGCTGGTTTTTAGTTGGCAGGCGTTTCATATGCCTCTTTCATGTTTTCTTGTGCGTTTCTATTTTGCGAGGAGGTCTGCCAATGTAGACAAGCTGCACGAAGATAGGGCCTCTCATCATAAAGCAATTTTATTTTTCTTCACTGCCTTTTTTATTTGTTTTGTGCTATTCTTTTATTTTTTAAATTCTTAAAATTGGCAAACATTTAATAAATTTTGGGAAAAGTAAGAATTGTTCTTTATTTTTATCGTTACCTTTTTTGAGGCCGAAAGTCTCATATTCCGTAAAATGTTTTACGCAACTCCAACATCGAAAAAATAAACAAATACAATTGGAGAAATACTTTTCTTATCAACATTCCTGCAAAAAAGTACAAGAATTTTTCACTTTACACAATTCCTTTTTCCGATCCCTATGATTATAGATTGCCCTTCAGCGTGATATAGCACCCCGCAGGAGAAATGAAGAATTACACTCTTCCTATTTAAATATTGGACTTTTCATGTAGTATAGGCTGGATCTCCAGACATGTTTCTTCTCCTCCCTGGCTTGTAAATGGGTATCCTAAATGGAAGTTCACGATTTGTAACTTTCTAAGCTAGTCAAATCCTTTAAAGAGGACCACTTGCTTAAAATATATGGTTAAATACCTTGTAAATATCTCTGAGCTCCCCTGATTCTTTTGCCTTTTTCATTTTGCGTTGTGTCACTCCATTGCTGAGATATTCACATGTGATGTTTTGGAGAGCAGTATGTGAAATCTCTGCTTGTACTCCAACTAGGCATTTCTTCATAGTCTTCTATGGGAGAATGTGCTTTCACTTTTCCCTCCCAGATGCTGTCAATCACAGCTTGGGACCTAATCTAGGAGTCTCAGATGCCTCTGAGCTATGATTAACAGCATCTGGAAGAATACTCTGAAGAATCACCAAGTTAGACTGCAAGCAGAGATTTCACATACTGCACCCCAAATGCATCAAATGTGAATATCTTAGCAATGGAGTGACACAGCGCAAAACGGAAAAAAGTGTCAGAATCATGGGAACGTGGGGTTATTTACGAGATGTTTAATTCGATTGTAGGGTCAAGTGACAGGTTCTCCTTAAGACCTTGATAGCACATAGAGAGTGAGTCTGAAGGATGAAGCAACCATAATGTTACTATCACAGACATTTTGTGGAGATGTATTTTTTCTGATACTTGCCAACTCTAAAGGTACCTTCACACACGGCAATATTGCTAGGCAATTTCACTGGCAATTTGCTGGTTGCAGTGAAATCATGGACACATTGTTCTATTTTGTTGCTGTGTACAAAAGGAACAATGTGTCCATGATTTCACTGCAACCAGCAAATTGCCAGTGAAATTGCCTAGCAATATTGCTGCGTGTGAAGGTACCTTTACATAATGGAAAGCTCTCAGAAGTGGCAAAGATAAGGAGTGTTTGGCCACTTTACACAGTCCTGATATTGGCGTCCAACTCCGACAAAAAGTCACGTGGTTCTGCGTTGGCCCCGATATCGTTCGTCGTGTATGGTATAAATGTCCAATACGATGCACGGATGACGCCAAAACGATATCGGGGATCAAATGAGCTGCTCTCCAACAGCCCGATATTGGATGGACGTTGTGGCGGATCGCTGTATGACAGCCCAACTACGATGTGGAGTACAACTCCCCTATTCTCTCCCATGTTAAATGGTCGTTCCTGGGTCGCCCGTACAAGGGGGGCGTACACATCACTGTGCGTTGCCTGCCGATATCGCGCTGTGTAACATCTCCTATGAGATCTTGGAATTCTGCCCAGAAAAAGCGCGCTCCCGCGCCATTGTATCCAATATCGGACCGACGTTGGACGTGTAAAGTGGCCATTAGTGAATCTTTTTGAGACGCCAAACATACAGACCAAAACCTCTTGAAACTAGCAATTCTGGTGCTGCAAATCTGTCAATTTTCTGGATGTCAACTGACCAAAATTGGAAAGTACTGTATATTCACATATTGCATATGTGCTAGCAGATTTTCTGTGCTAATTTCCATACATATAATCCTCTGGGTAAATACAGTTTAAGCTCAGTAACTGGAAAAACAACAAATCCCATTCATGTCATATGTAATTTTCAGCCTGAATATAAAGATAAGGTGCAGATTATAAAATATCAGTGATTGGAATCTGCTGCTAACCCACAAAAACAAAAAACCCAACCAAAAATCTGCATGCAATAGAAAAAACAAACAAACACAGGAAATGAGTCACCATATGACACTCATCTTAGGCAGGACCCTGCACTCCCAAACATCCCTATATGAGTCCTTCCCCCCATCGCCATCACATGCCTAGGCCATTTTTTGTCCTGAGATCACTTTGGTCAGTGCCTAGGCCGGTGAGGACGCTAACCTCACCTCTACATAAATACAACACAAGTAAGAGAGGACAGACAGGAAATTAAACCAAAAGCTAACTCTCGAACACCTCAATAGCACCAAACGCCAATGCTGCAATAGCAGCGACTCCAACTTCATCCAGCAGTTTCCCAAGTGGTCAGCAAAGAAAAAGATTCTATCATCAACATCAGCTGGCCAGAAATGCGAATCTTTATAGCGAAGGGGAGTGGTCACCAAAACTACACCTGAGATTAGGCTGCAAAGAACAGGAAAGGGTCCTTAATGCCTGCAGCACCAAAAGAAATTATATACGGTACATTTAAATATGAGTTGTGGACTTGATCCATAAGGTGCTGCAACCTTTGGGTCCCAGAGTCGTCAAAGGTCTCCTTAGGGCAGGAGACACCCGTGACAATGTGTGAACGCAGTGGATTTAAACCTCCTCCTGTGGATTTTTTCAGTAGTGTGTTCACTGTATGAGAATATGACCTAAGTGTCTCTTTATTAAATTAAAAGCAGGATGTAATTAACCAATGTGGACGGTGAAGGACAGAGCTGCCCCGTGTAAGACTTCCTTTATGAAGGGGTCATAGCACTTCATGTGGACCGGAGCATTTAACCATGAAGTAACACGTTTACTTAGGAAGGTCACCTGTGAATATTGATTAACTTTGCTATGCGGACGCTGAAAAGAAAAGGCGTATTTCATTGTCGCTGGCGCTGTCTGGATGCCATATGCTGCGTGATTTCAGGCCGTGTTAAAAGCGCATTTGAAATGTGATATATGTTAATGAAATGTACATTTGGATAAGATGCCATTTGCTTCCAGCCATAAAACTGCCAAACGCATCTGTAATAAGATGCATAAATAGCGATTGTGTTATACAAGAGCAAAACCGCTTATTGTCATTTACTGCTATTAAAAATGACTTTTTGTATTCTCTTGGCGTCCCGAATCTATTGTTCTATGCAATGTGCTTATATGACTGAGGCATTGGTGTAATCTGCCCATTATGCTGCGCTGTGTCATAGAATATACTACCAATTGCGAGATTCAAGAAAAAAGATACAGTTGGGCACCACTAGGACTTTTCATCACACCGGTCACACTCAACAGTGGCAAACTGTGCCTGCAGTACAGGGGTAACGCCAACTGCCTGGTTGGACGCTCCAAGTACAGTATATATCTGTGGCGCCCCTGCGGTTCGGTCGCCACTATGGCACTGCACCTATCTAATAGGTGTGGCAGTAGTATAACTAATACTTAATATAAATAATTAATAATAATAAATTATTAATTAAAAATGCAATAATAAAATAAATATAATACAAAATAATATAATTATTAAAATAATACATAAAATCTAGGCTTGTTAGTCAAATGGGTGTGGTTCTGAAGAAGACACTCAAAAAGAAGGGGCAATGATCATGCCCCCTTGAATATAAAGACTAGATTTAAATACAACTAAGGGGAGGCCATATCTCAAGAATGGAATGGCAAAGGAAAATAAGAAAAACTAAGCCGGATGTAAGAGAACAGCAATGTTTACATCAAAAATACATATTTACTTCAAGGGACAGGTTCTCAGTAAAGGGGAACTCTAAAAGAATCTAGCAAAGACCTCAGCTCTTTCACTGTTTCGACAAAAGCAGCATTTTATCAGCAGGAGATTATCACTACAGGACTAGATGTCTTGTGCTCCCTAGTCATCTGCTCTGTACAGTGTGCACAAGAAGCTGACAATCAGTGGTGTGGACAGGGTTATAGATCTGCAGCAGAGAAATCGGTGATTTTATTAAAAAAATAACAGCAACTAACACATCGCTGGAATCAGGGTCTCAGCCCCTACATGATGCTGCTGTCAGATTACATCACAAAAAACAGACAGATTGACAGATTCTCTTTTAATGCATCACCTATACTAAAAATACATGATCAATGCTGAAAGACCCCTTTAATTGTCCTGGAGACAAACTCATAGTAATAGCGGACACAATTTTAGAAGTCTCAATGGAGCGCTAAGGATGACAGCATAAGGATGTTTGAGCAGAAATTGAAATTTTGACACTAGCCGGAGTCAATTGGAAATTGGCACAACTAGTAGAGCACAGATAGAAACATCACCAGTTAATACGAAGAAAATCCATAAAATAACACAGGTAACATCATAAATATAACCTTCTGTGACACCTATCCTGACACAGTCCACTGGTGGACTTCCCTTGGTTATTGAAGAAAATATTAGTGTTGAAAGAGAGGATAATTACTATCCTACTACTCAGATCAATTACAAAATGAAGAGGTAGGAAACAAAGAAAGATCCTTGGGTATTAATCCTAGACAGGATGAAGGAGCGATAAGCTTAGGGACCTCCCTATGTAAGACAAAAATCCTACAAATCTTAAAGATTCCAAAATTACTCAGTTTTTTCAACTGGTTCAGGGAAGGCAACCCAAAAGAATAAGAGGGAGAGAGGATGTAGAGGAAGTGGTGGAACATGCTGAAGGTCCATTAGTAGATCAGAAAAAACTAAAAGCCATGTAGATAAAAAATCTGGCTCATCCGGCATATTTAATTTGTCCCAATATTGTCTTACGCTGGCTTCACACCACGGCAAGGTCCGGGGCTGTCCGGTGTAAACCAGACAGCCCTGGACCGGATCAGCACACAGAACAGGAGGGCCAAGTGTGCCCTTTGGTCCTGTGTGCAGCCGGATGGCTGTAATTGCAGCCACAGCTGCTGATTTTTCCAGATCCATGCTAGCCGCGGTCCTGAAACAACAGCGGCGTGCAGCCGCCGGTATCCGGTTCCCGTATTCGCCCGGACCGTGGCAATCCGGCCCCATAGGCTCCCATGTTAGGGAAACCAGATTGTCCTGGATCCAGGATAATCCGGGACAATCCGGGATCCGGCTTTTTGGAGTGATTTTTCTACCCGGACACAAAAATGTTGCAAGCAACATTTTTGTGTCCGATGAGAATAATCCAAATTCTCACAGATTCCACCTGAGAGATGAAACCGGATGGCAGAGAGAACACAGTAAGAGACGCTAAAACTGACCAAGCACAGGACCAGAGGCCATAGGAGAAACAGGGACCCCGCAGAAGGACCTTCATAGTCAGTTTAGAGCAAAGTCCTGAGAGAGAGAAGGAGCGGTGGGTTCAGGCACAAACAGAACTTAACCCAAACCACAGAGCACAGACACAGAGGAGGCCTCATAACTTTCTACAGTGGAAGTCCCAAGTTGCACCGGGGACCTGGTTATTACTCTGGACTGTATCTGTTACCCTGTCACCAGTAAAAGGTACCGAAACAACAATCCCTGTGTGTCTGTGTGCCTGCTTAACCGCCGCAATTCACCGCCTTGTCTGCAGAGACGCGACTACAACTCCCCTCATCCATCCCCGCTGCCCTGACGTAAAGCTCCACCTGTGGGGATCTGTACCACACTCTGCTGCACCCACCATCACCTCAGCGGCCGGCTGCAGCGCTGGTATACCCGTTACCAGGTACCATAGGTGGCGTCACGTTACCAATCCCCTTATATCCCACCATTCCCCGCCATTGAGGGTCCAGGGCACGGGACCGGGGACCGACCAGCCGTGATTCCCCAGCAAAGCCGCCATCAGCCCCGGTACCCGAGTACCCCCTACCCTGTCGACAGCCTCAAGTGCCTATGGGGAGGGTATATTAAACAAAAAGGAGAAAAAAATTATTGATATCTCGCGATATAAACTTTCCCACTTCTACTTCCTCCCCAAACTCCATAAGGATCCTCTAAACCCCCCAGGACGACCTATCATTTCTGGGGTGGAGTCGATTACTGGTAACCTTTCACACTACGTGGATCTGTTTCTTCAGAAACATGAGGCTTTGTTGGATTCACATTTAAGAGACTCTACATCTCTGATAGAGGAGGTTAAGAAATTGCCCCCCCTATTGAATACTTACATAATTACCCTAGACGTATCAGCACTATATAGTAACATCCCTCACGATCTAGGAATTAAAACGATAAGAGACATTTTGATAAATGACAAGGATAGAACACCTGTGGAGAGATCTAAAAATGGCAGTTTGGAGAAGGCACCCTTCAAATATCAGGGACCTGGAGCAGTTTGCCAAAGAAGAATGGTCTAAAATTCCAGCAGAGCATTGTAAGAAACTCATTGATGGTTACCGGAAGCGGTTGATCGCAGTTATTTTGGATAAAGGTTGTGCAACCAAGTATTAGGCTGAGGGTGCCAATACTTTTGTCCGGCCCATTTTTGGAGTTTTGTGTGAAATGATCAATGTTTTGCTTTTTGCTTCATTCTCTTTTGTGTTTTTTCATTGAAGACAAATTAAATGAAGATAATAATACCAAAGAATTTGTGATTGCAATCATTTTCAGGAAGAAACTGAGTATTATCTGACAGAATTGTGTGGCGCCCCGCAACGAGTGCGTCACAGGAGGGTATTGCAGCCATAAATGCAGCAGCAATATTCTCTGACCCAGCAGTCATCTGGTTAACTCAGAGATCCATACTCTGCATGCCTCACTTAGCATAGAGGACCAATCAAGGTCCTGGTGGGCGGAGTGCAAGGGTAGTGTGTAGTGGAAGTTTAAGTTCAGACTTAGTGTAGTCTGGAGGAGTCAGTCTGCAAGTAAAAGCAACCTAGAAGACCTCTGCAGAACTCCAGCTCTGCAACGTAGGAGAGGGGGCTCGCACAGTCCCATGCGGCCCCCTGGCCACCTTCTACCAGTCATTTCCCTATCAATCACGGGCATCATTATGCGGGCTAAAAACCATCCCGTGCCCTTATACAGCCGGTTTGCTGGTACCGAAGCTAGCAGCAGTTCAGCTCTGCTATGCGAACCAAAGAGTGGAGGAGCAGCTTTACAGGAGCACCCCACCATCACCAAATCCAGTCGTCTAACCAGCGGTGTACCCACCAAGGGACCCAAGGCTCCCCAAAACATCCGGAACGTATACCCTTGATAGGGCATTCAAGCAGCCTCCCTGTACCCGACCTGGTATTCCCGGGCGACAATGGCAACTTACTTAGTTAGAATGGAGGAACACCGCGGATCTCTGAGGACACCTATCACTGCTGAGTCCACCCGGTCTGCTATCTACTAACTGTATGCCATGTACTGCTTGCTGGTTACAGTAAAGACCCGTTACAGAGACTTACAGTGTCCGTGCTTCCTTATGAACTGTCTGTCCGCACTTCAAGATAACTGCAGCTGCCGCACAACATCTTAAGTAGCTCCAGCCTCTGGGGATCACCGCTCAGCCTGTGGGGAGCGTAACATCTTGCTGCTATCCATCCCCCGGAGGCCTCGCAGCGTCGGTAAGACTTACCGAACTACTCATAGGTGGCGTCACGAATAAATTAACCCCTTAATCTGTTCCCACAAGACGTCTTCAACTCTTTGATCTGCCCTCAACCGGGCCCCACTACCGGCAGGCGCGGTCCACCTGTGACAAAGAGGAAGAAGCATCGCCTGTCTAAACCGGAGTCCCCGGCCACGGTGAGTCAATTGCAGGGGTGTCAATACTTTTAGACACAACTGTATTGTTAGTAGTCATACCTCATGTTTGAATGAATATTGATGGTCTCCGCAATGGATAGACAAATAGAGCACATTATATAGATTATATGGATCATATTCACAAATATATGCACAATTTTTATGACAGTATTTTATGATGAATTCTTATGATAGTATTTTATGATTAATTTTTATGACGTATTTTTTTATGTATTTAATATGACTGAATTTTATTTTTTTGTTCGCTCTAGATAATTGTAATTTAGATACTTTGAGGAGTAACAGCAGAGCATATACAAAAGTTTATTTTATTTCATTTTTATTTTATTCTATTCTTATTTTTATTGCTTCTTATTACGTTTTTATTGCATTTTTTTGTATTCCGGATTTGGTAAAGTGAGGGTTAATGGGCGTGTAACTTTTACTAATTTACCAATCAGGTTATACTGAACCCTATAAATGTTTGATCTTCTGCATTTACCTCCTACAAACACCTGATGAAGACGGTCCCATGCACCTTTGAAACGCGTTGTGGAGCTTGCAGGAGGAATATTAATAAAGGTTTGGTAATTTCTGCTCAAACATCCCTATGCTGTCATCCTTAGTGCTCCGTTGAGACTTCTAAAATTTTGTTCATTGATACATCTCCCTCTGCTTGAGGAGCAGAAGCTGGAGCTGCTCTTGGATGTGACAGTTTAATTTGGGACAAAACCGCTATGGAGAAATTACAGTTGTAATCAAAATCTATCAAATCCAACTAAAGGGACCTGCGGTTAAGCCCACTGCAGCCCTGTGAACTACAGGACCTGTGATGACATAGTCAGTTACGTGACCGCAGTGACCATGTGACCATCCAGGAAGAGGACGCATCTGAGGAGAGAGGGCACCGGCAGGGGTGCATCAAGCCCCCCTGCCGCCTGAGCCACACAGTGTGGAGCAGGGGGGGGTTGCTGTCAGTAGCTAGCACCGATGTTGGGGTGCTGTCAGTGGCTAGTACCACCCCCCTGCAGCTGCAAGTGAGGACCGGGGGGGGCTATGGTGGTTGCTATCAGCTCTGCTGCTGCGCCACAGGTCTGTCTATGCAGTAGAGGGAGTGGCTGTGCCTTACCGCAGCCGGTGGCGCCCGTGGGGCAGGAAGACGCTGTATGGACATGGCGCCGCTCCCTTCTGCAGAGCCGCTCCCCCTGCCAGCTTGCCGCCTGAGTTAAAGGGCTCACACTGTCCAATGGATGGTGCGACCCTGGGCACCGCAAGACGTCATCTGACAAATCAGAGATCCTCCTACAAGCAGGCTCTTTACCAGGGTTGTGCAGGGCTGGCACAACCTTAGCAGGTTAGTGCAATCGCATATAACAGCTTCTTTAAAAGTGACCATAGTTACCACACAGCGCCCCTTCTCTCTTCTCTTTTCTGTTCATAGTAATAGTGAAGACAATTCAGTTGGGTCCTGCAGATTCCTTTCTACTTACAACCATAAAGTAGATAAAGCCGGTGCTGTCATATCGGGAGAACATAAGTTTTATCTGTAATTTTCTTATCGTTAATTGTAGTTTATGGATGGCTAATGGAGCAGCGGCACAATATGGTGCCGAGGACACACTGTGATTATCCTCGTGCCTTGACACCATGCTCCGTTCTTCCATTGTTCTTGCTCATTGTGTATACGCCACGTGATGCTCGGATGTTCTACTATTTTTACTGTGCGGCTAAAGTTGATATAAAGGAACTCTGCGATATTCTTCCCATTATCAGTCAGGCACCAAAACTTCCTTTAACGAAGGAGAGATTTTCATATGTCCTTGGTGCAATCACTTCTTTTGTATTGTTTATTTCTTTTCTTTGTTTTGACCTCTGTCTTTTAGGCTGGAACATGATGACTTTGAGCTGAACATTGGTCATTCGGCCCAAGATCACTATGTGCTGCTAATGTGAGAGCCGAGGAATTCAGCCGAGGATAAAGCTTGTCGTAGATGTCAACAGGTTCTTTTCTTGGGGACACCGGAGTCACACAGTTTGTCGGGTATCGCTATTTCCCAAAAATCACACAAGAATTATTCACACACACTGGCTCCTAAGGACCGTGAGCAAAAAGTGCTGTCCCAAAGACTCCCTCCGGTGTACCCGGGTTCACAGGAACAATTTGCCTACCAGCAAATGGATCAGGAACAGAGGAAGCCTTTTCAGTACTAGACCAATGTAAATCAGTGAGTAATAGAGTATGTCTTTGGAACACCACTATGACTAACAAACTTAACACCAAGCCTAGATCTACAAAATATACACTATAGCAGAAATGATTCAGGATATCTAACTCTTGGCATTGTTCAAAACTCCTTGAGTCCAGCACAGGCCTGAAGATTTGGCTGCAGCCCAATGTCACGCTTTGGCACCAAAAAGAGAGTAATCTCTACCCACAAAAAGTACAGACGCGGGGCCCGAGCTCAGGACTTACTGTTACCGTTGTAAATCCAAGGATACAGTTAGGGCCAGAAATATTTGGACAGTGACACAAGTTTTGTTATTTTAGCTGTTTACAAAAACATGTTCAGAAATACAATTATATATATAATATGGGCTGAAAGTGCACACTCCCAGCTGCAATATGAGAGTTTCCACATCCAAATCGGAGAAAGGGTTTAGGATTCATAGCTCTGTAATGCATAGCCGCCTCTTTTTCAAGGGACCAAAAGTAATTGGACAATGGACTCTAAGGGCTGCAATTAACTCTGAAGGCGTCTCCCTCGTTAAACTGTAATCAATGAAGTAGTTAAAAGGTCAGGGGTGGATTCCAGGTGTGTGGTTTTGCATTTGGAAGCTGTTGCTGTGACCAGACAACATGCGGTCAAAGGAACTCTCAATTGAGGTGAAGCAGAACATCCTGAGGCTGAAAAAAAAGAAAAAATCCATCAGAGAGATAGCAGACATGCTTGGAGTAGCAAAATCAAGAGTTGGGTACATTCTGAGAAAAAAGGAATTGACTGGTGAGCTTGGGAACTGTAAAATGCCTGGGCGTCCACAGATGACAACAGTGGTGGATGATCGCCGCATACTTTATTTGGTGAAGAAGAACCCGTTCACAACATCAACTGAAGTCCAGAACACTCTCAGTGAAGTAGGTGTATCTGTCTCTAAGTCAACAGTAAAGAGAAGACTCCATGACAGTAAATACAAAGGGTTCACATCTAGATGCAAACCATTCATTAATTCCAAAAATAGACAGGCCAGAGTTAAATTTGCTGAAAAACACCTCAAGAAGCCAGCTCAGTTCTGGAAAAGTATTCTATGGACAGATGAGACAAAGATCAACCTGTACCAGAATGATGGGAAGAAAAAAGTTTGGAGAAGAAAGGGAACGGCACATGATCCAAGGCACACCACATCCTCTGTAAAACATGGTGGAGGCAACGTGATGGCATGGGCATGCATGGCTTTCAATGGCACTGGGTCACTTGTGTTTATTGATGACATAACAGCAGACAAGAGTAGCCGGATGAATTCTGAAGTGTACCGGGATATACTTTCAGCCCAGATTCAGCCAAATGCTGCAAAGTTGATTGGACGGCGCTTCATAGTACAGATGGACAATGACCCCAAGCAAACAGTCAAAGCTACCCAGGAGTTCATGAGTGCAAAAAAGTGGAACATTCTGCAATGGCCAAGTCAATCACCAGATCTTAACCCAATTGAGCATGCATTTCACTTGCTCAAATCCAGACTTAAGACGGAAAGACCCACAAACAAGCAAGACCTGAAGGCTGCGGCTGTAAAGGCCTGGCAAAGCATTAAGAAGGAGGAAACCCAGCGTTTGGTGATGTCCATGGGTTCCAGACTTAAGGCAGTGATTGCCCCCAAAGGATTCGCAACAAAATATTGAAAATAAAAATATTTTGTTTGGGTTATGTTTATTTGTCCAATTACTTTTGACCTCCTAAAATGTGGAGTGTTTGTAAAGAAATGTGTACAATTCCTACATTTTCTATCAGATATTTTTGTTCAATCCTTCAAATTAAACGTTACAATCTGCACTTGAATTCTGTTGTAGAGGTTTCATTTCAAATCCAATGTGGTGGCATGCAGAGCCCAACTCGCGAAAATTGTGTCACTGTCCAAATATTTCTGGCCCTAACTGTATACAAGTCAAAGTTCCGTTAGACACTGGGAAGAACAGCAAATGTTTTTTGGTGTATGAATCGCTGTGGGCAGCTTTCTCTCACACATGATAAACTATCCCGTCTCACATGTGCGTGTGGAGCCCACTGGGACGGGGTACTCGGTGCAGGACCGGGGTACTGCTGGGGATATCACGGCGGTCTTGGTCCGGACCGTGTCCCGGGTTTTCACAAGTAAAAGGGGTATTTACAGGAATAGTTTGTCATGACGCCACCCATGGGTTGTGGTCAGTAAGGGGACCACTGCTGCAGCGTAGCTCTGCCAAGAGCATAGAGGGATGGATGGGCTGCAGCCAGTAGCGTAGCTAGCGGGGGGCAGGAGGGGCGATCGCCCCGGGCCCCCCCGGCTTGAGGGGCCCATTGCCCGCTCCCTGGGGGGCCCTGCACTCGCTGGGGGGGCCCCGCACCCCATGGGGGGCCCCGGGCTGGCAGCCAGCCGCCGCTCGGGTCGGAGAGGAGGGAGGACGGGACTTCCTGTTCTGCAGCTCTGCCTGCCCCTCCTCCCTTCCTACAGCAGACGCACGGCGGCCGCGGTGAGTTGTCAGCACCCTAGCACCCTTCTCTCCCCCGGTCCTCACACCTCTCAACCAGCACTCCCCTACCCCCCCCCCCCTCCCGGTCCTCACAGCACTCGACAAGCACCCACCCTGGTCTTCACATCACTCCACCAGCACCCCCCCATCCCCCGGTAGCACCCCCCCTACCGGTCCTCACATCGGTCCACCAGCACCCCCCCCACCCCTCCTCGGTCCTCACATCACTCCACCAGCACCCCCCCCACCCCGGTCCACACATCACTCCACCAGCACCCCCCCCCCCGATCCTCAGCTAGCACCCCCCCCCGGTCCTCACATGGGGGGCCTGGGTGGTGATCTCGCCCCGGGGCCCGAAGCAGGCTAGCTACGCCACTGGCTGCAGCTATATGGATGAGCCCGTGAAATAAAAGTTCTGTATACCTGGAATCATACACGGGAGACTGAAGCAGGGTTCACCGGGCTTACTTGCAAGCTCTTCCTAGGCAAACAGTTTACAACTCAGTTCTCAACACTGTTCAGTTCACAGTTCTGTTAGCTCCGGTAACTCTTAACCCTCTGAGCCAGGCTGTCACTCTCAGACCCCTCACTCTCTCTCGTGTCCTTTCAGTCTTGTTCTCTCTATGCTCTTCTCAGTGAATTGTATGACGGCAACTCGGTCCCTTGTGTGCAGCTTCCCCCTATGTGTATGGGCGGTAAGCCAGGTCCTATAGTGTTGCTCAGCTCCAATTCTTGTGGTAGGAACTACGGATCTGCAATCTGTATTCCCCGCCGGTTTGTCTGGCGAGCCGGCGTGTAGCATCAGTCCCCCTCAGAGCCGACACTCTGGTTTTAAGCCTAGCTTGGTGTCCCTGTCTTGCAAGGGATCACCGGCTCTTTCCCACCCATGTGGTTATCCAGGTACAACCAGGGGAAACTACCCCGCCTGTAGTCGGTCAACCTGCTGTACTCCTCGGACCCAGTGCTGCTGGTCCGGTCTCTGTCCTCACTCTCCTTGGGATGACGGCTATGGACGAGCTTTCTCTCCATGGATCTGTGTCACTGTGGATTCTGCGTCTCCAGGGAGCCCAATCCTCCGGATGTGTCACTCTGTTTGTTCTGGTCAGCTCACTATGGCCTACTCACTCCTTCCTCTCTTTCCTTCCTTTTGTACTGGTCTACCACTGACCTACTTTCCCACCCACTTTCCTCTAAACCCTACCACCCCTTGCCCGCATAGAGTCCCGGGCTCCGGGTTGGGTGCTGTGCTCCTGTGGTGTGTGTGCTGTGAGGGTGTTTGTTGCACAAACTATCTACCTTCTGCCTGGCTGCAGTTCTCTATGTGCCCACCTGGTCGCAGGGGCGCCACATGCGCACTGGAAGTTGTCTGTTACAGCAATCCTCCCTCTGGTAGCATAGTATCCTGCTTCTTCTCGAGAGAGGAACCAGCAGAACCCGACTGTTGCGCCCACAGGGCGAGATGACATAATGTGGACTCACTGGGCCACTGGTGGTGCAGTGGTAGTTGAATACTCAATACTCAAGACACTGGAGAGTGAACTTCATAAATCAAAGATATTTATTAAGAATGATTCTACAAAGGGAAAAAGGTGCCTGAAGGGAGGACCCTCTGGATCGTGACACTGTACCACGTAGCGGAGCACCAGGAAGGTGTACCCCTATACAGGATTCCCCTGTCGCAACACCAAGGTGCCTGAATGCCGCAAATCCCGGACCAGAGGGGCGACCCATACAGACTGGATAGGAGAAAACTGTGGAATACTGGCTCTGTCAGTGGAGAGAATCCCGGAAAGGCTGATTCTGGCCAGTAGCGGTATCACACGGCTCCATGAGGAAAGGCTTGGCCAGCCTGGAGTGGGGTCCGGAATGTCCAGAGGGATCCAGGATACAGAACTGCCAACAGAGAATTCTGTGGAGACAGAGGTGTTATTATCATTCATGGCAAAAGTCTTCAAATTGCAGAGCACAGCAGAATGTGGCCTGAGCAGACGGCAACTATCATACAGAATGAGGATGTTGCCCAGGCACCTCCCAAAAGGGGAGGTGGCCTTTTATTAACAGTATCACAGCAGACACAGCCCTAATAAAGAACAGGTGGTCTGCTGCTTTAAGTATGTGCAGGAGGTGGGGCACGCTTCCTAAGAACGCTGCCAGGAGACCTGCCAAGTGGACACAGGTCCTAGCAGAAAAAGAAGCCGCTAATCACATGGAGCGACAGACAGGATAAGCAGTAGTAGTGGAGTTGTGTAATGAGCGCTGATCTCCCTGTTCTTGAGAGACCGGGCCCGCGGCCAAGGGCATGACAACGACATTCTAGCAAGCAGTATCAACCAAACCAGATAAAGCTGACCAATGAAGTGAGAGCGATAACCCCAGTTCTATTCTGCCTTGGGCATGCCCGGGCAGAACCTTTTTTCAGTCCGCATAGGGGTTCCCCTGGTGGCCAGGGGAACATATCTCAGGTTGTGTTATTCTGTACCTTTCTGTGCCTTGTATTGTTCATGAATATTGTACTAGTCTGTATTAGGTATGCGCCTTATCAATGTATGCCCCTTGTCCCACTCTCAGAAGCTTTCAAGCCTTCAGTTACTGACCCACCCCAGGGCTCTTGGGGTACCCAGTCCCGGGCGGTTGCAATGGGGAATGTCACTGGTGGCTTGCCCGAGCCTGTGGCTCTGGTGGTCGCTAAAAAATGTCAAAACAAAAAGGGGAAAAATAAAATAAAATAAAGTCTCGTGACGCCACCTACGGTACCCGGTAATGATACCGACGCTGCTTTCAGACTTCCGGGGATAGTGATGCTGCAGCCAGATGATAACGCTCCCCGTAGGTGGAGCGGGTCCGGCAGTGATGGATGATAGGGGTTTACACAGGGAGACAGCCCTCCACTCAGCCTTGTCTCTGGTGCTGCAGGGGAAGGCGGCTCATCAGGTGGAGACGCTGGCAGGCAGTCTGAAAGTTGTTTCCGTACCGTGTTGTTGCAAGGTAAAGTCCAGGGTGCACTCCAGGTGGTCGGGAGGCGCTTCAGGATCTCCACACCTGGTGAGTTGTGAGGTCTGCTTGTCCTAGTGTGTGTGTTTAAGTCCTGGCCTGTCTGGAATCTGGCCTGACTTTCCCTGTGTCTCTCACTTGTATTGCAGGCGGTGAGAACCTTTTATTGGGTGCTGCTATCTCTCCTGCGGTTCCTGGCTCTCGTGGTTGCTGTGCTACAAGTGTCCCAGAAGACTGAAGTCTCCTTGTTTAGCAGATGTTTTCTGCTGGGCTAAGTAGTCCTTGGCAGACTGGGACTCCGGTGTCCGGGTTGCTACCTGGGGTGAACCAGTATGGTTCCTCTGCCCCCACTCTGTTCCTTGCCTTGCCTCTGATCCTCACTCTTGGGCCCCTGCACTGGCTAGGCTTCCCTCTGGTACAGGCCTAGCGCATTACCGTTCACCAGGTGTCTTCCTCAGTACTGCTCCGTACTGCACTGCCTAACTCCTCCCCCTGGCCTGAATTTATAGGGGACCTTGCCTGAAGGCAGCAAGTAGAGATCCTCCTTCAGGTCTGGGGTGGAAGGTGTTGCATGTGTAGGGTACTTGATGTGGAAATCCATCTGTGCACCAGGTCGTTCTTTGGCCACCGCCCCATAAGGGTGCCACATTACCACTGGGATCCTTAGAAGGGTAGCTGGGGGTAACAGTTGCTATCCTCAGTACATTCTCCAAGGTGATCTGACCCGGCAGATGTGGACAGCTGGCTACGCAGGTCTCTTTACATCTAATGAATCCAGGATCTAGGGTTGACCCAGCGGGTCTGGCTGAATTAAAGTCTTATTCATTCCATGCAAATAAAAAGAAAAAATAGTGTTGCGCCACCTGTGGACCTCTCCTGTCTTTAAAGCGGTCGTATTATAAGCAAACTAACCTTTAAAGGTTGTGCCAGATCCGCACAACCAGATTGTGAGCGTAGTTTGTGGCTCAGGCTGCCAGCCTCGGATCTGTAGTGCTCCTGTATCCTCAATCACCTCTTCTCCTGGCCTCATGCTGTCCACACTCTCTCTCCAGGGTTAGGTCAGGAAACACCAGGTTGATCCATTAACCCTATCCCTCCTGCAGCTCTGTCACCGCTTTCCACAATGGAATTAGATTAATAGAATTCAAATAGAATATGCGGTTCTAAGGTAGAGCGCTGGTATGAGACGGGATACTTAGATCTTTATCTCCGTAACTTTATTCATAAAAAGCTCCAGACCACAACATGTTTCGACGTACAGACGTCTTCCTCAAGCGGAAGACGTCTGTACGTCAAAACATGTTGTGGTCTGGAGCTTTTTATGAATAAAGTTACGGAGATAAAGATCTAAGTATCCCGTCTCATACCAGCGCTCTACCTTAGAACCGCATATTCTATTTGAATTCTCTTATTCATTCCATGCGTCACACCTCCATACAGACACTTTACTGTTTCTCCTTCACTGGGACTCCCCTGCCCAGACATGTCGGTATACTAGTTTTATACACTCTACCTCAGTGGGTGGACTAACTAACTAATTTATTAACACTTTGCTAACCATTGCTAAAAAAACTCAGGGAAGCAGTCATATACAAAATATGACCACTAGATCGTGTGGGCCAGGGTACTCAGTAGCCAGGCAGGCAGTTTATCAGGGATATCACAGTGGCAATTACCCAGCATCGTGGCCCTGCCTGGACAGGTGAAAGGGGGTATTTACAGGGGATAACATTTTATGGTTTAATGTGACGCCAGCTGAGGTAGCTGGTTAGGGGTGGCCAACGCTGCTTATAGGGTCCCCAGAGGATAGATGGTGGAGTAGCTGGATGGAGCACTCTCCTCAGCAAGAGCGAACCTCAGGGGTGACAACACAAAGTTTGTTTGTTGCCTGTTTTAATGGAGACATATAGACCTGCATTTGAGCTGTGTGCACAGAAGTGTAAAATATTTTTTTAATATCAATGCTATCTGCAAAATGCCTCATTTTTTTACATGCATAAGACTGGAATGAAACCTGCAGTGTATATGCCCTATCAGTGTTCCTGAAACTCCAGTCCTGTAGACTTCAGAATTTCCTTAGCATTGCACGGGTGTTAGAATCATCACCTATGTGCAATGCTAAGGAAATCCTAAAAACATGCACTGTTGGTGGCTCTACAGGATTGGAGTTGGGGAAAACTGCCCAATATCTACCATCAGAATAGAATGTTCAGGTTACCAGTGAAACTTTAGCTTTGTTCTATGTCTATGATATCTGTGTTCGTACGAGAAGGTGCAGGAGAGCTTTCTCTGCCTCCAGGAAATCTGATTAATTCCCTGCTTCTCACGTTTACTAGAAAAACAGAATAGTTGATACATCTGGTACATCGATGATATTATGCGATGAAGAGTGAGTGTCACATTTGTCATAATGCAACCTACTATTTATAACTTCATTGATTTCTCGGTGCATATATTATGTTCGCCATGTTACACACTGCCCTATTTAATAGCATGGCTAGAATAGCTCTACGGCTTCTGCAAAAACATACAGCCCAGCCAAACATTTAGGGTATGTGCATACAAAGATTTTTTTGTCTGAAAAAGTGCTAATTAAATGCTCAAAACAATGAACATATACATTTCTGCATGTTTATGCTTTTGAGCATTTTTCATGTTTCCAAACACAAAGTATGTAGCCAGGTGACCGAATTGTCCCAACCTGGGTGTCTTCCAGCCAAATCCTAGGATCCTAGACTGAAGCCATGCTATGAAGATACGATGTGATCCTGGCAACCGGAGCCGAAGTTCCTAGGCCAAAGTAATGAAGACGTGATGTGATCCTCTAGGCGGGACCAAAGCCCCTAGACTAAGGCCATGTAACAAATGAACAACTAGTGATTAAACCAGTCCTTTTTTTTTTTAATATCTCGAGCCTTCACATCAGAGTATATTGTGCTCTTACAGGATTGGTGGTATAAGGCTGTTTTCTTATTGGTCGGCAGTTTAATCCAACTGCATAATTCTCCTCCAAATGATGTAAACAGAGGGGCAGAGGGAATTTACATGTAATTAGCAATCCACAAACTGAGACAAACTTTACGTCTACTCTTCGGCTCCAGGGTTTCTCCTAGTTACATTACTGTCTGATCCTACAGTTATGTCTTATTTTCTATTCATTTTTTGTTGCCAACTTGATAAATGTATTAAAGAGACAAAGTCTGGGTAGAATTAGCGCAAGATTAGTTCAGGGTCAATGTATTAATCCCCTACTCGTTTGACCTTTCAAGTGGAAGTTCATCGACTCTTTATGGCTGGGGAGTTAATTCTCTATCAAACTCTATGCATTTGCTGAAGTGTCATAGTAACAAAGATCAATGCGTCATAAAGGAAAAATGTCAACGCTCCACTTTAGGGATCAGGTGAAGAGATAAAAAGGTTATCACTGGTTAGAAAAGAGAATGCAGTCAGGCCATAAAGGTTAGAGAAAGGTTAATGCACAGCAACCGTTCAGTACATAAATCTCTATATATACACTTTTTTCATTTTGTCCATTGTATTCCCGTAGTTATATTACTGTTATTAATGCTATTTATCAATGCATTTTATTAGAGCAAAGTTTTTTTAAAAATAAATACATTAATGCGATATCTAAAGGTACCGTCACGCGCGGCAATATTGTTAGGCAATTTCACTGGCAATTTGCTGGTTGCAGTGAAATCATGGACGCATTGTTACATTTGTACACAACAACAAAATAGAACAATGTGTCCATGATTTCACTGCAACCAGTAAATTGCCAGTGAAATTGCCTAGCAATATTGCCGCGCGGACGGTACCTTTAGATGAAAAGTATTTGGACCTATTTTCCTTAAAGTGGACTATCACCAAGTGGATAGTTTTTGGCCTTATTTTATGTCTTCTCCTCCCCTGAGGAATTGTTGCGCTAATGACTGTTAATATCGGGGATGGTGTGCTCCATACCTGTCCCTTCAGCTAGGGATCCCTACATTTTGCCGATCTCCACAATTACCCCTGAAAGTGGGGACGCCGTGATAAGCTCCTGGATATGACTTGCCTAGATGTCCCCCCTAGTGGAAAAGGAAAAAAAGAAGGGGCGCATGTGTAGAACCATGGGTGGTAGGGGTTTGAGCGATGGGGCAGATGGGCTGCTCACCTTAACTGGTTGTGCTGTCCTGCACAACCAGGTTGTGCGCCTAAATGTGTATTTGTGATGTCTGGGCCCGGAGCTATGGAGACTGCCGGAGGTGTAGGTGCTCCCGGTTACTTCCGGGGAGCCGGAAACACGTCATGGAAGGACCTTCAGCGCTGCTCCTGGTTACCCGGCGACGCCCGGTCCTTTAGCCCTGTATTATTGGGTTCTGGAGCTGCTTCTGCCGCTACTCCATCAGCGAGGGAAGAGGAACATGTAGGAAAAGAATGGTAGCGGTCTTATCGAAGTGCTGGGGACAACGGAGGCTGGTACAAGGAATCTATTTAATGGACAAACCTTTATTACCCTTTAGCTCCACAATGCATTTCGACAGATGAAGACAGATTCTATGTCGAAACGCATTGTGGAGCTAAAGGGTAATAAAGGTTTGACCATTAAATAGATTCCTTGTACCAGCCTCCTTTGTCCCCAGCGCTTCGATAAGACTGCTACCATTCTTTTCCTGCATGTCCCTTAACCCAAGGGAAGGAAAGGTCAGGAGAGCAAGAGAAATACACAGTTAACACAGACAAGGAAATAAAATATTCTTCTGTGTCCCTCATCCTGGTAACTATGTCCTATCGTATATATGTCCCCATCATGGATCCATCCTGGTATATATGTCCCCTATCATGTCTCCATCCTGGTTTATATATCTCTCATCATGGATCCATCCTGGTATATACATTCCCCATCATGGATCCACCCTGGTATATACATTCCCCATCATGGATCCACCCCGGTATATATGTTTCCCATCATGGATCCATCCTGCTATATATGCCTCCCATTGTGTCGATTTCTTTTTTCAACACACACAAAATAAATGATCCTACTCACCTTTCTCTGCTTCCCAATGTGTCCTTTTCTGATGCTGGCAACTGTCTTCAGTGTTTATAGAGATTCTATATGCAGCATGGATTGAAGCCAAGGGAGGGTAAATATAGTGGAAGGGAGAGATAATCACAAGCTGCAGCTAGGAACTTTCTGAGAACTTACAGCCAGCAGGGAAAGGGTCCTTAACCCCTTCAGTATAGAAAGGAAAGTATATCTACAAATCTACGTAATCAAGTGAGCTCCACAGAGGACCTGCAATTGATTAAATGCTGAGCTCTCCTGATCTCAGGTCCCCAGAGGTAATTAAGGATGCAGCACACATGTCTGTAATCTAATTTTTTTTCTCTCTTTCATATCATCCATACTGTTCCAGACATATTGGCCTTTTCAGTTAGGGATAATTTTTATTATCTTTACCAAGTGGCTGTGGACTCACCGGGGGCGCGGCTTTAGTCTGTTCTGGATTATTACCTCTGTAACCTCATCCTCTTGGTAAAGACCATAAAAATTAGCAATAATGAAAAAAGCCCCTATCTCTGAAGCTGTTTGGCTGATTTGAAGGAAACAAGAAATGGAATGTTCAGGGAAGCAGCGGGAATAACATGAGAACTGGCCACTTTTAATCTGGCGACAGGACCTCTTTAAAGGGGTTTAGCCAGATTAAATGGATGTTTATGCTAAGTATGGGAGGCACATCTTGTTGTATGGATGATGCTCAGTTGTCCTGTTCCTACACAAACATTTTTTTTATGTAGTGCTGCCCTCTAGTGGTGTGTGGAAACCATGCAATGCTGTGATTCTGCACCTTACAGTATGGGATTATAGGTTTAGAGGTGCTGTTCATAGATTTTATAGTATTCTGAATATTTAAGGTTTAATTTAGATGTACCCCAATATTATTAGCAGTTTTTTTTAATTATGAAGCATTAAATACTAAGCAACATATTAAGTAGATAATTACTATGCTCACCTTCATTTCAAAATACTTTACATAAATCAATAGTAAAAGCATGTATAAGAAATTACAATATGTCTAATCAAAGAAATCTGCTTTTATTGCCTTATGAGACACTTCCCTCGTGCTCCACCCAACCTTCTGAGCTTAACATTCAATTTTAATAAAGGAACTAAAATGGATTTTTGCTTATGTGCTGCATTATAAAAGGCGGTATGTATCACACAGGCGGAGATCTGCTGCGATGTGAACCAGGAATATTTTCCCTGAGAACTGTTGTTCCATGAGGTTTTTAGTGTAAATGCAGGGCCAGGTTCACAGGATTGGTCTAGAAGTGATGGGAGGGACTGATCATCCACATACCACCCATGGGTGTGCTCTCACTTTGGGTCACATGGTCTTTGTGTTCCCAGGTCTTGCAAGTGAACAGGCTCAGTGTTGCAAGGTCCTGGAAGGACCACACTGGCTGGAAGCACGTGGTGGAGATACCATGTGTGTGTGGAACATGTGGTGCCCTTGAGGGTTCAGTCACCACAGAGGTACTGCACCTCAGCCAGAGGTGTGGTGCCCCTCTCTCGGGTAAGGAAGGAACACTACCCAGTACCCACACAGCAGCATCCAACACCACACCACTGCAGGCCAAGGGATTTGGGTGGACCCTTTTTAAGGACGGCCCCATTACGGCTGGAGGGGAACTGGGTAGAGGGTGTGGGTGGAATAAGAAGTGTAGGGGAGCAACAGGAAGTAAGAGTAGATATAAAAAGGGGAAAAAAGGAAGGAAGAAGAGACCAGAGAGAGCATTGAGTCGGAGGGAGCGTGGGAGACGGCAGGAGTGTGAGGAAGAGATGTCCTAGGGATGGAGCCAGTGGGTTCGTTCCAGGGCAAGAAGTAGAGAGATAAGCTCCAGAGAGGAGGAAGGAGCTCTGAAGGGAGGCTCTGTCCAAGGAAGTGGGACTACTCCGGGTCGCCACGGAGCCCTAGCTGGAGGGACCCCGTTTCCAGTGACTGCCCAGAGGGACATTGCTGGAGAAGCTAGGCCGCAGAGGAGACCGGCCCCAGACTAGTGGAAAGACTTTAAATTACAGCTTGTGATCCGGAGGCTGCAGTGTTTGTACGTGCAGCAGCCGAAACCACACGTAATCGCTGAAAAGGTAGGCTGCATAGGACCAAGGGTACAGAGAGTAAGTCGCCTGACAGGGCCTGAGGCCACTGGTTTTGGACACTGCGTGGGGCAGGAGCCAGCCAGGAGTTGACCTGGAAAGGTATACACGAAAGGGGTGCCAGACAAGTGCTATCAACTACCTGGGAGTGGCTGGATCTCTTTCTTGGAGGGCGAAGGCTGGTGTACATGAAACTGTGAAGACTGCTCCCCGCTGTGTCCACAATTTATTCATCGCATCACCTGCCCTGTGTTAAATTGATAACCACCTACTAATAGACTTTATAACTGCCCTGGGGCCTCCCGCTCTACCCTGGAGAGCAGAACATCTAGCTGTGTTACTAACAGCCCAAGAGGATCTGACTGCATTGTTGGCTATCCATCCCAATTGCCGAAAACCACGGGTGACGACATGATTTAATTCCCTTATAAACTCCCCCCCCTCCCAATTCTTATGATGCCGCCAGGGTCACGAAGCCAGGTGAGCCCCCGTGACATCCCCAAGAGAATCAGAGAATCTGAAGGCCCGTTTCCAAGTGCCCCATGGCCCTGGTGGGCGCGTCAACATTTCATCACGAACAGGATGTACCGACTCGGCAAACTGGGTCCCGTGCACCCAAAGACTATGCAAAAACCTGTGTAATGACGTCCGACAAAAAGAACACGCACCATGTGCATGCAAAAGGGAGTGGTGCAGCCACCCATCGTGGGCTGGGTTGCTGAGCGGCATGAAAAGCTGCACCCACCCACTGTAAAGACTCCAATGCAAAAGGACTTGTCCATTTCTCAGGGGGATCTGCCTCCTGGTGTGGCCGACAGCAAACCAGAGAGAAACTGCCCACAAAAGGAGGATGGGTAGAAAACTGAGGATAGAGCAACAGGGTGTGACGTGAGTGTCGCAGCGGACAACCCGGTGGGCCCATTTGCGAGCGATGACCAGAACACTCTGGAGTGTGGGGTGGAAGCGGTGGACTCCCCCAGCCGACTGAAGGATGACCCGAACCAGCTGCCCTCGGTTGACCCGAAATTCTTGAGGGCTGAAGTGAGGGAGCTGAGCTGCCAGCTTCCTACTGACTCAGATGATGATGGCGGGGAAGTGGAGAAAGACATTGCTGGAAAAGATGTCCCAGCAGGGGGCGGCCTCACGACCAACATCTCTACCCCCAGAGGAGGATGAACCCAGCAATGAGGACACCCCAGCCACAGGTACTGACACTGCCCCGGTGGCTGACGATACCCTACTCAGCCCCTAAAACCCCCGACAGCCCTTGTGCCCGGCCAGGTGTGTAGAGAACTGGCCTGGGATCGAACCCTAGACATACAGGACGTTCTGGCAACATTGCTACAGCCTTTGCCAGCACATGAGGACGTCCATGTGGAGAGAGTGGTATTCTGGTGAGAGAACCAGGGAAGTGACTTGATAGGGTTCGCAGGGGAGGCCCAGACGAGGGAGGCTCAGGTGGAAACTTTGAGCTGGGAGGAGTACCAACAACAGCAAAAAGCCCAGTGGGAGGCGGAGGAAGAGGAGCGGCAGGCCCAATGGAAGGCGATGGAGGAGAGAAACCTAAAGGCTAAAAACCGAGTCAGTAAGAGACTCTTCCGAGAGTGGGCACGGTTGTCAGCTTCAACATGGACAAGGGTTTGGGCTTCGTCTGGGAGAAAGGGGTCGTCTTGGAACTGTTTGTAACCCGGCGGGACATGGAATCTCACCTGCCGCAGGGTCACCCCTATCGTGACTTGAATCCCGGGGATATATATACTGTATATATAATAAGGGACAACACTATAGTGAATGGTACCATATGTAAAAGGTTATATTCAATGGTGCAGTAAACTCGGGGTACTCGGAACCGGGCCCTCTCATCATTGTCTGGGGCTGCAGGATGTCACGGTGTCGTGACCCAGCTCCGTGGTATGCCACTTCAACAGAGCCAGCACTCTGGTTCCGGCCCGGTCCCTCAGTGTCCCCGCTTACTCGGACACACCTTGGACCTTCTGTCTATTCCGCACACTAGCTACGGTCCAGCGATCATGGGCTATCAGTGGGCACTCTTCTGGGTTTCCTAGCCCTAGTTCGACAGCCTTCCTTTCGCTGTGCCGGAGGTTGGGTCTCAGGTCATAAAGACCCCACACCCCACCAGAGTTTGTGGTTGGGGCATGCAGCTTCCCTGCTACTTCAGCAGAGCTGGCACTCTGCTTCTGGCCCAGTCCCTCGGTGCCCCCGCTGACTCAGACACACCTTGGACCCCCTCTGTCTTCCATCGGTTCTCAGCCTGGGACCTGGGCTAACCATACTGTGGCACAGGCCACCGGGTCCAGGTTCTCTTAGTCCGGTCTCTCTGACTACTTGGCTGATGGGTTTCAACTCTACTGTTTCCTCTCCCTCTCCACTCAGCTGAACTCTCTAACTTGGTGTTCTTTGTCCTTTTTGTTGTTCTGTCTCCACCCAATACCGGGTTCTGTCCTAACATTCCACCCTCCACCTGGTTCCTCCCTGGGTCTGTGTCCTCTCAGTCCTGAATGATGGTGTTCTTGCCTCTCCTTCTGACTGAGCTTTACTCTCTGGTGTCACACTTGGCTGTCTGGCTTCTCTGAACTTGGTGTTGTGTCCTTTTGTTTCATCCCCTAACCGGGTCCTGTGCTAACTTTCCCACCCTCCACTTGGCTCCTCCCGCCATCCCGTTGCTGAGCATAGAGTCCCTAGTCTTGGGATCGGAGTGTGTTGGGTGTGTGTTTTGGGGTGACCGATTTTCCAATCCCGGCTGCTGCATCATCTAGTGGCGACCGGTCCACAGGGTCGCCACAGTAGCTCTTTAGAAACGTGGATTTATTTATTCCATATTGATTATACATCTTGTTAGTGTGGTCTGTGTCCTTCTTAGAGGTTTTTAACTGTTCTTTCATTTTTTTAACCTATTTGCAATACTTAAAAAAAGATTTTTTTAATGTACTCCTGGCATATATTTCTTCATTTTTTCTTGGATATTTCATGGATTGGGTATTCATTATTTTCTCTGAAATTCTGCATCATTTCAGGTAGGCCTCTTCAGACAGAGCATTTATGCTCCGTTTTTGTTGATGCAATTTGTGCACCGAAAACAGATCCTCTTTTTGCCAAAAAAAAAGTACCACAAATGCATCATCTATTTCTATTGCTTTTTTGCTCTATTTTCGGTTGCCACGGACAGACACGGAGACACACACACACATACTTTCTTACTTTCCCCGGCAAACCCACAGTGAGCCCCGGTGATGTCTTCCTTCCAGGCACCGGCAGGACCTGTGAGTAGCAGTATGAGTATTGACAGGATCTGGTCCCATGTGACTCTCAGGCTGAGTCACATGGGCAGGTACTATCAGTGCCGTACTCACATGTCCTGACGATGCCCGGAAGGTAGACATCACAGGAGCTCACCGTGGGATTGCCAGGGAGTGTAAGTAATGGAGCGTTGGCGGTGTGGAAAGTGCAGCAGAAAACCGGAGCAATAATTGACACTCATTATTTTCTGGATCCCCTTTCTGCACCACTAACGCAGTCGCCCACAGGGCGTGATGATGTAAAGTGGATTCACTGGACCACTTGTGATGCATTGGTAGCTGTATACCCAATACTCAAGAAGTAGGAGAGTGACTTTCATAAAATCAAGGGCATTTATTGAGGATAGTTTAAAAAAAGGGAAAGGTGCCTGAGGGGATGACCTTCTAGATTGCAACACTGTATGCTCATAGTGGAGCACCGGCAAAGGTAAACCCTGTTCAGGGACACGCCTATTACAACACAAGACGCCTTGAATGCTGCGGATCCCAGACCAGAGGGGTAACCTGTACAGACTGGAACATAGAGGCGGAGACTGTGGAATGCTAACTCTGTCTGTGGAGAGTATCCTGGGCACTCTGTGTAAGCTCAGATAGGCTGGTCCAGCTGGTGGAGGTATTTGGAAGGTTTCGTGAGGAGAGGCTTGGCCAGCTCGGGGTGGAATCCTGAGTGACCAGAGGGATCCAGGATAAGGAACTGCCAGCAGCAGATACTGTGGAGACAGAGGTATTAGTAAGATACAAAGCAACAGTCTTCCTTTCACAGAGCATAACAGGGTGTGTCCTGGACAGAGGCAACTTCCAAGAGAATGAACAAGTTGCCCAGGCACTACCCTTAGGGGGAGGATGCCTTTTATGCACAGAGCAACACAGCACAAAAAGCCCTAATAGAAAACAGGTTAACTGCTCCTTTAAGTATGTGCAGGAAGCGGGGCGCACTTCCTAAGAGCATTCCCCGGAGACCTGCCAAGAGAGCACAGGTTCCTAGCAGACAAGGAAGCAGACGGCGGCATGGAGCCACAGACAGAGTGAGCAGTACCAGCGGAGCTGTGTGGTAGGTGTGGCACCCCTGCAGGGGATTGCCACAGGATCCACTGGTGCAAGGAGGGAATTACACCTTGGTTCACACAGCACACAACACCTTCCACCCCAGACCTGAAGGGGGAGCCCTACTGGCTGCCTTCTTCCAGTTCCCCTTTAAAAGATCCAGACCTGAGGGGATGAGTCAGTTAGTCCCAGTAGTGAGTTCCAGTTAGTCTGTGGAGAGAGCTGGAGTGAGGAGCTGTTCGCTGGGAAGGATCCAGGCCTAGTGTGGCACCCCGCAACGAGTGTGTCACAGGAGGGTATTGCAGCCACAAATGCAGCAGCAATATCCTCTGACCCAGCAGTCATCTGGTTAACTTAGAGATCCATACCCTGCATGCATCACTTAGCATAGAGGACCAATCAAGGTCCTGGTGGGCGGAGTGTAAGGGTAGTGTGTAGTAGAAGTTTAGTTCAGTTAGAATTGAGAGTCTGGAAGTGAAAGAGCAACCAAGAAGACCCCTGCAGATTCCTAGCTCTGCAAAGTAGGAGCGGGGGCTCCGCACCGTTTCGTGCAGCCCCGGGCCGTCACCGGTCGGGTGTCAGCACCCGAGGCCTGAACAACCGGGATCGGGCGTTAAACACGGGTTCTCAAAAACTCCCGTGCCCAACCTACAGCCGGTTTGCTGGTACCGAAGCTAGCAGCAGTTCAGCACTGCTATGCGAACCAGAAGAGTGGAGGAGCAGCTTTACAGGAGCACCCCACCACCTGCCAATTCCAGTAGTCTAACCAGTGGTGTACCCACCAAGGGATCCAAGGCTCCCCAAAACATCCATCACGTATACTTTGGATAGGGCATTCAAGCAGCCTCCCTGTACCCGACCTGGTATTCCTGGGCGACAATGGCAATACTTAGATAGAATGGAGGAACACCGCGGATCTCTGAGGGACACCTATCACTGCTGAGTCCACCCGGTCCACTACCCGTTAACTGTATACCATGTATTGCCTGCTGGTTACAGTAAAGACCCGTTACAGAGACTTTCAGTGTCCGTGCTTCCTTATGACTACGTCCATCCGCATACAAGGTAACCGCGGCTGCTGCACAACATCTTAAGCAGCTCCAGCCTCTGGGGATCATCGCTTAGCCTGTGGGGAGCGTTCCATCTTGCTGCATTCCATCCCCCGGAGGCTCCGCAGCGTCGGTAAGACTTACCGAAATTACTCATAGGTGGCGTCACGAAACAATTAACCCCTTAATCTGTTCCCATAAGACGTCTGCAACTTTTTGATCTGCACTCAACCGGGCCCCACTACCAGCAGGCACGGTCCACCCGTGACAAGGAGGAAGGAGCTACTGCCTGTCTAAACCGGAGTCCCTGCCACGGTGAGTCACTAGGACCAGGGAACACTGACCCGATTGTGCTGCACTCTAGGGAGAGGGTTGGAGGCCAGTGGAGGAAGCAGGGAATCAAGAAAGTGAACCAGTTAAGGTAACCTTATAGTACACCCGCATACCGGAGTCTGACACTGCCTGTGGGGAGCTGTACCACACTCTGCTGCACCCACCATCACCTCAGTGGCTGGCTGCAGCACTGGCATACCCGTTACCAGGTACCATAGGTGGCGTCACGTTACCAATCTCCTTATCCCCCACCATTCCCCACCATTGAGGGTCCAGGGCAGGGGACTGGGGACCGACCAGCCGTGATCCCCCATCAAAGTCGCCATCAGCCTCCTGTCAGGTTCCCTTTAATTGTAGAAGGAAAACTTTTATTTGCTGCAACCAAAATACCCCTTTAAAATCCTCAATATTGCATTATCCATATTTAGTGCGCTAGCATTATTTTATGCCACGTCATCCTTTAACATCATTCTCAACCTGAATTACTCACGCCAGGCGAGATGAAGATGACTCTGTATGCGAACGATTTCACACGAGATTAGCGGACCAAGGAGAAAATAATGCTGACGAACTAAAAATGTGCAACGACGGCTATTTAAATCCCAAAGTCAACGACGGTGCATTTACAACACGGGCACGAACCCTGAGTCTGTAATTCCCCACACGTAGGATGCATCATCTGTGTCATGTTTAATCAGACACTGAATGCATCTTAAAACTTTCTCAGACTAAGTAAAAGAAAGTAAGGAAACGAAGCAAAGTTGGCGATCGATATCCGAAATGATGGTCTGGTTTAAAAATAGAGAGCTATATGCTACGTTAGACTAAACAGCCATGGGGAGAATTTAATTTGTGGCTTGTGCAAACAACAATCAAGCCGGAAGAGTATGAGCTGTCAATATCAGTCTATCCACCCAGGGATTCTCGAAAGACAGGCGGGAGCTGTAAAGCAGAAGATGCTCCATCAGTACCGAGGCTTTTGATGAGACGTCTCCCACGGTGCCTGTTCTGACAATGGATCTATAGATTAACCTTTATTTTGTCCGGCAGTTGCAACATCCCCTAAAAATAGGACGCCAGGATTATAAATTGCTCTGCAGGCCGGTGCCATAGTTTACATCTGTTATGACTCTTTGCAAATCGATACAAGCCTTTATAATAAAAGTCCTGAAGATCTATGAGCTCAAAGTGCTTCTCGTTTTAATGACATCACCCATTACGATTATATATCATTTGTCGGCCCTCAGGTGGTCTGAAGTTATTTTATGTGCTCTACCTGCAGGGGAAAAAAAAGTTTAAAGGCAAAATCTAGGCTAAAGTGATGACTCCATTGATGGATCCCAAAGAATCAGAAAAGTCTGGTAATATAAACTCATGATGACCTTTGACACATTTGAAACAGGAATGAATGTGTCGCATGGATTTATGTCTTTTTACATCAATTGAGGATACTTCAAATCTTGGACCACCAATCAAGGACAGTAAGCTATCTCTGAACTCTGGCATTTACTGCCCAGATGCTCTTTCTCTTCCCCCTCCCAATACAGACCACTATGCTTTGATTATTCAATCCTGTATGTGTGTACTTATGTGTGCAACTTTTGTGAATATACTTTTCTTAAACTGATCGTGATCATTACTTTTCCTCTAGTTGCATTCAAACTTTCATTATTTGCCCTGTTACTGGATGATCACTCAAGATGCATCGATGACATCGGAAGTCACCAGGAGAATAGCTATGTGCAACTCAACAATGAAGTCACTGGACAACGTCTTCAAATCAAAGAACATTTCACTGGTGATGAAGACACGGCTCTTACATAGTCTGGTCTATTCTGTAGTAATATATGGATGTGAAACCTGTATGATTAAGGAACAAGACAGAAGAAGAATCAACACCTTTGAAATGTGGAGCTGGAGAAGGAGGTTATCAATACCATGGATGGCAAAGGAACAAAAAAATCAATTTTGGGACAAATCAAGTCAGACCTGTCACTGGAAGCAAAGATCACAAAGCTACGACTTGTCTACACATCATACGAAGAGAGAAATCACTGAAGAAGGACATCATGATCAGAAGAATAGAAGGAACAAGGAGAAGAGAAAGACCAGCAACCCGATGGCTTGATACAATCAAGGTAATTGTGGAGAGGACCCTGGTGGACCTATCTAGGTTTGGAGAAGACTCTGATGGACCTATTTAGGCTGCACAAGATCAATCTACCTACAGAGTGTTCATCCATCAAGTCGCAATCGCAGAGGCAAATTGTCAAAAAGGTACCTTGGTCTTTAAGAGCTGAATTGGCAGATAGACACCTTGATGTATCAGAGCTGAATGTGCATGCAGAATGTGTACTGGCAGAGGTGTCTTTGTCAGTAAGCAAAACCAGAAAGGATTGCAGCAGAAATAGCAGAGCATGGTTAGTTCACATGTCCGGTAATCAACCGTTAGATCGGATCCAGCACAATCTGTCCTGCAAACACAACTTTTTGTCCATTTTGACACAACTGATTTTTGCAGGATCCGTTTTTGGACATGGGAGTCTATGGAAAACAGATATGGTAACTGATTGCAGAGGATGTGCAAACTGGCGCTTTAGCCAGGACAATTAAAGGGACACTGTCAGGTCATATTTTAGTATGAATCTAATATTACCCTTGATTAGTGCCTGGGTAGACCTTTTAAAAAACATGTAAAATAATTATTGTACCATTTGTAGTTTCCTAGTTATAAGCATTTTCAAACCATGCAGGGAGCTGCTGCATTAGTCCTGTATATTATTTTAACAGATAATTAGTCCTGCTGTGTTAAACTTTCCCTCTCAACAGCTCTCTCCTACCTCCTCCCTCCTTCCTTTGCTCTATGTCAGGTTACAGTTTCCATTGGGAGCTTCTGTTGAGGACACGGAGGGAGAGAGCTATTGCAGGTCAGCCTTACCTGATCTAGATAAGGTATCTACTCCATTTGTTTCGCTAAACAGGCATCCTGCTGTGCTGTGACAGATTCTGTGTTTTATTTGACCTCTTGTGTTGCTGTAAACAGGAGCAGATAGGAGGATACAGCCCCCCTACTGATCTCCTGTGCAGTGATGTGAATTTGTAATATGAATATTCATCCTATGGGGAATGGACAGCAGGGAACTAAGTGGATTATTCACTGTGATTGACAGATGGAATGAATCTCGTTATTTGACGTTTACACAGGATAGGAGGGAAATATCAATAAAAGAAATGCATAAATAGAGAGCGCTTAGAGAAAGGAATTAGAAAATAATAGGGTACATATGGATTTTTGACCTGACAGATTCCCTTAAGTAAAGAACATCACATTGAGCTTCCTATTGCAGAGACATAACTGTGCCCTAAAGCAGGGGCAGGGAACCATTTTTCTGCTGAGGGCCATTTGGAAATTTCTACAATCCTTCGGGGGCCGTACAAAATTATCAACTTGAAAATTACCTGGTGTATTTGGTTAAACAATCAACTCACCACTACTGTGGTGGCTGGAGCTGCTTCTCTTTGGCGTGGGTGATAATGGTCATGTTGCTTCTCAACTGCTTTTCCAGGTTTGCTAGAGCCCGAGACATCACAGGAGAGGCTGGGGCCATATACATCACTGGGGAGACTGAGGCTGGGGCATAGACATCACAGGAGAGGCTGGGGCCATATACATCACTGGTGAGACTGAGGCTGTGGCATAGACATCACAGGAGAGGCTGGGGCCATATACATCACTGGTGAGACTGAGGCTGTGGCATAGACATCACAGGAGAGGCTGGGAAACATATACATCACTGGGGAGACTGAGGCTGGGGCATAGACATCGCAGGAGAGACTGGGAACATATAAATCCCTGGGGAGACTGAGGCTGGGGCATAGACATCACTGGAGAGCTGGATTTTAAGGGCAGATAGTCATCAAAATGAGTCTGTCAGCCTGAGCACTTCGGTCCCCAGGAATCTGCCCGGCGGCCGCAAAAAGGTCATTGAGGGCCGCATTCGGCCCTGGGGCCTGAGGTTCCCCACCCCTGCCCTAAGGAGTTGATGCAATTACTGTACACCAGGTATTAACCATAGATCACCAGGGACATATAGATTACCAAAACAATATGTCCAGCAATGAATGTTTAAATGAAAAAGTAATATAGTTGTCCTCACTATTTGTTAGACTGCAGTATTTTTTGCAAGATCAGGAAACCGTCGATCTTGTGAAAATCCTGAGATGAGATTGTGCTATGCTCCACTTGTACAGCTGGGACTTGTGAGTGATTTACAAGAAGCTGCAATTTCTTCATCTTTTTCTTGGTCGTTCTTTTTAATCAATAGACTGTGAAAATGTCAGCAGTTCCCATTGGGAAGATTTGCATTATTGAGTGGACTAATGGTTGACCAGCGTGAAGAAACTAAGACCCAGGGAACAAAGGAATTCACAAAGATTCAAGCCAAAAAGATTTATATTATGAAATATAATATTGGGAGGATTATAGCAGCTGCCTGTGTGCCCAGGGCTCATGGCTGCACCGGAGGAGCGGAGACCAGCCGGCCTGGTTTAATCCCACAGGAGATCTATACTACTATATTAAAAACTGCCAAAAAATGACTGCTGTCTATGGCTGGTTTCACCCTACCATTTTTTAGAATCTGTGGGAATCCAGGTAAAACCTGCCTCCCCCAGGTTCCCCTGCAATTGTATAACGTGATGTAACTGGATGCACCCACACGGTCCGGTATCATAACTGATCCGTGTCCGTCTCTTTTTAGCTGGATCTGGTTATAAATGACGTGCCCCCTAGTGGATGTGTCATTTAGCACTGTGTTCTGGGCACCCCAGGGGTTAAGTGCCACAGAAACAACAACAAGGGTTCACTCCCAACACAACACTGAACACTGCACTAGCACTTCTAGGCCAGAAGGGGGAGCTAAAGCAGCAATTCTGGAGTGGAGAGGAAGTGAGTAGTTCAGTTCCTGGGAACTGAGGAAGAAGGACTGTGGTGTAAAGGAGCTGCCTTAGGCTTCCCCACGGTCCGCTGCTCAATTCCAGGCCTAGCCAGGGTCTGAGGAAAGGAGTTAAAAAGAAACAGAGGAACACATCTGGGAAACTGAGTTATCCTAAACTCACCCGGGAGAAACGCAAGGAACAGATACCGGATCTGAAATTGTGCCTGACACCAGCAGCACAGTACACACCGGACTAGTGGAGGTTATGTATCTTCACTGTAGCACAGCGAAGCAACACGGCGGGGTCAGAAACACTAATACAAGACTCAAGTTGCCTAGCAGATTGGTAGTTATTACAAAATCACTGTTTTACCAGTAGGAGATTATCATTAGAGCACTAGTAAATCTGCTTCTAAGTAGTCCAACCACACCCCCACCACTAAGTGGCAGTTTTCTGCCTATGCACATTGTACACAGAAATCTGCCAATCAGTGGTGTGGATGGGGTTATACGGAGCTCACCATACAGAGAACTGCAAGATCTGCAGCAGAGAAAACAGCGATTTTATCAAACTGACAGCAATCAGCCCAATAAGTGATACATCGCTGGAATCAGGTTCTCTGTCCCAACATCATACTGCTCTCAGATTATGTAAAATGATTTTCATTATTGCAGCAGCTGATAAACTTCTTCATGCCTGTGCCCAATACCCACAGATCACTTACACAGGTCTTGTGGATTCCATGTCTTCCATGATTCCAAGCGGGAAAAGGCTAACTTACCGTACTCTGGATGACTTGTCCCATCGTGCACATTAATGAGCAAATCGACACTCAGCCCCCTGGTCTAGCGGCCATATCAGTATCCATGGGCGCTGGATGAGATCCTGTTAGCCTTCTCCTACCTCACAGCATTGGTGGATCCTTTTTTGATTAGCCAGCCTGACAGATGACATCATGCCAGGATGGCTAATCAAAAGAGGAGCCACTGATGTCATTAGGTAGGAAGTGGTTCCCAGTCCAGCGGCCAAGGAATACTAACCTGGCCGCTGTAAAAGGGTCCTGCAATGTTTTTGTCCACATCTCTGGATTGTCCATTGATTGTAATGAGAACTGTGCAATGCTTGATTTCTCCTGTAGGGATGCTGTAGGGAATTTACATAGATTACAGGTGACTGCAGAGGGTCTGAGGCACAGGTGGGAAACCTTTTTTCTGTCAAGGGACATTTGAAAATGACTACCATTATTCAGGGGCTGTAAAAAATTATACTGCTATGTTTGGTAAAACAATGAATTCACTCCTAATGTGGTGTGGCTGGAGTTTCTTCTCTATGGTGTGGCTGTGATGTTAGGTGATACTGACCTTGTTGTTTCTCACAACTGCTTTTCCAGGTTTGGTTTGGCCTGGAATGCATCACAGAGGAGACACTGAGATTGTTGTATATGGGTCATTCCATGTCAAGTGATCCAAAAATGAATATTTTTTTTCCCTGACGTCCTCAGATTTTTTTAATTTTTTTTCTATATGAAGAACAACTTTAGTTAATTACAAAAAAAAAGTTTTGAATTTTTTTCTTTATCAGTTAATTTTTTACAGATTTTTAAAGTTTTAAAAAAGTGCGAATTTTGGCCTGGTATGGCTTTACATTTTCTATCATATCTCGGGCTAGAAATAAGATAGAGAGACAAAATAAACACCATTCTACTCAGAACTATACAGGCTTTCACCAGATATGTCACAAGAGGATCTTTGTTAATATTTTACCCATGTGATCGCAAGCGCAAAACTTTAAAACGTATTTCCGAAAAATCGGCGCGCTTTAAATATTTCAAAAACTGCCCATGTGTCTGCTTTGCTCTTAGCCACATCTGTACCAAATTTCAAGTTGGGATCGCAATGGGATCATATTTTAACATATTTTACTAGTAATAGCGTCAATGGGTCATTCCATATCAAGTGATCTAAATATGAATATTTTTTTTTACCTGACGTCTTTAGATTTTTTTTTTTTTTTCCTTTATGAAGTACTACTTTAGTTAATTACAAATTAAAAGTTTAGAATTTTTTTCTTCATCAGTTAATTTTTTACAGATTTTTAAAGTTTAAAAAAAGGGTGAATTTTGGCCTGGTATGACTTTACATTTTTTTATCTCAGGCTAGAAATAAGATAATGAAGTGGGAGAGGCATCATTTTACTCAGAACGGTAACAGCTTTCATTTGAGATGTTACAAGACTATGCTTCTTTATATCAAATTCAAACTATTGACGGGCAATTGTGAAAAAATGACTGATTGTGTTCTTGGTGATTTTTGAATTGACACTATAATAGTTAAATATTTTGCACTTAGGTCCAATGAATGCGTCCATGGGGTCAAGCTGGGACAGAGTCATCACAAATTAGCCTTATTTGCAGATGACCTGCTACTTTACATCTCCCAGCACCTGGTCTCCATCCCTTCGGTCTTAATGGAGTTTGAACGGTTCGGACAATTGAGCAACTTTAAAGTGAATTGCTCCAAAACCGAGGCACTCAATATTTCTTTGCCTGGAGAATTGGTTTCTCATCTATCTAAACAGTTCCCATTTAAATGGAAAGTAGAAGCCATTAAGTACTTGGGAGTCCTTATACCAAAAGATCTTAAACAAATATTCAATTTAAATTATCAACCCCTTTTGACTAACGCGGAATCGGCATTTACCTCCTATAGACAATTAAAGCTATCCTGGTTCGGGAGAATAAACGTAGTCAAGATGGATGTCTTGCCCTGACTCTTATATACTTTTCAGACAGTTCCTGTTCTATTGGATAGAGGTTTCCTCTCCAAAATGCAATCTATGATCCTTAGATTTGTCTGGGGGGGCAAGAGGTCCAGATTGCGAATGAATATCCTATCCTTGCCCAAGACCAGAGGAGGGGTTGGACTACCCAACATACGAGCGTAGTTTGTGGCTTCCTCTCTTGTTAGAGCTCTAGATTGGCATTATCATGCGTCCTCCAAGAAATGGGTAGGGATGGAGCAAGAGGGTTTGGGGATTCCGCTGAAACACCTGCTTTGGATTTCCCCTAAAGACTCCACAGACCTAGTACCTTTGACAGACATGACCAGAAACACCTTGAAGGTATGGCACCTAGTGACAAAAACCCTCCGCTTAAACGACAGACTTAGCCCTTTGACTCCCCTTTTTTCCAACCCATCTTTCCCACCCAGATTTGACAGGCAGAGATTTTTATGTTGGCGGCTTGTGGATGACACCCGAGTAGGACAGACTCTGTCCAGTGGTGGTTTGCCCCCGATGGCAGAGCTACAACTCAAAGAACCTACGAGACCTCTTGAGTGATTCGAATTTCTCCAATACAGAGCATACTTATATTCAGCTGACCACTCTTGCAGGGTAAGATTGACGCCCAACGTATTAGAGAAGTTATTCCAACTGGAGGCTCCACCGAGGCGCAAAATATCAGTTCTATACCAGGCCTTAGGGTCCATGAGAGAGCAGGGCACCCTTTACTTCCAACGTGCTTGGGAGAGGGAATTGGGGTGTAGCATTTCAGAAGCTAATTGGCAGAAATGCTTTATATTTACTCACTCACTAGCTAGCGCTTGTTCTGCACAAGAAAGAAGCTATAAGCTGCTCACTAGATGGTACTTGTGCCCGACGACACTCCGGAACATGTTCCCTGGAACCCCTGATACCTGCTGGCGCTGTGGGGAAGAGAAGGGTACAATGATACACATTTGGTGGAGTTGTGGGAAAATCCGGCGGTTCTGGTCTGAGGTTTTCAATGCATACGCCCGGATAACAGGTAAACAAGCCGAATGCTGCCCAGAATCGGCAATGTTATCCATTTTTCCAGGTCCTATTGGGCTACAGAAGAGGGATATTCTCCGCTTTTGCATCTCGGCTGCTCGTGCTGTGATCCCGAGGTTCTGGAAATCAAGCCGGGCTCCATCTCTACTTGATTGGGTCAAAGAATTGATGGACATATATCGAATGGAGGAGCTCGCAGCTGATGCGTCGGGATCTCGGAACAAATTCTTAGGGATTTGGGTTGAATGGATTCTTTTTCACGACTCTGCAGAATTTAGGAGTATCTTTTCCAGCACAGATAATATGGCTCGACCTCTGGCTGATGGGGAGCCAGTGGGATGAGTACCCTTTCTCCTTCCCATACCTCACCCGTCCCCCCCCCTCCTTTTTTTCTTTTTTTCTTACGTGGCTTTTCTTTCCCAGTATAACTTTTTCTAATGGTTTTTGTTTCTCTTCTCTCTCTCTTCTTTTCTATCTCTCTTTTCTTCCCATCTGATACATTCAGTCTAGGTATTTCCTTTCTATACCTATACCTTCAGAATTCTAGTGAACATTAGACAGGTATCGGAAACTCTGAGCTGTGAGTAGATCATTAATATTTCGGCCTTCCTTTCCGGTACACCAGTCGCTAGACTATTCCAACTAGGCCTCAACGGGTAATGACCCACTTACGTGGTCAACCTGTTAGAAAGGGCCAAGTGATAAAAATCATTCTGCTGGGGCTGCTTGTCCCCTTGACATCAGAACATCTCAAAACCCTGAGAAAGGTTGTATACTTGAGTGTTTGGAATTATATTTAGATTGTAGTATATATTGCACCAGAGATAAGAGCAAAAGTAAATTTGAAGCTTATCTTAAAGTTACAAATAACTTTGTGAATTCTCTTTTTGTATATTTTATATGTCTCAAGATTTTGTTAAAAGATTGAATGTATGTCTTTCATATGTTTTTTCAAAATTTAATAAAAATGAGATTAACCATAGTTAAATATTTTAAAATATGATCCCATCACGATCCCAACTTGAAATTTGGTACAGATGTGGCTAAGAGCATAAAGGACACATGGGCAGTTTTGGAAAATTTTTATTAAAACGTTTTTTCGGAAATGCGTTTCAAAATGTTGCGTTTGCATTCGCATGGGTAAAAAATTAAAATTAACAAATATACTCTTGTGACATATCTGGTGAAAGCCTGGACAGTTCTGAGTAGAATGGTGTTTATTTTGTTTCTCTATCTTATTTCTAGCCCGAGATAAAAAAAATGTAAAGTCATACCAGGCCAAAATTCACCCTTTTTTTAAACTTTAAAAATCTGTAAAAAATTAACTGATGAAGAAAAAAATTCCAAACTTTTAATTTGTAATTAACTAAAGTAGTACTTCATAAAGGAAAAAAAAAAAAAAAATCTAAAGACGTCAGGTAAAAAAAAATATTCATATTTAGATCACTTGATATGGAATGACCCATTGACGCTATTAATAGTAAAATATGTTAAAATATGATCCCATTGCGATCCCAACTTGAAATTTGGTACAGATGTGGCTAAGAGCAAAGCAGACACATGGGCAGTTTTTGAAATATTTAAAGCGCGCCGATTTTTCGGAAATACGTTTTAAAGTTTTGCGCTTGCGATCACATGGGTAAAATATTAACAAAGATCCTCTTGTGACATATCTGGTGAAAGCCTGTATAGTTCTGAGTAGAATGGTGTTTATTTTGTCTCTCTATCTTATTCCTAGCCTGAGTTATGAGGAGAAACGTAAAGGCAGGCAACAGCGAAATTCACACTTTTTCCGAACTTTGAAAATCATTTAAAAAAAAAATAAATTTTTTAAAAAATTTTTCTCTTCACATTTTGCATTGTCTGACATGCTATTATCAAATAACAAAATCTCAAAAGAATTAAAAATATAGAGGTAATAATCATTGGTTCACTTGACATGGAATGACCCATATACATCACATAAGAGACACCAATACTGCTGTATATACCGTACATCATATAGAAGACACAGAGACTGCTGAACATATATCATGTAGGAGACATTGAGACTGATGAATATACATCACATAAGGGGCACTGGGAATGCTATATATACATTACATAGAAGACACCAAGACTACTGTATATACTTCACATATGAGACAACAAGACTACTGTATATACTTCACATAGGAGATACTGAGACTGCTGTATATACATACCATAGGAGATACCAAGACTGTTGTTTATATATCAGATAGGAGACCAAAACTGCTGTATGTACATCACATAGGAGATGCCGGGACTTCTGCATATACATCACATAGGAGACACCAAGACTGCAGTATATTCATTACATTAGAAGACAGTGGGACTGCTGTATATACATCACATAGAAGATGCTGAGATTGATGTATATACATCACATAGGAGATACTGATACTACTGTATATACATCACATAGGAGACACTGAGACTGTTGTTCATGCATCACATAGGAGACACCAAGACTGCAGTATATTCATTACATTAGAAGACAGTGGGACTGCTGTATATACATCACATAGAAGATGCTGAGATTGATGTATATACATCACATAGGAGGCACTGGGACTACTGTATATATATCACATAGGAGACACTGAGACTACTGTATACACAATACATAGGAGTCGCTGTGTCTGCTGTATATACATCACACAGGAGACACCATGACTGCTGCATATACATCACATAGGAGACACTAAGACTGCTGTATATGCATCACATAGAAGATGCTGAGAATGCTTTATATATATCACATAGGAAATGCTGATGCTGCTCTATTTACATCACGTAGGAGACGTTGGGACTGCAGTATATACATCACTTAGGAGACACCAAGACTGCTGTATATACATCACATGGGAGACACCGTGACTGCTGTATATACATCACATAGGAGATGCTGAGACTACTGTATATACATCACATAGGAGACGATAAGGGATCTAAGGGAAACAACACTTATAATTACTTTATTGTCAGGGGGACTTTTCTAACAAAAAAGGCTCATACAAAAGGGATTCCCCTTTAATGCAATATGAATTTGTGAATTGGAACCTACAACATTATGTATCCAATTTAGAAAAAAATGTATTGTAATTAAAATGTATTAACACCAGGAACAACAACAAAATGGCGTTTTGTTATTCGGATCAGATAAGCGATGTTCACAGAAGTCTGGCAGCAGCTGAAAATTGTATTTTTCAAGAAGCTGCTATTCTGAAATCAAAAATCCAATTTAATCCCTCGCAGCCTACTGGGATCATTATCAGAAATCAGATTACGCTGGGTGTAAGAATACTTTTGCTTCACAGAAAAATCTGTAAAATGAAATTACCATATTTTTTTCTTTCCCGGGGATGAGATTCATCACACACAGCGCCGTATCTTATTTCAATTGCACGCGGTGCGGGTACAGCGCTGTGTAGCGGTAGAAGTCTGCAGGGCGTCTATCCTCAAATTACAGCTACTAAAATATATATAAAAAAATGGTTAAAATTAGAGCTGTTTGTACTTTCGCAGATTGAAGTGAGAAACTAGAAGCATCTCAGGTGTGAAATAAGAAGTCTGACGTGAGCGTTTCCAATAGAGGAGTGTGTATTAACGAGCGTCCTAGGAGAAAAGGAGAGGAAATGTCATCCACTTTCCTCCAATACATTCACTTTTCTGCCCTATATTAATGTTTGCTCTTAGAAATAAAAGAAGTTGTCCATCACCTCAAACCATTTATTCACTGGAAAAGTAAATTGTATACATACAGGTGTAAGAGGGTTGACAGATAGGTCCGCCACCCTCTTGTAAATTGTATACATACAGGTGTAAGAGGGTTGACAGATAGGTCCGCCACCCTCTTGTAAATTGTATACATACAGGTGTAAGAGGGTTGACAGATAGGTCCGCCACCCTCTTGTAAATTGGATACATACAGGTGTAAGAGGGTTGACAGATAGGTCCACCACCCTCTTTCCTTTTCATTTCGGTATCGTCACTTGTCATAACATTTGTAGGTTTTGGATAGTTGTAATTCCTGGGACAAAACATTGTTTTTACTTTAATGCATGTGCTTGGGGCTAAAAATCCGGAAAAAGACACATAAAAAGAGTAGACTATGTGCCCACTGTGCATTTTTGCTGCATTTCTGCACCTAAAAAGCAGCACCCGCACTTTGTAATGAAAGTCAATGTGATTTCCCAAAAACTGTGCCCACATGTACGTTTGTGGGTGATGCAATTTAGTAGCAGAAATTAACAGCGTTTTTTTTTATGCCCCTGCAATTAACATACTCATCTGTGGACTGCGTTTTTCCCCATAGACACCATTCTAACCCCCCAAAAAAACACCACAAACGGATTGGTATTCCCACAGTCCGTTTGTGGTGCTTTTTTCCTGTAACGTCTAAAACAAAAGCTCTCCAATACTCACCCTCCCCGGTGATCCCGGAGCAATCCCCGGTGATTTTTACTCTGTGCAGCAGCAGGAGCAGTGTTTATCAATCTTCTAGGACCTTTTTCACCATGTGACTCAGCCTTTCACATGGTGCGCAGGATCTGCCAGATAGATAAACACAGCTGCAGCCGCTGCACAGATCATGGGGGATCGGCTCTGGATTGCCTGTGATGAGGTTTTGTTGTAGAAAACGTATGCGTTTTTATTTATGTCCGTGCAATTAACTTGCCCGGTTTTTGGGCTGCATTTTCTCCATAGACTCCATTCTAACATTTTCCCTCGTTCACCAATTTGTAGGAAAAAAAAATCTATAAGTTCTAAGTAGTCCACTGAATACATGTAGTCTACGAAGGGCAGCCTGAAAGACGTAAAAAAAGAGAATTAGTAAAGATTTAATAAACAAGACACACCCTCATTCACTAATTCATTCCCCAACAAAGTCCCAAGCAGGTCTGATGTAGTCCCCATGGAGGTCCCACAATGTTCCCTGACTTAGTCTTCCAGCATACAGAGCCTTGTTCAGATATCTCAGCCCCATAAGCTGGAAGACCAGCCACTGCCGACTCTCCCAATGTGCTCCGCTAGAGCTGGCGAGTGTGACGAGCAGTGGTGGCAGTGAGGTTACCGTAGGTCACACTCTTCAGATCACACTGTATGGTGCGAGGCAGTGAGCGTGACGAGCCGTGACGTCATTGAGGTTACTGCAGGTCACACAGCAGGTATCCCATGAGCCGGCGAGTGTGACGAACAGTGATGGCAGTGAGGTTACCATAGGTCACACTCGTCAGATCACACTGTATGGTGCGAGGCAGTGAGTGTGACGAGCGGTGACGTCATTGAGGTTACAGTAGGTCACACAGCAGGTATCCAATGAGCTGACGAGTGTGACGAGCAGTGACTTTAGTGAGGTTACCGCAGGTCACACTTGTGAGATCACACTGTGTGTATGGTGCGAGGCAGTGAGCGTGACGAGCGGTGACGTCATTAAGGTTACGGTAGGTCACACAGCAGGTATCCCATGAGCTGGTGAGTGTGACGAGCAGTGACGTCAGTGAGGTTACCGCAGGTCACACTGGTCAGATCACACTGTGTGTATGGTGCGAGGCAGTGAGCGTGACGAGCGGTGATGTCATTGAGGTTACAGTAGGTCACACAGCAGGTATCCAATGAGCTGGCGAGTGTGACGAGCAGTGATGGCAGTGAGGTTACCGTAGGTCACACTTGTCAGATCACACTGTGCGTATGGTGCGAGGCAGTGAGTGTGACGAGCGGTGATGTCATTGAGGTTACAGTAGGTCACACAGCAGGTATCCAATGAGCTGGCGAGTGTGACGAGCAGTGATGGCAGTGAGGTTACCATAGGTCACACTCGTCAGATCACACTGTGTGTATGGTGCGAGGCAGTGAGCGTGACGAGCGGTGACGTCATTGAGGTTACTGCAGGTCACACAGCAGGTATCCCATGAGCTGGCGAGTGTGACGAGCAGTGAGGTTACCATAGGTCACACTCGTCAGATCACACTGTGTGTATGGTGCGAGGCAGTGAGTGTGACGAGCGGTGATGTCATTGAGGTTACTGCAGGTCACACAGCAGGTATCCCATGAGCTGGTGAGTGTGACGAGCAGTGACGTCAGTGAGGTTACCGCAGGTCACACTTGTCAGATCACACTGTGTGTATGGTGCGAGGCAGTGAGCGTGACGAGCGGTGACGTCATTGAGGTTACTGCAGGTCACACAGCAGGTATCCCATGAGCTGGCGAGTGTGACGAGCAGTGATGGCAGTGAGGTTACTGCAAGTCACACTGGCCGGGTCACACATTGGGAATTCTGTAAGCTAGAGAGTGTGATGAGCAGTGACGTCAATGAGGTTACTTCAGGTCACACAGTGGGTATTCTGCGAGCCGCTGAGTGTGACGAGCGGTAACCTCACTGACATCACATTGAAATGTGATTTTCCTGAAGAAGGAGTATCCACTCCGAAATGCGTTGGATAATCACTATCCCAGCATCCTGCGTCCATCTCATAATGGCAGCATGGTTTTTAACCCTTCTCACTCCATTGTCTGTATTTCTATGTCTTTTGGGCTACTGCAGTCATCATTATGCCACTCCAGTAGTTGTGTGTTTCACAACCTCTCTTTGCTTCCGATTACTTTCATCATCTCCACACATAACACCCTATGGCGCTTATCTTTTCTACATCCAGGTAAGGGCCTTGGAATAATTGGGGGACTGTTTTTTTTTTTGTATTTTTTTTGCATGAAAAATCTTCATATTGTATTGGGAAGAACAAAAGAGCAAAATAACTGAAGGCGCCTTAAGTCTACTTTGCATATTACGTCAATTATTTCCCAGCTTGATGAGCTGTCCTCACACATTTGATGGAGGGACAGCGGGAAATTGCTCACTTTATGATTAATGTGTAGCGGAGGGTGGAGCCGTGTGTCAGGATGATGCAAAGTGTTCTTGGTTGGAGGCCGTATATATATGAGCCCAATCCCCCTCCATGGTGGAGTGATAAACACATTCAGCAGTTTCGATGAACTAATGAACGTGTCAGAAACTTCGAGGTGTTACAACATCTAAAAATAGTAAGACGAGAAGATAAAAGCTACAAAACTCGTCTTTCTTATTAGATCTTAATTCATGATGGGTTCACATGTTTTGTTCCTGTCCATGGGGTTCCTGTTTTTTGCAGGACCACACGAACAGGAACAGACAGGCCCGTATTGTAAACTCCGGATGCCATTTCTGTGTCCGGATCCGGGATTTTGAGGGATCCGGACACAGAAAGAGCTGAGAGGAACCCGAGCCTGCAAAGCGTAGGCAAGGGAGGCTGTACTTTTACTTTCACAGTGTATCTACATACATATCTCTCCGCTGAGTGTCCCACGATGTGAGGCGTCCATGACCGATGGCTGCAGGACCTTAATCAGCTGGCCGGGTAGGGCGGCAACCCAATCAGCTGATGTGTCACATGACAGAATCAGCTGAGCAGTTTAAATCGCCCACCTGCCATTCGGCAGGTGATTTAAACCGCTCAGCTGATGATGGATCTGGGAACCGGACACGGCTCCCTGCTAGCCGCGATCTTGAAAAATCAGCAGATGGGGCTGCAATTAGAGGGATCCGGCTGCATATTTGCCCTCCGGTTCTGTGTGCTGATCCGATCCAGGGCTGTCAGGTTCACCCCTGACAGCCTCGGATCGGATTAAACCGTGGTGTGAAGCCGGCCTAAGAAGATGGACATACCGCCATGTTCCCCTTTGGGGACATGAGTATTGTTATTATGTTTAATGTGTATTGTGACATGCGTTTTTAGAGACAAATTGTGTTTTACCGACAGTAGGGGGAGTTAGTTAATGTTTGGGACTTGCCCAGAGTGGGAGGGGCTAGGGCGTAGGGACAGAGACTGTTTTCTGTCAGGAGATCAGATAGGGCCCAGTGTGCTGTAAAAGCAGACTTAAGGTCTGATTAGTAAGCAGATCTGCATGACACGGGTGTCACTAAATGAGAGGAGACCAGGACAGTGGTTAGCGTGAAATTACGTGTTTTTGGTCGCCGCAACATTGCATTAAAGTTCAATAATGAGTGATCAAAACATTACATTCACCCAAAAATGTTATCATTAGAAGCATCAGCTCCAGCTGCAAAAAATAAGCCATCACCACGGCCCCAGATCCTGAAACATAAGAACGCTATTGGTCGCAGAAAATGGGACAAAAGTGCACTTCTTTTTCTTTAAAAACTATAGCATTTTTTTTTCAACACTTAGATAACAGTAAAAGTAACATGTTTGGTATCTACGAACTAGTACCGACCCGAGACATCATACCTGTATGTCAGTGTTACCATATAGTGAACATGGTGAATTAAATATCCAAAAAACAAACGTGTAATTGCACTTTTTTTTGCAATTTCACTGCACTTGGGAGTTTTTTTCCCCATTTTCCTCAACACTATATGGTAAAATAAATGTCTTTAGTGTCCAAAGCCTTTACTCCATAGTATTTTTTTTATCTATCTGATTCACTAATGATCTCGTATTAGTCTCTACTTACTGATAACTAGATTGTGCTTCTTGTGGCTTTTTGTCTAAGTCTGGAAATAAATTCAATTTATTTAAAATTATGCATTTTTTTTTTATTTCTGTAAAAATATTCTTCAGTGAGAGCTTGTAAATGAGAACGTCAGATGTGATGTGCAGAGTGCTAATTACCAAGTGGTACAGTAATGTATGAATAAGTAAGTCTTGTGAAAAATGGAAAACGTGCGATAATAGGCTTGTAAGCAGACCCGTCATATGTGGAGAATTATGCTCCGTATAAGACCGGGAAATTGTCTCCTATTTAGAGCAGATTAGGTGCTCGGTGTGAGGCCTGATCGTTCATGTAAGTTATATTGTTATATGTGTTGCCCTTGTTTGGGGCCTCAAATCATATTTGTATGCTAGAAATTGACTTCTTTCTTAAAGGGAACCTGTCACCTGGATCTAAGCCCCTTCACTATCACTACCTGTCCCTGCACCTTCCTAGCTGCTCCCTATCTATCCCTCTCTGAGCTCACCATCGCCATCAACATAGTCCCCAGAGGTCTGAACGGCAGCGGTGGGTATACTGGCCGCAATCCACGGGTGTCGTCACAAACTACTTTAAAACTTATTTGCCTATTCTTTAACCCATTTTATTGCCGCCTTGGTATCTTTAGAGCCAGGTCCGTCCTGAGACATTCCCCCTAAGTTGAGGGCTGGTTCAGAGTACCCTGCCCGATTTGCGAACAGTTACATCTGCCATTACTTTAAGGGTATCTACACCAAACCATGGGAGCTTTATGCGTGATATTTCTCGTTGAACTATCGTGCAATTGCCTCCTTATTGCCGTGTATTTGGGAATTGCGGCGATAAGAGAAGTGTCCTGGTTCGATTTGAGCCTTGCTACAATGTCTATAAAGATCACTCTCACTCAGTGCTCTTTTTTTGGTCTTTCGCTGCGACCATGGATAACTGTTCGGTCACTTGTCTTATGTACTCTGGGTCACATTTTGCCTCTTAGCCTCTCTCACCCTAGGGACACCTACTTCATGAGGCCTCGTCAACTACCTACACCTTTTTATTGGATTGCACTCGTCGTAACTAGAGATGAGCGATGTTCGATTCGAATAGTTCGCCAATCTCAAATTCGAGTTGATTTTGGCCCTATTCGAGTCATTCGCCGAATTCGAACAATTTGGTTCAAATTCGGCGAATATCGAACATGTTCGATTTTGGTTCGAAAATGCGGCAGATGCGGTCAGAAAACCGCATCTGCCGCATTTTGAGCCAAAATAAACATTCCCTAGAAGAAAGAAAGTGTTAAAAATAAAAAAATAATGTATGCTCACCTGTCCGCGGTCCACCGAAGCCTCCGGTATGGTCCTGTGTCTTCCAGGACCTGTGGTGACGTCAGTTCTCGCGGGAACTCCGGTCACATGACCGGAGTTCCGCGAGAACGTGAAGTCACCACAGGTCCTGGAAGCACCGGACCTTGCCGGAAAGCTTAAAATAGATATTTTTATGTTTCAGACCCTTTCTTTAAGTAACTTTTACTTAAAGAAAGGGTCCGAATCATAAAAATATCTATTTTAAGCTTTCCGGCAAGGTCCGGTGCTTCCAGGACCTGTGGTGACGTCATGTTCTCGCGGAACTCCGGTCATGTGACCGGAGTTCCCGCGAGAACTGACGTCACCACAGGTCCTGGAAGACACAGGACCATACCGGAGGCTTCGGTGGACCGCGGACAGGTGAGCATACATTATTTTTTTATTTTTTACACTTTATTTGACTTTATTTCACTTCCACAATGTATGTATATACATTGTGGAAGTGAAACAGCCCCACAAGCCCGTTTTTTTCGTCTTCCGGGATGTTCGACGGTGTCGTCGAACACCCGTCGATTCGGCGAATCGAATCGAACTACGTACACGGCGTTTAGTGGTGGTCATCTCTAGTCGTACTATACGTAGTGTGAACGAACCCTTTTGATGAATGCTTTAATCTTCCAGAGTCAAGACCCAAAGGCCACAATTCATCACTATTAGGGCTTTTTAAAGTAATTTGTGTTTTTCGTCTTGTATTCGTTGCCGTACCCAATTCTCCAAAATGGCGCACATGGTTCATGAATTTTGTGCAAGGTCGAAATAATATTCGTTTTTTTCTTTTACAATTTTAATGCAAAAAGTTGCATATTTAACAAAAAGTAGTAAAAATTATTTCAATAAAAAAATGCAAAACTGCAATACTTAAAATGATTCCATTAGAGACCTATCAAAACATGTAGACATGATGAATCAGCCAATAATATCTAGAAGCCCTATGCTTCACTCCCATTGGTGAACTAAAAAAAACCCAAAATGAGCATATAAATAGCAACTATTAACAGGTGCAAATTAATAGGAGAATTACGGTAGATGCAAATAAAAATAGGCATAAAACATCAACTAGAGGGAAAAAAAAAGGAGCGCAAATGCAATAATGACTTGGGCACAAAAGTTTTTTTTCTTCTTAACTTTTTATTCCTTGTGAAAATCATATAATCTCGGATTCCCCGTAGACGACAACCCGCGCGAGGAAGAGGCAATAATGTCTTTGATATGCAGCCGTAAAAAACCCTCGTGGCAGAAGAGACAGTAGGTCACGAAAACAAATAAGTGCAGTAAATCCCACATTGCTTTTCTAATAAAGTGACTTTTATTACCGCCTCTTTGAACAGATGTAGCTTGAAATTGCTACTACAGAGCGGCGTCAAATCCCAGGCTATCGTTTAATTGATTGGCAAGTTGTGCTTTGCATACAAGTCCCTAAATTGAAGGTTTTATAGACGTTCTGCACCTTGAAATTTACTCTAATGAGGGACTGCATTAGGTAATAGCTTCGCGCTATTGATGAAATGAAGTGACTGAATAGTGCCGCCACATACACAATATATGGACTACTTTAGAAAGATGCACAGTTATGTAATGAAAACATGACTGCGCCGCCAATTACGGTAGAATTGTGAGGACACCGGTTAGTGCCATGGCGGTATAGGAAGAGAAACCTATTACAGTTTAGTATAAAGGACATAAAAAGGACAGAAGGAGACTTAACGAGGTAACCTGAGGTTCCTGCCATCGGTGAAATCAATATGTGCTTCTTCATGGATCCAGCAATATGTAAATATGTGTAATGAATAAGTTTATGCTAAACAATATTGTGTCTTAGAGGCGTTGACCTTCATTCATCCTTATGTGGAGCTGGGGTACCCAGCAGCTGGGCCAGTGGTCAGGATCACAGTGGCTGCACCCAATGCTGTGTCCCTGCCTGACATTGAATGGGGGGAGAGTAAAAATAGAGAAAAGTAAGCATAAGAAAAATAATACGTTTATGACGCTAGTTTGGATTTCGAGCCTTTAAGAGGCCAGCACTGCATATAATTCCTGGGAGATAGGTGGTCTGGCAGTCAAGACGCTTCCCAACCAGAAACGGCTCCCATTGGTTGAGAATGATGGGAGTAGTGGTGAAAGTGATGATGCAGGGGGAACAAGAGGCACACAAGACAGCCTCTTTGCTCTTTACCTTTTTACTGAAAATGTTGTAGCATGTTAAGGTTTCGAAGCACCACCAGGCTTGTGGTCCAGCCAGTCTGGGAAGAACTGCAGTCCGCTCTGCTGGATGAGTATAGTGGCCTATCTGCTGACTTGTTCTTGTTAAGGTTTCTAGGTGCCTTTGAGGTGTCCTATACTTCCTCTAGCTTCTGTGGGTTACCTCCAGTCAGGCTTGTAGTATGGATTCTGTGAGGGCCCCTACTGCTGGTCAGGTCCTGATTCTATGGCACTACGTTCACCCCGGAAGGTCCCACTTATGTGGCTACTGGACATAAAACCCAGCAGCCTCCAGTTTCTGTTATTAGGCTCAGACAGGGTTCCAGGCCCTAGGTTGCTAAACTTTTAAGGTCTCAGGGCTCGGACACACTCTGCTACTTACATGCGAGTCTCTCGGACGAGACTCAGAAGAGGCTGGAGCAGTGACTCTGAACGGCCTCTCCCTGTTTGGATTGGAATGACAGCTGCTTGTGTTTTTGTGCAGCTCCACACTCCCCATCCAGAGAGGGAGAGGCCGCTTAGGGTCACTGCTCCAGCCTCTTCTGAGTCTCGCCAGAGAGACTCGCATGTAAGTAGCAGAGTGTGTCCGAGCCTTGAGACCTTAAAAGTTTAGCAACCTAGGGCCTGGAACACTGTTCTGCAGCTGGTTCTTCAAAGAGGTCTCCCAGTCTGCTGCAGACTGAAATGTCTCCTTTGCCTTAATCCAATTTACTATGCACTACATCTAACCCCTCTCTCCATCCTGAAATTGAGTCACAGGCTAAGCCAGGCCTCTCAGTGCTCAACTTCCTGGTTTAAGTTCAGGCAGTGTGTGAATGCTTCGGACGTCCAGCAGAAGGAGCTCCAATTCTCCCCAGACATGACATTGTAAACAATGTTAAGGACAATACCTTGTGTGGCAGCCAGACCGCAGGGGCACCACACTTAGGCTCAAATCACACTGTCCATGTGACATGCGAGGCAGTCGGACAAGTCTCGGATCAGGACATGTCAGGACAGGAGCATCCGCTGCTTGTATTTCTATGCAGCTCCACACTCTTTGTCCAGAGAGGGGGATGCTGTTCAGGGTTAATGATCCGACACTCGTCCGAGAGACTCGCACACGACACGGACAGTGTGATTCCAGCCTTACTGTCTTGTCCATAGCAACCAATCAAAGCTCAGCTTTCATTTTTTGCTCTGGTAAAATGAAAGCTGTGCTCTGATTGGTTGCTAAAAGCAACAAAGACAGGTTTGTTTTGAGACACCGGTGAAAATTTTTCCCCATAGCTTCCTGGATGTGCCAGATTAGACAGCTCTGATTTACAAGTGTATTACATTGTAATGACCGCATGTAATACTACAGGATTGGCAAGAGTGTATATAAAAATCATTGGGCTTCACAGCAGACTTTCTATATGGGCCCTCTGCCGTAAAAAAAACTGTAATTCTTCAGCAGGGTCACATAATAGCGTATCTCACAAATTTGCAGCCCTAAAAATGCAGTTCTCCTTCTATTGAAGTGCCTAGATACCCCTTTCATTGCAGCTGTAAAGTATGATGCCAACAAAAGAGCCCCACAGAGAATTCCTACATGCACAGTATGATGACTCTACCGTCCCACCGTCAACTACTCCGGCAAAGTATGGTGACCTTACCATGTATGATCCGCAACTGTGACCCCCACACAATCCTCCATGCAGTATAATGGGCCTACATATGTCATGCCTTGGGATTCAATCCGGGGAACCTGTGTTTTGTTGGCTATCTTATCCGATGAAGCACAGCAGGTTCACTCTTTGTGTGGGTGTTTACTGCCAGTTACCTTTTGTTTCCACTTTTTTGGCATGCAGGTGTTTCTACTTGTTTATTTTATCTGCCCAATCAACTTTCGATTACTTATACCTTCCCCTTACTGGTCTTTCCTGCTGGTGATATTCTTAAGTGGCTCTTGCTTGAAGTTCCAGCCATACTGCCGTTGGTTATTCCAGTCAGTGAGAGACCATCTAGGATTATTTTCTCTGCTGTCACTGCTTTCCACCCTGCTTCTTTCTCCTTTTTGTGGTTAGGAAGTAGCTGACATTCCCATCTAGCAGGAAGTTCTTTTTCTTTCCACTTTGTATTTGTATTTTGTTTTTATACATTTTGGCATCTTTTTCTATCCAGGACTCCTTCCCTTTCTAGGTATATTGCCCTCTACACTATTCCCCGGTTCCTTATGAGGTATGATAAATCCATGACGGCCTTTCAGGCAGCTAGGTCCAAGTAGTCTCCTCTTAGTCTGTGGTTAAGGCCTTTCCGTCAAAATGAGCTCACTAATGGATTCTCAGAAAACTCATTCTGCATCGAGCAATACTGTGTGCAAAACAAAGGCTAAAGAAGACAAATAGTGATTTTTGTTTTTAAGAATGTCAGCTACCCATTCACACTAACAAGAGAGCTTCCCAATAGCGGCTGATGGACCTTATCGAGATGTAGCGGGATCTATCAGATTCCGTCGTGGTGTCTATCGTGTCCACAGTGCGGCATGCTCAGCTACTTTTTCGGGGCAATGTAGCGGTATCTCACGGATTTATGTAAACTTAGCTTTATTTGCACCCACATAGATTTCTCATATTCAATATCATAAAGATTTTATAAAATTAATATTAAATCGATGCAAATGCCGGAGGAGTCTGTGAGCGACGTCTGCCCCTTGTGCTGTTGTCAGGTAATCACTCATCCACATAATTAAATCTTTTGGTGACTCTATATGGTTATTGATTGATAGTGTGAACAGAACTATGTGACAGGCATCTTTAAATCAAGGAATATCGGTGACATAGATTGACAATTGTTTTTTTTTCTTCTCCTACTTGTATGGTCAAAACTGGTTATAGAGAAAATCATACTTTTTAAATGTATTTATTTTCTTAATTTGTAATATTTCTTACTTATTACCACAAATGCACCTACAAACATATTATACCCATTCAAATATGATTCTACTTACATAACTGATCTAACGCGTCTGTCACTTCCGGCATCAGGGTTGTCCTCCTATCATGCTCCTCCGCCATGTTTGAAAATGACTTCAAAGGCATGGAGTTAAATAAATTTTGCCTGCACCTCTCCTTATTCAGTGTCTGTATTGATTGGGAATTATTCTATATTTCTTGTGCAGTGCATTGCATTTTTTCTGTTGCTCAGTAGAAGCATTGCTCTATTAGTATTTTTGTCCCTTCTCTCACCCTGTAGCTCTGTGATGTCAGTTTTCCCCTCCCTTCTTCCCCATGTAATCATACTGCAGCCATTTTAGTTAGACACCTTTACTGCTCTGTGTAGAATCACTCTTTTTACATGCTGTCTTGTATATCAATACAAGAATTTCAGTGAAAAGCATCTCCACTTCTCCTGGACTTTTACTACAATTTCTGGGTGACTGAGTTAAGCTATCTGTGACACCTTCAAATGAATGTGAGTGTGATCTTCACCTGACAACCAGCATAAAGGTAGTTCAGGCATCGATCTCACATCTTTGAAGCTGAAACAGAATAGTGTCCCTATGACAATGCTGCCTGTGCTGTACTCCGATGTATCAATTCTGTAATAGGGACATTGTTTGGATTAATTTTTTTTTTTATTTCAGCTTATAAAATGACAGAAACAACTGATAGTAACCTTTAAAAAGACACAGTTTAATGCAGAGCACAGATCTTGTGGAGGAACAATTGTTTCTGTCCGGAAAGTTATCCTTTGCAATGTAAGGCGATATATTGTTGTCGACACTCTTGGCCTCTCATTCTATAAATGGGATTTCTTAATGTGCTGATGTGTTCAGTAAACACGATGAAGACATCTACTCCATACATCCATCCACCGGGGCTCACAATGCACTAATCTTATTTGTGGTCCTTTACGGCTACATGTATAGGCATGGGACTATAAAGTACTCCGAGGCTGGACGCAGAGGCCTTTAGCGCACCTCTCTAGGGCTCCGCATTGTCCTTCAGGTTAATTGTAACTTTGAAATGATGAAAACTTGTTTTTCAGACTCATTTTATCTCAGGCGATTATCCTCGGAAAAGGAGGCCAGGTCTTTGGCAGAAGTTTTGTTTAATCTGTAGCGTATCGTAAATGTATTTTCTGAATGTAACGTGGGGTGTGGTAGTAGTGATGGGTGAGGTACTCGTCCCTTGCGCTCCGGAATGTTACATGAAGGTTGGGGTCCTGCCTGGATATGGGGACTCGCACTAAGCAAATGTTACACACTGGCAGTTTTCATGATGCTGTTGGATTTGGTTGCCCAGGACTAGATGTTGTACGATTCAGTGAGGGAGACCACCAGATCTTTAAGAACAGAGTTTTACTACATAGCCACTTGATGACAACTATGTATAGTAGATAGCAGCTAGATAACGTTTTGTATAGTTCCTCTTCCATGCTTTCCTAACTTCACTTAGTCCTACCTCCACCAGACTTGTTTCCTTCACCACAACCCAACAGAACACAACCGGGCAGTCAGTAAAAGTCATCTCTTAAACCCGTAGTTCCGTGTTTAATCTTCCTCTAAAGGGGGTGTCACACGCGTCAATATCGCCTGCACGATATCGGCTGCACGTGACGTTGCAGCGATATTGACGCGTGTGACATACTGAATCAACCAGCGATAAATCGCTGGTTGATGATCGCCAGGTTTTAGAACCTGCTCTAAAACCTGGCGATTGTCGCCCGGTGGACACGCAGCATTGCTGCGTGTGACACCGGGAGTAGCGATATTCCAGCTCCCAGCGCCTCTCACAAGCGCTGGGAGCTGGTAACTAAGGTAAACTGCGGGTATCTAGGCAGCGCGCGCTGCCTAGATACCCGACGTGTACCTTAGTTACCAGCCTCCTCCGCTCACCGGCTGGTATCTAAGGTACACAGCGGGTAACTAGGGTCCCTAGTTACCCGCTGTGTACCTTAGATACCAGCCGGTGAGCGGAGTAGGCTGGTAACTAAGGTACACGTCGGGTATCTAGGCAGCGCGCGCTGCCTAGATACCCGCAGTTTACCTTGGAGACCAGCCTGCTCCCGGTTCCAGCAGCCTGGCAGCGGGAGCAAGACATCGTGGAAACGATATTTAAATCGTTTCCACGATGTTTCTGGTCAATTGATCGCTGGTGAGTCTGTCTGTGTGACAGCTCACCAGCAATCAGCCGTCAATGTCGTCAGCAATCATCTCACTGACGACATTGACGCGTGTGACAGGCCCTTTAAAGGAACTGAGTTGCCAATATGGTCGGACTTAGCTTCTAGCTTGCTGACTCTTCAGGAAAGTCCACCCATGGTACTCTTTTCATCTTACAATCTGTAGACCCTCCTGGCCCATCACCTCTGAGTTGTAAGCTTGGGGCTACCTCGCTAGGTGTCCTGTCCCAGGACCCGTCTTTGGTTGGACAATTCTCTCTCAGCACTCTGGATCGCTATCTTTTCTTTGGTCCCCTCTCACATCAGGGACACCCATGTCATTTCCTATGATCAAGCAACATACACTCTATCAGAAATAATGCATGTAACACATCTTAACAAGACTGGTGTTTTAAAGGGGGAAACGTGGCAGTATGTGCATCTTTGTACGTGAGAACATGAGATATAAAAGTTTCTACAAATGGAAAACTACTAAAATGAGAGCTAATAGTATCAAAAGATAGAATGTGAAGTATGATTGGTGATTGTATGAGGACTCTGTGACACTATGCACACAGTCCAGAGGGGGAGCTAAGCATATATACGTACTAGATGGGGGCCCGATTCTAGAACGTGTGCGAACATATGTTAATTCAACTACTCCCGCTACGAATAGCAGCGCCACCAAGGAGGGCGGGGGGAGCCCGCTGCTGCATGGGATGGCTCTGGCTTGGCAGGCACTGCTGCTTGATATCCCCATGTGTACTCTCTCTCCCCTTATGCTGTCTCTCTCCTTGTGTTGTCTATCCCCTTGTGCTGTCTCTCATCCCTGTGCACTGTCTCTCCCCTCTTTACGCTCTCTTTGTCCTGTGCACTCTCTCCCGTTATTCTGTCTCTCTTCCCTTGTGTTGTCTGTCCCCCCGTGCACTCTCTCTTCGCCCTGTGAACTTTCTCCCCTTGTACTGTCTCTACCTCTGTGTCTCTCTTCTTGTGTGCTCTCTCACCAGTGCGCCCTCTCCCCCTTTTGCTGTCTCTCTTCTTGTGGGCTCTCTCCCTTGTGCTGTCCCTCCCCCTGTGCTCTCTCTTTTCTCCCTGTGCGCTCTCTCTCCCCTTGTGCTGTCTCTCCCCTTGTGCTGTCTCTCCCCCTGTTTTGCGCTGTCTCCCTCATCCCTGTTTGAAGTCTCTCTTCCCCTGTATGCTGAGGAGCCGCGGCAGCAGCAGGATGGATCCGGCCCGAGGGTATGACGGAGCGGACCCAGGCACAGGCTATAATGAATGAGTGCGCTGTGGCCAGTGTCCCGGACATGAATGGAGGTTGGCAGACTCTATTGAATTACTGATGCGTTCTGTCGTTGTGTCTAACGGTTTCATAGGAAAAGGACGTTGGTATGTTGTGTTGTTTCTTCTGCCAAGAGCTTCTGATGCAGATAAGAACATTAGCCATATGAGCACGTCATTATGAATATAGATTATTTCCAAGCCAAATCGTCAAAATATTTTGAACTATTTTGTAAGCTATAATTAGTATGATTCTTGTTTCTTGCAGTCTTCTGCCACTATTTGCTTCCATTACCCATGATAGATATTGAATAGATATTGTTGGCCCCATACACATTTGGACCCAACAATCCTGATTATCATCCACTGTGGACGGCAGAAATACAATAATTAATTACCAATTTAAACAGGACATGTTTAGCAGCCTGATTTCACCATTTGTTATCCTTCAAGAATACTTTTTTACAATTTACAACTTATACTGACACCCTGTGTGTATGAAACTTAACATTTACTTCCATTATTGCATTGGCGTCCAGATGTCCTCGATAAAATGCCACCTCATTGGCCAGCTGTAACCAGCTGACTGTCACATCATTGGCCATCTGAAATACAAAAAAAAGGTTGCGGACACCATATTGGCACACCCAAGTGATGGTTGTGCCAAGATGGCGGCCACATGCTGCTGCTGTTCTAAAGGCCGAGGTCATCCTTCACCGCCACTGTTGCTGCGCCCCCCCCAGAGCCGGTCCCCATCGTCACATCACACATTTTGTCAATGCGCATATGGCTAACATGTTTGGACACCCAGTCCACTACTGTGCACGGCAGGGTGAACAAACATGGTGGTGGTGTGAGTGCGCATGCGCCCACCATGTTTGTACACCCAGTGGACTGACAAAGTGTGTGACGTCACGAGCCTGCTCCCCATCCTCACCTCACTGTGGCCACACTCCAAATAAAGGGTGCCAGCACCGCATGAGCCCGCCCCCAGCTCCAGAGACTGAATAAGTTCTATTGGAAATATGGAAAAAACCTTCTGGATAATATTAGATTATGACTTAAAAAATGTGAAACTTCCCCAGGAATATACTCAAGAAAGATTCAAAGGAGAAGCCTAGATGTATAGAAGAATAACATCAAAATTGGTTTTCAAACTATGGGACTTCAGATGAGTGTTAGTTATAAGTAATCTTACAGTTAGATTTTCCTCTCATCATTTACTAAGGATAGATTTAATTTTCATGACGGAGATACACAACACCTTCAACCCAACTCACAGAAGTGGGAGTATCAACTCTTTCCCACTGGTATCCGCGACTCTTCTTTTGACTCATCATTGCTGTGTGACGTACATGTGACATCATGCTTGGACAGCTGATCAAAAGAAGAGAAGCTGTGGGTATTGGCGGATAAGAGGCTGTACTTCCGCTCTCCTGTAGCGACCACAGACCTCTGTCGTGGTTGATTGATTCGGAAGTGCAAACTGAATTGCCCCTGTTGAGCACTAAGGGCTGGGATACTCAACAGCTGGGCCAGTAAGCGGGGTTCACGGTGGCTGTGCCCCGTGCTGTAGCCCTGGCTAACATTAAAAGGGGAAAGTAAAGATGGAGAAAAATAAAGATAGCTTGTTATGCAGTCACTAGGTGGCCGGCACTGCATGTGTATCCTCAAGGGTTAGGAGTTGTGGCAGTGAGGTGGAATACCACTTCACCTTGGGCAGGCCATTGAGGTTTAGAGTGTGGTAGTAGTTGTAGAGGAGCAGTATGAGGTTACAGGAGGAAGGAAGGAAGAATAACAGACAGATTCATGAAGTTCTTTACCTTTACTGAGATGTTAAAGAAGGCAAGTCCAGGGTAAATGCAGAACCAGGCACTCAGTTCAGCCAGTCTGTAAAGAACTGAAGTCCACTCTGCTGGAGTGAGATATTATGGCCTTCCCGATGACTTCTTGTCTTAAAGTTGCTAGTTCTGGTGTGGTTCTCTCAGCTCTTCTAAATTAGTAGATACCCTCCAGCCTGGCAGGTGATGTGAACCCTGTGAGTGGCTGCTACTTCTCAGTTCTCTGGTCCTCTTTGCCCTGGACGTGCCCACCAAAGGTAGCATCTGGGCATAAAATTCAGCAGCCTCCAGGTTCTGTGCCCAGATTCTGGAAACCTGACAACTTAGGGACTGGTACTTTTCCTGTGGCTAGTCCCTCTGCCTGGCCTGAAGACCTGCAGCAGATATACCCTGTCAGGCTCCCGACCCGAAACTGACTTCAGACTCTCCTTTGCCTACCTCTCCCTCCCTATCCTAACTCCTCCCTCCAATCAGAAGTAGGGGTCTGCCCGGGTTGGGTCTCTTCTGCCTTCAACTCTCTGATTGGAGTTTGGAAAGTGTTGGATGCTTTGGGCTTCCAGCATTCTCTCCAGACATGGCATTGTAAACAATGTAGGACAATACCATCTGTGGCATCCAAACTGCAGGGGCATCAAACACCAACTCTGTCTATACAATTCTGGAGAATTTTCCTAATATTCAGTAGAAATATTCAAATGATGGCTGGCTGTTTAACACAAATGATACTCCCTTGCCTAGTACAAAAACATTATAGGTTTATCTCCAAAAATCATGAGCAATCAATAGGATTGAGAATAGCTTGTGGATTGCTGAGTGTCTGACCAACATGATCCCCAGTGATCTAGAGATCAGGAACCCAAAGTTTGAGACTGTTCATTCTGTCTTGAATGGAAGAGGAGTATGCATGCTTGAACTCCTCTCCATTCAATGTCTATGAGACTGTCAGGAGACTGCTGAGTGCTGTACTGAGCTATATCTGGCAGACCCATATACAATGAATGAAGTGGTGGCAGAGCATGCGCACCTCCCCTGCCTTCTGGGCCTGCCCTCAGGATTCAACTTTGGATGGTTGAGGCTCCCAGCAGTTGGACCCTCAGCAATAAGCAAGCTATACCCAATCCCATGAATAAGACATAACATGTGGTTTTGGTATTAACCCTTTATCATTGAACAAATTATGGAAGAAAAGAACCTAAAAGAACTCTTATGGTCCCTTTACACGCAGCTACAGGTAACAGGTTTTCCACAGGTAACTTACTGGCTGCAGTGAAATCATGGAGACATGGTTCTATCTTGTTGCTGTGTACAAATGGAACTATGTCTCCATGATTTCACTGCAGCCAGTAAGTTACCTGTGGAAAACCTGTTACCTGTAGCTGCGTGTAAAGGGGCCATTACAGTGTGTATGTTCCATAACTATCTACTTGGTAAGGGGTTTTGACTTCACACATTTTAACATTATCCAATCAGTGCTAACAATGTTGGGATTTCAATGGACATATCCTATTTTCAAGAGGATTGGTAGTATCCAGTTTGTATACTTTCTGTCTAGGAGCATATATACTGTATATTGTAGCGCTCTTGACTCACTCGGTTGCACTTGAAGTAGGCTTAGTAGGCTATTAAAAATGTCCAGGCTATCAAAAAATGTCATGCTTTATTAGGACTCTATAAAATATGCTGCAAATACAGAAAATAAGAGGCCTTTCAGTGCAGGCACAACAGGATACACAGTCCAAAGTGATAATCCTGTACGCAAGTTTTAGTAAAGAGACATCACACAGGAGGCCTTCTCACCTCCATATACAGACTCTCAATAATTACTCCTAGACTTCATATGTGAGCAGCCAGCCCCACCCATCTCTTTGACTTGCTCACAATCCCAACCCTTGCCATGCCCTATTAACACTCTCAGTACTATACATGCTGGAGCATACTTCTATGCTTACATCACTGAGGATAACCACCTCTGTGACCATTTTACTATATATATAGCACACCTTTATTAGAACAGTAATTAAAGCAATGAGGAAAGGAGAGGAATTGGGAAGGAGATGAAGCTGCAGTCTCTATGCTCTATATTGGGTGTGAGGTGGGTCAGCTGATTGGTAAGAGATCATCCCACATCTCTCAGGCCCTCCATCTGGAAAAGCATGTCCATTTAGTACAGTACTGAGAAAATATATATTTAGTCATAAAGTCACTCAGTGGCTCAGTTGCTTTATAGTGCTGGGGTCCTGGATTCAAATCCCACCAAGGACGACAGCTGCAAGAAGTTTGTAGTATATGTGTCATGATTCCTCCATTCAGTGCAGATCAGATGCAGTAGGAGATATTGCTGTGTGTTGTATTTTGTGAGCTGAGCTGCCAGTAGTTAATTGACAGTGCAGGCTTCCATTCTGGTTCTGGGATGTACTGGGTTGCTCAGATGTTCCATCTTCCTGTGATTGCTCTGCTACTTTACTGAGCAACGTTTCCCAGAACTCTACTAGTTGTACATTTTATCTGAAGTTCTGTATAGCCTGCATTCTGGTATTTGTTCTGATATTAGTTATCTGACCCAGTAATGCTGCTTGATTTCCCTTTTTTCTGCTCCTTGTTGTGATATCTTGGTATTTTTACCTCTGGACTGTGACCTGAATATATATGCCTCTGTTGACTCCCTGAATCATTTTCGTGCTCTCCTGGAAAACTGAACCTGGACTATTGCATAACTACATCTCTGTGTACTCCCTGAATACTGTGAACTCTCCTGGAACCTGACCCTGGATTACCTGACTTTCTTGCTGTCTGTACTCCTGTAAGTAGTGACTATGTCACACCCTGGCTATTAGTAATGACTATTATCACAATATGTCTTCTCTGTGCTTGTGTGTGTTTTCAATGTACTCCCACACTCTAAAGATGTACTGATAGGGAGTTTAGATCGTGAGCCCCAATGGGGACAGTGATGATGTCTATAGTTTTAGTGATGCTATATAAGCAAGTAAAAATACAATCCACCACAGGTAGACTGATACATTTTATGACCACCGTACTATTCTGATATCCGGTTATAATGCGACTGTTTATTTACAGTTTTGCAGCTATTATACATTTTTTAAGAATAATAATTGTACATTTTCGACTCTGGAACCGAGGAACGCCAATTACCGGTGTTCACACGGACGTCTATTATATGGTGGAAGAAACTCTCATTTACTCGCTTTGCCAGTTGCATCTATTTGATGATTGTTGAGTTCTATTTTTTAATTGTGTCATCCATCTGAACTTTAGGTCATCGAAACGTCTTCTGGGAAAAAGATCAAAATGAATGTGTTTCAGGAGAAACAATTCGTCTTGGTTTGGAATTGAGCCGACCCAGGGTCACTTCACAGTTTGCTGAATTCCTTCCAGTTCCTTAATCTATTGAATTACGCATGACTTAATGTTACAGCTTTGTGTGTTAAGGTGAGTTGCTTTAAATCTATATTTAACCATTCTACAATCTTTGTGGATACAGGCCCATATTCATGAGTTGCCTTGTAATTGTATATTCAACTAAAAACAACATGTAACTAGTTAAATAGGACTGTACAGGTTTAGAAAAATATGGCTACTTTTCTTTACTAACTGCACCTGTCCATGAATGATCTATGATGGGGAATGGGGCTGAGATACAATAGGGGCACTCTTTTACAAGAATGCAGCCTTGTTTTTCTAATTCCCAACAACCCTTCGAAAGGGCTCACAAAATATCTTCAATGGAGCTTGACGTCCTATGGGATCAGGTCACACGCTATGGTGTGCTCCCAACATTAACTATCTGGAATCCACGCATGTGGTGGATCCAATCCTGCTTTCCATGTTCCTTTTCTTTTCAATGTTTTATTTTGAAAAACAATCAATATAAACATACTAGATGGGGGCCTGATGCTATCACATTGGGAGGGCGGTGACGTCACAATGGGGTTGAGCTCTAAAGCGCTGGAGGTGGCGGCCGTCTCTCCCCCTGTGTGCTCTCCTCTCTGTCGCATCTCTCTCCTTCTGTGCACAGTCTCTCTCCCCTGTGCTGTCTTCTTCCCTTTGTGTCTTTGTGCCCTGTCCTTTGACCTGTCTCTCCACTGTGCGCTGTCTCTCTTCCCACGTGTGCTGTCTTCCCCCCTTGATGTCTTCTCCCCTCATGTGCTCTCTCCTTTGACCTGTCTCCCACCTGTCTGCTCTCTCCCCCTGTGCTGTGTTCTCCCCTTTGTGCCCTCTCCTTTGACCAATCTCTCCACTGTGCACTGTCTCTCTCACTCTGTATGCTGTCTTCTCCCTCTGTGTGTTGTCTTCTCCCTTTGTGTGATATCTTCTCCCTCATGTACCCTCTCCTTTGACCTGTCTCCCCCGTCCGCCCTCTCTCTCCCTCTGTGCTGTCTTCTCCCCCTATTCTCTCTCTCCTTTGACTTGTTTCTCCCCTGTGTATTGTATCTCTCAGCCCCATGTGCTGTCTTCTTCCACTGTGTGATGTCTTCTCCCCTCATGTGCTCTCTTCTTTGACCTGTCTCCCCCTGTCCGCTGTATCTCTCCCCCTGTGTGCTGTCTTTTCCCCCTGTGCGCTGTCCTGTCCCCTCACATGCTCTCTACTTTGAGCTGACGTCCCCCTGTGCACTCTCTCTCTCCATGTTCTGTCTTCTTCCCCTGTGTGCTGTCCTCTCCCCTCATGTGCTCTCTTCTTTGACCTGTCTCTCCCTATGCTGTCTTTTCCCTCTTTGTGCTGTCATCACCCCAAGTGCTGTCTTCTCCCCTCATGTGCTTTCTCCTTTGAGCTGTCGAAACCCTGTGTGCTGTCTCTCTCCCCCATGTGCTGTCTTCTCCCCCTGTGTGCTCTCTCTCCCCCCCCATGTGCTGTCTTCTCCCCTGTGCGCTGTCTTTCTCCCCCTGTGCTGTTTTTTCCCCTAATGTGCTCTCTCCTTGGAGCTGTTGTCCCCCTACACACTGTGAGTAGCACAAGGTGACAATTTATAAAAAACAACATGATTTTGTGATACTTTGGAGATGTTTATTCTAAGTGTGTCTATATGTGACCAACCATTGTTTCGTATTGCAGCCTGTCAAAGGTTTTGTTATCATATTATATGAATGTATTGAATTTTTGTCATGAGAAATTGGAGTCCATGGCAAATTTTGCAGAGAGGTAAAAAGCCAAGAGTTCAAGACTAGTGATGAGTGAGGGTTACCATGATCGGGGACTCAGTATTCAAAACAAGCATCTGTGTATAATGGAAGTCAATGGGAAATTTGAGCAGTTTTACAGATGATCGTCCAAAAAAAGTTGGAGTTTCCCATTGACCATATGAGTCCGAGCATCCAACTGTTTGTTTGGAGTACTGAGCACCTGAGCATAGTAGAGCTCGCTCATCACTATTCAGACATGACAAGTTTATGGTTATTTTGTATCTACATAGACTAATATGTCTTTTATTACCTTTCCTGGTTCTCCATTGGACTGTGTTATATTTTATTTTGCCCATTAGCCCCTTACATTTATGGTAGCCTCCTGAGCTCTATTGGAGCTGCCATAACTGTTACTCTGGTAGTTAGACCAATAAGGATGGAGGTGTGTAATATACACCACTGACCACTTTTGTACACACCTAGGCACAAAAAGGTTGGCTTTATAAAAAGGTTCCTAGGTGGTATCAAGAAATTGTAAAGGACTTCAACCTACTCGGATCAATGATCACTCAAGATGCAGCGACACACAGGAAGTCAATAATAGAATAGATATGGGCAAATCAACAATGAAGTCACTGCACAAGGTCTTCATATCAAGGAACGTTTCACTGGTGATGTAGACACGGCTCGTACATAGTCTGGTCCTAGTTGTCTGTTCTGAGTAAATTCACTGGTGATAAGACAGCTGTACATAGTCTGGTTCTGTAAGTGAAGCCTGGATGATAAAGGAACAAGACTGAAGAATCAACGCCTTCAAAATGTGGAGCTGGAGAGGACGTTATCAATACCATGGACGGCAAGAAGAACAAACACATCAATCTGGAACAAATCAAGCAGACATGTCACTGGAAGGAAGGATCACCAAGACTATGACTTGTCTACACATTACGAAGAGAGCAATCACTGGAGAAGGACATCATGGTAGGAAGAATAGAAGGTACAAGTAGAGGAAGATCAGCAACCTGATGGCTTGATACTGTCAAGATAGACAGCGGAGAAGACCCTGGTGGATCTATTTAGGCTTGGAAAGACCCTGGTGGATCTATCTAGGCTTGGAGAAGACCCTGATGGACATATCTAGGCTGGAGAAGACCCTGGTGGACCTATTTAGGCTTGGAGAAGACCCTGGTGGACTATCTAGACTTGGAGAAGACCCTGGTGGATCTATCTAGGCTTGGAGAAGACCCTGGTGGATCTATCTAGGCTTGGAGAAGACCCTGGTGGATCTATCTAGGCTTGGAGAAGACCCTGGTGGACCTATCTAGGCTTCGTTCAAGATCGATCTTCCTACAGAGCATTCCTAGTCCATGACTCAGATCGCAAGGCATGAAAGAGCATCTTCACATCAATAATTAGAGATCAAGCTGAAGGCTGATAAAAACAAACAAAAAAAAGAGTGTGTATCAGTCTTCACAATCTCAGCCCACTTGCCAGGGCTATCGCTGAGGACCTGGTCTATGAGAGTGAATATTCTTAGAGAGGCATTAATGTCAAGGGATGAGGTTTTCGCAATTCTGTTTATACACTCTGGACCAGAGCCCCAAAGATATTTCCACTTTAAGATGAGCTTTTATAGCCACCAGTCTGGCGTAGGCTGGATGGGGTATGAATTATGTACATGGAGATTTCCTTCATCCAAGGTCAGTCATTGAAAATACAATGCAGAAGCCAAGGCTGTAAACTTTACGGTTCCCTTGTAAGTCATGAAATCATATTGCAAAGATTATAACAAGCTTCAATTGTCCTGGATGAAGGCTCGTGTCTAAAGTTCAAGGATGTGTGATCCCATTTTCTGCCTCTTTGGGACACATCTAATCTATTTAGCAGAAAGAAACATGTAAGGTGAGACAAAGGCTCGGGACAGTCAGATCAGCAGCCAGATCCATCACATGTCTGACTCCTGGCATCATTAGATGAGGTAGACTACAGACCTGATGTATAACCTTGACCGGACGCTGGATTTCTTTAACTTGCCATTAGCTCTGCAAACTTTTATAGATAAATACAACAAAAAGTTCACAAATCCGGTATAAGAGCACTGAATGTGGCTAACCTGCAATACCAAGCCTTGGGCAATAGTGGCGCTGTTTTTAGAGCAAAAAAAACTAAGAATTTTAAACCCCTTGTGAAAATTTCCAATTTTCATTTTTATGCATTTTTATTTTTTCCTCCTTTTTTTCATTTTTCCTTCGACATTTGTTTTTTTTTTGCAGTCGTACTTTTAAATGATTTGCTTTACCATGAAATGGACTGGAAAATGGAGGAAGAATATAAAAGTCCAAGTGAGGTGAAAAAGTGTAAAAAAAAAAGGCAATTCCATCATTGCTTATTGTGTTTCGCCTTTACAGTGTTCATTGTTGGGTAATAATGATCAAGCAGTATTATTATCAAGGCCTAGAAAGAAATCAAATCCTCCATGTACCAAGAACCAGGAAAGCTCATTCTTCGGGTACCTTTACACGCCGCTTAAGACAGGATGGATACAACACGCTACAGGCTACATATGTAGCTTATATTAAAGATGTCTGCTAATTGGACAACCTCTTCTCATTCCCCATATGAAAATAAAAATGCTTATACTCACCTCCAGTGCCCGTGCTGCTCTAGAGTGTCAGAAGTCACGTTCCCGGGACTCATGTGATATTTTAGAAGCATTAGAACAGGAAAAATAAAACCTGGTTGTACATGGACCTTAGTCTTTATCAGTCTAGAAACACCAGAAGCTAGCATGTAGTTTAAAGGGGTTGTCCACTACTTGGGCACAACCACTTGACACTCCCCATAAAAAAGGCCTATGCTCACCTCCGGTGCCGATGTGGTTCTAATGATTAACCAACAGTAGGAGTCCCAAATCCATTATATTATCCTCAATATTCAATTTTAAATGGTTCTAATGATGTCAGAGGTCACGTTCCCAGGGCCCATGTGACATTGTTATGACACATAAGCCGTGCGACTAATCAGTGCCGGCTTCAGACACAAGAGCAATTAACAGTAAGTGAGTGAGTGCCGCAGCAGCTGTGTCTGAAGGCGGGGAGAAGGAAGCCAGCGATGATTGGTCACGTCAAGGGGGAAAGAACCAGAAAGCATGTACATGCACGTACATGCTTTCTGGTTCTTTCCCCCTTGACATTATTGGTGTATAGCATGTGACTGGTGGATCGCCCTCTAGTGCCACTCTAACACATTATCTCTGCGATGATTGGTCACGTGACTCATGTGTCATAAAAATGTCACCTGGGCCCTTTGAACATGACCTCTGACATCACTGACATTGGAGGTGAGTATATGCTTTTTTGTTTTTATGGGGAATGACAAGGAGTTGTTTCCATGTACTGGACAACCCCTTTAAATAACATCCTTGCTTCTGGCGCTTCTGGACTGATAAAGACTAAGGTCTCCATACAGCCAGATTTTCTTTTTCCTGCTCCAGTGCATCTAAAATAACAAATTAAACCAGGTTGCACAGATTTCTGAGTGTTCTGGGTATACAGCCCCTATGTGTTTCCATGATAACAGATTCTGTGCCCTCCTGCAGTTTCACTTCCTTTCACCTGTCCCCCTATTTGGTCTTCCTAAATTTTTGATTGTAAGAAAGTAAGATGTGGTGAAGAGCTGAAAATAAGATTGACAGCAAGATCAGACTACATAAAGTATCTTTGTAGTCTGTTACCATGGGAACACATAGATCTATAAATGTACTGTAGATCTGACACAGTGGGATATTGTCAATCCAAAAACCGTTGGCAAAGTTACTAGATTTTAGATGCATTTCTGCAACACACAAAATTTGTCTGGTCCTTTATGAATATCACATACATTATTCAGAACTCTGCTTTGCACACAGACATCCACGAAGTGCAGCCAGGCGGTAAAACTAACCTTACAAGCACTATGATCTGGGATTTGAGGTCCACAGAATGCGCCATGGGTCATTGGCTCAGCTGCCAAGTTTATATCTCAAGACTTTATCACAGATCATAATTTTTATGTTTTTTTTGTACACTAATTTGCATATTTTGAAAGCACTGAATAATTCTTCCAATTAATATGTGGAAGTTCTACCATGGGAACGAAAATAAGAAACATACGAAGTTCACTGATCTAACTCAAGTCTTTTAAAAGAATTACTGTTCATAATGGAAGCAACAAAAAGAAAAATCAGCCTGTAAGAATAATTTATTCATTTATATAGCGCCAATAATTCCACAGCGCTTTACATATATCATCATCACTGTCCCCATTGAGGCTTACAATATACATTCCCTATCAGTATGTCCTTCGAGTGTGGGCGGAAACCGGAGAACCCAGAGAAAACCTACAAGGACACAGGGAGAAAATACAAACTCCTTGTAGGTGTTGTCTTTGGTCGGATTTCAACATAGAACCCAGTACTAACCACTGAGCTACCGTGCTAACCAATGAGCTACCATGTGAACCACTGAGCTACAGTGCTAACCACTGAGCCAACGTGCTAACCACTGAGCTAACGTGCTAACCACTGAGCTAACGTGCTAACCACTGAGCTAACGTGCTAACCACTGAGCTACCGTGCAAACCACTGAGCTACCATGCTAACACTAAGCTACCATGCTAACCATTGAGCTAACATTGTTAACCCTGAGCCTACTGCGCAAACCACTGAGCTACAGTGCTAACGACTGAGCCAACGTGCTAACCACTGAGCTAACGTGCTAACCACTGAGCTACCGTGCAACCACTGAGCTACCATGCTAACCACTAAGCTACCATGCTAACCATTGAGCTACATGCTAACCACTGAGCTACTGTGCAAATTACTGAGCTAACGAGCTAAACACTAAGTTATTGTGCAAACCACTGATGTACCGTGCTAACCACTGAGCTACCGTGCTAACCACTGAGCTACCTGTGAACCACTAAGCTACCATGCTAACCACTGAGCTACCGTGCGAACCACTAAGCTACAGTGCTAACCACTGAGCTAACGTGCTAACCACTGAGCTAACGTGCTAACCACTGAACTACTGTGCAAATCACTGATGTGCGGTGCTAACCACTGAGCTACTGTGTTAACCACTAAGCTAACGTGCTAACCACTGAACTACTGTGCAAATCACTGATGTGCGGTGCTAACCACTGAGCTACTGTGTTAACCACTAAGCTAACGTGCTAACCACTGAGCTAACGTACTAACCACTGACATGCCGGGCTAACCACTGAGATAACATGCTAACCACTGAACTACTGTGCAAACCACTGAGCTAACATGTTAACACTAGGACTACTGGACTCGTGACCCCGCCTAGAACTACTGAAAAGAGTCATTTTGACTCCTTGCTTGTTTTAGTTTATTTTTAGAGTTTCATTTGTGGTTATTTATTAATAATTATATTTTTTGTAATGTATTATTATTGTGAGATCCAAAAGTAATGCTTTTGATTGTTTTTTTTCTGCTTTTCTTATTTTTCTACAGAAAATAACAATAATTATAATAGACGTTTTTCAAACATTTTTTTTTATTCAAGTGCACACATATAAACAACAACTGAAGAACAAAAAGCAGAGAAAATGTAGGTGGAGGAGCATAAAAATGAAAATATGGCGCAGAATTCACCTTCTAAACATTTGGTGTTTCGCATTTTAGGCATTGCTTTTGATTTATGGCAGTACATTGCCCACACAAAGACTTACCACAAGTCTTACAATTGCCGACAGATCTATTTTTCTTGCACTTTTCTTTGATCTGGCAAAATTTAGTTTGAACCATCACTTCTGAGCATGTAGAAACTTGGGACGTGGAACCCTTTTCCCTATCTGTGAGATAAGGACCACTCAACTCTCTCACAAGCGTTTGCAAAAATGCCTTGCGTGACATTTTTTGGTGGGTAATCTCCTTGAATATTATCCATGCATTTATACCCGCAAAGTCTAAGGCATTTTCAAATGCATGAACAGGCCATCTCCTTGTGCATGTTCGTGTGGTATATTTTCGTGCCATCTGATCCACTACATCTACTCCATATTTTGTTTCATTGTAAAACTTTACCGTTTCTGGAGTTTTTTTAGCGGAATCAGACGCAACAACAACATCTGGATGGACGGAACTCAAAACGACAACATTTTTGTTGGGCTTTCCTTGATATACTGTAAGTGTAAAATTGTCTTCATTTCTAAACACTTTAGTGTTGTACAATTCCTCTTTCATGGATTTTATTTCTTTAGGCACTTCTCGCCTTATCTTCTTCAGTGTTCCCACGATGGTTGTTCCTTTGCTTTTTAGCTGTTTAGCTAATTTTACTGAAGTAAAATAATTATCGGTTGTAACATTGCGACCTTTTTTCAAAAACGGGTCCAATAACTTCATTACCACATGGTCAGCTAAACGGTCCTCAGCACGGCGTGTGTCATCTTTGCCTAGATAAGGGAAGCCATTTGCCAGATATTTGCTCTCCTTATCAACAGCTAGCCAATATTTGTGGCCATATTTATCTGGTTTGGAAGGCATGTACTGCGTGAATGGACACCTAGTTTTGCTTGGGAAAAGTTGCTCATCCACCGTTATGTATGGGCCAGGTTTGTAACACGCAATGCAATTTTCAATAAACCTGTCCCACACAGTAGAAAATAGAGCAAACTTGTCCGTTTGCAGTCTCTCCGATCGAGTAGATTTCTCATCAAATCTGAGAAACCTCATAATTTCAACAAAGCGGTCCCTAGACATTGTCGCTTTGCAAAACGGTATTCCCCAGTCATTACACCAAATACTGCTAATCGAGTGACGGTTCGTGCCAGATATTCCACGAGCATAGAATATCGCAATGAATGCATCTAGCTCCTCATCAGATAGAGTAAACTGTAAATTATTGTTCCTGCTTGCTTCTGCAAGCGTACAGTTCTTTATATGTGTCAATATATATGAATCAAAAAATAAACGCCATGCGCTCAAAGGACTATCGATAATGATATTTCTTCTGGCGTATCCTGTAGGGCCAGGTGCTTCTCGAAGAATATTTTGGCTGTCACGCCTACCAGGCAAGTGTTCTCCAATTTCAACAGGTTTCCATTGAATACCATCCGCTGAAACTAGTATTCCTTCAGATTTGCCTACTCTGGTGTTTGTTGTTGCATTACCTTCGCCGCCATCGTTATCTGTTGTTCTTCATTTCTGGGACGTTTTGCTGATTTTTTTCTGTCCACGACCAGGAGGATGGTCACGAGGCAACATAACTGCATGAGCCCGATCCCCAGTTGATGTGCTTGGAATATCTGGAAAAAAGTTGATGAAAATTTAGAATTTTTGTTTTGTAAGGGTCCGTGCACACTGGCTGGATTAGCGGCGGAATATCCAACCGGATATTCTCACCACAATCCGGCCCGTACCTGCCTGCTCAGGTACAGAGCGGAGTTTCATACCTGAAGCTCCGCTCCGAACCCCGGGCTGGAGCCGCTGTCTGGGACGGAGCCGTGCTCGCACGTAAGCAAGCGCTGCTCTGTCCCTGACAGCGGCTCCAGCCCGGGGTTCAGAGCAAAGCTTCAGGCATGAGCGGGCAGGTACGGCCTGTATTGCGGCAAGAATATCCAGATGGCTATTCAGCCAGAATTCTGCTAGTGTGCACAGGCCCTAACTCAGTGTGTGGAAGAACAAATAAATACACATAACTACTTACCTTCTGGATTTGTTCCTTCTGAGTCTTCAGATTCACTTGATATGTTCTGAGGAATGAAATCTTCATCACTGTCAGAATCAAATACATGTTCCTGCAATTCGGATTCCGATTCATCCTCCGGTATGGATTGCAAAGTAGCCAGAATATCCTGAGGCTTTATCAAACGTCTTCTCTCCATATTCCTCACAAATTCCATAATTCTATATAGTTCCCTGCTGAAAAATAGAAATGAAATGAAAACTAAAAGAAATAATAACTGTTCTGCCACCTTCAAAAGTAGGTGGGCTGAATCAGTTGACAGACAGCTAAACTATTTCATAACAATTCATACCTGTATGAGTCTTCAGAGGTCGTATGTCTGCGTCTGTTCTCTTTGTCTCTTCAGCTGAACTGAAAGTAAAGTTACTATCCAGAATACTGTCTCCTGCTAGGACCTTAGAAAAACACCACCCTTCATTAGCAAAAGATAAGAGCCTAGAGTAAACAAGCTATTTTGTTCAGCATTACACAGTAATACAAGCAGGTAAAACACAAGGAAAATGTGAAAAGTTGACATGTAAATTGAACTACATCTATATGAACATCAGGGTAAATAAGACAGAGTGAAAAAATTATGCACAAAACTTTATAGCAACATTTAGTGACAAAAGGACCTCAAAACATAGTAGGGAGTCAAAATGACTCCCTCCAGTAGTTCTTGGTAAATTTTGAAAAAAACGCGCACATTTTTCACCAAAATTATTTATTCTCACAAATCTTTTTTCACATCATATTTGAGGAAAAGTCACCGAGTTTCAAGCCGGAATTCTGAAAAATGTAGTCACAGAAGAGAATAAAAAACGAAAGGAGTCAAAATGACTCCATCAGTAGTTCTAGTGTTAACCGCTGAGCCTACTGTGCAAACCACTGTGCTACTGTGTTAACCACTGAACTACTGTGCTAACCACTGAGCTATCGTACTAACCACTGAGCTACCATGCTAACCACTGAGCTAACATGTTAACCGCTGAGCCTACTGCGCAAACCACTGTGCTACTGTGTTAACCACTGAACTACTGTGGTAACCACTGAGCTATCATACTAACCACTGAGCTACAATGCTAACCACTGAGCATCCATGTTAATCGCTGAGCTACCATACTGCCCAGCTGTGATCTGAAGTGGATCTGTCACCAGATTTCACAGTGTAAACTACATATATTTCTTAAATATATCTCTTAGACCTGATGAGGCTAATGTACTTACCACTATTTTGTGAACACTAGAATGTTTATGTTATTGTAAGGATTAAATATCCATTTTTAATTGATTTTTAAAGGGAACCTGTCACCTGGATCTAAGCCCCTACACTATCACTACCTGTCCCTGCACCTTCCTAGCTGCTCCCTATCTATCCCTCTCTGAGCTAAAGGGGCCCTATAAGACTGCAGAAAAATAACTTATAACTTAGTAAACTGTCACTGTGCATGAACAAAATAAAGCAGTAAGAGCAGTGATTGAACGGTAGGAAATTTTAATCAAGGTGTATAAGAAAAGAGAGATTATGATATTAAATAGCATTTTAGGATTAAAAGAAAAGCTAGTTTCTGACCGCCGCTTCAAATATTGTCCACACCAGCCTCTTAGTAAGTTACCAACTTCTCACAATCTCCAGTTTGCCTATACTTCAATTTCCAATACAATTAGTAAAACCTATCACACAAGCTCCCCAGACTTGTTTCGCCATTAAGCCGGCTTCATCAGGGCTCTTGTCTCCTGATGAAGCTGGATTAATGGTGAAACATGTTGGACACCTGTATCATAGCACTTGTGGTGGCTGACCCTGACACACGTACAGTGGTGTTCACCGCAGACCCATGACTATTGCACCAATAAAAGAATTGATGAATATTGCTGTCAACTAGCAACATCAAAATCTGCACATTGTGGACTTAGTCCACTATATGTATTTGAATCATTCAGCTATAGGTATATCACATTATTAATTTTATATAATAAAAATGTTTTAATATTGCCAGTGGATAGGGTAGAAAAAAGTACGATTTTTCTTTCCATTTGAACATTGGTACGAGCAGGCTGGTATCAGACACAAACATTAGACAGGAGCTTTGCTTCTCCACTCCTGCACAGCCCCTTTAATATGCATTCGAGCCAATAACTTTGATGAATTTTTATGTTCACGCTGCTAGCTACAAGGATGTTTACTGCTCTGTGACACAGGAATTATGCAAATAATATTACACATCTCAGATCGCTATAAAAGGAAGCATATATACAGATCTTGGCATCAAATATTGTCTAGTCAAGTAGCTGGCAAAAAAATAAAAGGACCAGATGAGCCCCACTGATAAAGCTGCACACAGAGGTTACAAATACCCATAAAACCCAATAAATAATTTATACATCCATATGGCCCCATATTACAAAGCTACGAGCAAGTAGAGTAAATCAGTCGTCAAAAATACTGCAGGAAAGGAAAAAGGCAGGAGCTGTCCAAGTGCTGAACAAAGTTACAACCAAAGACTGTTAAAGGGCTTATCCGGGATCTTTATATATAAAAAAGTGACTAAGCACTAATAGGCAGGTAGCTTCCATCAACCTGCCTGTTGTGCCCGGCACCAGTCACCTCCGTTCATCCCTGGCACAGACCGCTCCTGCCGGGGACAGCATGGCGGGGTAAAGAGAGCAGAGGTGGCTTTTCCTCTCTGCTCGGTGGACACCCTGAGTGACATCCAGCTCCCCGATACCTGATTGGGAGAAGCCGACCCTCCGTTGATGTGACATCAGCAGAAGTGGCAAAATCACCGATAGGAGCGGTCTACGCCCGCTCCGTGTTGGCGGTGAACCGTGCCAGGCACAACAGGCAGGTGGATTCTAACTATCTGCCTGTTAGTGCTTAGGAACAATTTTTTTTTTGATAAATCCCAGATATATCCTTTAAATACTCTCCAAACCAGGGGTCCCCAACCTGTGGATCCAGGGCCACATGTGGCTTGTGGGTGCGTGATGTATAGCTCGCGGCTGTCCTCTAGCTTGGGGCATTAGCACAACGTGTAGCAAACGGCTATGAAGAGCAGGTCTCCAGATGGTGACTTTTGTGAGAAGATCCATAAAGAAGAGTAGATCTGAATAGGGTAGGGTAGGAACCCCTAGATCTTGGTATACTGCCTGATTGTGATCTCTGGGTGGGCCTCTGCTTCAAACAAAAGGTCTCCAAAAGTTGTGCAACGATCTCCTAGCCTGATCGGAATGGTTGTCCTTGAAACCGTCCAACAATCTAGAAATTATACCATATGAAGACCAAAGGTTCTAGTTTGGGTACAGTAGAATGAATTGGAACCAGAAATTAGTGTTATGCACTCGTGGTCTATCTCAATACCACTGCACCTGACCCATCTAGTCCCTGCACAGACTAAAGTTCCTAGCTGCACAATCCCTGGTGACACCTGCACAGACTGGAAGAACCCTAACCTCAAAATTAGGAGATAACAACTTGGACCTGGCTGTGTAATAGGCCGTCAAGCATTCTCTGTCGCTCCTCAGGAGCCGGTGAGTGGTGCAGAGCCCTGAATAAAGAAGATGTGCAGTGATAGAAGAAATTCTAAGTGAGAAAGCACAAAACAGAAAATACAAGGTGGAAAATGTACAGTACCACTGTAAGAAACAAAAGTCTTCTATTACCTAACTCTTGGCAGGAGAAAGGAGTAGAATAGAAAGACTTGGAATTAAAAAATATAAATCTAGCTGGTCTCCATCTAATTGGCATAAATCCTTGACAGTGTGGCTAGAATTCCAAGCAGTATCCACATTGGAGTATAGTTGGAAGTGAAGGACGTGAAATGGAAGATATAAATAGCTACTCCCACAATGTGATAGGGCAGACTAAATGATCAATAGAAACACCTTGTGACCAAAAAGAATGAAGCAAAGGCAAAAGATAACACTCAGACAGAGACTGAACCTGCTGTGGCTTAGCAGAGAAAGAGGCCAATTCCACATCACAGGGCTGCCAGATCAAATCCCGAGGCATGACATTTGATACCTCAAATTTTGAAACAAAGAATATCAATACTATTGCAACAACAAGCCAAAGAATTCACAGAAATTAGCAAGCAAAGTGACATTAATAACTGCCATTAATCAACATTAAAGGTACCTTTACACGCCGCCACTGTGCCTAGCAACAGGTATCCACCGCACGTGCACGCGCACATTTTTGACGGTGCATACCGATCGCCGATGCTGCATATACACGCTGCCATTGCGTTGTCAACTGAAGGTATCTTTGTTCCCCGGAAGCTCCAACAGATCCTGCGGCTTACTTCCTGTGGAATACCTTCGCTTCATCACACGCCGCTACCACAAAGGAATATGGGCGTATATCTGTCGCGCCAAGTACATAGTCGTGACAGAGTTGTGTATTCCGTGACGCTAATACGCTGATTGGACAACGCAATAGCGCCAGCAGGAAGGCTGGCTAATACATGACACCATTGCAATTGTGTAGTGTGAATGGACAGCTCTTCAAATATGGCGCCCTGTGAAGGGACAGCCAATGGTTACACAGTAGCCCCCACCAATGATCGCTGATGGGGCGTGGTATCCATGACGCTGTGGCACGCCCTTGTGAAATCACTAGGCGACGCAACATCCATGCCTGTGCCCCGTTAAGACGCCACTACCATGGCAATTGTGCCTTTGTGTTGCCTTGGGTTTTTGAGCACGGCTCAGCAACAGGTATCTGAGTCAACTGCAGGACACCGGGAGGAACTGCCCTATTTCCACGCCGCCATTTCGTAGCAATTTCATGGCAACAGGCATCAATATCCCCAATGCCAGACAGTTGCTACCACCCAGTGGTGGCGTGTAAAGGGGCCCTGAGGCCTCAATTGATCAAGGCAAGTGTTTTTCATGATTGTGTGGAGTGTGAGGCTCCTGATTATTAAGAGCTGCTATCTCTGGCTCTAATGTCTGTATACTCTTATATTCTGTGATCCCCGGCTGTAATGTCTGTATATTCTTATATTCTGTAATCTCTGGCTGTAATGTCTCTATACTCCTATATTCTGTGATCCCCGGCTGTAATGTCTGTATACTCTTATATACTGTGATCCCCAGCTGTAATGTCTGTATACTCTTATATTCTGTGATCCCTGGCTGTAATGTCTCTATACTTCTATATTCTGTGATCCCTGGCTGTAATGTCTGTATACTCTTATATCCTGTGATCCCCGGCTGTAATGTCTGTATACTCTTATATTCTGTGATCCCGGCTGTAATGTCTGTATACTCTTACATTCTGTGATCACCGGCTTTAATGTCTGTATTCTCTTATATTCTGTGATCCCCAGCTGTAATGTTTGTATACTCTTATATTCTGTGATCGACGGCTATAATGTCTGTATACTCTTATATTCTGTGATCCCCAGCTGTAATGTCTGTATACTCTTATATTCTGTGATCCCTCGCTGTAATGCCTGTATACTCTTATATTCTGTGATCCCTGGCTGTAATGTCTGTATACTCTTTTACTACTTCCCCATGCCCAGGAGCTGTGGCATATCTCTCATGTTCCTGCATGGTTGGACACATACATTACACAGGGACACATTTATAAGAATATCTGGCGATAAAATCTTTTTTTTAATCATATCCAATTGTGGAACTGATTACTATTTTAAGATCTATCAATAAAAATGTACAATTGTTCATGGCATAACCCCTTTAAGTGTTGGCCCAGAATAGTAAGAATAAGATTTTTATTATTAGGCCGGTTTTGGAGCTGTCAGGTTCTGTCCGGTGTTTTGTCAGATGCACTGGACACAACCTGCCACTGTCCAGGTCCTGAAATTTCAAAATTGCGGCTAGTGGGAGCTAGCCACGGTTCTGAAATCTCAGTAGGAAGCTCTCCAGGTGCTGAAGTTCAGCGCCGGTGTGTAAACCCCTGCAGGGGATTGCCACAGGACCCACCGGTGCAAGGAGGGATTTACACTTCAGCACACAACACCTTCCACCCCAGACCTGGAGGGGGAGCTCTATTGGCTGCCTTAAGCCAGATCCCCTATAAAAGATCCAGGCCTGAAGGGAGGAGTGAGTTCGGTTCAGTCCCAGTAAGTCTGCAGTGAGCAGAGGAGAGAGCAGAGTGAAGAAGCTGGTCACTGGGATCAAGCTAGGCCCAGGACCAGGGAACACTGACCCAGCTGTGCTGCACCCTTGGGAGAGGGACGGAGGCCAGTGAAGGAGTAGAAGGGAACTAAAGAAGGGAACATAAGAGGGTTCCCTTTAGCTCACCCAGACATCGGAGTCCGACATTGCTAATCATCCATTGTAGCAGGAAAAGCCCGGAAGGACCAGGAAGTACTAATCCTCCTGAGGTAACAAAGTAAGAGACACTCAAACCTGACCAAGCACAGGACCAGGGCCCGAAAGAAGAATAGGGGTTCCCACAGGAGGTCTTCATAGTTGGTTACAGAGTAACACCCTGAGAGGAAGAAGGAACGGCGAGTTCAGTTATAGGCAGGACTCAGTGGTGTAACTTCAGGCCTAGGGGCCCCGATGCGAAAGTTCCTACGGGGCCCCCAATTATTGTAAATCTTTAATAGTATTAGTCTTTTTCTATAGGCCAAGGGACTTTTGGGGCCCCCCTAGGCTGCAGGGCCCGGGTGCGATTGCAACCCCTGCACCTGTGGTAGTTACGCCCAGGACTTACCCCAATCACTGCACACAATAACAGAGGAGGCTTCACAACTCTCCAAGGTGAAAGTCCCAAATTGCACCGAGGACCTGGTTACCTTCCTGGACTGTACCTGTTACCAGACGTCAGTAAAAGGTACCGAAACAAAGACTATTGTGTGCCTGTTTCACTGCCGCTGCCCACAGCGTTCACTGCGGAGACGCTACTATGACTCCCCTCATCCCCCCGGTGCCCTGAGGTTAAGCTCCACCTGTGGGGAGCTGTAACACCCAAGCTGCATCACATCACCTCAGCGGCCGGCATGCAGCGCTTGTATCTAACTTACCAGGTACCACACATGGCGTCACGACAACATTCCCTTCTCCCACCACCATCATCATCATTCACATCCCCCACCCCGAACCCCCCACCATCTCCGCCACTGAGGGTCCAGGGCACGGAACCGGGAACCGACCAGCCGTGATCCCCCATACAAATAGTCATCAGTCCCTGCATTCGAGTACCCCCCTACTTTATCAACCGCCCCACCGGCCAGCGCTGAGCTTCAGCACCCGGCGTACGGCAACCAGGCAGATTTTTCTGTCGGATCCGACGCAATCCGACACCAAGGACTTCCCATGTTATTGGGCGACGGATCTGGGTGCATCCAGTTTTGTTTAACTTTTTGCCCCGGACACAAAAATGTCGCAAGCTCTGATTTTGTGTCCAGGGCAAAAATCAAAAGCAGCCTGATGCTGACGGACAGGGACAAAACCGGTTGGCAAATCACTGCCATCCGCCCTATCCGGCATCATAGAGCTACATTATGTCCAAAATCGGGTACGGGGCTGTCAGGTTCACACCGGACAACCCCAGACCCGAAAAAACGTGGTGTGAAGCCAGCATTTAGCATTGTTTGGTTACCGAGTCCTTTTGCATTACATGGGGGTGAGCTGCAATACCAGATACAATCTGTGGATAGGAGTGGCGCTGTTTCTTAAAAAAAAAGCCTTTGCACAAATCTTATGCAGTTTCCTTTCCTGATATTGATGAATTATTGGGCCTAACTGAATAAAAAGAACCAATTAACAAAAGGTGAAGGAGTTTTTCTAACTTTTTATAAATGCGTCTGGAGAGTAGTTGTTATTCTAATAGAAAAAACTTTTGCAGCATATGATTTTTGCACCTAACAAAAATATTATAGTAAAAGGTGGAGAAACAACTTTAAAGTAGAGATCTTAAGACAGCCATAATGAAAAGTGTCATTCACTTTGTGAATTGTATGACATGGTCAGTGGTGTAACTTGAAGACCACGGACCCTGTTGCGAAAGTTCCAACGGGGCCCCCAGTTATTGCAAATCTTTAATAGCATTAGTGCTTTTCTATAGGCCAAATGGACTTTTGGGCCCCCCTCGGCTCCAGGGCCCGGGCTGCAGCCCCTGCACCTTTTGTAGTTATGCCCTGCACATGGTGATATCTCCACATCTCCAGGTCCAGGTGTACTGAATGAGTTAAACTCCTGTCCTCCATTTTTTGGAGGTTGCATTATTTATTACATATGCCAAAATAAGTCCTCACCAGAAAGTGTTCCTGCTACTTACGGAGGGTTATTATTCCCGCGGACTGACAGTACTGAAGCCGCTGACTGACATGTTCTATCCACAGAAATTCATGAGATTCAACGTGAGGCTTAAACTGTTACAGCACTAACTAAAGGTCATTCTTTATATGGGGATTATCTGATTTTTCTTGACAGCCATGGTACACACATGAAAAGCCAAGGAAGGAAATCTTGACAAGAACGTTTCAACGTTTCACTGAAGTATTAGAAACAATGCGCTTTACCGCGGAGGAAATGAGGTGAAACAGGACTTGTCGTCTTTAATTGTTATAGTCACATGTGGACCTGAGATGAATCATTTATCCCGTAGATGGTCATTAACCAAGAGATACCGGACTGGAAGCCAAAATACACACACCAAGGAATCATTGTCTTCTGGGTTATGTCTGGCTGCATCTTTGGCCTAAGAAGCTCTTGGATCAGAGGAGGCTTAAAGGGATCGTCCACTTTAATAAGAACATTTTCATCTATTCAATTCAGGAATTCTTAGTTGAGATGAGTGACCCCGAACTGTAAAATTTGGGGTTTGTACCGACAATTAGTGTCCGGTGGTGAATTCCAAACGTGGAGCTCTCTCTGTACGTTCGTTTTTTATTTGGGTGTGTCATCCTGGTCAGGAAAGAGACAGAGATAGAGAGAGCAAGAGAGAGAGTGAGAGAGAAACTGAAAGAGGGAGAGAAAGTGAGGAGAGTAAGAGAGTAGGAAGAGAGAAAGTGAGCAGCGAGAAAGAGAGCAGGATAAAGAGAAGAGAAAGAGAGTGGAAAGCAAAAACGAGATGCCAGAGAAAGTGGGAAGTGAGGAAACGAGAGTGCGAGAGAAAGTGAGAACGAGAGAGAACGAGAGTGCGAGAGAAAGTGAGAACGAGAGAGAACGAGATGTGCGAGAGAAAGTGAGAACGAGAGAGGAAGGAGAGTGCGAGAGAAAGTGAGAACGAGAGTGAATGAGGAGTGCGAGAGAAAGTGAGAAAGAGAGAAGGAGAGTGCGAGAGAAAGTGAGAACGAGAGAGAACGAGAGTGCGAGAGAAAGTGAGAAGAGAGAGAACGATGAGTGCGAGAGAAAGTGAGGAATGAGAGAGAACGAGAGTGCGAGAGAAAGTGAGAACGAGAGAGAACGAGAGTGCGAGAGAAAGTGAGAACGAGGAGAGAACGAGAGTGCGAGAGAAAGTGAGAAGAGAGAGAGAAGGAGAGTGCGAGAGAAAGTGAGAACGAGAGAGAACGAGAGTGCGAGAGAAAGTGAGAACAGAGAGAACGAGAGTGCGAGAGAAAGTGAGAACGAGAGAGAACGAGAGTGCGAGAGAAAGTGAGAACGAGAGAGAACGAGAGTGCGAGAGAAAGTGAGAACGAAGAGAACGAGAGTGCGAGAGAAAGTGAGAACGAGAGAGAACGAGAGTGCGAGAGAAAGAGAGTATGAGAATAGGAGAAATGAGCAAGAGAGATAGAGAGTGAGAAAGAGAGTAGAGAAAGAGAGTAGTGGAGAGAAAGTGAGAACGAGAGAGAACGAGAGTGCGAGAGAAAGTGAGAACGAGAAGAGAACGAGAGTGCGAGAGAAAGTGAGAACGAGAGAGAACGAGAGTGCGAGAGAAAGTGAGAACGAGAGAGAACGAGAGTGCGAGAGAAAGTGAGAACGAGAGAGAACGAGAGTGCGAGAGAAAGTGAGAACGAGAGAGAAACGAGAGTGCGAGAGAAAGTGAGAACGAGAGAGAGAACGAGAGTGCGAGAGAGAAAGTGAGAACAGGAAGAAGAGAACGAGAGTGCGAGAGAAAGTGAGAACGAGAGAGAACGATGAGTGCGAGAGAAAGTGAGAACGAGACGGAGGAGAACGGAGAAGTGCGAGAGAAAGTGAGAACGAGAGAGAACGAGAGTGCGAGAGAAAGTGAGAACGAGAGGAGAACGAGAGTGCGAGAGAAAGTGAGAACAGAGAGAACGAGAGTGCGAGAGAAAGTGAGAACGAGAGGAGAACGAGAGTGCGAGAGAAAGTGAGAACGAGAGAGAACGAGAGTGCGAGAGAAAGTGAGAACGAGAGAGAACGAGAGTGCGAGAGAAAGTGAGAACGAGAGAGACGAGAGTGCGAGAGAAAGTGAGAACGAGAGGAACGAGAGTGCGAGAGAAGTGAGAAACAGAGAGAGAACGAGAGTGCGAGAGAAAGTGAGAACGAGAGAGAACGAGAGTGCGAGAGAAAGTGAGAACGAGAGAGAACGAGAGTGCGAGAGAAAGTGAGAACGAGAGAGAACGAGAGTCGAGAAGTGGACGAGAGAGAAAGTGGAGAGAACGGAGAGAGAGAACGAGAGTGCGAGAGAAAGTGAGAACGAGAGAGAAGGAGAGTGCGGAGAGAAAGTGAGAACAATAGAGAACGAGAGTGCGAGAGAAAGTGAGAACGAGAGAGAACGAGAGTGCGAGAGAAAGTGAGAACGAGAGAGAAGGAGAGTGCGAGAGAAAGTGAGAACGAGAGAGAAGGAGAGTGCGAGAGAAAGTGAGAACGAGAGAGAACGAGAGTGCGAGAGAAAGAGAGTATGAGAGTAGGAGAATGAGCAAGAGAATAGAGAGTGAGAAAGAGAAAGAGAGTATGAGAGAAAGAGAGCAAGAGAGAGAAAGAGAGCGAGAAAGAAAGCGAATGAGAGAACAAGAGAAAGAGAGTAGAAGAGAAAGAGAGCAAGAGAGATAAAGAGAGCGAGAAAGAAAGAAAACGAGAGAGAACGAGAGAGAGTATGAGAGAAAGAGAGAGGGCAAGAGAGAGAGTGAGAGAGCAAAAGAGAGAAAGAGATATAGTGAGCGAGAGTGGGAGAGATCGATAAAGAGAGAAAGCAAGAGAAAGTGTGAGAGACAGAGAGCAAGACAGAGAGAGTTGGAGAGATCGAGAGAACAAAAGAGGCAGTGAGAGAGAGAGAGAGAGAAAAAGAGAGTGAGAGAGCGAGACAGCAAGAGAGAGCAAGAGAGAGAGCTAGAGAGAGTGAGAGTGAAAGAGAGAGAAAGAGACAGGCCGGTATTAAGATCAGGTCACATCAGGATCCCAAACTGGACTACTCTGAAAAGTTAGGCCAGACCCGGAGGATTTGAACTTCCATGGTCCCCACATCTCTAGTTCTGGGTTAATGAAGGATCCTGTATTTCGGATCTCTTGCACAGTGTTCATGGTGTTTACAGTGAGTGTCTCATTCAGGAGGATCTGCCCTATCCTGTATTAGACAGGTTATTGTTGTGAATAGGCACAGTGTAATTCTTCAGGTCCCCCACAGAGGCGCTGCAGGGAAATTGAAGACTTGATATCAGCTTTTCCATCAGATGACTGCTCATCGATGGGTGCAAGCAGGAAGGGGGGGGGGGCACTTTGTGATCATTTTATGGTTAAGTGATCCCCCTAATAATTAAAGTTGGTGCAAAGTGAACAACTCCTGTAAGTAAAGTCTGTGTCTTCACAACTACAGTATTCTCTGCTGATTGCTACATTTTGTCCTTTGTCTTTTCACCAAGGTCGGTCATACACATTAGTATATTGTCCTTTGATCTGCCTGATTCTGGCAGGGACGCCCAACCATTCATCTGTCTAATGTGTGGCAGTGTCCTGAGTGTTCCTAATGGCAGATGTTGGGGAGAATGAAGGATTAGTCGCTTGCCTATTTCAACATTTCCAATCCTTTTGACTCTGGGAATAGGGATAGGATGAAACGCTATCTAAAGTGTGTAGCCAGTTTTGCAAAAGATTGTTGGCCCCCTTGATACCAGAGCACATGCCCCTCCAGCCCAACCACTGCTAATATTTGCTTCTATTCACCTGACTTGGAGCTGAACCTTAGAACCTGAGAGCAATAATTAAACAGTGTAGAGGGCTGTGCTCTTTTGGTGCTGTGAATATTGAGCTGAGTCAGACCCCAATGATCTGCTATTGATGACTTATCCACTAGGGACCTAATCAGATATTAGTCACAATTCTAAAATAAGTCTCCATTCTCCAAAACACTTGTTTTGTAATTGGTTGATATTACACTATGATCAATGTGTTCCATATATATAGGTGAGAGGTAGAGACGCACTAGAATTTGGGATAGCCTTACATCTACATCTACATAGAACACATGCGATGCTAGTCAATAATGACAAGTTATGAAGCAGGGTAGTCAAGCCTTTCGGGGTCAAGTACCTGGAGAACATGACAAGGATTAAAGGGATAGAGAGAGACATAGTCTGGTCAAGATCCAGTGTAAGAATACCTGGAGAGTAGTGGATCAGAGCAAGGGGGCTAAATAAATGGATGGTCAAAATTAGGTCTAAGCTCAGGCAGCAAGAGATCAATCAAACATAGCACAGAAATACAGAACAACAAGCACCACTGACAGAATGCTACAACTGGCAGAGTTCTGGGAGAAACTGCTCAGCTAAGTAGCTTGGCAATCACCTGAATAACCCAGGACCTCCCAGAATCAGATTGGACAACTGAGCTGTCATTCAACACACCGACAGGTCAGCACAGCCCAGAACTAGATTGGATGACTGAGCTGTCACTCACCAAACTGACAGCTCAGCACAGCCTGATTCCATAGTTACAACAGTCACTCATTGAGCACTGAGCAGAGGATTCATGACAACATGTTTTTGCATCAGTTTCCTTATCATGGTACTCATGGCACGTATCAATAAGATCGGATAAATGTGTTGTTTGTTAATCATTCAATAGGAAATTGACACTAGTATCAAGAGAGTCAGCTGCATATTGGGTTGTCTTTTTCTGGACCGTTATTGTATTAGTACTGTAACTAACGCAGAATCCTGGCTTACTCCAAGGGACATTGCACTTAAAGGGGCTGTCCAGGTTTGGAATGAAAGTATTCAGTCACTCTATGTGACTGCAGACTTTTAAATTGTCACAATGTGCTCCCCAGATGCTGTCAGGATTCTCCAGTGTGGGTGGTCACATGACCGCAAGTATTCAATTTATACACTTCTGACCGCATTCTGACTGTCTGGAATACAAGTGATTTGAGCGCATGTCTAGTCGGCATGTGACCGCATGTATGCAAATGACATATTTTTGTTCACGTGACCACCAGCACTGGACAATCCTGACAGCATGCAGGGAGCACACTGTGAAGATTCAAAAGTCTGCAGTCACATAGAGTAACTTCAGACTTTCATTCCAAACATGGACAACCCCTTTAAAAGCAGCAGTAACGCATAGACCTAGGAAATAAATGCTCCAGCAGGTTTGACAGGTTTTTGGCACTTTCTTTAATAATATCTGTCAAAACCTATCCATCTCTCATCATTTTTTCTCAGACCTGGCTGTATTATGTTATTCTATTTAACCATCTTTGCAATATAAAATTGCCTCCCATATGGATACTATATGTTTTACTTGAATAATAAGTTTCCTAATGGTTCTCTGTGGGCAATGTGTAATCTACTCAAATATCTGTTTAGTTCAGTTTTTCTTTTTATTTTCCCTCTTACATTTTTTGTAAAGTTAAAAAATGTTAATTGAAAAAAGAAAAACTTTTTTTGCACTTCTAAGATGAAGTTCCTACCTGTGCGCTCTCTTTCTCCTGTGCACTCTATCCCTTGTGTTGTCTCTTCCCCTTGTGCTGTCTCTTCCCCCTGTGAACTCTCTCCCCCCTGTGTGCTCTCTTCCTCCAGTACTGTCTCTTTCCCCTGTGTCCTCTCTCTAGCCCGTGCACTCTCTCTTCCCCCTGTGCACTCCTCTCCCCCCTGTGCACTCTCTTCCTCCTGTGATGTCTCTTCCTCCAGTGCACTCTTTCTCCCCTCTGTGCACGCTCTTCCCCCTGTGCTGTCTCTTCTCTCTGTTCACTCTCTCTCCCCCTGTGCCATCTCTTCCCCCTGTGCACTCCTCTCCCCCCTGTGCACTCTCTTCCTCCTGTGCACTCTTTTTCCCTCTGTGCACTCTCTTCCCCCTGTGCTGTCTCTTTCCCCTGTTCACTCTCTCCCCCTGTGCTATCTCTGTCCCCTGTGCACTCTCTCTAGCCCGTGCACTCTCTCTTCCCCCTGTGCACTCTCTTCCTCCTGTGATGTCTCTTCCTCCTGTGCACTCTTTCTCCCCTCTGTGCACTCTCTTCCCCCTGTGCTGTCTCTTCTCTCTGTTCACTCTCTCTCCCCCTGTGCCATCTCTCCCCCCTGTGCACTCCTCTCCCCCCTGTGCACTCTCTTCCTCCTGTGCACTCTTTCTCCCCTCTGTGCACTCTCTTCCCCCTGTGCTGTCTCTTTCCCCTGTTCACTCTCTCTCCCCCTGTGCTATCTCTGTCCCCTGTGCACTCTGTCTAGCCCGTGCACTCTCTCTTCCCGCTGTGCACTCTCTTCCTCCTGTGATGTCTCTTCCTCCTGTGCACTCTTTCTCCCCTCTGTGCACTCTCTTCCCCCTGTGCTGTCTCTTCTCCCTGTTCACTCTCTCTCCCCCTGTGCTATCTCTTCCCCCTGTGCACTCCTCTCCCCCCTGTGCACTCTCTTCCTCCTGTGCTGTCTCTTCTCCCTGTTCACTCTCTCTCCCCCTGTGCTATCTCTTCCCCCTGTGCACTCCTCTCCCCCTTGTGCACTCTCTTCCTCCGGTGCACTCTTTCTCCCCTCTGTGCCCTCTCTTCCCCCTGTGCTGTCTCTTTCCACTGTTCACTCTCTCTCCCCCTGTGCTATCTCTGTCCCCTGTGCACTCTCTCTCCCCCCTGTTCACTCTCTCTCCCCCTGTGCTATCTTTGTCCACTGTGCACTCTCTCTCCCCCTGTGCACTCTCTTCCCCCTGTACTGTCCCACCATTGCGCGCTGTCTCACTCACCCCTGTGTGACGTCTCTTCCCCCCTGTAAGCTGAAGAGCAGTGGAGCCAGCCTGCGTTCCAGAGTGGAATGTGAATGGGAGGAAGTGTAGCCGCAGCGTGGATCTGCCCCAAGGGTATGATGGAGCGGACCCAGGCGCGGGCGATAAGGAATGCCTGCACCTAGGTCAATATCCTGGGCGGTGTGTGCACTTCTTCGTTCCAGATGTCCTTTAGGTGGCGCTGTTTTCTTTGACTGATCAACCAAACTTATGGGCATCTTCACCTTCCAGTTTAACTGTAATTTACACAATGTCCTATAGGTGGCGCGGTTTTGCGGACAAATTTACAGACACACAAGCAGACAGGCTAGATAGGGATATTATATAGTGGATACAACCAAAAATTGCATTGCACATGTTTTTTTGGTAATGACCAAAAGTGTGAATATTATTTTTTGAATATAAATTCAGTTTCTTTTTTGATAGAAATGTGGCTTCTGTGAGTTTTTTTTTTTAGTTATTTTTTTATTGTACTTTTTATTTACTCCCCAAGATGGGATTTTTATATTATAACTATAATGAACCATCAAAAATCTAATAATTGGTCTTGAAGTTTTGCAAATGGATCTCACAGTAGCACTATAAAGTCGTGAGCACGTTAACAAGCTTCATAGCATTTTGGGAATCAGCGGGGGGTGGATGTGCTGGGACTCATTGACATGTCAGGAGATAATGGCTCCACTAACAATCCGGTTATTCTGACCCTGGATCTCCTTGCAAGAAAATATGCTAAATTATCTATCGTGTGTCCATAGAAAGACTCCAAAAACTACAGAAAAACTTTATTCTTATTTATTTAAACTTTTCAGCGCTTTTCTTAATAGCAAAAACATTGTATTTACCATTAAAATGTCGCTTAAATTTGAGCAAAAATGTCCGTCGTATAAAAGAAAATTTGAGAATTTTTATTTATTTTTATTTTTTTTAAAGTTCAAATTGATGAATTGACCCAAAGAACTAGAAAATTAAAAAGCAACAAAATAAAAAACATAAAATAGATGCAGATATAGATATAAATATTATATAAATGCCGCGGTGTCGGTCTCCACGTGGCATATGTGGTGCACTCACCCTGCCTGTGGTCCCGCGCCATCTGTCCACTACCCGGCTGTATCCTCGGCCTGTGTCCTCTGCACAGGTCTCCTGGGAGCGAGCTTAGGCGGTGCGTGACGCATACCCGTGATTCTTAAAGGACCAGTATACCCTAAACCTGTAGATGCTTCTCAGCCTATTGCTGAGAAGCACTATGCATTTATGGCACCTTCCTCCATTGAGAGGTGCCTGAGCAACGATACCCGTGATTCTTAAAGGGTTAGTACGCTCTAAACCTGAAGATGCTTCTTGGCCTATTGTTGAGAAGCACTATGTATTTACGGCACCTTCCTCCATTGAGAGGTGCCTGAGCAACAATATCCGTGATTACTAAAGGGCCAGTATGTCCTACCCCTGAAAATGCTTCTCAGCCTATTGCTGAGAGGCACTATGTATCTAAAGCACCTTCCTCCATTGGGAGGTGCCTGAGCAATGATACCTGTGATTCTTAAAGGGTTAGTACGCTCTAAACCTGAAGATGCTTCTTGGCCTATTGTTGAGAAGCACTATGTATTTAAGGCACCTTCTTCCATTGGGAGGTGCCTGAGCAGCGATACCCATGATTGTTAAAGGGCCAGTACACCCTAAACCTGGAGATGCTTCTCAACGTATTGCTGAGAGGCACTATGCATATATGGCACCTTCTACCATTGAGAGGTGCCTGAGTAACGATACCCATGATTGTTAAAGGGCCAGTATGTCCTACACCTGGAAATGCTTCTCAGCCTATTGGTGAGAAGCACTATGTATTTAAAGTACCTTCCTCCATTGGGAGGTGCCTGAGCAACGATACCCGTGATTTTTAAAGGGTCAGTAAACCCTAAATTCGGGAATGCTTCTTAGCCTATTGCTGAGAAGTACTATGTATTTGAGGCACCTCCTCTCATTTGGAGGTGCCTGAGCAATGATAGCTGTGATTCTTAAAGGGCCAGTAAGCCCTAAACACGGAAATGCTTCTCAGCCTCTTGCTGGAGACACTATGTATTTAAGGCACCTTCCACCCATTGGGAGGTCCTTGAGCAATGATATAAGTGATTCTTAAAGGGCCAGTATGCCCTAAACCCAGAAATGCTTCTCAGTCTATTGCTAAGAAGCAGTATATTTAAGGCACCTTCCCCCATTGAGAGGTGTCTGAGTAACGTGGTCAAAGCCTAGAGATGTTGCTAACTCTCCGGTCCCCATCCTAACCTTATACCTTTTCCTTGTGCCTGTGATCCTGTTCCCACTCTCTAAAGTGTGTCTCACCCTAGATTACACATCAGCCTGCACCAATCCATGACAGTCTGCATTGACTGTGCCTGATAACGGCTGACATCTACCCGCTCCTGCCGAGGGTAACCTACTGCCTGCATTGGCCACTTTCTACACCTACTCAGAGACTATGCTTGCCCTGTCCACAAGAGCCAATCCCTGGAGTCAGCTGTTGTGGCATCTAGACCCCGCTGGGGCTGCACCTAGGCCCACCTATCAGTTAAGACTATTTCTACCTCCTGTGATTGTAGCAGAAATCTCGGTGGCCCTCCCATGCTCACTCCTCCAGTGGGTCCACTCCCGGATGCTCGCTGGCCCTCGGCGTGCAAAACAATAAATATATGAGACACATATAAAATAGACTTAAACAAGGTGCAAAGTAGTAGAATTTTGTGCAAATAAAAAATCAGGGCCAAATTGTTTTTCTGTTGATTAGCAGATAAGCCAGACATGAATGGATGTGAATATCTAATAGTTTCACTGTCTCAGACCTGTTTCTAGTCTCCCCCGAGTTCTGTTGGACCAATCTCATTAAAAAGCTCAAGATAATTAATTGCTAATAGCAAGCCGGCTTCTCCTGAATGCAGAATGGGAAAAACTCATCAGTTTCTTCTTTTGCCAAATTTTACCTGGAAATAGCTAATGCCGATCCATTAGTGGAATGAAATATTAGTTTGCTCTAATGAAAACTTAATAGAGTTACATTTTTATTATGTTTTTTTTTTAAACAGGAATCTGCTCATCTAATAAATCTTTACAATGTAATTCTAAAATATATAAAAATTAGCGTGTGATATTTAATTGAAGCTGGATTTAAGGACATGAGCCTGAGCCGGACGGTGGAGCGGACAATTATACATTTGGATATCAATGAAGGACAAACTCGCCTCTTTTGTTTAGTTTTAGATTTTTTTTAGCCTGTTTTAGATTTGTGCCAAATTCTTCTTACCAGTTGCTCATCTTTTCTAAAGGGAATGTGTCAATAGGGTGAACCCTTCTAATGCTGGTTTCACACCACCGTTAAATCCGATCCGGGGCTGTTCCTGACAGCCCCGGACCGGATTTGCAAACAGAACTGGAGGACAAATATGCCCTCCGGTCCTGTTTGTAGCCAGAAGCAGCCGAGCTCAGCTGTCCCCTGCGAAGTGGTGCTGAAGTTCAGCATAGCTCACGCTGAACTTCAGGTGTCCGGTTCAATGAGGGTGTCGGGGCAATCCGGGCCCATAGACTCCCATGTTCGGGAGCGCCGGAGTGCCCCGGATCCGGGAGAATCCGGGAGGATTCAATTTGGGTAGATTTTTGTCCCCGAACACAAAAAATGCTGCATGCTCTGGTTTTGTGTCCGGGAAGAAAAAACGTAAACTCACGGAATCTCCCGGACAAGCAAAAACCAGATGCCAAAAGACATTCATCCGGCGTATTCCGGCCCCATAGGGTTCACACTGAACTGCCCCGGATCCCAAAAACCGTGGTGTAAAGCCGGCCTAAGTCGTCTAAATGATGATGATGGTTTGTCCAGTGGGTTTCGAAACGCAAAAAAAAACGCATGTTCCTCACTCTTTGGTCTGAACGTCTTTGAATCGTTGGCAGTGCGGGCCACATCCAATGCCCCCTACCCAGTGGCGTAACCAAAAGCTCATGGGCCCTGATGTAAAGGCTCCAGGCCCCAATTATTGCAAATCTTTAATAGTATTAGTCTTTTTCTATAGGCCAAAAGGACTTCTGGGGACCCCCTAGGCTCCAGGGCCTGGGTTTAATTGCAGCCCTTGCACCTGTTTTAGTTACGCCCCTGCTCCAGTCCTTTGATTTCTTTGTACTGTGGAGCCACGGCAGCCACTTATTTGATTTTCATATAGGAGTTGTGCCTCTCACAACTCCATCAGGTGAGTACATCTCCTTATTATACTTTCCTATTTTAACACAGTCAAGACCCTATTGTGCTTTTTTGTCTTTGCAGTCCACACTAAGCCCCATTAAGCTGTGTAAATGGTCACACTGAATGAGCGAGAGACTATAGTGTCCTTACTGTGTGGAAAGTGATTAGAAGTCAGGAAAAGGCTTGCTCACCTGATAGTTAGTATACAGGATGGGCCATTTATATGGATACGCCTAAATAAAATGGGAAAGGTTGGTGATATCAACTTCCTGTTTGTGGCACATTAGTATATAGTATATAGTATAGTAATGTGTCACAAACAGGAAGTTGTTATCACCAACCGTTCCCATATTACTTAAGTGTATCCACATACATGGCCCACCCTATAAATGGCCCACCCTGTAGATAGAGTGACTGCAGAATTATCATTTTAGACCAGACAACCCCTTTAAGTGCTAAAGGTAGTAATCCTAAAAGTCATAATCGACTCTTTAACGAGCCTTTTAATATGACTTAGGATTTGTGCCTGATCAGAAACCCAAACTGCAGATGCTGCATTTCGGGTGATTGCCCCTCATCACTGCAGTGTGTGAGATTCTGATCTGGCTGTATGAGAGGCTCAAGGTACCGTCACATGTAACGATATCGTGTAGGATATCGCATAGAAGTCACGCGCTCGTTTGGTGATGCGGACCGGGATCGCAGTTGAGTTGTCACATGGCGAGATATTGGCTCCGACTATGTGGCGATTCCGAGGTCAGATCAGGAATAGTGATGGTTAGGAATACTACATTCTTTAGCAGTGAATGGGAGAAATCGCGGAACACATCGTTATCGCAGTGTCGCACTAGACAAAACAGCAGATTGCATGATCGCAAGTCTGCAGATTTGAGAACATGTTCTCAAATCTGCGATGAGCGATACGACGCATTATCGTCGTCGTATCTCGGTGTCACACGCTACAATATCGTTTGGACATCGTAGCCACGCCTCAAAAAACGGGTCGTATCTGCGATATCGTTCGCGATATTGCGACGTGTGACGGTACCTTCAGACAAGATCTGGAGGAATGGCTGTCACTTCAGTGAGGATGTAGACAAACTGTAGTGCCACCTAATAAAGGTAGCAATCCTAAGTCATAATTGACTCTTTAACAAGCCTCAGAATCCCGCACACTGCACTGATGAAGGGCAATCACCCCGAAATGCAGCGTCTGCATCTGGCACAAATCCTAAGTCATATTAAAAGGCTTGTCAAAGAGTCAATTATGAATTTTAGTATTGCTACCTTTATTAGGTGGCATAAGAGATTGTCTACTTGCAAACACAACTTTTTTGTCCGTTGTTAAGGCTCCTTTCACATCAGTGGTTTGCTGATGTTTCCGGATGATCCGGCAGATGGCGCCACATCCTTCGCATCTGCCGGATAACTGCAGACTTGCGGGCCGGATCCGGCAAGCTCCATGCATTGCCTATGGTGCTTGTGGTCAGTTACGGCAAGTGCGGTTCTGCCAGATGCGGCAGATCCGGCACTTGCGGCGGTGAAAAAAAATGCCACTAGCAGCATTTTTTTTTTTTTGCCACCGCAAGTGCCGGATCTGCTGCATCCGACAGAACCGCACTTGCCTCACCCGACCGCAAGCCCCATAGGCACTGCATGGGGCTTGCCGGATCCAGACTGCAAGTCGACCGTTAGGCGGCCAATCTGGCAGATGCGGCACCATCTGCTGGATCGGCTGCAAACATCAGCAAACCACTGATGTGAAAGGAGCCTAAACAACTGATCCCTTTTTGCTGGATCCCTTTTTTAACATTGAAGTCTATGGAGAACGGATCCAGTAACTGATCGCTATTTATCTTCCACTCGAAACTGATCCAGTAAGAAAAAAACGGATCCTTTCCAAATGAAATAAAAACGGAGGATCAATAGCGATCAGTTACCGGATCCATTCTCCATAGACTCCAATGTTAAAACAAGTCCATTATTTAACAATGGACAAAAATGTTGGGTTTGCACTTCTTTTTTACCAATGGATCTCTGCAGGATCTGTTCCTACGGATGATTACTGGACATGTGAATTAGCCTTTAATGTTTATAGTGTTTCCAAACTGCCCTCCTCAGCCATGCACCAACCTTTACTACCAAACCGCCATGTCTCAGGTAGGTTCATGGCACAACCCACTTATAAAAACTCTTTAATGTGGCAACAACATTTTTTAGTTTTTTTTATTTATTTTAGTATGATGAGTTTTTCTAATAATAAGGTTTCCTTTTCTTGGTCTTCTGTTGACGCTTTCTGAAGAGGTCACCATGAGACCAGGCATGGCCAAACAAAGGTCTTCACAACTGTCTTCCACAGGGGAGTTGTTGCGTCTGGTACCACAAGGTCGGTCTTCGTTCAGCTCACACATTTCATCCTCATAGACAGAGACTTTATCCAATCTATCTGTCATACAATGTTTCTTCAAGTTGATGGGATAGTAGAGGTTGGGTCTATCTTGCGGCGGTGAGGTTTTTCTGATGTCTGCCGGTTGGGTGAGCCGAGCTTTTATGTTCTTCATCGCGTCCTCTCTATATTTTAGGTAATTGCCTCCTAGCTGGTATTGCCTGGTGGAGCCCTTCTCCTCCTGGCGGTCTCTTGTAGTTGGTCTTACATTGACGTTACTGGTAGCCCTTGATAGGACATGGATGTCTGGCATTGAATCTCTTTTGTTAGGATCCTGCATTTCCGAAATCAAGAGCGATTTTCCAGTGAATCAAATGTTTAAATCTCCAACAATATCAAAGCTCTAAAGCAAAATTGTGAGAACTCCATTGTGATGTCGTAGGAGCGATGATGTCATCAGCGCAAAGTGTTGGTTTTATGTTTGATGAAAATCTAAGAGGAAACTTACTAATGACTTTAACTAATTGATATATGTAAACCTTTATATTAAAAGTGGTGTTTTTGCTTCAATAATTTTTATTAATTTAACATTTTATTAACAAAAAATAACAATGATATGTATTATGAAAACCAATTAGTTTGGGAAAGGTTGGGTAAGAATAGGGAAGAAGTATAAAGGAGAGATAATGGATAGGGATAAAAAAATATTAGGGCATCATGCAACCAATTCGTATGTTTTATATACAAGAAAGCATATGATAAAGCGTAAAATACAGGAGCATCTCAATGAATTAGTAAATCATCAAAAAGTTAATTTATTTCTGTAACTCAATACATAAAGTGAAACACATATTATATAGATCATTAAACGCAGAGTGATTTATTTCATGTGTTTATTTATGTTAATCTTGATGATTATGGCTTACCCACTCAAAACTTCCCCTACCCCGAACCTGCCCACCCGCAGCTCCCAAAAAATGCTGCCCCCTCACACTCCTTAACCCGCACCCCTCTAAACCCACCCCCCAAAAAAAGCCTACCTCCCAAACCCACACTCCCCAGCGCAAAAAATGCCCCCTCCTAAAAACAATGCCTTCCCAAACCACCACCACCCCATCCCCCTAAACCTGCATCCCCTCCAAAAAAATGCCCCCGCTTGCCCCAAACCTGCCCCCCCATATCTGCACCCCCACCCCACAGACTCCAAGTGAAATGGGATGTGTGTGTAAAATTTTGTGATTGAAGGTGCAACACTGCCAATTCCTTTAGTGGACATACATACATTGTGAAGGGGCGGGGCCATAAAGATTATGGAGCTATGAAGGGGTGTGGCATAGTGGATGTAGCGTGGCTATGCAAAATGGGTGGGGCTATGGCACATCTGTGGAGTGGGCGTGGCTATGTGGAATGGGTGGGGCCATGGCACAGCTGTGGAGTGGGCGTGGCTATGTGGAGTGGGCATAGCTTGTGGAGTGGGAAGGGCTTCCGCCACATACACATACACTCAGCTCTATATATTAGATTACATATACACAATAATAATAGATAAAATTGGAGAATGTCAGTACACCTCCAAAGAGGAACCAAACCCTATACAAAGTTCTCCCATGTGGGTCTCGCCTCAAGACAACTGAACGTGCGGAGCAGAAAACATTTTAGGGTGGAGGAACACTATGCTAGTGACTCACGCGAGTGCAGTGCAAGGGAAAATCGCATTGCACTCGGACCAGAGTTGCCATATCAGACAGGGCACACTGGTGCGTGTCCCCTGCCCTGAACTCTCATTGCTATTTCAAATGCGAGTTCACTTGCAGCATGCAGCGACTGAACGTGTGTTTGACACGCGAGTGGCTAATGAAAGTCTATGGGTGCAAGGAAACCTCGTACCCAGACAGCACACTGTGCCAGTCACTCACTTGTGTGCTATTCTCCCGACAAAGGAAAGCCCTATAGCTATATATCTACAGATAAAGATCTGTAGATATAATAGCTATGTTGGGCTTTCTGCTGCTTTGACAGCAGCGGTTTTTGAATTTCCCGGGTTAACTGGCATATTAACCCCATCTGCAGCTTCTGTGCTGCATGTCAGCCAGGAGCCGGCAGATGCAGTTAATAAGATGGTTATGTTGGCTAAACCTCATGCTTTTGTCCTGCCAGGTTGTGTCCGATTTTGTCCAGACTCCCTGGACACAAACTGACAGGACAGAAAGGTGTTAAAGGGAACCTGTCACCTCCTAAAAGCCACCTAACCTATCAATACATGTCCCTGCACCTTCCTATTACCATTATAACAATCCCTCTCTCTGCTAAATCCTTGCTAAAAAACGTTTTTTATACTTACTCATTAGGATGATAATGAAGTGGGGGCTATATGCAATATTCCCTCTGGGCATGTTGTTTTGCAGCCTCCATGATCCTTTGTCATGCCCCGATGGGCATGATATTGTACTAAGATTCATCTCTGGCCCAGCCTCTGTGTGCTGCTTCTGCTGTGCTGGCTCTGCCCTCCTCCTCTCCTCCTGTCACTCACAGCATGCAAATCATTTGTCCTGACATCAGCTCCAGAGTCCTGCCCTGACAAAGCATAAACAGCACAGTTGAAGCAACACAGAGAGGCAGAAGGGGGTGGAATGGCCGCCGTCAGTCAAGCTCCCTCCAGCCACAGTGACTGCCTCCATGGTTTCTAACTGTAAGTTTTACAAAGGTTATATCTCGGGGTACACAGCAAACAGACACATGGGGGACCCTTCCCTGAATGCAGCAGACATGCTGCAGGAGGGTGACAGGTCCTCTTTAATTATTTATTTAGTTAAAAGCCAGCAATTTCAGCACTTCTGTGTGGAGCTGAAATCACTGGCAGCTGGAGTTCAGGACTCAGGAGCTCTCCATGGTCCTGAAAGTTAAAGCTAGGTTCTGACCATGGTGCTGAAGCTCCACAGCAAGCAATCTGAATAGCTTCAGCACCACGGTCAGCACCCAGCTTTAACGCTCAGGACCATGGAGAGCTCCTGAGTTTTCGATGCATGACAGTGTGCCTCCACCCTTAAGGTACCGTCACACCGCGGCAATTTTGCTAGCAATTTCACTGGCAATTTGCTGGGTGTAGTGAAATCATGGACACATTGTTCTATTTTGTTGCTGTGTACAAATGGTACAATGTGTCCATGATTTCACTACAACCAGCAAATTGCCAGTGAAATTGCTGGGATGATGTGAGAGGCGTCTAGGATTGAATGTACCTGCAGGTAGTGTGTGTGGTGTGTGGTGCAAGGTGCGTGTGTGTTTGGTGTGCATTTGTGGGTGGTGTGTGATTAACGTGATGTGTGTGAGGATAATTTCACTTATTGATAATTAATCAATGGTTTACATTTTTTATCCTTATTTTCACTGGTTCACTGGGTTAATATGAATTTATACATACATGTGTGTGTGTGTGTGTATATATATATAACAAAAGGGTTAATTGCACCTTGTCACATTTACTGTATAGATCTTACCTAACATATTATAGATGGCACCTTATAATCAGGACTGCCACTAGGAATTTCCACCCAGCCTCCATCCCAGCTCCGCCTCTGCCCAGGCTCCACCTCCACCCAAACATACATATATAACCATACAGTACGTATTATATATATCTACTATATAATTGCCGTAGCACGTTTTGTGTCGGACCCCGGCACGCCGTGGCTTTGTCACTATGTGACGTCACCGCTGTCAGCACACATATTAATAGTGATGATCCTCCTCCTGCCCGCGCTGCCTGCCCCATCACCCCCCTGCCTGTCACCATAGCCATCCTCCACTGCCCGCTCACCCCGCCTGTCACAACACTTCCCCCCGCTGCCCATCACCCCCCTGCCTGTCACCATAGCCATCCTCCACTGCCCGGTCACCCCCAGCCTATCACCACTGCCCCTCCGCTCCCCGATCGCCCCCCCCCCACTCTCCGGTCACCCCCCACGTCAGCACAGACCCCCTCCACTGTCCGGTCACCCCCCCCCGGCCTCTTACCACAGCTCCTTCCAGCCAGACGCGATCTCTCTTCATCCTGCTTGAGGACCTCTGATGACGTCACGATGATGGGTGGAGTCACAGATCACATGATCGTGACGTCATCAAAGGTCCTGTTCCGATCTAACCTACTCTGCCTACTCATCCCCCTGCGCTGCACACTGACCCCCACTCTGCACACTGACCCCCTCTCTGCCCCTGACCCCCACTCTGACCACTCACCCCCACTCTGCCCACTCACCCACCAACTCTTCCCCCTCACCCCCACTCTGCACACTGACCCCCACTCTGCACACTGACCCCCACTCTGCACACTGACCCCCACTCTGCACACTGACCCCCACTCTGACCCTGCTCTGCCCACTGACCCCCACTCTGACCACTGACCCCCACTCTGCCCACTGACCCCCAAACTCTGCCCACTCACCCCCTACTCTTCCCCCTCACCCCCTCTCTGCCCCCCTCACCCCCACTCTGCACACTGACCCCCACTCTGCACACTGACCCCCACTCTGACCCTGCTCTGCCCACTGACCCCCACTCTGACCACTAACCCCCACTCTGCCCACTGACCCCCAAACTCTGCCCACTCACCCCCCTACTCTTCCCCCTCACCCCCTCTCTGCCCCCCTCACCCCCACTCTGCACACTGACCCCACTCTGCCCCTGACCCTGCTCTGCCCACTGACCCCCACTCTGACCACTGACCCCCACTCTGACCACTGACCCCCACTCTGCCCACCTCACCCCCTACTCTTCCCCCTCACCCCCTCTCTGCCCCCCTCACCCCCACTCTGCACACTGACCCCCACTCTGACCACTGACCCCCACTCTGACCACTGACCCCCACTCTGACCACTGACCCCCAAACTCTGCACACTCACCCACCAACTCTTACCCCTCACCCCCTCTCTGCCCCCCTCACCCCCACTCTGCACACTGACCCCCACTCTGCCCCTGACCGTGCTCTGCCCACTGACCCCACTCTGACCACTGACTCCCACTCTGCCCACTCACCCCCAAACTCTGCCCACTCACCCCCCCTAACTCTGCCCCCTCACCCCCTCTCTGCCCCCTCACCCACACTCTGCCCACTCACCCTGCTCTGCCCACTCATCCTGCTCTGCCCACTCACCCCCACTCTGCCCACTCACCCCCCTACTCTTCCCCCTGACCCCCTCTCTGCCCCCTCACCCCCACTCTGCACACTGACCCCCTCTCTGACCCTGCTCTGCCCATTCACCCCCACTCTGACCACTGACCCTGCTCTGCCCACTGACCCCCTCTCTGCCCACTCACCCCCTCTCTGCCCACTCACCCCCACTATGCCCACTGACCATGCTCTGCCCACTCACCCTGCTCGGCCCACTGACCCCTCACACTGGCCATCATCCTGCTCTGCCCACTCACCATGCTCTGCCCACTCACCCCTCACTGCCCACTGACCCCTCACACTGACCCTGCTCTGCCCACTGACCATCCTCTGCCCACTCACCCTCACTGACCCTGCTCTGCCCACTCACCCTGCTCGGCCCACTGACCCCTCACACTGCCCACTGACCCTCCTCTGCCCACTGAACATGCTCTGCCCACTGACCCCTCAATGCCCACTCACCCTGCTCTGCCCACTGACCCTGCTCTGCTCACTGACCACTCACACTGCCCACTCACCCTGCTCTGCCCACTGACCCCTCACACACCCCACTGACCCTGCTCTGCCCACTCACCCCTCACACTGACCCTGCTCTGCCCACTGACCCTGCTCTGACCACTCACCCCTCACACTGCCCACTGACCCCTCACACTGCCCACTCACGCCTCACACTGCCCACTTAATATGCTATGCCCACTTACCCCTCACACTGCCCACTGACCATGCTCTGCCCACTGACCCCTCACACTGCCTACTGACCCTGCTCTGCTCATTTACTCCCACTCTGCCCACTCACCCCTGCTTTTACCACTGACCCTGCTCTGCCCACTGACCACCCTCTGTTCACTCACCCCCCGCTCTGCCCTTTCACCATGCCCACTGACCCCTGCTCTGCCAACTGACCGTGCCCACTCACCCATGCTCTACCCACTGACCCTTCTCTGCCCACTCACTGTGCCCACTGACCGCCGCTCTGCCCACTAACCCCTGCTCTGCCCACTGACTGTGCCCAATAACCCTTGCTATGCCCACTAAACCCTGCTCTGCCCACTCACCCCCGCTCTGCCCGCTGACCCCTGCTCTGCTCACTGACTGTGCCCACTCACACCCCTGCTCTGCTCACTCACCCCTGCTCTGCCCACTGATTTTTCCCACTAACCGCTGCTGTGCCTACTGACTGTGCCCACTGACCCCTGCTCTGCCCAATCACTCTGCCCACTAACCCCTGCTCTGACCACTGACCCCCGCTATGACCCTGCTCTGACCACTGACCCCCAAATCCTGCTCACTGACCCTGCTCTGCCCATTCACCCCCCACTCTGCCCACTCACCCCTGCTCTGCCCACTGACCCTGCTCTGCCCACTTACCCCCCCCCTCTGGCTACTGACCATGCCCACTGACCCCAGCTCTGCCCACTGACCGCAGCTCTGCCCACTGACCCCAGCTCTGCCCACAGACCCCAGCTCTGCCCACTGACCCCTGCTCTGCCCAAATGACTCTGCCCACTAACCCCTGCTCTTCCCACTCATCCCCCACTCTGCCCACTGACGCTCGCTTTGCCCACTGACCGCCAGCAGATCGGTTTCCCAGCCAACGACAGGTCCTGTCCTGCCACCTACAAGACGGCTGGTGCGAGCCGCCGCAGGGTAAGTATCCTCACTGAGGTTTTTTTAGTTTTATTATCACCATGAAGGAGGGGGGAGGGGGTGTGCAGCCCCAGAGGGAGGGGGGCCGCAGAGACTGGAGGCCCAGAGGGACGGGTGCCACGGGGAGCGGAGGGGGTCAGGAGGAGCGCCTCCATCCTGCCCCCCCCTATCCATCCTGCCCCACCCAAACACCATCCTGCCCCCCCGACTCCATCCCGCACCCCCACCACCATCCTCACCCCCCGCCAACATCCTGCCCCGCCGCCTCCATCCTCCCCGCCCCCCCTCCCCCCGCCACCATCCTGCCCTGCCGTCTCCATCCTGCCCTGCCGTCTCCATCCTGCCCTGCCGTCTCCATCCTGCCCTGCCGTCTCCATCCTGCCCCGCCTTCTCCATTCCTGCCCCGCCTTCTCCATCCTGCCTCGCTCCGTCCATCCTGCCCCTCCGGCTCCATCCTGCCCCTCCGGCTCCATCCTGCCCCTCCGCCTCCATCCTGCCCCTCCGCCTCCATCCTGCCCCTCCGCCTCCATCCTGCCCCGCCCCCTCCATCCTGCTCTGCCACCCACCATCCTGCCCCCCACCCACCATCCTGCCCCCCTTGCTCCTTCCTGCCCCACTCACTACTTCCTGCCCCGTTCACTCCATCCTGCCCTGCTCGCTCCATCCTCACCCCCGCTGTTCTTGCTCCCCTGCCTCCATCCTGCCCTCACGCTTACTCATCCGGCCCCGCTTGCTCCATTCTGCTCATCTGCTCAATCCTGCCCCTTCGGCTTCATCCTGCTCCTCCGCCTCCATCCTGCCCCGCTCAATCCATCCTGCCCCCCGCTCTTCTTGCTCCCCCGCCTCCATCCTGCCCTGCTCGCTCCATCCTGCCGCCCCCCTCCCCCGCCTCCATCCTGTTGCCCCGCCTCCATCCTGTTGCCCCGCCTCCATCCTGTTCCCCCCGGCTCCATCCTGTTCCCCCAGCTCCATCCTGTTTCCCCCGGCTTCATCCTGTTTCCCCGGCTTCATCCTGTTTCCCCCGCCTCCATCCTGCCCCCTCCCGCTCCATCCTGCCCCCTCCCGCTCCATCCTGCCCCCCCTTCCCGCTCCATCCTGCCCCGCTCGCTCCATTCTGCCCCGCTCGCTTCATTCTGCCCCGCTCGCTTCATTCTGCCCCCCCAACACAATCCTGCCCCCCCTCCCCTCCTCAGCTGATCGCTTGCCCAGGCAACTACAGGTCCTAAAGGCCTGTAGGACCTACAAGGCGGAGGTGGAGCGAGCCGCCGGACAGGTGAGTATCCTCACTGAGGATTTTTTTAATTTTACTGTGGACAACCGGGGGCCAGGAGGAGTGGGGGACCGCGGTGACCGCAGTATTGCCATATACCATAGTGCTGCTATACATGTGCTATAATGTACTGCCATATACCATAGTGCTGCTATACATGTACTGTAATGTACCGCCATATACCATAGCACTGCTATACATGTACTGTAATGTACCGCCATATACTATAGTGCTGCTATACATTTACTATAATCTACCGCCATATACTATAGTGCTGCTATACATGTGCTCTAATTACCACCATATACCATCGTACTGATATATATATCTACTATGTAATTGCCGTAGGCACTTCCGTGTCGGACCCCGAAAAGACCGTGGCTATGTCACTCTGTGACGTCACCAGTTGGCCTGCGCGAGCAATGGCCGCGAGGCCATTGCGAGTCGCTGCCCGAAAATAGAACCAGAGGCTCGGCCACAAAGTTAGCGATTTACCGCTCATGTAGCGCGAGTCGCTGCCTGAGCGGTAAATCGCTAACTTTGTGGCCGAGCCTCTGGTTCGATTTTCGGCCAGCGACTCGCAATGCCCACTTCGCGGCCATTGCGAGCACTCAGCCCCAAAAAGTATTCACACCCCCCCAAAAAAGTATTCAACCCCCCCAAAAAGTATTCACACCCCCCCAAAAAAGTATTCACACCCCCCCAAAAAGTATTCACACACCCCCAAAAAGTATTCAACCCCCCCAAAAAGTATTCACACACCCCCAAAAAGTATTCACACCCCCCCAAAAAGTATTGAACCCCCCAAAAAGTATTCACACCCCCCCAAAAACTATTCACACCCCCCCAAAACTTCACACCCCCCCAAAAAGTATTCACACCCCCCCAAAAAGTATTCAACCCCCCCCAAAAAGTATTCAACCCCCAAAAAGTATTCACACACCCCCAAAAAGTATTCAACCCCCCCAAAAAGTATTCAACCCCCCCAAAAAGTCCTTACACCCCCCCAAAAAGTATTCACACCCCCCCAATAAAATAAAAAATAAAAAAAAAATAATAATATATAAAATTAATATATTAATTAAATTAACTAATTTAAATAAAAAAAAATAATCTAATACAAATAAATTTCATTAAAATAAAAAATTAATATACAAATAATAAAAATAATAAATATTAAAATAAATCAAAATTAAAAAAAAATATATATATATATATATAATTAAAATATTAATAACATTAACTAATTCTAAGAAATTCAAATTACTCAAATAAAAAAAAAATCAATTAAAATAAAAAAAAAATAATATTCTAAAAATATTCTATAATAAATAATTACAATAATAAAATCATAAATAATAAAAAAAAAATATTCCATATAAAAAATTCATAACATTAACTAATTCTAATAAAATAAAACTAATAAATAAAATATTCATAACATTAAGTTATTCAAAAAAATTGGAAATAAAAAAAAATAAATAAAAAAAAAAATAATATAGCTACTATAATCTAATTAATGCACGTTCTAGAATCCCGATGCATTTGCATCGGGCTCACAGCTAGTATATATATATACATATACTGAATTACAAAAAAGGGTGAAAATAAAGGTACCTTTACACGCCGCTACAACAGGATGGATACAATCCGCTACAGGCTACAAATGTAGCTTGTAGCGCCAATATAGCCCATAGTAGCGGCGTGTGAAGACGGGACGTGACAGTCGGCAACAGATAAATCTGTTTCCGAGCACTGCTCGAAAACAGATGGCTACAAAGCCGATTGCAGCGACCTGTATCGGCGTGTAAAGAAGCTACAGAAGGGAACTCTGGACACCCGGCGATGTAGCTGCAATGTAGCTAAGGCGTGACACAGGCTCCGTGTTACCGCGCCCCTTCAGCGATCATTGGAGGAAGCTCCTGCGTTGCGATTGGTTGTCGCTGCACAGGGCGGCATATTTAAGGAGCTGCCCAGTCACACTACACAATTGCTCGAGCGTCATGTATTAATCAGCCTCCTGCGATGCCTGCCCAATCATGATGCTATGGCTTTGTCCTATCAGCGTACGGACGACTCGTAATCCCACAATTGTGGCACGCCTATGTGCTGTCCCTGCTGCACCAGGTACGCCCATATTAGCTGGTTGTAGCGATGTGTAAATGAGGTAAGGTAAGCTACAGATGGCTACTTGAGACACCCGGCGATGTATCTAGCTATAGATGTAGCGTAGCGTAGCGCACCTTGTGGCGGGCGTGTAAAGGAGGTGCGTTTACCGTTTGGGGTGTGCTCGTGCACGTGAAGTAGCGGATTGTATCCATCCTGTTGTAGCGGCGTGTAAAGGTACCTTAACGTAAACACTCTGCTATAATGAAAAATTCCAATCAGCGACAAGTGCAGTCAAAAGAAGTGTCAAAAACTGGGTTTTTAGTTGATACATTTTTGCAAAAAAGTATATTAAACTGCTTCACCTACGCCAAGGTAACCCTGATCAAAGCAGTCCCTAACTGATATATATAAAAACCTGCTCGTATGTGAACATACCTCTATAAACAGGATTCAGACAGGACCTCATCTAGTATGGACTGGCTATGAAGCTAACTTATGTGTGTGCACAGCTCAGAAGGGAGGGGCAGGAGCCTCCCTCTTCCTGCTAGGCAAGAAAAATTACAATGCATGGACAGATTGAGCCATACACACAATGAACGGGTCCGTATACCACGTTCATTAACTACCATAACCTGAATTACGAAAAAGGGTGAAAATAACGCAAACCCTCTGCTATATTAAAAAATTCCAATCAGTGGTAAGTGCTGTCAAAAGAAGTGTCAAAAACTGGTTTAGTTGATATGTTTTACGCACACAATTGAGACTGGGTTGAATACAGAATAGTTGCATACACAATAGAGAATACTCAATAGAGACTGCTGCTGGCTGTATACACAATAGGGACTGCTGATAGCTGTTTACACAATGGACAGTGCTGATAGCTGTATACACAATAGGGATTGCTGATATCTGTATACACAATGGACACTGCTGATATCGTATACACAATGGACACTGCTGATAGCTGTATACACAATGGACACTGCTGATAGCTGTATACACAATGGACACTGCTGATAGATGTATACACAATAGACACTGCTGTGGACTGTATACAGAATGGACACTGCTGATAGCTGTATACAAAATAGACACTTCTGTGGGCTGTATACACATTAGAGATTTTTTCTTGTATACACAGCACTATACTGTGTATACATGTCCACACTATATCATACAGTGTATAGATGACTACTAATACAGCATGTGATGGCGACCTGTATGTACAGTATAGTGCTGTGTACAGACTGACACAGTCAGACAGACACTAAACACAAAGACACACATATGTCATGCTCACCACCACAGGACCTGTGATGATGTAACAAGGAGGGGAGGCATCAGGGGTCACATGATTGGCTCAAGGAGGGATCAAGGATATCATGAAGTTGGTGGGTGGGACGGGATGTGCACCTGTCGATCCTTTTTGGTCTTAGTGGGGCCCTGCTTTGAGGAAATGGCCCCGCTCCCTGCACGTCCATGGCCTTGCCCCCTGCATGTCTGTGGCCCCTACCCATGCTTGTCGGCTTGCCGGGCCCCTGTGCTTCAGCGGGCCCCCAATAGGAATCAGGCCATTTAGTGTGGTTTGCGCCACTAGGGGGTACTGCACCCTGACCAGCGTATATGGTATCCCTGAGGCCAGTGAAAGGAGGTTGATATGTGGCTTTTACCCTGCATCCACACACACTTAGCAGGGGGAGGTTATAAGAGTGGTAGTGGAAGGCAGGAAAGGGGAGTAGAAGTAAAAGAGGAGAAGAAGACGAGAGAGCAGACGAGGAGGACCCTTCAGGGGGATGCACAGAAAGGGCACCCAAAAGAGTGGTGACCCAGACAGAAGGAGGAGACCCTGCGCCAGACCGTACGGTTTATCCGGTCTGGGGGAATCCTAGTCCACAACGGAGAACCAGCTCCGGGAGCGGTACGGGCAAGTTCAATTCTGAGCCACCAACACCAGTTGAACCCAGGAGAGTTTAGCCCTGGGTCGTCTGCAAAATCAATAACAATAAGAGCCAGGACCCGCGTAAAGACACAGAGGTAGCGGCAATCCAGAGAGGGTTCTTACTCACATTAAGCAAAGCAGGACAGGAACAAGGAGGCCACGCCAGGTGTCAAGCCAGCCAGCATCACCACAAACAGGACAGAGAAAGGACAGCTTAGAGGGACACACTCAAAAGCCACATAAAGACACCCCATTCATTGGTCACTACTCAGGCCAGCTACCCGTGACTGTGTGACTGTTAACCTGTTGTTCAACTGCGTTTACCAAGTGACCAGTAAATACCTGTGCAGAGCAAAGAAAGTCTCTCTTGTCTTCTTATGGTTAAACTACAGAGCTGCTACCCGCGGCAACCAGCACAGCAGCAACTCTGCCCTGGGGATCCTGCTCCACCTGCAGGAAGCAAGACCAACTGGCTGCAACACCATCATATCCGGAGGTCTGACGGCGGCGCTTGTGTTATCATCAGAAACTGCAGGTGGCGTCACGAACAATTCAATCCATTTTATTATTTTATTTCAACCCTTTTTCAGTGACCACCAAGGCCACAGACTCGGGTATTGACCACCAGTGACAACACCCCGAATCTACGTCCGAGATCTGAATACCCCTACCTAGGTGAGTCATTAGCCCCTGATGGCGACACTGCTTATAATTCAGCTCTATACCACTGTTCTGAGCAAATATTGCTTATAACCTTATGTGCTTTTATTGTAAATATCGATTATTTTGATATATATACTTCATCACTATGATTATATCTTTTCCCCTCTGTCACTTTTGCTTTCACTAACGATTCTGCTGTAATTCTGTCTAAATGTTTTTTCTCCTCTCCAACCCTCTTATCTGATACTTATATCCTAACACATATCTGTCCACATTAATTCCCACCATAGACTACTTTTCTCTCTCCCTTTGCCTTCACACAAGCCGCTTTGTCCGGGAGTTACCGCTTTGTCCGGGAGTTACCGCTTCTTCTGTTGTGGCAGGATTGGTTGTTTGTCTCCTAGGTAGCGGTCATGTGATCAGTGCCCAAGTATAAGTACTCTCCTTTCTCTATGCCCAGGCGGGAGCGGGGCGGTCTCCTTCAGTGTATTCCACCCACCTCTCAGCTCAGCGGCTAGCCACAAGGTGTTATTGCTCTCTGTTAGCAGGTTTCTATTCGCCCATTCCAAGAGAGATCTTCAATCCATAGAGAGGCTGAGACTGATAATGCAGGCAAAAAATAGGTTAGGACCCAGTAAAGAGACACACCTCGACATGGCTATTGATTTGGCCATATTTAATGAACTAAGTGTCTCCTTTTTTATATTTCCTTAGCTATATAACTGTTCAATATTTAAGATACAATGATTTTTGTATTATAAAACACACTTTTTACCCCCAAATTGGAGGGAACACAGAGGTGCGTCTTACAGTCTGAATCTTGTGGTTTTTTTTAATCTACCGAGGAGGATCTCCATCTGCATCATGTGCCGCCTCTGCGCCATTCTCTGGAAGTCTCAACTCAACCTCTAGCAACCAGTTGCAGCTTGGAAATGAATCCAGGCAAATAGAAAATGGCGGTGCCCACTGTGAACCCCACCATAGCTCCGGTCCTGCTTTGCTCCCACCCAGGGGCGTAACTACAATAGGTGCAGGGGTTGCGATCGCACCCGGGCCCTGCAGCCTAGGGGGCCCCAGAAGTCCCTTTGACCTATAGAAAAAGACGAATACTATTCAAAGATTTGCAATAATTGGGGGCCCCATTGGAGCTTTCCATCGGGGCCCCTGGGTCTGAAGTTACGCCACTGCTCCCATTCTTCTTGGATCCATGAAACCTGCCTCTGCCTCTGGCACCCCAGATAAATCAGACCAATCTCTACTGTCTTTAAGTGGACCTTCAATTAGAAAAAATATTGACATGGTAATGACCCATGTGACCTTTATGGGAAGGATGAAGCCAAGAACCTCCCTCTATGACATCCAGAGCCGGATTAAGACAAGTCAGAGCCCCGGGTTGTAGCCCAGATTGCCCTCATTATAATCTGCCTATGATGACATCCAATGAATAAAGAAGGGGTTAGCCCAGAGCAACCGCCCACTTAAAGACCTCTTTAGAAGGAAAACATTTCCAAAGATTTTATCAATGGAGGATGGGTTACCGTAGGCCAACGGTTGCCCCCACCAGGATCGATAGGACTGTAATGACTTGTCAGTATCACTCATGGAAAATGCTGATTACAGTGGACTATAGCTGAAGGGGATGGTGCTCTCCAGCGAACCACAGTACCATGAGGGTCTTGTCTCACAGACCATCACCAATAACATCTTTTGATTATTTCAATGATATGTCAGAAGATATTTAAAGGGGCAGGCACCTATTTAAAGTCAGTGACTCTGCTTATCTCACCATCTCAGGCGGAATTCATTCTCATTATCTGACACTCGGAATCTACTGTGGGCAGAAGAGAACTCATCTGTAGGTGTAAGAAAGAGTTTTCATTCATCCGTCCGTCATTAGATGTGTGCATGGTTCTCTTATTGTAGCCGTCATGCACTTCTATTTGTTGTGCTCTCATGTGCCAGATAATTTCAGTGACAGGAGCCCGAGGTCTAGAGCGAGTCTGATCAATTATCTGCTGCTCTGCTGGACACCACAGTACGATCTGCAGTGCGAGGACTCTGCGCTCCGCAGCAGCACTTCACATCCGGTGAACATCAAACGTGATAGAAGAACTGACATATTTACATCAATGCCAACTGTGCGGTACTTATCTTAACATATTAAGGCCCTGTGCACACAGTCCGTTTTTATCACATTTTTTGATGCATTTTTTAGTGCAAATCTTATGCCAGCAAAGTCCTTGAGAATCCTGAACTTTTGTGCACGTATCGCTTTATTTCCTTGCACATTTGGTGGCAAAATAAATCTGCAGCATGTCAATTCTTGCAGGGTTTTTGCGTTAGATTTTTCACCCCAAATGCATGGAAAAAAATCTAAAAAAAATAAGGAATAATGTGTCAAAAACTCCATTCACACATGCTGCTGAATAACACGTCTAACTTTTGTAAGATCCTTGCTCGTTGAATAATTTCTTCCTCTGCACCATCTTAAGATGTGAAGTCTACTGCAGCTATTGTACAGTATGAGGGTGAGATGGATTTTTCTTTGATTATTTGCTACCAATGGTTTATTACTTATTTATTTAATGACCTTCAGCTCAATCTTGAGCATGGTGACTTGATAGATGAATGCTCTGTAGGATACTCTATCTTGTGCAGTCTAGATAGGTCCACCAGGGTCTTCTCCAAGTCTACATAGGTTTACCAGGGTCTTCTCCAAGTCTAGATAAGTCTATCAAGGTATTCTTCAAGTCTAGATAGGTCCACAAAGGTCTTCTCCAAGTCTAGATAGGTCCACCAGGGTCTTCACCAAGTCTAGATAGGTCCACCAGGGTCTTCTGCAAGCCTAGATAGGTCCACCAGGGTCTTCTCCAAGTCTACATAGGTGCACCAGGGTCTTCTTCAAGCCTAGATAGGTCCACCAGGGTTTCTACTGCCCATATCTTCATTGTATCAAGCCATCGGGTTGCTCATCTTCCTCTTCACCTTGTTTCCTTCGATTCATCCGACCATGATGTCCTTCAACAGTGATTTCTCTCTTCGTATGATGTATAGACATGTCGTAGCTTGGTAATCCTTGCGTCTAGTGACATGTTGCTTGATTTCTTTGTTCTTGCATCCATGGTATTGATCACATCCTTCTCCAGCTCCCATTTTGAAGGTGTTGATTGTTCTTCTGTCTTCTTTAGGGACATTAAAGCCCCATCCTAGGACCACCTAAAAACACCCCCAAAATACAGTTGAATGCCCTCTGTCAGGGTTTTTTTTACAAAATTCTGTTTTGTGACCGAAATACTGGCAAAATCTGGACTTTTGACATGAATAATATAGAACTTCAAATCCCAAAATTTGTGGCATTGTAGCATCTAGAAGGCGGTTAAGATTAGAAGAAATTACAAGTTCCAGGTTTATCACAAACTGAGCAGTGGGCGCTCACCCAGGACCGCCTTCATGACTCATTGTTGACATCACCCAGGACCGGCCGGTTCATGACACATTGTTGACATCACCCAGGACCTGCCGGTTCATGACTCATTGTTGACATCACCCAGGACCGGCCGGTTCATGACTCATTGTTGACATCACCCAGGACCGGCCGTTCATGACTCATTGTTGACATCACCCAGGACCAGCTGGTTCATGACTCATTGTTGACATCACCCAGGACCTGCCGGTTCATGACTCATTGTTGACATCACCCAGGGCCTGCCGGTTCATGACTCATTGTTGACATCACCCAGGACCTGCCGGTTCATGACTCATTGTTGACATCACCCAGGACGTGCCGGTTCATGATCATTGTTGACATCACCAGACCGCTGGTTCATGACTCATTGTTGACATCACCCAGACCTGCCGTTCATGACTCATTGTTGAACATCACCCAGGACCGGCGTTTATGATATTTATTGAACATCAACCCAGGACCTGCCGGTTCATGACTCATGTTGACATCACCCAGACGGCCGTTCATGACTCATTGTTGACATTCACCCAGACCGCTGTTCATGACTCATTGTTGACATCACCCAGGACGCCGGTTCATGACACATTGTTGACATCACCCAGGACGCCGGTTCATAACTCATTGTTGACATCACAGGACGGCCGTTCATGACTCATTGTTGACATCACCAGACGCGTTCATGACTCATTGTTGACATCACCAGGACCGTCCGATCATGACTCATTTTTGACATCACCAGACCGGCGGCTTCATAACTCATGTTGACATACCCAGACCTGCCGGTTCATGACTCATGTTGACACACCAGGACCGCCGTTCATGACTCTTGTTGACATTGTTGTTACGGTGGATGAGTCGCATGGGTTAACCTAACCCCCATGTGTACTGTGTAACATTCATCCCGGTTCACTAAGCTAAAATTTAATTAGAAATAAAGCGAGCGCTCATACCATCTCAATAAATAAGACGTTCATTTATATTCCGGATATGTTATGCTCTTACCCTGACTCAAATACACTTCATCTCTTGTCAAAGCATAATGTGCCATGAGCAGCTGTTGTAGGGGATTCCAGACTACACATCTAGACTGCTGTTATAGGGGGCTCCAGACTACACATCTAGACTGCTGTTATAGGCGGCTCCAGACTACACATCCAGACTGCTGTTATAGGGGGCTCCATAATACACATCCAGACTGCTGTTATAGGGAGGCTCCAGACTACACATCCAGACTGCTGTTATAGGGGGCTCCAGACTACACATCTAGACTGCTGTTATAGGCAGGCTCCAGATACACATCCAGACTGCTGTTATAGGGGGCTCCATAATACACATCTAGACTGCTGTTATAGGGAGGCTCCAGACTACACATCCAGACTGCTGTTATAGGGGGCTCCAGACTACACATCTAGACTCACCAAGGTCCTGACCACAGGACTTGCGGAGCTTCGTGGACGGGACAGGTAGCATGATTATTTTTATTTTACATTCTTCACTTTTTCTTCACAATGTATGAAACTTGAAGTGAAGCCCACAGCCGTTTGTTTGTTTCGGTGTTCGACGTGTTGTCGAGCATGCGAATTCTCGACACCCGTCGAATTTCGAATCGAATTCAACACGGTGTGTCATCTCTACTCGAGGTGTATCCAGATGAGGGATGGTATTTAGAGCAGCTCATATCCTTCATAAGGCTGACTCCATCAGTAAATCATGGGCTACGGTCGTATCTTGTCATCTAGAATGCTGGGAAATGTACCGCTTTAGTCTCCATCATCCATAACATGACGAGTCTTTCAGAAATGCCTTTCCCTCTCATTATCAAAGCCGCCCTCTCCCGACATCGGTGGACGCGTTTCAAGTCAGTTCTTAATGAATGAGAATGGATTCTGCAGGGCCATAGAAACTCGAGGCCTTCCTTAAAATTGCACATTATTCACAGCCATCATTTATCCGGCACCCAAATAGCTATTGTATTTTCGCTAATGAGCTTGCAAAATATTTGACAAGCAAGCATGTTCCTTCGTATTTGACAGCAGCAGATCATCATGAGCGCAAATTGCCCGCAGCTTCTTTCAGCTAATGGATTTTATCTGGGGTAAACCACAAAGCCGGGAGGAGAATAAAGAGTTATATTTCATTTTCCCATACGTTCGTGCTTGTCAGGACGACCGGTAATCGCGATTTGAGTAAAAATAAAATATTACATTGTCAGGAAGGACAACAGGCAACAAGCCACCCTCATCCAAGGGCTGTAAGGAGTTCAGAACGTAACAAACCCACAGACATAGAAAGAACTATTCTAGGAAGCTCCTTTAATCCTTCCGTAGATACTCTTTTATTCTTTTATTATCCTTCTTCTAAAAGCCATATGTGATGCTAGTCACTACAAAAGCAAGGTTGTTACACGGTCACTACTTACAGGACTAGAAGCAACAGGGAGGTCAGGTAATCCGGGGTCAGTTCCATGCGAGTTTGCAGTATTCAGGGAGTAGACAGAGATGTAGTAATACAACAGTCCAGGGTCAGTTCCAGGAGAGCTCATAGTATTCAAGGAGTAGCTAGAGACATAATCATGCAAGGGTCAGGTTTCCAGGAGATCACAAAGTGGATTCAGGGAGTAAACAGAGGCATATCCGGGTCAAAATACCAGGAGAATAATAACAAGTACAGGAAACAGGCAAAAGAGTAATAAAACAAATGTCTGGGTCAGATAACAGAGATCAGAGCAGACACAGGAATGCAGGACACACAGCACTTCAGAGAGGATGTATAACTGACTGCATTCTGCGAGAGGCTGCTCAGCTAAGTAACAGAGTAATCACAGGGAAGTTGGAATTGAGCAACCCAACCCATCCCAGACCCAGAATGGAGGACTGCTTAGGAGATCAGCATACTGACAGCTCAGCACACCCAGGTAAGAGAAACAGCATAACCACTAGACGTGCTGCGCAGAGGGATCATGACTACAAAACATTGGAACTTTTTTTGCTGACATAGCCGCAAAGACAAGTCAACATGACACCAATCAATTCATCTCTCAATGTAATAGTCTGAAAATGGAAAAATAATTGAAAGTGCACTGAAATGGTGAAATAAGAAATTAAATCCACCATGTTTGTTTGCACGCCGTTCAGTGTGCGGTAAAAATCATGTAACATCTTCAATTTGTCTGAACTGCTGTATTTTACTTGCGATATAATCTTATATTTGCTATTATTTTCACTGCTTCTTAACCCTGTGCTTGAAGGCATGTTAGGTGGTGAAGGCAGTGCCGTCAGTTTCAATACCTGCCCACCAGGGGTCTACGCAAAGCTGGGAGGCTTTTTGGTAGGATGGGTAGAGGAAGTTAGCCCTCAGCTAAGTCCCGAGGTGTGCAGACATGTAGAGCCCTGTCTCTTTCCCTTTGTAGAGGACTTCAGATTCGGCATCCCAAGAGAGACTGTTCGTGACTGTTATGTGACCACCCCAGGGTATGGGATACTCAGAACTGGGCTAACATACAGTTCCGGGGAGTCAGAGGGGTCGAGAGCCGGTGGCCCGGGTGCTGCTGTTAAGGGGGATTCTGGCTTGGTAGGGAGAAGGGATGATGAAAAGGAAAGTTTTTTTGTGACGCCACCCGTGGCTTGTGGCTATTAGTAGCATGCTCAGTACACTGAAACCGGGAAACGATCCTGTTTTTTCCCGGATCCGGCGCCTATAGACCCCCATGTTATAGGCGCCGGATCTCACCGGATCAGTTTCTGTCTGGTTTGTTTTTTTCACCGGAGCCCAAAATTGGAGTAGTCTCTGATGTTGGGGCCGGGAAAAATCAGGACAGAAATGAATCCGGGACTGAACTGGCAGAATTTATGACCAATCTGGGACCATAGGGATACATGGGAGGCAAAAATGGACCCTGTTCTGTCCTTTTCAAAACAGACAGAATAGGATCCCAAAAAACGTGATACTATCCTTTGTCCATTACTTTGCTATCCGCATACCATACAGTCCATATGTATCAGTAGGATAGGGAAAAATACTGCACAGGCTGCATGGGCACGTATGTGCAAGCAAAGTATGGGACCGTGTGATATCCCACATTGCTCTTGTGGGGCGATTAAAAGGGATTGTTCCTTTGAGGTTGTTTTTGCTGTATTATTTTTCCTTATGCATTAGCAATCCTGTACATTTATCATAAATAATAATAATCTTTACTTATACAGCGCCAACATATTCCGCAGCGCCTTACAATTCAGAGCTTCATATATAGTCATGAGTAACAATTATATAAAATACAACAATTAAAGCATAAAAAAAAGAAGGACCCTGCGTACAATGGAGGGGGTTATTTACAGTGATGGTCCAGCCATCTTGAAGAAATGGGGGGTTGGTAAAGGCTGCATGAGTCATCACCAGAAAATCCTTGTAGAGCTTTTGGGATTGGTTGAGTTTGACGGAGAATTATCTTCAGAGAAATAGTGACCTCAATTGGTTGGGCGTGATAGGCCGCCTTAAAAGGATGTGTCTTTAGGGAGTGCCAAATACTATGTAAGTTGTGGATAGTCCTAATTTCTTGAGGTAAAGCATTCCAGAAAGTTGGTGCAGCTCGGGAGAAGTCCTTTTACATTGGTATTCATTTAGCAAATTGAATAGTACTGTATTGGTGAATATTATGTGCAAATTTCAGAAATCCTACATGATATACAGTCCCGAAAACGTCATTGATCAAGGCAGGTGCCTGCTCTGTTTGTCGTAGGGCACCTTTATAGCGTATGACAGGTAGCATATGTTCTGTCAACTAACATATTGTTGAAATGTATAAAAATTAGATATGAAGCTGAAGCAGCATTGTGTGTCTGACAGGCGACTTACAAAAGTAGGAGAGAGAGAAAATGCAATGTATGCTCAGCTGTTCCGAATACCCATTATAACCATAAACCTGTTCAAATACACCTCCAGCCATAATGAAAAATTCCCAGTGCTCCACAATCCAGGTAGAAAGTGATCAAAGTCTTTTTCTTCCAACTACTGATTTTTTTTTCCCGACCTGCCAATTTCTATTCATTTCTAACATGAAGTGTGTGTTACTGCTTGCTTTCCCAGCCTCTGTTTCAGCTGAGTAATACATAAAGCTGTCGTCCATTTAACAATAGTTTCAATTTTTGGAATTTTTGGGGAACTTTTCATTTTTTATTTTAGCATTTTTATTATATTATTTTCACACTTGCAGTTTTTGTCCAGCATTGTAATCTATTCAAAGCCTGATGCTACATGATCAGGCCTTCCTCTATAGACTTACAATGGGGACACAGGCACTTCAGGTGGCATAAGGTTTCAGCCAGATCCTTACAAATGCGTCCCTATTGACCTCCTCCCTGGACGCACAATGCTGCGATCTTGCAGCTCATTAAAAAGCCTGATGATGTCACTGGATACCGCACACTGCACCCAAAAATATAATGGGCTTCAAAGGGCTAGATTTGGCTTTCACACTGAGCATGTCCAGAGCCCCTCCCAACACCCTCCAATTAGGATGTCCTATGTAAAGTACCAGTTCATTTACCAGGGGCCAAGCTAGTATCCATTTTTCTGTGTATAAGGCCAGGGTCACACTGGCGCTGGCATTCCGTCCAGGGAATCCATCAAAAAAGATTCTGGCAGCATTAATGCAGCGTAACCATAATGGAACGCTTCCAATAGAATCCCATGGGGATGGACTCCAGAGCGCATTCAAACGCCGGAATGTAAGTGCCGGAGTTTGAAATCTCACGCTATTTTCAAGCGGACCACATGACGCGGAAGCATTCCATTCCGGTTACGCTGTGTTAATGCTGCCAGAATCTATCTTTTTGACGGATCCCCTGGACGGAATACCAGCACCAGTGTGACCCTGGCCTAATTGCTACTGTGGTTATCCATTTGTCTGCTGATTGCTTGCATGTCTGCCATTTACCATCAGTCTGGTATATCACACAACTCTGCTAGTATCCTGAGTTATGAAAGGGTAGACTATTTTTGTAACTCACCAGTCCTGGCTCCAGCCTTCTCTTTGCTGTAGTTTACACCTAGTTTCTGAAGTTTTTTTTAGCTCCATTGACATCACCAGTAAAGGCCTTTTAAGGCTGATTTGTGCTGTCGGACTATTCAGTACACATGCATTTAGTTAGCATACGTAGTTCAGGAAGAAGTTTTGATTTATCATACATTTCTCTCATCTTGCTAATCATCTCTTCAGTTAATGCTTTCTTGCTTTTCATCTCTGCATTAACATCTTGGCTCAGACCTGCAGTTAACTATTTATCTGCTGTAAGCATAACAAACTCTTCTCTGCTAATACAGATTCTGTTCACACTATTGAAACAGTGCGTAATCTTTTTTGCAAGCAGTATCCAGTTTGCCTGTTTATAATTGCTGCCTGTAGTTAACCACTTGTCTGCTGATTGCTTGCATGTCTGCCAATCTGTTAAATCATACAACTCTGCCATTAACTATCTGTTTGCTGCAAGTGCTAGACAAGACTATACATGTAAAGTTTCTGTATACATTTAAACTCCCGACTCCGTGTCTTCTGGTGTATACTGCTCTATTTGTCTTACTGCCGATCTGTATACCCTGAAATCCTGGCTCTCGCTGATCCGCATACCATCCAGCAAGTTCTGGCAACTGTGCGATTGCCTTCGGTCCTTGTTGCTTACCCTGGTCTTTGGCTTAGTGAACCCACCTAACCAGGTGAGCCCATTACAATTTTTCTATGGGGTACATGGACCAATAAAACACGACCATGATTTTTTCCATTATCTTATATAAATTGTGTTTTCATGTTAGCGCAAGCATTAGCAGTGAGATAAAAATGTTTCTTCCACATTAGTAAATGTTGTTAATCATGTACCGCCCCAGCAGGGAGCCATCTTACTTCACTTTCACCTTGAACATGGCGTTCTCTCTTAATTGCATCACCAAATGAGAATGGACACAATCATCTCATCACGACCTTGATTTAATGCAGTGCTAAATACAATTTATGAGGACAATATTCCAAGTACTGCTACGCTTGTGATGAAATTAGGCCGCCAAACCTTTCAAGTGATTGTAATTGCATCCTATTATATACCAGGATTTAAAACACTTTTAATAGAATATACTTGGCCTGGTGTATTGAGTGCAGCTCATCTAATATCAGTAATGATAGTATAATGTAAGGGTTACATTAGGCTTAGAATAGTGACATTCACTGGGTGCCATACCATTAAATAAGGGCTGAGTACCTTTAGAGTATGTGCATGCAGTGTTTTTCCCAGAAGGTCAAAAACATGCACTTTTGAGGTGGACGACACAAGAGTAACTGCTTTTCTCTAGAATTTTGTAAACATCAAGTGTCTTTCGTTAGCCTTCTTTAGTCGATTCCTGTGTGCTTTTTCGATTCTATTTCCCCGCCATAGTTTTTTGTTGTTTAGTCTTTTCTAAGATGCTTTCTGTCTTAGTCTATGTTTAGGTTTCTCTTAGTCTTTATTGCAGCTGCAGCTTGTGATTATCTCCACCTTCTGCTATAAAATTAGAATAATATTTATTCAATTAGTGCCATTATTTCCACAGCACTTTACATAGGCTAGGGTCACACATAAGCCCTTGGTCCATTTTGGCTCATTTTTGTCATTTTTTTTTTCTAAGTCCAAAAACTGACAGAAAAACGGATTGGATGTAATAAACACCCTGTCCGTTTTTTTCTGGACCTCAAAACATTGCTCTGTCCGTTTTTGAGCCAAAAACGTTGCTAGCAACGTTTTTGCCATTAGTTAAAAAAAAACTCATGCGTTTTTTTAACATGGGGCCCTATGGGAAACGCATGCGTTAACGCATGGCACATATAGGCACCTGCGTTAACGTACATGCGTTTTTAATGAAAAAAAATGAAAAAATGACTAAGTCCAAAAACGTTCAGAGGTGCAGGAGGCTCAAAAAGCACCCAAAAAAAAACGGATTGGTCATGGAAATCACTTCCAAAAACGGACTTCTATGTGTGACCCCAGCCATACTTAAACAACAGTATCTGCCTGCCCCTGGTCTCACTCCATGCTGGATATAGAATTTTTATTCTGATCCAATGTGAAACTCGTTGATGTTAAGCAGTGGTGGTGTTCCTTTAGCAGTAGTGAAGCTTCTACCTGGAGAAGTTCCTGGAGACTCATTATATCTGTTGCCTTACCTGAGTTCCCTGTGTGTTCCTCTTGTGCTGCGGCCATTGTAATCCCCTTAGGGGGATATCTAGGTAAGTCATATATAGGAGCTTAGCATGATATGAGACCAAGGTATCGCCAATCCTGGGGAAAGGGATTAGCCTAAGGACCCCTAGTCTGAGGGGCAGCACAGGTGCACACTGCACCTGCTATATACAGTGCCTTATGAAAGTATTTGGCCCCTTGAACTTTTCAACCTTTTGCCACATTTCAGGCTTCAAACATGAAGATATAAGTTCAAAATTTTCTGTGAAGAATCAACAACAAGTGGGACACAATCGTGAAGTGGAACCAAATTTATTGGATATTTTAAACTTTATTAACAAATAAAAAAAACTTAAAAGTGGGGCGTGCAATATTATTCGGCCCCTTTACTTTCAGTGCAACAAACTCACTCCAGAAGTTCAGGGAGGATCTCTGAATGATCCAATGTTGTCCTAAATGACTGGTAATGATACATAGAATCCACCTGTGTGTAATCAAGTCTCTGTATAAATGCACCTGCTCTGTGATAGTCTCAGGGTTCTATTTCAAGCGCAGAGAGGATCATGAAGACCAAGGAACACACCAGGCAGGTCCGAGATACTGTTGTGACGAAGTTTAAAGCCGGATTTGGATACAAAAAGATTTCCCAAGTTTTAAACATCTCAAGGAGCACTGTGCAGGCGATCATATTGAAATGGAAGGAGTATCAGACCACTGCAAATCTACTAAGACCCGGCCATCCCGCTAAACTTTCATCTCGAAAAAGAAGAAAACTGATCAGAGATGCAGCCAAAAGGCCCATGATCACTCTGGATGAACTGCAGAGATCTACAGCTGAGGTGGGAGAGTCTGTCCATAGGACAATAATCAGTCGTACACTGCACAAATCTGGCCTTTATGGAAGAGTGGCAAGAAGAAAGCCATTTCTCAAAGATATCCATAAAAAGTCTCATTTGAAGTTTGCCACAAACCGCCTGGGAGACACCAAACATGTGAAATAAGGGGCTCTGCTCAGATGAAACCAAAATCAAACTTTTTGGCCACAATGCAAAACGATATGTTTGGCGTAAAGCAACAACTCATCACCCTCAAAACACCATCCCCACTGTCACACATGGTGGGGGCAGCATCATGGTTTGGGCCTGGTTTTCTTCAGCCGGGACAGGGAAGATGGTTAAAATTGATGTGAATATGGACGGAGCCAAACACAGGAAAATTCTGGAAGAAAACCTGCTGGAGTCTGCAAAAGACCTGAGACTGGGATGGAGATTTATCTTCCAACAAGACAATGATCCCAAACATAAAGCAAAATCTACAATGGAAAGGTTAAAAAATAACCGTATCCAGGTGTTAGAATGGGCAAGTCACATCCAGACCTGAATCCAATGGAGAATCTGTGGAAAGAGCTGAAAACTGCTGATGACAAACGCCTCAATCCAACCTCACTGAGCTCCAGCTTTTCTGCAAGAATGGGCAAGAATTTCAGTCTCTCCATGTGCAAAACTGATAGAGACAAACCCCAAGAGACTGCAGCTGTAATCACAGAATAAGGGGGCGCAACAGAGTATTAACTCAAGGGGACGAATAATATCGCACGCCCCACTTTTCAGTTTTTTATTTGTTAAAAAAGTTTGAAATATCCAATAAATTTGGTTCCACCTCACGATTGTGTCCCACTTGTTGTTGATTCTTCACAAAAAAATTAGAATTTATATCTTTATGTTTGAGGCCTGAAATGTGGCAAAAGGTTGAAAGGTTCAAGGGGGCTGAATACTTTCACAAGGCACTGTAAGGGCTGATACTTTCACAAGGCACTGTATATGGGGCCGAATACTTTCACAGCACTGTAACAGTCATGGCATGACAGAGGAGACATATAAAATATCTTTTAATGTAGAAGGATAAAATCTGCTATGAAATCCATAATTAAATCTGCATGTTATTTGGTGGTGTTGCAATTTTTCCATCCCGCTTCGATACGCACTAAGGGTAGGGTTTACACTATTGGAGGTGATGGCTTATTCCACAATATTCCAGCAAAGCACATGAATACAGTTGGAAATATCTCATCCTTGCGATTCTTGCCAAGAAATCTGTCAAAATAGAATTAGCCTTTGGTGCTCTCGTGGTAAATATAAGCCAAAGGATAAACAGCTTGTATTTCATTTGTTTCATCAATGATATATTTTGCTATTGGTTTTGATATACATACAGAGCCATTTTGTCGCCTTTTAAAGCATCGTCTGCGACATTAAAGGAAATATGTTTCTTTCAAGTTTCTATAATTGCATACTAGCAAAACCCTCTCAGCTTTGCAGGAATGTGATAATCTACGTCTTTAATTTACATAATAATAGCCGGCTCTCAGCTCTTCATGTCCTCACAATACGATCCGCTCCTATTGATTAAATGGGCTCCACACTCTTAGACGGCTTTATTTCTTAAAAACAAAAAAATAGCTAGAGCATAAGTTGGTATACATTCAATAGGAGTATATTCACAGACAAGACCCAAGAGAAAACCTCAGAATGAGCATGTACCCTATAATAACGTAAATAAGTCAATAATAGTAGTGCATTTATATAGCATGTGGTACTGGCAGCGGCATAACTACAACAGGTGCAGGGGTTGCAATTGCACCTGAGCCTAAGAGCCTAGGGGGGCCCCAAAAGTCCCTTTGGCCTATAGAATAACACTAATGCTGTTAAAGATTTGCAATAATTGGGGCCTATTGGAGCTTTTGCATCAGGGCCCATGAGCTTCAAGTTACGCCACTGGGTACTTGGTTAACACTGTTTGATCAAAGAGTGTAAAAGCCCATTCCACCTCAACAAGGTGAACCCATCAGGACAGTCCAACTCTAGTATTAAACTTTACATTGTGTCAGTGACATCAATGTGAATAAGGGCAGAGAAGCTCAGTGCTCCGACTACTGGAACCTGCCCATTGGAAGCTATATAGATGAATTGCCTAGCTCAAGAGGTAAGGCCCACACCTCCATATGTATGACCCGTCCCAGGGCTGTGGGGTACCCGGTTCCGGGCATTGGTTCATGGGGGATGTAACTGGGGCCTGTTCCCGGTCCTGTGGCTCTGGAGGTCACTTAAAAAGTCAGGGTAAAATTATAAAAATAAAAGTGATTCATGATGCCACCTACGGTTCCGGTATGGTTACCGGAGCCGCGGGTCAGACATGCAGGATGATGGTAGGGCAGCCAGATGGTTACGCTCCCCGTAGGTGGAGTGGGACCCGGGGCTGTTATAATAGTTTTTACACAGGGAGGCAGCTTACCACATGGAACAGTCACTTGTCCTTTTCACTGCAGCAAGTGTGCAGCTCATCAGGCGTAGGAGTTAGATATTGCAGGACAGTCTATGGAGGGAGCAGGATTTTGGGCCGCAATAACAGTCACACACAGGGTTGATGTTTCTGTACCTTTTACTGATGATTCAGGTATAGTCCAGGGTACAGCAACTGATGTTACAGGCCCGGGTGGTCTGGTAGCAGTTCGGGATCTCCACACCCAGCGAGTTATGAGGCCTGTGCTGTGTCTGTTTGGTCTCCGGCTGTCTGAAGCTAGGCCCTGACCCTGTCTGGTGGTCCTCACTTGTATGGCAGGCGGTGAGAGCCCTGGTGCTGGGCACCGCTGTATCTACTGCGAGTCCCGGGCTCTGCTAATTGGCTGTGCCTCAAGTGCTGCTGTGGCCAGGAGACCTGGAGTCTCCCTGGCCTCTGGTCTTTACTGCTAGTCTGACAGGTCATTTGCAGTCACGGACTTCGGTATCCGGGTTCTGGTGCTGTTTCTTTGGGGAGAACCGGTATGGCTCCACTCCCCCTCACTACTCCTCCTTGCCCCCAACCCTCGCTCTAGGGTCCCTCACTCAGGCTAAGGGCTCTCGCTGGTACGGGCTTAGCAGAGGTCCATCACCAGGATGTCTTCACAGTCGTCCTGGGAACTGCACTCACTAACTCCACCTCCAGGCCTGAATTTATAGGGGACCTTGCCTGAACTCGGTTTGTAGAGCTCCCCCTTCAGGTCTGGAGTGGAAGGTGTTGTGTGCGGGCTTACCTGAGGTGGAGATCCTTCTGTCCCAAGTGTATCTGTGGCAACCGGACCCTGGGGTGCCACATGTACATAGTACAAAAAAATACAGAAAAACAGAATAAAATAAGCCAAAGCATAATTTGGTATATAAGTAATAGGAGCACGTTCACAGCATGGCCATTTCACAGACAAAACCCAAGAGAAAAACACAAAATGAGAATATACCCCCTAATAAAGTAAATCATAATAGTACATGAATATAACATAGAGAACTTGGTTAAGGCTAGGGCCACACTAGCGTTGTGGCGTCTGTCCTGGGGGGGGTCCGCCAAAGAGCAGGATTCCGGCAGCATTACCGTAGTGTAACGCTGCCTTAATGCTTCCAATAGAGTCCTATGGATAACGGACTCCATAGCGCATGCAAACACGACAAGGAGTGTCTTCTCTCTTCCTAGCGCGAGATTTCAAACTACGGCACTTACATGCCGGCGTTTGCATGCACTATGGAGTCTGTCACCGATACGACTCTATTGGCAGAGTAAAGTCAATGTTACACTACAGTAACACTGCGCTAATGCAGGAAGCCTATATAGTGGTACCTGAAATGCCACTGAGGGGTGCCTCCATGAGGGTTATATTTCCCCTACAAGCAATACTTCATAAGCCTCAGCTTTTGGACATGTGAAGGGATTTCTAGGACCCTGGGATGGACACAGACCGCAGACAACTCCAGTGAAAGAACAGTACGTGGTCTCCTTGCTTGTAAATATGGAAAAGTGAATTTTCCAAAAATTAAATATGAATCGAATGTGCAACGTCAAGCTCTAAGGTCGCTAAAGACCCCAGGACATCATAAACCAATTCCAATTTCACTCATTCAGGCATGTCCAACTATTGGATACCATGTGAACTATTTTCCTCCAAACTTCTCTGCTTGTCACAGAATCCTTCAGTTCTCTGGTGTTCATTCCCGTGTCTGCCATGATGGCGTCCAGCCAACGGATCTTAGGTCTTCCGCAACCTCTACCGTACCAAGCATCATGTCCTTCTCCAGGGAATTTACTCTCTTCATATGGCCGAAGTAAGACAGTTTCTGTTTTATGACTTTTCCTACCTAGGACATCTGCAGATTGACGTGTTCTAGAATGGCCTTATTTGTGATCTTGACTGTCAATGGGATTCGTAGGAGTCTCCTCCAGCACCACCGTGCAAAGAAATTGATCTTTCTATGATCACCTTTGTAAAGGTCCACGTCCCACTCCTGTACAGCGTGATTGGTAATGCAATGGCAACATCATAAACTCAAGTAAAAAAGAAAATAAATTCTACTCTCCCGGTCCTCACCTGTTCTGGTTGGTAGCTCCGCATAAGGCCCCTTTCACATCTCTGCGTTTTGCTGCGTTTTGCTGCGTTTTGCTTCATTTGCGTTTTTTCCGCGTTTTTACCGCAAAAAAACGCATGAAAACGCATGCGTTTTGTCACCATTGATTTGAATGGGAACGCATGAAAAACGCATACAAAAACGCATGTCAAAACGCATGTGCGTTTGGTAAACGCAAAACGCATGGTTTTTGCAAACGCAGCCCAAAACGTTGTTTGCCACGTTTTGAGCTGCGTTTGCAAAAACGCATGCGTTTTGCGTTTTACCAAACGCACATGCGTTTTGACATGCGTTTTTGTATGCGTTTTTCATGCGTTCCCATTCAAATCAATGGTGACAAAAACGCATGCGTTTTCATGCGTTTTTTGCGGTAAAAACGCGGAAAAAACGCAAATGAAGCAAAACGCAGCAAAACGCAGCAAACGCAGAGATGTGAAAGGGGCCTAAGTCATCTTTATTCTGGCTTTCACTGGCATTTATAGCACTGACTAGGCCCCTTATGTGCCTTTAATAATACTCATACTGTTACACCCTTGTCTGTAAGGAGAGTAGATATTTCCTTACCTTTGTTCCGCAGAATATCGATAGATAGATAGATGGATATTGGTCACCATGGATGTGCTAAACCCTTGAAATAACTAATCCAAAAAATGTCAGTCCTTCTATAGGCAGTAACAATCTTTATTTTTGTGAATGTATTTGGGAAGATGCCAGTATGTTGCTGTTAAGATGTAAAAGTCGATAAACTAAGGTCATTTTCCTGAGAGAGAATCTCATACACACCATATAATATTTATAAGAGGATTTTGCTTAGACCTTAGGAAAATCGATACTAGAGCATGTCAGGTTACAGCGGAGGACCCTTTGCTCACATTTAGATATGCATGAGGCACTTGATGTGATGTGTATCCCGATAATAGTTTTGACATTAACGCGGCCGTTGAGACCATCGAGGATTCTCTGTTCTTTGCACTTTTGATGGAATCTGTAGGTTAAGTATAAAGACTTGTAGTCCATAAATGATCCACAAAAAGCGCCCACTGGTCAAGACTACAATGTTGTCAAGGTCACATAATATTAACACATGTAGATCTCAGGGTGTTACTTGTGATGACACATCCTATTTCAATGCGTGTCGTGGGTTAATGTTCTTAATTTGGTCAGATGTATTGCTCTGTTGTTTGTTGACTCGTGAGAAGTGGGTCATTGAGACCATCGAGGATTCTCTGTTCTTTGCACTTTTGATGGAATCTATAGGTTAAGTATAAAGACTTGTAGTCCATAAATGATCCACAAAAAGCGCCCTCTGGTCAAGACTACAATGTTGTCAAGGTCACATAATATTAACACATGTAGATGTCAGGGTGTTACTATCTTTCATCCTCCCAGAAAGTTTAGGAATGAGATATACCGTATTCTGCTGGCTCACTGTGCTGCCTATTTCCTTCCTAGTGGGACATTACGACATAGATAGGGATCAACTAGTTCTCCACCATGACAGTTGCACCAGGTCTACCTACTAGCATATACAATGGTGTGAAAGTGTTTACCCGTTCCTGATTTCCTTTGCTTATATTGTATATCACACTTGAATGTTCCAGATCACCAAACAAATGTAAATAGACAACGATAACATAAGTATACACAAAATGCCGTTTATAAGTGAAGGTCTTTATTATTAAGTGTCACACAGCATTTGGGTCCAAACTTGCAGAGTGTCATGGTGGCATCTGGCGTTAATGACTCTATAGACTCCGACACTCTACACTGAGGTTTCTCTCATACTTCTGAGTTGCACAGGAAGGCTCAATCATCGACCTGCTGTGTTCTCATGAGTGGTCGGGCTAGCAGGAGTTAATCTCTGTTAGTCTCCTGATTACTTCTAGGATCACATGTTCTGGGTAACTTATTTCAGTTGCTCCCTGCCTGTTTAAGATGGTGTGATCTGTCTTCCCATAACAACTATAGCTTTGGCAATACTGGGCCTCTTGCTGTTGTGAACCAGTTGCTGGTGATCTTCTGAGTGCTGTTTGATGTGCTGTGGAAATCCTCTCATCATCTGGTTATTTCCTCCCTGCTCTTTGTTTCAGCTTGTACACATAGTGTCTTACACTTTCAATGCGAAATCAATGGTGTTCTATAAATAAATAATAATAATAATAATAATACTTTTGTGTGTATTGCTGTGAGAGATAGTCTTTGGTTTCCCCATTGTTCCCACTCCTGCACCAAACCTTCCCTTGGGTGGGGAAGACGGGGTATTAGATCATGGCAAGCGGGGAGCAGGGCAAGGGTGGTGGCCCAGACATCTTCACCATGAGAGGTATCTCTGGGATAAGAGGCAGCTAGAACCCCCCTAGCCTGAGGGTCAGTCTAGGAGACCTGGTCTCCCTGGTATCCCTTATAACCTTGTGACATTAAGGGAAAAAGAAATCAATATCTACAGGGCCCTGTGCGAAAAAGTGATTGCGCCTTAAACACAATAACAGGTTGGGGCACGCTTAGCAGCAACAACTGCAATCAAGCATTTGTGATTACTGGCAATGTGTCTACTCTTTTACAATGCACTGGAGGAATTTTGACCACTCATCTTTGCTGGATTGTTGTAATTCAGCCACAATGGAGACTAGTTGGACAGGTGAGTCCACAGGGGTTCTCCCTGCTTGCTGTTTTGTAGTGGCAGGTGTCACTTGGGATAAAAGCCAAACCAGAATCTCTATTTGCAGACTTGTGTTTTGGGGAATTTGCCCCTAATCAGCAAAAATCAAGAGATCTGATCTCACTGCATTAGAGATTTAGACTGGGGTCTAAGTGGTGGAGAGTAACATGCCTGATGTGCATGTATATGGAGCATTGCATGACTTATAAGTCTCCTTACACTAGCACCTCAGGCATGTTACTCTCCACCACTTAGACCCCAGTCTAAACCTCTAATGCAGCCAGATCAGATCTCTCGATTTGCACTGATGAGGGGCAAACACCCCAAAACACGAGTCTGCAAATAGAGATTCTGGTTTGGCTTTTATCCTAAGTCATATGTCAAAGTTCATTAATAGGTCGATCTTGCCTTTTAGGATTGCTACTTCCAATAGGTGGCACTAAAATTGAAGTTCTCTTCCTTTCTGAAGGGGCAATTTGTACATTATATTTTATTTCATATTCCACTTTGAGAAAACTAAGCAGAAAAATTGTTCCATTAAGTTACTGAGGATTAAGTTGTTAGAACAATTTGGAAAGTAAGCCCTCCACTTAAAAAGCCAAAGCACCGCAACTTACAAGACTTCAATGAAAGGTTCACATCTGAATTATTTCATTGTCAGAAATACATTTCTCACTTGTAAAGTTTGAATTGGAGAAGAAAAAAGGTTACCGGCAAATGACTAAAAATGAAGCATATTGCACTATTACCTGAAAGTGAGATCATTAGTGCTTATTCTTACGGTAATTATCCAACTTAAACTGATGGTAATCAGCAGCCGCACACTCATGAATTACAGTTTCCTTTAATTATTGTGTTTGCAGACTTTTCTTTTATATATTGTATGATAACATTAATTATTTAGTTCAATTAAAATATTTGCTTACAAGATTAAATGAGAATGTAGTTAAAATGTGTCAGTAACAGATGGATGCATTGCCAGAGATAAGAAGGGTAGCACTGTCTACAAATAATCTCTAATCCACTGCATAGGTGGGAAAAGTTGTCTTCTGCCTCCTGAATTTAAAACACACTATGAATATGATTTACTCAAGACTTGGGCTGCAGGTTCACTGAGGTATCAGGTTACAGCTACCTATGAAGTACATGGAGAGGGGAAGAAGGTTGATGAAATAAATGACACACCCCTGCAGGGCCTTAGGATACTCGGAACTGATCTTTGAGGCTTCATCACGATGATCACAGGGATCGAGACCCGCTCCGTGACCCTGGCGGTGTCATTAAAAGTTCGATGTGGGTGGCTCTCTTTCTTAGGGAAGGACGTCTGGCATGGAGGGTTCATTCTGGGAAGAAATGACTGGACCTGGGGATACTTGTATTTTTACGTGAAGCCACCCGCAGATTGCGGCTATAGAGGGCTGCCGCTGCACGACAGTTCTCCTAGGGGTCGATGGGTGGGAGGCAGCAATGTCATTAAGCCCTCTACGGGTAGGGCTGACCCCTAAGGCAGCTAGAGGTACCTGAGTGATTGGTAGTTATGTTTCTGGTGCTTTTGAAGCGTTAAGAAGTTCACAGACACAGCGGGGTGCAGTCTTCAGGTCTTTTACTCACAGCTTCTGTACACCAACCCGCTGAGCACTGGGTTCTCGGAGGCAGGGATCCAGCTACTCCCGGGTAGTAAGATGGTATGTAACCAGCACCCCTTCTCTCAGCCTCTTTACACTGCACTTGCCTCGTCCTGCCTTGCGCCTCGCCACACAGAGCCTGAGCCAGTGACTGTGGTCTTTTACTTAGGGGTAAACCTGCAGTGTCTCCCCTTAGCCCTATGGTTGCCACCTTTTCAGCAGATGTGCGCAGAAGTCGACTGTATTCCCATAGAGGCACCACAGCCCCCAGGTTGCTAGTTGAGCCTGGTCTGTATTCTCCACTACTCTTGGGGTTCTCGTGCCCCTGTTCTTAGGCCTGTCCCTCCACTTGCCTGCGCCTGACAATGGATTTGAGCCCCATCGGGTGGATTGCTCACTTCCTGTGTCTCTAGGACCCTCTCTTCCCCCTGGAGCCACCTAGGGGTTGTTTCTGCTCCTCGGTCTGGCCTTAGGATGAGCTCCCACTTGCTCCAGTCCTCTTGGACACTTAAGTTCTTTCTTCTTGTAACAGGCGTTCTTGCTCTCGCTTCCCTCCAACTCGACCCCTGTTGTTCAACGGTCTCTCCTCAGCTGTCCTACCACCTCTCCTCAGCTGGTCACTACTCTCTAACTCAACTGTATCTCCTTCTTTCTGATCTTTCCTGCTCTATTTATATCCCATGTCTTGAGTCCCACATCATCTACGTGTGTACATCCTGACCTCACGCCTTTCCATGTGCTCCCTCTAACTACTTCCTCTCCACCCAACCTCACTACAATGGTTCCTAGTGCGTGGACTGAGTGTCCTGGTACCGGTCTGTACCCCTCTCACCCATGAATGGGATACTACACCCTAACAGGGATGCAGTACCTCTGTGGTGACTGGATCCGCAGGGGCACCACATGAAGCAAAGTGAGCAAGAGAAGAAAAGAAATGGTGCTGCAGCTAAGTATTTTATTTCACCCCATTGCTGTCATCACAGCTACACTGATCAATACTGCTTGCTGTATAATGTCCTTCATGCTGCTACTGAACATGTTTTACATAGCGTAGAGGCAGGAGAGCAGAAATTTCTCATGTTTGTGTGTATTATGTATCCAAAAAATAGCACCTACTCTCCATCCACTAGCTGAGAGACAACTGAAATGATTAGAGATAGAGTCTGCATAGGGAAAACTGATGAAAAAAAAGCAGCAATCAAGTTATATAATAACTAATGTGGAAAAAAGGAGATGCTGTAGAATTCTGCTGGAGGCCAAGGAACACTACAGGAGGGGTAGAGTTTAACAAACCTTTGTTTGAGCCTCATGCACACACCACAACGCGTTTCGACGGTATGGAGACCGTCTTCATCAGGTGGTCCGATGACGCTGAGCGGGTAGCCCCGCCCAGCCAGGTCCTTTCAGCATCCGGAGCTAGATGCCACACATTGGGGGATCTCAGGACAGGTAAGGATCGATTTATTTATTTTTTTTTAAGCCTTGCTTTGGCTTAAATTTCACTTCTGCAATGTATATATACATTGCGAAAGTGAAATTACCCCGCACAGCTCATTCTGTGTTCGGATCCGTGATAATCACGGACCCGGACACAGAATAAGTCACCCCCTGTGTTGTCCGTTCCTGTCCGTGGGATCCTACATAAAGTAGGATCCCACGGACAGGAAAAAAAACGCAGTGTGAACCCAGCCTTAGGCAGAGACCAGTGTTGTTTTTACTCTGTTTTCTCTTTTGCCTTGCCTACACCTTCCTTTTGTTTTCTGTTAAGTTTGTAGACGTTAACCCTTGCTTACATTTATTATTTCTCCTTTGTCCACTTGTGCAGGTGATTTATATTTTCTCACCTTAAGCTTCTATCTACCACTGCACTTAGTTGTGTGTAGCGACTTCCCGTCTGGTTCCTAAGGAGGAATGATAAACAGCTTGATGGCCTTTTAGGGAGGCAGGTCCGGGCTGTGGTTTCTAGTTGTGTGGCTAGCAGGGCTGTGGAGTCGGAGCACATTTTGGTGGAGTTGGATTCGGAGTTTGTAGAAAATGGACTGACTCCAACTTCTAAAATATATACTAAATTGGGTACAGTAGTTCAATGCAGAATGTACTGAATATTATGAATTATTATGTTTTATCTAAATAGCTTGATTATTGCATCATAATAATGATTAAAAAGCCTGATATTACCATTGTACTACAGCAAATTAAGCATGAGCCATGTATGAAGGAGTCGGAGTTCAAATTAGGGAAATTGAAGAGTCGGAGTCAGTAGTTCCGCTTACCACTCCACAGCCCTGGTGGCTAGGGACATCTAGTCTGTACAGGAACCACTAGGGTGCGGCTTCAGTGGTTTAGGCTTTATTTCTCCCTGTACCTATGTGAGTTGATATATGTATAACAGTTACCCTTCTTTAGCTATACTTTAAGGGAAAATCTTTAACATTACTTCTCACTTACTTTTGGCTGGGCAGTTCTTATTTTCAACTTGTCTCTGCCTAAAACTTGAAACTCTATATTTTTTTTTGCATGCTACGTAATTGCGTTAATTCGTGGCCACATATATGGATATCACAATGTGTTCCCGAGCAAAATTAAGATGTGACATCTTATGGGAATGAAAAGAAAATAATCCCAAATGCCAGTGCAATTATCGGCCATGTAAAGGTCAGTGCACATTACTAACACAATGGTGTACTGAGCACTGCACGTGTACGATAACATGTCACAGCCCACAGCTGCGGGAGGACAGTGATACTCAATTATCAGCCACTACTGTGCGCTGTGGAAGTTACATTTAATAAACTGGAAGTTGGCTATTTTTATGAATTGGCTAGGTGCTTAATCATGCAGTCAGAGACCTGGGGTAACGCTTGGACTTCATGGGAACTTGTGCAACAGGTATGATCAGTTTTATATCCCTTAGTGTATGTTCACACTGAGTATTTTCAAATTACTTTTGATGCAAATTCATAATCCATATGTTATAGGTTTCATAATTCACGTGAATGCTTGCAACTTTTTAAGGCATGGACAAATTAAGTTTGCGGGACAGATATTGCAACCCACCATTTTAGTCTAAATTGGATCTAATGTCTCCACTCCCACACTACCTCCTCACCCCATCCCCTCTCTGTTGGGGCCCCTCAAGGCTCTGTTCTGGGACCCCTTCATTTTTCCATCTATAACCTTGGCCTAGGACAACTCAAAGTCCATGGATTCCAGTATCACCTGTACACTGACGACACTCAAATCTACCTTTCTGGCCCTGATGTCACCTCTCTGCTGTCAGAATCCCAGAGTGTCTATCAGTCATATCCTCCTCCTTCTCCTCTCGCTTTCTTAAACTAAATGTATATAAAACTGAACTCATCATCTTTCCCCCATCTCCACACCTTCCTTACCTGATCTATCTATCTATCACAATAAATGACATCACCCTTTGCCCTGTACCTGAAGTCCGCTGCCTCGGAGTAACCCTTGACTCTGCCTTATCCTTCAAACCACACATCCTAGCCCTTGCCATCTCATGCCGCCTCCAACTCAAAAATATTTCCAGAATCCGTCCCTTCCTCAACCCTCAATCTACTAAACTACTAGTGCATGCCCTCATCATCTCCTGTCTTGACTACTGCAACCTCTTTCTCTGTGGCCTCCCTGCAAACACTCTTGCACCTCTCCAATCTGTCCTTAACTCTGCTGCCGACTAATCTATCTCTCTCCTCACTGCTCTTCCATTTCACCCCTCTGCAAATCCCTCCACTGGCTCTCAATTCCCCAGCGTATTCAATTCAAACTTCTAACATTGACTTACAAAGCGCCCACAATCCGTCCCCACATATATCTCTGAACTAATCTCCCGATATCATCCAACTCGTAATCTTCAATCCCCCAAGACCTCCTTCTTTCCTCCACAGTTGTATGTTCCTCATCTAACCGCCTGCAAAGCTTCACCCGAGCATTCCCCATCCTCTGGAATTCTGCACCCCAACAGGTTCAACTGTCCCCCACACTCGGAACCTTCAAGCAGAACCTGAAAACCATCTCTTCAGAACAGCCTACAACCTGCAATGACCACAGCGCTACCTCACCACCACTGGACCCGGCGCTCCTCACCACCCACCACACAGCAGACCCAACCTACTGTCTCCCTCCCTATTGCCCAACAAAGGTAGGGTCCTCTCTCCCCTCTGTATTGTCTGTCACTTAGTTTGTTCATTGTATTTTTAATTTGTTTGTATGTAACCCTTTCTCATGTACAGTGGCATAGAATCAATGGTGCTCTATAAATAAATAATAATAATAGTTTATAAATCAAATCTTCTTCTAATAATTATATATTACATCTAAATCCATACTTGCTTTTTCCATGTCTGCTTCTGTCACTGGATTCTGTTTAGCATTCTGGGACTTGTGGTACCATTTAGGTAGGGAGTTTGTGGCTCAATTTCTTAACATTGTTGCCTCATTAACTCTCAGGTGAGTTGCACCCTCAGCTTCCAGTTGCCAGTTGTTAGGTGTCACTGACTGTGGTTAACTACTCGGCACTGCTGAGACTTACTTAGTTTGCTATTCCTATCGTGGACCTCAGCTTGTGTTTAGACTTCACTAACGTCATTCAAATTTGCCCCTGACCCTTCTCTCTTGGTACTACTTTGGCTGGACATTTTATGGATCTAGGTTGCCTCTTCCCTCTTCTACATTCAACACTGATTTGGTTTTGCAAAGTTATCTTTTGCCAGCCAACTCCACCAACCTTGTGGATTCAACCTTGTGTGTGTAAGTCCAGACCCCAGTATAGGGGTTAAAGGGTGAAGGCCAAGGATTCTCTGGGTCCTGCTAGATGGAGGGCCTTCAGTTGAAGTCCTTTAAGAACTGTCAGGACATGCTCTTTTGTATTATACCTATTATACCTTTGTAGTAGAATTTGTAAGGTTTATAGTCAGAAAGGCTCAAAATTAGCATTAGCATCAGGTCACTGATGTTTCAAGAGACTTTGCTTAAATATTTAAGTTCTTCAATAGTACAAATGAATATTAATTTTTTTTTTGTAAAATATCCAAACAGAAAAATCTGCTTCTTTTTCAATTTAAGCTATTTTCTCCTACCCCTGTCTCCTGAATTTAACATCGCTGCCTATTGAAGTCTATAGAGAAGGAAAGGAGGGTGGAGCACTTGAGGCGGTCGACAGGGTATGGGGTACTCAGATACCGGGACTGATGACTACTTGGATGGGGGATCACAGCTGGTCGGTTCCCGGTTCCATGCCCTGGACCTTCAGTGACGGGGATGGTGGGGGATGATGATGATGGATGGGGAATGGTAACATGACGCCACCTGTGGTACCTGGTAATTTAGATACCAGCGCTGCAGGCTACCCGCTGAAAGTGATGTGATGCAGCTTGGGTGTTACAGCTCCCCACAGGTGGAGCTTTACCTCAGGGCGGCGGGTATGGATGAGGGGAGTCTAGTAGTGTCTCTTCGGTGAATGCTGTGGGCAGCGGTGGTGAAACAGGCACACAATAGTCTTTGTTTTGGTACCTTTTACTGATGTTCGGTAACAGGTACAGTCCAGGAGAGTAACCAGATCCTCGGTTCAAGTTGGGATTTTTACCTTGGAGAACTGTGAGGCCTCCTCTGTCACTGTGTACGGTGTTTGGGGTAAGCTCCGCCTATAACTGAACTCGCCGCTCCTTCTCCCTCTCAGGGTGTTACTCTGTAACCGACTATGAGGACCTCCTGTGGGAACCCCTATTCTCCGTTTGGGCCCCTGGTCCTGTGCTTGGTCAGGTTTGAGTGTCTCTTACTTTGTTACCTTAGGGGGATTAGTTCTTCTGGTCCTTCCGGGTTTCCTGCTGCAATGAATGCTTAGCAGTGTCGGACTCCGGTGTCCAGGTGAGCTAAAGGGAAACTTGGTCTGTTCCCTTCATTAATTCCCTGCTACTCCTTCACTGGCCTCTGACCCTCTCCCTAGGGTGTAGCACAGCAGGTCAGTGTTCTCTGTTCCTGGGCCTGGCTTGATCCCAGCGACCAGCTCCTTCACTCTGCTCTCTTCTCTGCTCACTGGACTAACTGAAACTAACCGACTCCTCCCCTCAGGCCTGGATCTTTTATAGGGGAACTGGCTGAAGGCAGCCAGGAGAGCTCCCCCTCCAGGTCTGGGGTGGAAGGTGTTGTGTGCTGTGTGTACCAAAGTGTAAATCCCTCCTTGCACCGGTGGGTCCTGTGGTAATCCCCGGCAGGGGTGCCACACACTCAGCAAAGTAAGAGAAGATCAATTCATTCTGCAGCTTCTAATAAGTGTTTTATCTCAATATCATGTTCATTACTGCTCTATAATATCCACCATGTTGCTCCTGCTTCTGAATATTTGCTACTGTGGCACCCAAGGAGTCCGGTTGCCACAGAGGCCTGCCTCCCTCACAGGGGTGATGTCATGCCTGGAAGCAAGACGGCTCCCCTAGTCAGGTAACACCAGCTTCCAACACTTGTCCTGATTCCAGACCAGAAGAGGGAGCTGTGAACCCGGTTTTAGGGAGCTTCCCTATAAATTCTGGCCTGGGGGAGAGGTTAGGCAGAAAGTCAGACAACGTTTGAGAGAACAGGAAGAGTGCAGACGTCCTGGGGTCTGGAGCCGGAGGAGCTCGTCCCAGGACAGTTGAGACTAGTGACAGAGAGGAGTCGAGGATAACCTGGGGAGTGGAGCCATGACTGGGCTTGCTCCAGAGGAGAGCTCTAGGAACCAGACACCGGAGTCCATGGTTGTTTGGGTACTGAAGTCCCGGCAGTCAAATCTGGAGGGCAGAGGATTGCAAATCCCCTGACCCTACTCAACACCCGATGGCACAGCAGCATAGCAGAGCCCAGAGCTGCCACTAAGGAGTGACACCTGGAAAGGGTTCAAGCCGCCTGCCATACGTGTAATGGACTAGATACACAGGATGAGGGCCATGGCATAGCTTTAGGCAGCAAGTTCCAAGTAGCACCATGCAGACGGAAGGTCTCTACAACCACCTGGCTATGTGGATCTCCAATTGCTTGCCGGCTGCCGGAACCCCCATTACCATATGTAATAGTGCCCTGGACTGTACCTGCAAACACCAAGTAATGATAAAGGAAAGTTCCATCGTCGTGTCCTGCCGTTATTTACCGTGCCCTCAGTCTTGCACCCCATTGATCCTATTACCAGCATAGACTGTGTAAACTACCCTGGGCCCTTGCTCTACCCGTGGAGAGCAGAACTAACTAAGCTGCATTACCATCGGCCCCAGAGGATCTGACTGCAGCGCCGACCATTCATCCCCATTGCTGAAACCCACGGGTGGCGTCACATTAACGCCCATACAATATTCCCCTTTTATTGACACAAACAGGGCCACGGAACTGGGTCACCACCCCATGACCTCCACAAAGAACTCCCGACTAGGTTCCGAGTACACCACGGTCCTGGTGGGCATGTCACTATATAGAGGAGAGAAGGAATCCCTAATGTCTGTTAGCACTGTGCATGGAAGACATCATAGCAGCTGGTCTTCACCTACAAGCTCAGAGACAACTGAAAAGTAGGGAGAAGCTTGCAAAGGAGAAAATAGGTGTGAAATGCTAGATACAAGTAAGAAATAGTTAATATTTCCTTAATATATACTTTGATTACTCTGAAAAGTTACCAGAAACTTAAGTTAAGCTTTAAAATTACTTTTTATAAGGCAGGCAGGACAAGTGAGCATTACTATTTAAAATTGATATGGTAATTGTAAGGCTTACATTTTGTGTTGTTGCCCCAGAATGTCCATTGTACTGATCATGAAAAATTAGCTTAGAGAATTTATTTTAAAGGGGTTGTCCATTAGTTTGATAACTGATTCTTAGGATCAGTTCAAGGAGCTGATCTGCAGTTTTCAGGAGCAGCTATTAAACAATATGGCAAAGCGGTGGCGTGTCACTCAATACACTGTTTACATCCTAGTGCAACTGGTAAAAAGTGATCATTAGGATGCGGGACCCCCACAAATTTGGTACTGATGACTTATCCTAAGGATCTGTCATTTCACATCCCCCCTGAAGACACCAAGTATATGTGTGATGATGCATTCTGTTTTATATGATGATTTTGCCCAGTGTTTCTTGTTTTATTTCTCCCTTGTAGGCTGTGGTGTCATGGATTTAGGGAAGACATTGTTAATACCAGCCATGAGTGGGAGAGTTACATAGCACCAACAGGAGACTAGATCCTGGTTCAAGTACACTGAGAAGTGTAAAAAGAAGAGTGAAAGACCAGGCTGAGCAAGATGGAGGGATAGCGGTCTCAGGAGGAGTATGTAACGGGTACTAGGGGGTAAAGGATGGCAAGCAAGTGGAGGACTGAAAGGGAAGCTTGAAAAGTCAGAAACAGTGTCGGTCAGCTGAAAAGGGATCCCATAGTGAGAAGTGAATACCCAGCTGAGCACGCCAGTGACAAATGCTATCGGCACTAGAGGCAGCCCTTATAAAGAATTAAAGTATAACTTGGGGTATGCCAATTGTCACTTCAGTGAGGAAGTAGACAAACTCTAATGCCACCTAATAAATGTAACAATCCTAAAAGTCATAATTGACTCTTTAACAAGACTTTTAATTTGACTCAGGATTTGTGCAAGATCAGAACCCCCAAACTGCAGACGCTGCATTTCGTGGTGATTGTATCAAAGCCATAATGACACATCTGGACCCGTGTGGCTATATATTTGGAAGGATGCCGGCCGTACAAGTTTCACTCTTTGCATTTATTATCCTGTGACCACAAATAAGACTGTTTGTTACCCTAGGGAAGGAGACGGTATATTGTAATATATGGGATGAAGAAAGTGTTGCTTGTTACTCCCTTGTTTGCAAGTTTGACTTTATAAAAACAATCTGTTTTTAAAACCTTGTCTGGTCGCCTTATTGTGAGAAGCAAGGGAACTAGCATTGTGCAATGTGGAACCGGCATCGCACAACGTGGAACCGGCATCTCACAACGTGAACCGGCATTTCACAACGTGGAACCGGCATCGCACAACATGGAACCTGCATCACACAACGTGGAACCGGCATCGCACAATATGGAGCTAGCATCGCACAAAGTGGAACCGACATTGCACAACATGGAATTGGCATCGCACAACGTGGAATTGGCATCGCACAATGTGGAATTGGCATTGCACAACGTGGAATCCGCATTACACAATGTGGAACCAGCATCGCACAACGTGGAACCGGCATTGCACAACGTGGAACCGCATCGCACAACGTGGAATTGGCATTGCACAACGTGGAATTGGCATCACACAACGAGGAATTGGCATCGCACAACGTGGAACTGGCATCGCACAACGAGGAATTGGCATCGCACAACGTGGAATCCGCATTACACAATGTGGAACCAGCATCGCACAACGTGGAACCGGCATTGCACAACGTGGAACCGGCATCGCACAACGTGGAATTGGCATTGCACAACGTGGAATTGGCATCACACAACGAGGAATTGGCATCGCACAACGTGGAACCGGCATTGCACAACGTGGAACCGGCATCGCACAACGTGGAATTGGCATTGCACAACGTGGAATTGCATCACACAACGAGGAATTGGCATCGCACAACGTGGAACTGGCATCGCACAACGTGGAATTGGCATCGCACAACGTGCATCAGGATGGACTGTGCAGTTCTCAGATTCTGAAACACTGGAGCCAGCTCACACATACAACCCTCATGTAACGTGCCTGGGCATGATAGAAGACGAGTTCATCACCCATGACTACCGCCTCGGGCCACATTTCAATCAAATAGGTCATCAATATTTAAATAGTGAAAAAACCCTTTAAAGAAACCCACAAACATAGCTACAAACATATGATGTATGTAACCGTGGTAAATGACTTGATGTAGATGGATTCGGCATTCATATGTCCTTAGGGTGATGGAGTCGATGCAGAATACTTTCTTTCTGCTTCCAGTGACCAGAAGGTCACAGCAATTTGTTTTATTTCATGGTAAATTAACTTCCTGCTCTGGCACAATATAACCTGGAAGAGAGATTTAATTTAATGTACCTGCACACTTCTCCATCTGCTCATCTGTCTAAAATAAACCTACAAAAACAGCAGCTTGTGAAAAGTGACATTCAGGGAGAAGAGCGTCATACATTTCTCTAATGTTTCCCACAACTAAAAGGCAATTACAAATTTTCTTATTGCCAGAAATCATTTGCATGACATTATTGTTACGGCACAATCGATATAGTCTGACTAATAAGAACACTAATAAGAACAACACAATATGAGGGTGGAATGAAACGTAATGCCTCTACCTTCATAACTCCTCAGCAGATGGCAGCACTGCTATGCAGCAGTACTAGACTGTTCAGTAGACTCTCCTCTACAACTTCACTGTTATCCGGCAGGTACTGGACTGTTAAGTAGACTCTCCTCTACAACTTCACTGTTATCCGGCAGGTACTGGACTGTTAAGTAGACTCTCCTCTACTTTTCCAGTTTTAGGGAAGCCTTATCAACGAAGGATTGTGTTCTTACAGTGTTAAGAATGGAACCTTGCACAGACAATCGGTCAATGCATTTTAACATACTATCATTGAATTCTTGACAGCAGAAGGAATTGATCATTGTGTTGTTGTGAGCACTGTGCATCAGTACAGGGCAACTTTAACGACTGAAGCTCACCACCATATGGCATCCTCCATACAGGTCAGATTTGGCGCCGTGTGACTTCCATCTGTTCCCGATAATGAAAGAAGATCTGCGGGGACATCACTATGCATCTAATGAAGAAACTGAGAGAACTGTGAGAGAACTGTCAGGGCATCCTGTGGCTGGAGTATAGTGACAGTGCGCAGGAGCCAGAAACTGAAAGGAGAGATGACATAGAGGGGGGAGGATTTGGCTTACAGCCGAAAGTCATGCCCACAGAGGAGGGAAAAAACAACCCCAAATAGTGATGCAGTGCTGCACACATCAGTCATCTGCTGCCCTGTTTTCCAGGAGTTTTATTACACTTTTCTCTGCAAGCAAACATAGAATAATTCAAGTAAAGGTCTGATTGCATTCAGCATCCCAGTACCTGTAAGGCTCTGGCTTCACTTCATAGCCCTAAATCCTGTAGTTGGTTCCCTTTAAGTAATGTTAAAAAATGCGGAAAAGTTCATGGGGCATGAATACTTTTTCAAGTTACTGTATGATTGTAGAACCTAATGGATGGGAAGGGGGCTCACACACAATTATAGAACAGGGCCCTTTAATGGCAGTGTCCAAAATCTTGTAAAACGTACATTTTAAGGAGATCACACATACAGCACGACTTTCTTATACTTTATGGTACATCAAACATTAAAATCAAAATGGGATTAAACAATCTTGTATCAGACGTCTTCTCCTCCTGTCGCTCCGCGGCTCATGTTTTTTGATGACAAACACTGAAAATACGCTAAAACCCCTGACAAACCCAAGACATGAAAGCTCTGCTCTGTGGCTGACGAAGAAAGGTTCGGCTTTTTGTTAAAACTGCAAGAAAATTACTGCTATTTTCCAAAAACGTCTTTGTAGCAGCGAGTAAATGTAATATCCCAGAACAAATGAATGGATGCAACATTTCTTGTTTGGTTCCAAAGACAAATAATTACATCTCATCTTCTGCTGCTCCAGATAAAGAATAGATTTGACTAACCTCTTACATATACATCTTATTCATACAATGAACAGTAAGAAAGGGGAAAGGGTAAACACGCCCCGCACTGACAACCACTCAGTATTAGTCAGTGTAGGGTGAGGTTACAGCCAGCGCTCTCCATACCTCGTAGTGGTGACTTTACCCACATCGGTGCAGCCCCAATGACTGAAACCAGAACAATATTGGGAGGATTACATTTAATTTCCTTCCAGCAGCGAGGTTTAAAGGGGAACTCCATGAAGAGAAAACGTTTTAGTAGAGTTACTGGATCTGTAGATCGCTTATAATTAAATAAAATCATACCTGCTTTTTATGGGACATAACATTTCAGCCTGAGAGCTTCATACAGCAGCAGAGAGCAGGAGGTGTGTCAGGGGCGTGAATGCTGGGAGCTTCAGGATCATCATACATTCCAGTGAGGAGTGATGATGATGATGACCCATTGAAAGTTGGAGGGATAGGAAGCTACCATGTTCCTATGGGTGAGGGAAGACCATGCAGAGCTGAATCGATCAGTGTAGTTCTCTGCCTGTGCTCCTAACCTCACAATAACAGTACACATTATGCATCATCATACAGGAAAGGATCACAGCATGTATTTCTATCTGCTTGGTGACATGACTGCTATTGCAAGCCTGGACCCCTTGTCAGATAGGATGGTATATCAGGATGGTATATCAGGGACAGGATTGTAGGATGAGCATGGAGCCGACAGCCACGCCCCATCCCTATACAGGAGTGTGAGGGCACTGAAATGTCGGCTGATCCTGCAGCTCCCAGCATCCACGCCTCCGACACACCTCCTGCTTTCTGCTCCTATATGAAGCTGCCAGGCTGAAAATTCTCTGTCTCAGAGGGGGGGGGGGGGGGGTCAGAGCTGAGGAGCAGGTATGATTTTATTGATTTGTAAGAAATCTATAGATCCTAGCAGGGCCTGCTCTAGATTTTTGTGGGGCCCGGACAAAAGAGTCTCAATGGACCGCTTTTACACTCCACCCCCGCCCCTCCCCACTCCTGCACATTTGCACCCTAAGCTGCACCCCAGGTACAGAAAGGAGAAAATAAATAATTTCTTCCTATTAAATGAGGCTTCCCTGACGGTGTACAAGGGAGGGGTCATTAGCGCTAATTTTAATGTAGTAGGGTAGAATATGGAGGAAATAATTGTATAGTTAGTGTCTTTCTGCAAATTATATATTACACACAGCTCTTCTACTTTCCCATAGACATAGAGGGCTTTGCTACATCCACGTGTAGACACACAGCTCTGCTACATGCACACTACACATAGTACACACACACACAGCTCTACTATATGAACATACAGATACACACAGCGCTGGTACATGCCCAATACATGCACAAACATAGAAACACACAGCACTAGTACATGCCCAATACATGCACAGACACACGCAGCTCTGCTACATGCACACTACACATACAGATACATACACGGCTCTGCTACATGGACACTACATACCCAGCTCTACTACATAATAATAATAAATAATAAAGCTTTATTTATATAGCGCCAACATATTCCGCAGCGCTTTACAATGTAGGGTTAGAGTATAGAAAATATAATACAGTAAGTAATTACAGTAGAGAACAAATAAAGTACAATAATTGGATACAAAACAATAGGCATAGAATCAATGTAGAAAAAAAAATACAATAAATAAAGCAAGAAATGAAGGTGACCCTGCTCAAAAGAGCTTACAATCTACAACGGGATAGGGGTTGCACAAGGTGCCGGGGCTTATTGCACTGATGGTCCAGGCATCTTGAGGAAATGGGGCATAGAACTAAGCTTACATGGATGGTCATCAGACAGTCTGTGTAGACCTTTATGGTTTGGTGGAGTTTGTAGAAGAGTAATGTCCAGAGGATAGCCCATTCACTGTCTACAGTACAATGGACTTCTATTAGGGAGTATGATAGGCCACCTTAAAAAGATGCGTTTTTAGGGATCGTCTGAAGCCATGCAAGTTGTGGATAGTCCTGATTTCTTTGGGTAAAGCATTCCAGAGGTTTGGTGCAGCTCTGGAAAAGTCTTGGAGCCGGGAGTGGGAGGATCGGATTAGTGAAGATGTTAGTCGAAGGTCATTTGAGGAACGTAGAGAGCAGGTGGGGTGATAGATAAAGATGAGGGAGGAGAGGTAGGGGGGTGCTGCACTGTGAAGAGCTTTGTGGGTGAGAACAAGCAATTTGAATTTGATCCTGTAGTATACGGGCAGCCAGTGCAATGACTGGCACAGAGCAGAGGCATCTGAGTAACGATTGGCCAGATGGGTGATCCTGGCTGCTGCATTAAGGATGGACTGGAGAGGAGAAAGTCTGGTGAGGGGGAGGCAGCTACATGTACAATACATACATATACAAACACACATATAGCTCTGTTAGAGGCACATACAAACACACACAGCTCTGCTCATGTGTACAATACATGCACATACAGATACACACACAGCTCTGCTACATGCACATACAAACACACAGCTGTGCTACATGCTCATACAAACACACACATAGCTCTGTTACATGCACATACAGATATACATACAGATGTACACACATACACACACACACAGTTGTGGCCAAAAGTATTCACACCCCTGCAATTCTGTCAGATAATGCTCAGTTTCTTCCTGAAAATGATTGCTCTCACTACCTGTCCCTGCACCTTCCTATTACTATTCTAACTATCCCTCTCTCTCCTAAATGTGTGGTGTGATTGTTTAATAAAAGCATTTTATAACTTACTGCCTCATGTTCTAATGAAGCGGGGGCTACCATTATTAGCCCCCCTGAGCGTCCTCTTTCGCTCTCTCTCGCCACCTCCAGCATTCTTTATCATGCCCCGATGGGCGTGATATTGAAATTACAATGCACACCCCCAGCCTGCCTCAGAGCCCTCTGTAGAGTCCCAGGTATGATGCGGAATGTGTCATTTCCGGTACTCCGCAGCCCTACTTCAAGCTGCGCATTGCACATGCTCTGTGGAGCACTTTACAGCAGCTCATCACAGATCATAGGTGTAGGTAGGTGTAGGGCTAGGTGATTGGTGGTATTTAGAGGCACAAGGTTACCATAGGGCGTCAGTCACACAGATACGTGCAAAGTGTCTGTATACAGCTAAGTGATCAAGCCCATACTGTTAGATCAGGCATCATTCTGTTACACCACATAAGGGACAGACGCCCCCCAGAGGGCTCAGCCGCATCCTGCAATAGATACAAAAGTGCAAAAAAACCACGATGGATGATGGTGTGAGGTGTTAGTGGCCAAAATACATAAGCTCGTAACCTAACGCCAAAGGGCCTCATGCTTATGAGTCCTATCCATATTTCCGGTTCAGAAAAAAAAACACTAAAAGGACTAAAAAATTAATAAAAAACTCACCAAAAATAGCCAAGGTCCAATATCCACTGCACTTAGCAGGATGCTGCAGGCCCCACTGTAGACTGGGGGAGGTCTATCTATCTATCTATCTATCTATCTATCTATCTATCTATCTATCTATGAGACAAGATACGCAGATGTGAGTACACCCGTATATATGTATACGGTATATATCCTTGTTAGTGTGCAGTGAATGTTGTAAATACAAAACTGGAAATAGAAAGTTGAAATTTCAACTTTATTTCTTGACAAATAGTCAGCATCTCAGGGAGTATTCAATAGTATGGTATAAGTTAGATTAAAAATAAGTGCAGATAATGCGTTGATGGTGATTGGAGCAGCGGGGATGGTTCACTGCGGATTGTTATTTACATGGTAACATTGCTACGTCTTGGCACCAGAATCCTATCACAGCGGGGAGGGTGGAAGAGCTGCTTTATCTGCAGGTGGTAATTTCTTTTAATTAATTCCCTGGGGAGAAATTGCCCTTGCACCATGTTGTTAGGCTGGTCTTGTGGTAAAACGCCCTTCTTCTATTTACATGACGTGTTGTTTACTGATAATATATTCCTTGTGAGATTTATATCTAGAATTGCTCTCCAACACATGAAAAAGGTTATTTATTGCCTGACTGGAGTAGTGCTTTAAATCTCCCCTGCCCCGGTCTTATATTCACCTTCATCTTATATCACCACTGATCCGGCCGTTCTCCAGCGATTTGTGATCTACTGGCAGCTCCAGTGTTTCATTGCGTGCTCAAGGCCACAATTCAATACAAGTCTATGAGTGCCTCCTTCTGGCTCTCATAGACTTGTATTAACATCCTGTGATGTGACGTCTGGCCAAACAGAAGTTACAGTCAGAAGATGGCGCCACATGACTGGAGTGACACTGAAAATAGGTGAAGTCACTGGAAGGTGAGTATATGATGGGTGGCTTACAGTTAAAGCTTCACTCCAGTGCTAAAAAAAAAATGCTGGTCTGGTGCTTCAAATGTTAGTGACCTAAAGGGTTGTCTGGGACAATTAAAGCAAACTTTTAGGCTTAATTCAGATGTCCAATATTCTCATACAAAAGCTATATATGTGTGGTGCCCAGGGTCCGGTTGCCACAATACTGTGCTTGGAAACAAGAAAAGGTAGCCACATCAGGTGAAACACACCACACCTTCCCAACAGAAGGCTAGAAAGGGGGAGCTCTAAAACCCGAGTTCAGGGCAGATCACCTATAAATTCTGGTCTGGGGGCGGGGTTAGGCAGTTCAGTTGCCAGGAGAACTGTGGAAGACATTCTATGGACAGGGGCTGTGCTAGGCCCATCCTAGGACACTAACTAGCCAGTGTGAGTGACCCGTGGTGAGGGTCTGAGGAAGTGGAGGAGAAAGTGTGGGGAGTGGAACAGTGCCAACTCACCCAGCACCGAGTGCAGGATGGACACCGGAGTCCGAGGTCGCAAGGGACTCTATGCCCAGCAACCAACACCGGAGGGCGGGTAATTCCAAGTTGCTCACCCACCAAAAGGCCAGGAGACACAGTCGCACCAAAGATCTCAAGGAGACACAGGCAGAAGAGAGTAACGTAAATAGAGCTCAAGCCTCCTGTCATACGGCCACGGCAGACTGAGAGGAGTGGGTCACAGCACAGCTTCAAGCAGCCAGGGCCCACAGGGAGTAGTGCAGTAGGGAGACCTCAGAACTCGCCAGGTGTGGAAAACCTCGACTTGCTTCCAGGCTCTGGATGCCTAACACCACTTGTGAACTGTGCCCTGAATGAACCTGCTACTAACTTCAGTAAAAGGTAAAGGAGAATGTCACCCCTGTGTCTGTCAATTATTTCGTATGCTAAGTCCTGCACCCCCAACAAAACTATCACCTCCATAGACTTTACGGTTGCCCTGGGGACCCGCTCTTCCCGTGGAGAGCTGAACCATCCTCGTTGCTACTCCCATCATCCCCAGAGGTCCCGACTGCAGCAGCGGCTATACTGGCCGCATTCCACGGGTGGCGTCACGACAAAAAATATTTTATTTATTTTGTTATATTTTTCTTTTATCCCTTTTTCAATTCCCCTTTTTAATTGATCGCCCAACGAGTGGATCACGGACGGTAACACCACAGTGACATCCCGCAGCCAGATGACGACGAGAGGCTCGGTTCGAGTACCCATGGTCCTCGCCCGGGGAGAATCATATGGTTTTCATAGATAGCAATCGTACTTGTGATAGTCTATGGGTCAGTCACATATACGTGACTTTTCATGGACTAGGTGGTCTGCCATTAAATCATACAGACATGTCTGATTTTGATCAGAGGGTTGAATCAAAATAATCAATGCAAAAAAAATGAACTGCATTCGAATGACATCTGATTTTCAGACTGTTATGGTGGGTTTACACACACCAATCATTGTATCAATTCTGAACAATCTCTGGTTGCAGTGAAATCATGGACAGATTGCTCCATGTTGTACACAGCACAAAATGGAACCATGTGTCCATGATTTCACTGCAACCAGAGATTGGTTCAGAGATTGGATACAATGATTGTGTGTGTAAACCCACCATTAGAAAACAAGAAGGTGGAGAAACTCTTTTTTTTATTTCTTCATATATCAGTATCAGCTGTGGATTTGCTATGGGATTTTGTAATGGTGTAATGCGGTATCAGCAATGGAGATAGGATTTAACAAAACTCAACTACATGCTGCAGATATTATCAGCACTGGACATAGTCTGGATTTCACAACACTTCAGCAGTGACTTCACTATTTGCAGTGCCCAGGGTGAGATCTGCTGCAATACCGCCATGATGTTCAAAGCACAATACATGTGTAACAAATGTGGATTTTGCTGCACATTTGTGGTGATTTTACTGTGAAAATTGTGTTGGATTTGCTAGTATCACATCAGCCATGTGTGTTCTGCTTTCTTACACTTTATATGCAGTGTGCAATCCAGCATACAGCTTAAACCTGTTTCTTCTGTAGTCTAACGGATTTATTGATCAACAGTGAAAGAATGATGATTGGTAAAACTAGAAAAATACAGATAACACAAATCAGTATTGGCCATATGCATCGGCAGCAAGGGCTAGGAATACTCGACCATCCGGGATCAGTCAGACGGATGTCACTGTGGCAGTCACGTGGTCATGGCTGTGACCGAGCATGGAGGTGAAGGAGTTATTTACAAAGTTATAAAGTTTACAAGGTTTTTCGTGATGCCATCCATGATTGCTGATCAGAAAGACAGTGCTACTTGTAGCAACAATAGGGAATATGAGTTGTGGCAGCTAGGAGTAACACCCCCACAGACGGAGCGGGTCCCCAGACTGTAGTAAATGATGGATAGTGTTAGTTGTCATGAATGCAGGAAGACACTGAAGGAGTGGACAGACACAGGGATTGCAGTTCTTACCAGTCTCTTTGCTGTAGCTTAGTTCAGTGCAACCCAGCCGGAGTACTGTGCTCTTCCAGATTGCAACTTGGCCAGCTCTCAAGCAATTCGGGTCCACTCCACTGAGACACCTTTCATTAGCCTCTCCGTGCTGCGCTGTTCTCCCTCTCTCCTGCGCCTTCGTTCTACTGATCCCAAGGCAGGCGACTGCGGACCCTGCTGAGCGATGGCCTGGCACGTCCTCTTGACCCTCTGTAGTCACTGTGCATGGGAGACTACACAGTGTTGGCCACTGCACCTGCAGTTCTGTGCCATCGGTTCCTTGGCTCGGTCATACAGTTCCACACCAAACTGAGGCCGGTACCCCTCATGCAGCAATTTCCTCTACCAAAACCTGGAAATCGTCTGTAGATTCAGGGTTCTCCGGACTAGGGGTTCATGGCCCACAGGTCCTGCTGGGCCCCAGCCCCAGTGTCTCTTAAGACTCCATCTTGCTTCCTCTCTTCTCTTCTCACTTACTAACTAACTCCTCCTCCCACTCCGTAGACCTACTTCTCCCTCGAGCCAGAGGACTGGCTGCTCAAGTATGAGCCTCTTCCACCTAGAATCTCCCTGGCTTGGAGTTTGGATGTGTGTTGGGTGTGTGGTTGGGAGTCTCAGCTTCAAGTTCTGATCTTACCTGAGAGAAATGACACCATACCTGTGGAGTAGGTGCAGTGCTACTCTGGGGCCAAGACACAGGCGGCTGCACGTCACTGTTGTTTCAGGACCGCGGCTAGCTCCATGCTAGCTGTGGTCTTGAAAAATCAGCAGCTGCAGCTGCAATTACAGCCATCCGCTGAACACAGGACCGGAGGGCACATTTGGCCCTCCAGTTCTGTGTGCTGATCGTCCGGGCTGTCAGGGTCATCCGGATAGCCCTTTACCGGATCACACCGTGGCGTGAAGCCAGCCTAATGGAGTACAGAGACTTTTGCATATGTGCGATTAATAGAGAATAAAACACAAAGCGGCCTCCTTACAGAGATTCACTAGATATCAGATTGTTGTTGTGCACCAGATTTTTTTTTCATTCAGAAAGTTTGTTACGAATAAGGAAACTAAAGCCTGTACAATACGTTCTAATCCGCTGACATGACTTTAATTAGCATCAGCAGAAATATCCGGAGCAAGGTGTTAATTGGCCAAAATGTTGACATTTTATGGGCTGTGAGATAAATAGCTCCATATTAATGTGGCACATTTGACCTTGGTTGTTTGACACGGCGGCCACATTTCCAATTTAGCGGTTTGCTTGTTCATTACTAAAATGTAAATATTTGAAAATTAACTCCTCAATTTTTATTGACGTGCGCTGCATTATTTTCAAGGAAATGGAGGCAAAACGACGAGATGATTGTGCATATACTCAGCGTTCAATGTACAGGGACTTTTTAAATAAAAACCGTGATGCCCAGAAAAATCAGGTGGTGTAACTAGAATTATTATTATTAAAAAGGTTGTCCATGACTTTCACATTGATGACCTCTACATGGAATAGGTCATCAATGTCTGATCATTGCTTTCTGCTTCCCTTGCCTGACCCTCCTCTCCTCTGATAACGGCTTATGGGGGTCGGCTGGGGGCCCCCCTGCAGGCTTGAAGGGGCCCCCTAGCCGGTCGAGGCCCTGGTGCAGCAGAACCAGCTGCACCACAGTAGTTCCGCCCCTGTGTCTGATCATCCAAGGTCCAACTCCAGCACCCCCTCCACTCATCTGTTCTCAATGACAGCGGATGTGCAGTACCCGGCCACGGCCACTATCTGGTTACGGAGCAGTTTGGCCACCTGCTGCCACCGCCAGCACCGAGAACATCTGACCGAAGGGGGTGACGGGTATTGAACCCCGGCTCATCTGACATTGATGACCTATTCTACGGAGGTCATCAATATGAAAGTAGTGGACAACCTCTTTAATATGGATAATAATTCATTTGAAGCATTTTCGGTCTTAATGGTCAAAAACATTTTTCAAGTTTTTCTCATTTAATAGAGATGGTTAAATTGCCAGAATCACATTTTTTAGCATTCATTCGCTCAAGTTTAGCAAAATGGCAGCCGTCTGGACTCCTTTTAGGTGCGGAAAAGATTAAAGTATAATCATAAATGATTATTCTCACCTGTCCTGCTCCTGCAGCTCTCCCTCACCCCTCGGGTCGGTCTTCTCTAGCTTCCCCTCCTTCTGACTTGCGTATCCGGCACTGCTCATACTGACTACTCCACAAGCATATCGTAGATATCAATATTGTGCATATGACCCAGTCGGTGTGTTACATGCTGAAATGCTGGAAAGAGCAAGAGGAGGACATGGGGGAGGGAGAAACTGATGCCACAGGAGAGGGATAATGTGAGATATGTACTATATATATGTTTTGAACGCTTTGATGTCTATAGAGATTTTAGAGTCTAATGATCAAGGAACTCGGAGGTTTTTTGATTTGTATTGGAAAAAAAATTTATGCAAAATGAACTTAGCAGCCACGTTCCAGCGACTGTCACAATTCCACCTAGCGGTGTGTTTGGACACAGTGAATGACAGTTCAGAGGTCAGGGCATGCTGAGCTGTCAGTATGGTGATGACAGTTCAGCCATCCAATTGGAGGTCAGGGTGTGCTGAGCCATCAGTTGGGTGATGGACAGTTCAGCCCTCCAATCTGAGGTCAAGCATGGTGAGCTGTTAGTATGGTGATGGACAGTTCAGCCGTCCAATTGTAGGTCAGGGCATGCTGAGCTGTCAGTATCGTGATGGACACTTCAGCCGTTCAATCGGAGGTCAGCTTGTGCTGAGTTGTCAGTATCGTGAGATCAGCCGTCCAATCGGAGATCAGGGTGTGCTGAGCTGTCAGTAGGGTGATGGACGTTCCAGCCATCCAATTGGAAGTTGAGGCGAGCGGAGCTATCAGTAAGGTGATGGACAGTCCAGTCATCCCATTGGGGTTGGGGCATGCTGAGCTGTCAGTAGGGTGATGTATAGTCCAGCCATCCCATTGGGGTTGGGGCATGCTGAGCTGTCAGTATGATGACTGACATTTTCGCTGTCCAATCAGAGGCTGGGCCACATTTGGTTTTCTCCATGTACAGTTAGGGCCAGAAATATGTGGACAGTGACACAAGTTTTGTTATTTTAGCTGTTTACAAAAACATGTTCAGAAATACAATTATATGTATAATATGGGCTGAAAGTGCACACTCCCAGCTACAATATGAGAGTTTCCACATCCAAATCGGAGAAAGGGTTTAGGAATCATAGCTCTGTAATGCATAGCCTCCTCTTTTTCAAGGGACCAAAAGTAATTGGACAATGGACTCTAAGGGCTGCAATTAACTCTGAAGGCGTCTCCCTCGTTAACCTGTAATCAATGAAGTAGTTAAAAGGTCAGGGGTGGATTCCAGGTGTGTGGTTTTGCATTTGGAAGCTGTTGCTGTGACCAGACAACATGCGGTCAAAGGAACTCTCAATTGAGGTGAAGCAGAACATCCTGAGGCTGAAAAAAAAGAAAAAATCCATCAGAGAGATAGCAGACATGCTTGGAGTAGCAAAATCAACAGTTGGGTACATTCTGAGAAAAAAGGAATTGACTGGTGAGCTTGGGAACTCTAAAAGGCCTGGGCGTCCACGGATGACAACAGTGGTGGATGATCGCTGCATACTTTATTTGGTGAACAAGAACCCGTTCACAACATCAACTGAAGTCCAGAACACTCTCAGTGAAGTAGGTGTATCTGTCTCTAAGTCAACAGTAAAGAGAAGACTCCATGACAGTAAATACAAAGGGTTCACATCTAGATGCAAACCATTCATCAATTCCAAAAATAGACAGGCCAGAGTTAAATTTGCTGAAAAACACCTCAAGAAGCCAGCTCAGTTCTGGAAAAGTATTCTATGGACAGATGAGACAAAGATCAACCTGTACCAGAATGATGGGAAGAAAAAAGTTTGGAGAAGAAAGGGAACGGCACATGATCCAAGGCACACCACATCCTCTGTAAAACATGGTGGAGGCAACGTGATGGCATGGGCATGCATGGCTTTCAATGGCACTGGGTCACTTGTGTTTATTGATGACATAACAGCAGACAAGAGTAGCCGGATGAATTCTGAAGTGTACCGGGATATACTTTCAGCCCAGATTCAGCCAAATGCTGCAAAGTTGATTGAACGGCACTTCATAGTACAGATGGAGAATGACCCCAAGCATACAGCCAAAGCTACCCAGGAGTTCATGAGTGCAAAAAAGTGGAACATTCTGCAATGGCCAAGTCAATCACTAGATCTTAACCCAATTGAGCATGCATTTCACTTGCTGAAATCCAGACTTAAGACGGAAAGACCCACAAACAAGCAAGACCTGAAGGCTGCGGCTGTAAAGGCCTGGCAAAGCATTAAGAAGGAGGAAACCCAGCGTTTAGTGATGTCCATGGGTTCCAGACTTAAGGCAGTGATTGCCTCCAAAGGATTCGCAACAAAATATTGAAAATAAAAATATTTTGTTTGGGTTATGTTTATTTGTCCAATTACTTTTGACCTCCTAAAATGTGGAGTGTTTGTAAAGAAATGTGTACAATTCCTACATTTTCTATCAGATATTTTTGTTCAACCCTTCAAATTAAACGTTACAATCTGCACTTGAATTCTGTTGTAGAGGTTTCATTTCAAATCCAATGTGGTGGCATGCAGAGCCCAACTCGCCAAAATTGTGTCACTGTCCAAATATTTCTGGCCCTAACTGTATCTCCTTTTTGGAGTGATGACCTGACTATTTAGTGAGCTCCCTGCTTTCAATTACTGCCAGTTGTAACTTATGCTTGGTGACGTCTATGTGACTTTGGTAACTTTGCTCTGTACCGTATTTAACATATTGTCACCCATCTTTGGACCTTTCTTTTGATGATCCATTTGCCTAGCCCCCTTGTCTTTATCCGCTACATTCCTTTAATTCTGACCTTGAACTGTGACCTGACTGTGCCTTTTGTCTTACCCATTTATGTATTACGAGCCTTCTTAGTAAATGATCTCGGACCTCTGGACTACCCAGCCTTATGGCCAGTGTCTCAGCAAATCTCCCAAATTCTAATTTTAGGATATTTCCTCATCTGTGTCATTTACTATTCGATTTTCTGTAATGTTTTACATTTTGTTTATGATTAAAGTGATATTTTGCATCTTTTTTCACACCCTCCACTGTATATACAGCACTTACAGGTGCTATTTATAAAGATCAGGTAGGCAGAAACTGTAAAATTCTGTTCCTGCCTTCTTAGAAACCAGTCACAGGATCCACAGTTGTATAATCTGCAGCCTTCATTTTAGAGCACATCAAATGGTAAATCCAGGATTTTAAAACAAAATGCCCCCAAGCACTAACTAGCAGGTAGTTGTACCATTTACCACTGGCACAGAATGGTCACAGGCCGCTACTGCTGGTGATACATTGGCTTGGTCAAAAGAGCGGAGGTTTCTTTCCCGCTCTACTCTGATGTCGGTGGGACAGCCAACATCATGCTGATTGACAGCCGACTCCCCGTTACCTAACTGGGGGAGTCAGTTGTCAATAACACGATGTCGGCTGTGAAACCATCAGCAGAGGGGAGAAGCTGCTGCTCTGCTGACATGACTTCAGCGGAAGCTGCAGGAACTGTCTTATACTGGTTTGTGTTGGCAAAGAATGGCCCCGGGCACAGCAGGCAGGTAGATGGCAAGTACCTACCTGTTAGTGCAAGTGCATTTTTTTTGTAATACATTGGTATCCTCCATAAAGAAGGGGTTATAAAGGAAACCTGTCACCTACATAAATGCTATTTACCTGCAAAATATAGGCTTAATCTACAAGTAAATAGAATTTTTAATCATACTAGGCTGGTTTACTGAAAGCGTGGCTATAGGGAGAAAATTAAGTTATATTCTCCCTGCAGCCGCTCGACTGTGGTGATAGGGGCGGTACAGGGGGCTGTAACAGTCAACACTTACTATACAGAGAGCATGCCTGTACTAACACACCAAAACATTGCTTGACAACCTGCTCTGTATTGTGTGAGTGCAGCAGATGTCTGCAGGGCACGCTGTCAATCAATAGGCTGAGGAGTGACTGTGTAGTGATGACTGTTACAGGTCCCTGATGCTCCCTGATGGCTGGAAGTGAATGGGAGAATAAAACTTTATTTTCTACCTTAAAGGGAACCAACCACCAGGATTTAACCACATGTAAGTCAGTGCAGCAGGTGATTGATGTGTGCAGCATGACATCACTATAGGGACTTTTGTGGCGCCCCACTGGTCGGGACGCTACGGAGGGGTACTGCACCAATAAAAGAGTGTGTAGTAATCCTGTGGCTGAGGAATCGGGATGCTGCATAGGGGACCTGCAAAACACCCATTCACACACACACACCCAAAAGCAGGGGACCGTGGGTGGACCCGCTGTAGAGAGGACCCTGTCCCTGAGAGGAGTTCAGGCAGGGAAGAAAAGTGTGTGGGTGGGAGGAACGTTAGGCCAGAATGGCAGTGAGAGTGGAGAAGAGCTCCAGTGGGGAGCGACGAGTAGGCAATGGTGGAGGAGCCATCAGGACTGAAGGGGACCCTAGAGGCACCAGGTGTTATGGTGCGCCGAATACGGACGCGGTACGACTATCAGCCGGAGGGGTTCAGTCCCGGAATGGAGGACCGGCTTCAAGAGTGGTACGGGTGTTCCCCAAGCCACCGAACTGGAGGCACAAGCTTCTTTAGGGAGTCATGGCCAACACCTGGCACACCCAGAAAAAGGCCCCATATAAGATCCTGAGTGCTCAGTTAGAGTGGATCTGAGGGAGCTGTATTCAGGCTCTTCACGTGGAGGTGCTGAAGAAGACAGGAGAGAGCTCAGGAAGAGCCCAGAAAAGAACTGTAGGCATTCCACCGAGGGACCCAAGTGCGGCATCCTGATTTCCAGCCACTACCCTGGCCAGGCAGACCTGAAAAGACTGTATTTAAAGAACTGCCAGTAAACCCCGTTGCAAGTTACAGACTGTGTGTGGTGCTTTATTCGCCTGCGCTTGAGGTGCAGCTGACTGCAACACAAGGAGAACGGGTAACAGGGTCTGGCACAGCTGTGCCCCTGTGTGAATAATAGACTGTGCTATAACTCCCATCATCCACTACTGCCCCAGGAATCCCACTCCACCTACGGGGAGCGAAACCATTTTGCTGCTCCACCAACACCCTGGAGGTCTGTCCCGCAGCGCTGGTACCATTACCGGACCATAGGTGGCATCACGAAACACTTTTACTTCCTTTTATTGACTCTTTTCAGTGATCACCATTTTACTTATTCCTCCCCTGTGGGCTTGCCTTTCAGCTGTAAGATGAACCCCCTCCCTCTCATCCAGACTCAGAGGGTCTTTCTGTGTGCAGAAAGACAAAGCCCACAGGGGAGGAAAAATAAACCCTAATAGTGATGTCATACTGCACACATCAATCACCTGCTGCACTGATTTACAGGTGATTAAATTCTGGTGGTCGGTTCCCTTTAAGTAGATGCTAGTCACTCGCAGATTACCACTGTATCCACAGGTCATTAGGGTTTTTGTACATGGCAGAGTCATTTTTAAAGGGTTTAATATATGACAGTATTTTTGTTCTATTTGTACTTTTTTTCTTGTACCTAGTATGCACATATATCTATACACATTAGTTACTTACTCCACCATTGACGTTCGTGCCTATGCGGTCTGTACATCTACTTCTAGCACTATTTGGAGAGTCTACCTTGGGGAAAAAAGAAATCACATTTACTTTTGAAAGGGTCTCCTTGGGGACAGTCACAAACGTCACGTTTCGGTTCCAAAGACAAACTTTTGTAAAACCCAGGCAAACATTTCCATCCCTAAGGAAATCTTCTCTGCAGCCATGACACATTACACACACAGGCAGAGACTTTTTCATTTTCCTTAAATCATTGGTTGAGCTTTGAGACTGATAAACCTGCCATCTGCGTAAACTAACAGCGTCATTACAAATGGCATCCTTAATTAACTAATTCATGAATTAATTCAGATCATTTAATAGCTCTGTCGGCAGAACACTTTACAAACATCCACTTCCAGCTGGAGATATTTTTATTCAGCTAGGCTCAATAATTCATCAATATCAGGAAAAGGAAAATGCATAAGATTTGTGCAAAGGCTTTTTTTTTTTTTAGGAAACAGCGCCACTCTTATCCACAGATTATACCTGGAATTGCAGCTCAGCCCCATGTAATGCAAAAGGACGCAGTACCAAACAATGCTAATAATAAACAGCTTATGCTTACTATTCTGGACCAACACTGGCTTCACACTACGGCTGGGATCCGATCCGTGGCTGTCCGCTTGAGGGAGACAGCCGCGGACTGGATCAGCACACAGAACTGGAGGGCTATTTTGCACTCCAGTCCGGTGTGCAGCCGCGGTCCTGAACTGTCAGAAGGGGCCGGCGCTGAGCTTCAGCACCATGGAGCTGTCCCCTCTGACAGATCAGGAACGAGCGAGCCGCGGTCCTGAGTTATTAGCGGTGGGCGGTAGCTGCGCCGGCTGCACACCGGACAGGTAGGGCAACTTAGCCCTCCAGTTCTGTGTGCTGATCCAGTCCGCGGCTGTCTCCCTCAAGTGGACAGCCACAGATCGGATCCCAGCCGTAGTGTGAAGCCGGCCTTAAAGGGGTTGTGCCACGAACAATTGTACATCTTAATTAATTAATCTCAAAGGCCCCGTTACACGGTACGATATCATGAACGATAACACTGAAACGTCACGGGTTTGGAGTCGTTCAAACAACATCGTTAGGACATCGTTGCATCTGACTCTGAGATACAACTATGATAAATCGTTGGATGGTTAATTGCAGATTTGAGAACATGTTCACAAATCAGATGATCCACGATCAGCCAACCCGCTGCATCGTTCTGTGTGACACCGCGATAAGTATATATTGAACGACTTCCCCTGTTCACAACAATGAACAAGTATCGTTCGCTGGGTTGCCCGAACTATACCTGCACGTCACATCGTTGGTGCGTCTTTCACAATATCTAGACATGTGACATCTCACGAACAATCTCTAAACTATGTCCTAACGGCCGCTTTCCCATGAGATCGTTGATGAGATCGTCTCGACATTGAAACATCTAACGGTACCTTTAAAGGTACAGTTACACGCTTCAATGTTGTAATGATATCACCAGTAATCTTACGGGAGCGCGGTCACACGTATAGATATCGTGCACGACGCACCAACGGTCCAGCGATCCAGAGATTGCTGGAATGACACAGCCAACGATCTTGGTGGTCGTTATCACGCTGTCACACGGCAACTACGTGAACGACTCCAGCCTCAATGTGGTCGTAGGTTATGACACAGGCTAGGAGCTAGGCGTGCCAGATTGAGTTTTCCCGCACCCCTACAACCACGATTGGTGGCCACAAAAGCATTACCATTGGTCAGCCTTGTCTGGCAAGATGGGCACTTGATTTGCGCTTTTGCCCTTTCTACCATCTTGCCATTCCAGGCTATTTTCATTTGGTGACGCCTGTGCAAGCCACTGATGTGTCCACAAATTGGCACACATGAACGCTCGTGTGTGCACTGATGGCACTACAATGTATGGCTATGTGTTACGTGTTGTTTTCAAGATGGGAACCTACATACAACACTACGTACATACGTGTCTGCATATTAGGATGCATGTAGTAAGTATGTGTCTGTGCATAGATGTATGTATGTGTATACGTATGTATCAGGACATGAATGTGTACATGTGCATACACATACATATGTATGTGTAAATGTAACTGTATATGGTTGGTTATGTGTACAAATGTGTGTATATACTTTGCATCTCTGAATTAAAATCATATATGTTGACATACTTTTGGGACCAATGTGGCAGACATACATGACCAATGAAGATCTGAAGGTTGCCATATGTATATACATATATAACAAAAAACAAAAAATCACAGCTGCACTCAGTCTAACCAACAAGTGTGTGCAGACAAGCAATAATGGTTTGAGAAAAAAAAATAAAAAACATCAGTCCGGGGTCCGGAGGGTCCTAACGCTGACATCCCTGCCAGATCCTTGTCCGTGGACTCCCTGGTCCTTCTGACCTCATCCTGATCCCTGAGCACCTGGGGTCGGTGGGGGTGCAATCTGCAGCTGGGTGGAGCCAGCTACTCCACCTCGTCTAGTATATATCAGAACAAAAAAACTGCAAAGCACTCGTTACACTGTGCGAAAGGTGCAGAGCTGTGCTGCTGGATCAACAGCTGCACAGCTGCAGATTGCACCCCCACCGACCCCAGGTGCTCAGGGATCAGGATGAGGTCAGAAGGACCAGGGAGTCCACGGACAAGGATCTGGCAGGGATGTCAGCGTTAGGACCCTCCGGACCCCGGGGCCGCCGAGAAGTGGCCGGAGGGCAGGCATACATTGGCCAATGAGTGTACCAAGAGCCCCGGTTTTTAATAAGAAAAGTGAGTACTGAGATTTTTAGAAAAAACGGATGTTTTTTACATTTTTTTCTCAAACCATTATTGCTTGTCTGCACACACTTGTTGGTTAGACTGAGTGCAGCTGTGATTTTTTGTTTTTTGTTGCATGTTGATCCAGCAGCACAGCTTTGCACCTTTCGCACAGTGTAACGAGTGCTTTGCAGTTTTTTTGTTCTGATATATATATTTATATGTTGCACATGTTGCCTCCAACATTTTTCCAACACGAAATAAGCATTTCACATAAGCACACATATATGAATGCTCATATCTATCATTTTGTTAGAACAATTGTATGTTTGCGTGCACACGCGGGTAGCTAAATGCTTAGAGAAAAGGATGGTGACTTCAATGAGTCTCCTGGTTTAAATGTGTGTAATGATATTGTGAAGAATAAACAAGTCAATGAGTCTACTGATCAAAGCATGGATCAGCAAATATGGCGCCTTTTCCATAACCAACGCCAGCCAATCAGAATGCACCAGTGACAACCAATCGGCGCACACGGGATGCGGAAAAAACAACATGAAGGCACGCCTATGGGATTGTTTGCACGATCTCAGACATCACAAACATGATCGTTATCGCGGTGTCACACTGAACGATGCAGCAGGTTGGCTGAACGACGATCTTCTGATTTGAGAACATCAGCGATCCAACGATTTATTGTACTCGTATCTCGGTGTCACACGCAACAATGTACTAACGATGTCATTTGAACGACTCCAAACCCGTGACGTTTCAGCGATCTCGTTCACAATGTCGTACAGTGTAACGGTACCTTAAGTCTCATCTGATGGCCAATGCATTGACTAGCCAATTTAAAATGTATTGGGGTTGGACTTTCTCTCTGGGAAGTGGGGCAGGAGTTTGTCTATAGGAAGTGGGGAAGGACTTTATACAAAGTGGATGGGACTTTCTTTATAGGAAGTGGGGCTGGACGTTCTACATAGGAGGTTGGGTGGGACTTTATAGGGAGTGGGGCAGGACTCTTTCTATAGGAAGTAGGGTGTGACTTTATAGCAAGTGGAGAGGGACTTTCTCTATAGAAAGTGGAGCGGGAGTTTATAGGAAGTGGGGCAGGACTTTCTTTATAGAAAGTGGGGCTGGACTTCATAGGAAGTAGGGTGGGACTTTATAGAAATTGGGGCAGGACTTTACCTATAGGAAATGAAGTGGGACTTTAGAGGAAGTGGGGAAAGACTTTCTCTATAAGAAGTGGGGCAGGACTCTCTCAAAAAGAAGAGGGGAAAGTCTTTCTCTATAGCAAGTCGGGTGGGGCACTATCTCTGTATAGGATCTGTGTCTGAAGTTCTGCAGGCAATGGGGGTAAGTCTTTACAAAGTGGGGAAGAGTCTTCTCGACAGGAAGTGGGTCAGGTCTCTGTCTCTACAGGGAGTAGTGGTGGGTCCATCTCCAAAGGAAGAAGAGGTGTGTCTGTCTCTACAGGAAGTGGAGGAGGTTGTTTTTTTTCCCTACAGGAAGTGACGGCGAATCTTTGTCTTTTTACAGGAAGTGGAGAAGGATCTTTGTCTTCACAGGAAGTGAGAGTGGATATATGTCTCTCTACAGGAGGTGGAGGAGGGTCTTTGTCAGGAGGTAGGAATAGGTCTTTTTCACACTACAGGATGTGTCGGGGGGGGGTGGATCTTTGTATTCATTCAAGGAATTAAGGGTGAGTATTTGTATCTCCATAGGAAATGGGGGTGGATCTTTATCACTGTACAGGAAGTGGGTCTTTTCATCTCCACAGGAAGTGGGGGTGGGTTTTTATCACTGTACAGGAAATGGGGTGGATCTTTTCATCTCTACAGTAAGTGAAGATGGGTATTTTTTTATAAGAAGTGGGGCAGGTCTTTATCACACTTCAGGAGGTAGGGGTGGGTCTCGTATCACTTCAAGAAATTGAGGGTGGACATTTTTTGTCACTACAGGAATTGCAGGCAGGTCTTTATCCCGCCAGAGGAAATGAGGGAGGGATTTAGTCTCTCTGCTCCTGTTCTTTTGTCTTTTGTTTGTCAAACTGCATACAAGCAAAAGAAAGAATCGGGCTTTCAGTTCAGGCAGGTGAAGTGTTGTACAACAACTGAGGGAGCAATGCATGATGGTTAGTGAATTCAAAGTAGTTCCAAATCATATAGTGCTGGGAGAATGCTAGTGAAGAACAGCACTCTCAAAGATAGCTGAGAATCTAGATTGTTCCTGGAAATATTTAGACCGATATGTGCAGTAAATCAGTTTCAACTTGATTTGGGGGTGAAGTCAGCATCGCCCAGATTTATACAAAGGGAAAATCCCATTTACGATACGTCATTGACCCATTCACCTATGTGTTGTAAATGATGGTCAAAGCTTTTTATGGCTTTACCCGGCATTAAAAAGTGGTTGTAGGTGAACTGTCTCCTTTGCATAAAGCAGTCCATTTTGGAGTAAGCATGTGTTTTGTAAGCAATCCACAATGAAGCCTAATGCACCTGTCAATCAAACCCTCCTGTGAATGCGGCTTCTAATTAGCTCTATTTTAGGGCCTTTCACTATTGTAAGAAATGTGCGGTCTCCTAATTTTCTGTAATTAACCAGGACACATGATGAATTACATTTTGGCTTGTGGCAGGTATATCCGATAATGACAAAATGACATGTAATTACACTGAGCACATATTAGGAGTAATGTGTCCGTTACGGGGGCCCCTGGAACAATGAGATGAAAGTGGCGTCCACACGTGAAAGCAAATTGTGTTAATAAGTGAAAGAAGATGGGGATAAGTTGTTGTTAATGTGTAATATGCTAATGATATTTATAAATATATGAATATATACGTATATAGCTAATGATGTCATCTATATATATATACAATAAAAGAAGACAATCAGTGGCACTCACCGAGGAAGATCCAAATGTACATCCATGGACAATTCACGTGGGGGAGCGGGGGCGCAGAGACGGCGGACTATTGCTGCATCATCTATATATACAATAGAGTCTGATGACCTTGATTCTAATTACAGTGTTGTGATGTCCTCAACTAATAAATGATGATAATGAAAGTTTTGAGAAGAATAATGTCCTCGAAGGCTAGGGTCACACTGCAGTGCACTGATCAGTGTCCATCAGTGTTTGGGTGCCAAAACCAGGAGCGTCTCCAAAACCTAGAACAGGGGTCAATCTGTCAATTATAGTTTTTCTCTGCCAGTTCCTCTCCTGGTTTTGGCACACAAACCTGATCGAACCTGATCAGTGAAAAAAACTGCAGTGTGAAGCCAGCCTTAGAAGGGTTGTGCCATGAACTATTTTAGTTAATAGATCTTAGAATAAAAAGAAGTTCCACAATTAGATGTGCTAAAAAAAAGTGATCCCCGGCTGTAATGTCTGTATACTCTTATATTATGTGATCCCCGGCTGTAATGTCTGTATACTCTTATATTATGTGATCCCCGGCTGTAATGTCTGTATACTCTTATATTCTGTGATCTCCAGCTGTAATGTCTGTATACTCTTATATTCTGTGATCCTCGGCTGTAATGTCTGTATACTCTTATATTCTGTGATCCCTGGCTGTAATGTCTGTATACTCTTATATTATGTGATCCCCGGCTGTAATGTCTGTATACTCTTATATTCTATGATCCCTGGCTGTAATGTCTGTATACTCTTATATTCTGTGATACCCGGCTGTAATGTCTGTATACTCTTATATTCTGTGATCCCCAGCTGTAATGTCTGTATACTCTTATATTCTGTGATCCTCGGCTGTAATGTCTGTATACTCTTATATTCTGTGATCTCCAGCTGTAATGTCTGTATACTCTTATATTCTGTGATCCCCAGCTGTAATGTCTGTATACTCTTATATTCTGTGATCCCCGGCTGTAATGTCTGTATACTCTTATATTCTGTGACCCCCAGCTATAATGTCTGTATGCTCTTATATTCTGTGATGCCCAGCTGTAATGTCTATATACTCTTATATTCTGTGATCCTCGGCTGTAATGTCTGTATACTCTTATATTCTGTGATCCCTGGCTGTAATGTCTGTATACTCTTATATTCTGTGATCCCCGGCTGTAATGTCTGTATACTCTTATATTCTGTGACCCCCAGCTATAATGTCTGTATGCTCTTATATTCTGTGACGCCCAGCTGTAATGTCTATATACTCTTATATTCTGTGATCCTCGGCTGTAATGTCTGTATACTCTTATATTCTGTGATCCCTGGCTGTAATGTCTGTATACTCTTATATTATGTGATCCCCGGCTGTAATGTCTGATACTCTTATATTCTGTGATCCCTGGCTGTAATGTCTGTATACTCTTATATTCTGTGATCCCCTGCTGTAATGTCTGTATACTCTTATATTATGTGATCCTCGGCTGTAATGTCTGTATACTCTTATATTCTATGATCCCTGGCTGTAATGTCTGTATACTCTTATATTCTGTGATCCCCGGCTGTAATGTCTGTATACTCTTATATTCTGTGATCCCCAGCTGTAATGTCTGTATACTCTTATATTCTGTGATCCCCGGCTGTAATGTCTGTATACTCTTATATTCTGTGATCTCCAGCTGTAATGTCTGTATACTCTTATATTCTGTGATCCCCAGCTGTAATGTCTGTATACTCTTATATTCTGTGATCCCCGGCTGTAATGTCTGTATACTCTTATATTCTGTGATCCCCAGCTATAATGTCTGTATGCTCTTATATTCTGTGATGCCCAGATGTAATGTCTATATACTCTTATATTCTGTGATCCCCGGCTGTAATGTCTGTATACTCTTATATTATGTGATCCCCGGCTGTAATGTCTGTATACTCTTATATTATGTGATCCCTGGCTGTAATGTCTGTATACTCTTATATTCTATGATCCCTGGCTGTAATGTCTGTATACTCTTATATTCTGTGATCCCCGGCTGTAATGTCTGTATACTCTTATATTCTGTGATCCCCGGCGGTAATGTGTGTATACTCTTATATTCTGTGATCTCCGGCTGTAATGTCTGTATACTCTTATATTCTGTGATCCCCGGCTGTAATGTCTGTATACTCTTATATTTTGTGATCCCCGGCTGTAATGTGTGTATACTCTTATATTCTGTGATCCCCGGCTGTAATGTCTGTATACTCTTATATTCTGTGATCCCCGGCTGTAATGTGTGTATACTCTTATATTCTGTGATCCCCGGCTGTAATGTCTGTATACTCTTATATTCTGTGATCCCTGGCTGTAATGTCAGTATAATCTTATATTCTGTGATCCCCGGCTGTAATGTCTGTATACTCTTATATTCTGTGATCCCCGGCTGTAATATCTGTATACTCTTATATTCTGTGATCACTGGCTGTAATGTCTGTATACTCTAATATTATGTGATCCCTGGCTGTAATGTCTGTATACTCTAATATTATGTGATCCCTGGCTGTAATGTCTGTATACTCTTATATTCTGTGATCCCCGGCTGTAATGTCTGTATACTCTTATATTCTGTGATCCCTGGCTGTAATGTCTGTATACTCTTATATTCTGTGATCACTGGCTGTAATGTCTGTATACTCTTATATTCTGTGATCCCTGGCTGTAATGTCAGTATACTCTTATATTCTGTGATCCCCGGCTGTAATGTCTGTGTACTCTTACTTCCTCCCCTGCCTAGGAGCTGTGGTATATCCCACCTGTACCTCCATAGTCGGACACAAACATTACACAGGGGCACATACTGTATATAAGAATATCTCAGAATAGGAACATTATTTTTTAACACATCCAATTGTGGAACTTATTTTTATTCTTAAATCTATTCATTACAATGTACTATTATTCATGGCTCATCCCCATTAAGGATGTAGCCAGTCCAACCGATGTAAAGGGTTAATGACTTACTATATTTTTTTTGGTCTTTTCATCACTGTGTTCTGAAATCCACTTTTTAAAAAAAAAAAAAAAATAAATTGTAGATGCAGCCATGTTTTCTCTATGTTGACGAGTTGTACTTCTTAATGGCATCATTATTGTCCTGCAGCGTAACTTAATTTCAGGCTATAATGCTGGGCTGCAGTACCGGGCAGCACCCACTTAGAAGAGTGGCGCTGTTTCGGAGAAAATAAATACATTCCTATTTTCTAATCCTTTAGAAAATGTGTCTTGTCTTCCTATTTATGGATTGTTTTCAGTCTTATTTTGTCCACCAGGTAATTGGACTGGGATCGGTCAGGTGTGGATTTGCGGATCTTCCAGCTCTTCGTCTTATGGAGGAGATGTAAATGAGAGGTATTTGTTGTCTAGGATGATAAGAAAGTCACCTGCCCTCACCAAGGTTTTCTCATCTCCCCCGAGAATTGATGTGAATCCCTTGTCAACTTCAAGCGTCGTCCTCTGGACTCGAGTATTATCAGGTCTCTGCTCCGACCACAGCGGCGGATGACAAGGGACCGATTGGTTTACAATATTGCGTTTGTCTTCAGAAATTTGTTCACTTTCATGGTTTTATTTTTTTACTTTATTGTTTATTTTATGTTAACATACAGCTGCATCTCAATGAATTAGAAGATCATCAAAAAGTTACTTTATTTCAGTAATTCAATACATAAAGTGAAACACATCTATTATATAGAGTCATTGCACACAGAGGGATCTATTTCATGTGTTTATTTCTGTTAATGTTGATGATTAATGAAAACCCAAAGGTCATTATCTCAGAAAATTAAAGTAGGGAGGATGAAGGGTAAAAAAACCACGCTGCCATATTACACCAGACATCAAAGATTTATTACTCAACACGTTTCAGGGCTCCCAGAAACATGGCAATATGATATTGATTCGTCCGGAGGAAGGGGCCCGGGAGTCCTGAAACGCGTTGACTAATAAATTAATATTATATTCACCCTTTGATGTCTAGTGGAATACAGCAGCATGGTTTTTAACCCTTCGTCCTCCCTACTCTATATGAACCACGCTGGGGACTGCAGCAGCCGTGATCTGCTTTTATAGTGGTTGTGACTCTCACAACCACACAAGGTGAAGCCTCTAATACCTATTTAGGTCATATTTTATCTCTCAGACCCTTCATCCTCCCTACTTTAATTTTCTGAGATAATGACCTTTGGGTTTTCATTGGCTGTAAGCCATAATCATCAACATTAACAGATATAAACACATGAAATAGATCCCTCTGTGTGTAATGACTCTATATAATATATGGGTTTCACTGAATTACTGAAATAAATGAACTTATTGATGATCTTCTATTTCATTGAGATGCTCCTGTACATCAATAGACACAATAATAGTTATATAGATATCACAGGGATGAGCCGCACTGCTGTACACAGCCAACATTTGTGTCCCTGGAAACTCAGCTGCTGCAGAACCTCACATTACACATCTGTTAATTGAACATGAGAATGCAGACCTCAGCTGCTGCAGAACATCGCAACACGCATTAGATGCTGAAGAACTTCATGACACTGTGACAGCAGGAACCGTTACATTATGAGTGACAAAAACAATACACACATCGGATGCTGCAGAACCTCTTAGATTAAAACAAGAGAGTGCACTCCTCAGCTGCTGCAGAACAAATATTATATTGGTAGATGCTGAATACCATCAAGATACACACTTCAGATGCGAGGGTGGCAGTGGCAACATCAGAACCTCATTCTTCACACCTCAGCTGCTGCAGAACCTCACAATATATATCTGTAATTACGGTAAACATATTTCTGTTATTAATATATGTTATTTCTGATATCTCTATATTTCCTTTGCAGTATGTAACTATTCCATTTACTTGCATGGAATCACTTCAGAATAGATTGAATGTTGGATCTGGGATGAGTTGGAGTTTTTTTTTCTTATTTGAGTTTTTATGTTTTTTTTGCTAATCAAAATGGAAATGTGATTTTGGACGGGAGAGAAAGCAGAATTCATTTTTTGGAAGTGTAAATGTGCAGCCATGGTCGGGCTATCACACAGAGCGCCGTCAGCTTGATGTACGATTCCTCCCATTACAGAGCGAACCAAGCTTAAATTGGAGATTTCAGCGGTGCGGAGGGCTCAGCTGCTGCAGAACCGACTCTGGGGAATAGAGGAACGAGGCTCCGAACCGCCATCAAGCCTACAAAAACTGATCGCACCGGCGGAGCCTGTGCCCGGCGATTACATGAATATTACACTACGCTACATTAAATATTGATACCTGCTTTGGATAATTTTATATCACATTATCATTCATAAACTGAATAGTTAATTTTTAAATGGTTACTGTTGTTTCAACAAACTTTGTATAACTCAATAGTACAAGCATGATAAGTAACTTTGCCATATATCTTCGCAGAAAAAAGCTTATTTCTCTACTTATAAGCCCCTTCTCCCTCAGAAGGTGGAACAGACACAAGCAGACCCCTGCTCCTCCTTCCTAGTAAGTGTTTTATCACACCTACATGGCTTCACAGCTACGCTGCTCAGTACTGCTGTACAATGTCCTCCATCCTGCTGCTATCTAGATTCACAGCTACGCTGCTCAGTACTGCTGTACAATGTCCTCCATCCTGCTGCTATCTAGATTCACAGCTACGCTGCTCAGTACTGCTGTACAATGTCCTCCATCCTGCTGCTACCTAGATTCACAGCTACGCTGCTCAGTACTGCTGTATAATGTCCTCCATGCTGTTATCTAGATTCACAGCTACACTGCTCAGTACTGCTGTACAATGTCCTCCATCCTGCTGCTATCTAGATTCACAGCTACAGTGTTCAGTACTGCTTTATAATGTCCCTCACTCTGCTGCTATCTAGATTCACAGCTACACTGCTCAGTTCTGCTGTACAATGTCCTTCATGCTGCTGCTGCTTTGTCTGAACATGTGCTATATAGATACAGGAGAGCAGAATTCCCTTATATATGTCTGTACAAGTGTTTTATCTCAGCTGGCTTCACAGCTACAATGTTCTTCATGCTGCTACTGCTATGTCTGAACATGTGCTATATAGATACAGGAGAGCAGAAATCCCTTATATATGTCTGTACAAGTGTTTCATCTCACCTTAGCTGGCTTCACAGCTACACTGCTCAGTATTGCTGTATAATGTACTCCATCCTGCTGGTATCTAGCTTCACAGCTGCACTACCCAATACTGCTGATATATGTCCTCCATGCTGTTATCTAGATTCACAGCTACGCTGCTCAGTACTGCTGTATAATGTCCTCCACGCTGTTATCTAGATTCACAGCTACACTGCTCAGTACTGCTGTATAATGTCCTCCATCCTGCTGGTATCTAGATTCATAGCTACACTGCTCAGTACTGCTGTATAATGTCCTCCATCCTGCTGTATCTAGATTCATAGCTACACTGCTCAGTACTGCTGTACAATGTCCTCCATCCTGCTGGTATCTTGATTCATAGCTACACTGCTCAGTACTGCTGTATAATGTCCTCCATCCTGCTGGTATCTTGATTCATAGCTACACTGCTTGGTACTGCTGTATAATGTCCTCCATCCTACTGCTATCTAGATTCATAGCTACACTGCTCAGTACTGCTGTATAATATCCTGCTGCTGTTGTGTCTGAATATGTACTATATAGATACAGGAGAGCAAAAATCCCTTATGTATGGGTGCCTTCACATTTGCGTTCCCCTGTGCAGCGTTCTGCGGAGGGGAGCCGCAATGTGACCGCAGCACCGCAAGTCCCTATCTTTATAATGGAAGCGCACGGTGCTGCGCTTGACTGCGCATGACCTTGCGCACCCAGTCACCGCCATATGTTATCTGTGCGCAGGCTGATGCCTGCGCACAAATCAACCAGTCTCGTCTGCACCAGAAATGCAACATGTGAACATAGCCTAAGGGTACCGTTACACGTCGCAACATTGCATGCAATTTCACTAGCAATTTGCTGGTTGCAGTGAAATCATGGACACATTGTTCCATTTGTACACGGTAACAAAATGTAACAATATGTCCATGATTTCACTGCATCCAGCAAATTGCCAGTGAAATTGCATGCAATGTTGCGACGTGTAACGGTACCCTTAGTATCTCATGTACAGACAACGTATTTGAAAAGTCACCTAAAACAATAGAGACTCTTGGTGGAGACACGAGGCTCAGTGGGTGCTCTCGTCTTTTGAAAGACCGCATGGGCCGGGTCTCATCTCACTGATCACCCACACTCTTTTCCTGTGGGCAGAACACCACTCAGAGAAAACAGGGTAAAGGTACCATGCTCCGGTAAGACTTTATTGGGTTTCCAACAAACAACCACATATAGTACATTCCCAACAAGGACAGAAGATGGTGCATGGTATCACCCTTGTGCTGGCTCACCAGGGATCAAAACTTCTGCAACTTTGGGGAATCAAGGACCCAAGCCAGCATCACCCTGCTTTTGGGGGATACCCACTGGTAGCAGCAAGCTTAGGAAGCCAACTGAGCACAGGAAGGTATGTGGCTAGTTGACTGGGTTGACCCAACCTGGAGTTTCCAAATTAATTTGTGGGCTCAATGTTGGGCAGTGGAGCAGTTCTGTAATCCACCAGCTGGAACCATGGTCTCTAGGTTGAGTTCCTGTACAATCGCACCAGTGATAGGAACAACCCCTTTGTATATCCCTCAGCTCCCATTTCAGGGCATTGTGCCCCATTGGATTGGTGGAAGTTGGCTTTTCCCTTATTAGTTGCTAGTTCAATCCAACTGCATAAATGTGACTCACCGTGGCCGGCTGACTCCGGTTGATACAGGCGATTCTTCTCCTTCCTTGTCACGGGTGGACCGCGCCTGCCGGTAGTGGGGCCCGGTGTAGTGCAGATCAAAATTGAAGACGTCTTGCGGGAACAGATTAAAAAGGGGTTTAATTTGTTTTTCTTCGTGACGCCACCTATGAGTAGATTCGGTAAGGGCTACCGACGCTGCGGAACCCCCGGGGGATGGACAGCAGCAAGATGTTACGCTCCCCACAGGCTGAGCGGTGATCCCCGGGGGCTGGAGCTGCTCAAGATGTTGTGCGGCAGCTGCGGTTACCTTTAGTTAAAGACGGACAGTTCATAAGGAGACACGGACACAGATAGTCTCTGCAACGGGTCTTTACTGTAACCAGCAGGCAGTACATGGTATACAGTGGTTGAGTAGTAGACCGGGTGGACTCAGCAGTGATAGTGTTCCTCAGAGATCCGCAGTGTTCCTCCATTCTACCTACTTAGTTCCTTCTTTTGCCAGCGTCGCCCAGGAATACCAGATCGGGTACGGGGAGGCTGCTTCAATGCCCTATCCATGATGTACGTTCTGGATGCTTTGGGGAGCCTTGGGTCCCTCAGTGGGTACACCGCTGGTTAGACGACTGGAAACTGGTTGGTGGTGGGGTGCTCCTATAAAGCTGCTCCTCCACGGGGCTGGTTCGCGTGACAGAGGTGAACTGCTGCCAGCTTCGGTACCAGTGAACCGGCTGTAAGTTGTGGGCACGGGAGTCTTTTGGGAACCCGTGTAGAAATGCCCAATCCCGGTAGTTAAGGCCTCAGGTGCTGACACCCGACCGGTGACGGCCCAGGGGCCCGCACGGAGTGCGGAGCCCCCGCTCCTCTCCAAGTTCTAGTCTGCTCTTCTCAGGTTCTAGATTCTGTTCTCAACTGTCTAGATTATTGTGTGTTCTACTACACTACCCTAACACTCCACCCACCAGGACCTAGGATTGGTCCCCTGTTCTAGGTGTTGTATGTTGGGTTGGATCTCAGAGTTAACTATTGCACTGCTTTGTCAGAGAATATTGCGGCTGCAATACTCCCTTGTGACGCACTCGCTGCGGGGCGCCACACTCCCCCTTGGTTAAATCAGCTTGTCCCCAAGCGTCAAACTACTCACATTACAGAGGTTTTTGCATTTTTATACATATATGACACACTTTTATTAAAATAGAAAACAGGTAAAGGTATGCTTTGGTGACATAAGCAAAGAAACAGGTAATCACTTTGTGCGGACCCGGCGTGCGGTCGGCTGTACTTTAAACTAGAGTCCAGGCTGTAGCCGCAAGATCACACAGTCAATGATTAACGGGAAAAGAGTCATTGAGGAAGTTCAAGTTTTAAAGTCACTGGCTCTGAGGGTGATGGCGCACCCGGATAGCGAACCACCCATCTGCACAAGCGTAGCGCTCGTAGGTGATTATATCGCCCCGGTATAGGTCGCGATCGGGATGTCCTCTTGGCAAGTTGGACTCTACGTCCCGGCGCCCCACAAACACCTCCTCATTCAAACCCACCTCCCAAGCGAACCCCCACCCGGTATTTAAGTTAAAGGTGGAAATTCTACCTTCACGGCGGAGTTCATCAGGCAGCGGCGGCTGGCGGCGAGCCTCGGCACGGGCCTCCATGTTGGCGCGTTCTCAGGCTTGCCACTCCTCTCGTCGTCTCTGGCGTACATCTCCGTCGTTACGGCTCGGGGTGTAGAGATGAGTAACGGAGCTGGTGGTTTGGCGGGAAGCTTGAACTTGGCGGGCTGTCTGTATCGGCACCCGGTGGAACGGCACAGGGGAAGGTGTCGGCAGTGCACCCGACCAGTGTACCCGAGCTGTATGCCCGGTAGGAAGTTCCTTGTTGTCTCCCCAAGCGAACCCGGTGTCGAAATCCTCAGCGGTGCTGTGGGTCTCGTCGTCATCCTCTCCGACCTCTTCCTCGATGACCACATCAGGCTGCTCGATGGTGAAAGACGTTGAAGCTTGTTCCGTTGTACAACAGGGCGGTGGCGCCGCGGATCCTTCCGTAGGGACGTCCTGCAGGGCTTCCAAGCTGCCTGCCTCTTCATCTGTTTCCGCAGGTAAAGGTGTTTCAATCCCGGTTACCCGGTAGGCCTCGGCAATGGCAAGGGAAGCCTCCGGTACGGGGATAAAACAGGCGACTGTCTCTGTAGTGGCGAAACATGTCGCGGGTTCCTCAGTGGGAACCTGGTAGAGATCGAGTTCTTCAATGGAGCGTGTTATGAGCCCCGGCTCAAGAACGGGATCGGTTGCGATATTGATCGCTGGAACGGGTCGAGTTGCGGCCTCCACCGGAATGACGCAGTCTATTGGCTCTGGTGACGGAGCAGGACAGGTGGTAGGCGTCGGTGAGGCGGTCGAGAAGCTGGTGACGTCGTCTGGGCTTGGAGAAGCTGTACCCGGTCGGCTCTGCTGCATCGCATGGTGTAGTCGTCTGCCTAGGGTCGCGCTCCAGCTACGGATCGTCCATTCCACTGTCTCTAGTAACCGCACCCGGAGGTCTTGTAGAGCTTCTAGCCAGAAGTCGGGACTGCCGTCTATGGTAAGGGCAGGATCCGGACCCGGTTGGCTGATGGCTGCTCTGGCCTCCGCCTCGACCTCCCGCATCAGGTCTTGGAGTCTCATGCTGGCCATTCTTCTTGGAGGGAAACCACACCCGTTCAACCGGTAAGACGTCCTGGTAGAGCCGGTGAAGATGTCTCTTCTCTCCGTCGGTGTGTCTATGACACTCCCATTTCCTCTGGGCTTTTGTAGTCCAATCGTGGGAAAAGTCTTTGGGGTCCGCCCCCATGGTTGATTCGAGCAATCAGGGCGGACAAAGAGTTTGGCGCCTTTTGTCTTTGGCCCTCCCTCGATGAGGGGGGGGTTGACTCACTCCTGGGCTTCACGTGGCGGCTTCTTGTGGCGGGAGCGCCATCTTGGGCGCCATCTTGACCCAATGGTGTAAAGGCGGGAAAGTTCTTTTAGGGACGAACAAAGTCCAATTGTAGACAATAAAGTCCAATTTAAGCACAATATACCCGTTGGGTAACGGGCCTGCTCGTATCCTGTTCGTGACGCCATTTTCTGACTCACCGTGGCCGGCTGACTCCGGTTGATACAGGCGATTCTTCTCCTTCCTTGTCACGGGTGGACCGCGCCTGCCGGTAGTGGGGCCCGGTGTAGTGCAGATCAAAATTGAAGACGTCTTGCGGGAACAGATTAAAAAGGGGTTTAATTTGTTTTTCTTCGTGACGCCACCTATGAGTAGATTCGGTAAGGGCTACCGACGCTGCGGAACCCCCGGGGGATGGACAGCAGCAAGATGTTACGCTCCCCACAGGCTGAGCGGTGATCCCCGGGGGCTGGAGCTGCTCAAGATGTTGTGCAGCAGCTGCGGTTACCTTTAGTTAAAGACGGACAGTTCATAAGGAGACACGGACACAGATAGTCTCTGCAACGGGTCTTTACTGTAACCAGCAGGCAGTACATGGTATACAGTGGTTGAGTAGTAGACCGGGTGGACTCAGCAGTGATAGTGTTCCTCAGAGATCCGCAGTGTTCCTCCATTCTACCTACTTAGTTCCTTCTTTTGCCAGCGTCGCCCAGGAATACCAGATCGGGTACGGGGAGGCTGCTTCAATGCCCTATCCATGATGTACGTTCTGGATGCTTTGGGGAGCCTTGGGTCCCTCAGTGGGTACACCGCTGGTTAGACGACTGGAAACTGGCTGGTGGTGGGGTGCTCCTATAAAGCTGCTCCTCCACGGGGCTGGTTCGCGTGACAGAGGTGAACTGCTGCCAGCTTCGGTACCAGTGAACCGGCTGTAAGTTGTGGGCACGGGAGTCTTTTGGGAACCCGTGTAGAAATGCCCAATCCCGGTAGTTAAGGCCTCAGGTGCTGACACCCGACCGGTGACGGCCCAGGGGCCCGCACGGAGTGCGGAGCCCCCGCTCCTCTCCAAGTTCTAGTCTGCTCTTGTCAGGTTCTAGATTCTGTTCTCAACTGTCTAGATTATTGTGTGTTCTACTACACTACCCTAACACTCCACCCACCAGGACCTAGGATTGGTCCCCTGTTCTAGGTGTTGTATGTTGGGTTGGATCTCAGAGTTAACTATTGCACTGCTTTGTCAGAGAATATTGCGGCTGCAATACTCCCTTGTGACGCACTCGTTGCGGGGCGCCACAAATGTCCTCATAATGATGCAGTCTAGTGCACCGCAGGGGGCTGATGCAATACGCAATCAGCAGTAATTTAACAAATTAGCAGACAAAAGGGGACAGTCTCAGTTAAACAATGGCTCATGTCTCTTGACTTACAGAACAAAGGAATAACACGTCTGGCTTAATTAAGAATAGATGGCACTCGCGCAAGTAGCCAGATGTTGAGTCATCACTCTCTTCGAAGCTGAAATCATGAATGGGAAATGAAAACACAATTTTAAAGGCTAAAGGAAATGTCCAGAATTGAAAAATAAACACAAAAGTCTTTTTTTCCAGAACCAGTGCCACTCCTATCTAAGTATTAAACAATCGAAAACTGTGAATTCGCCGGCACCAGGCAGCCGTTCCATTATAAATAGAGCCGCCTGTCAGTCTCCTCTCCTTGCTATTGCTGTATTAGCAGAAGGTTATAGAAATGCCATGCGCATGAAGACAATATTAATATCACTGTTTGCACAGTAAATACTTTCCTTATTTAAGAGATCTTGGGGCGCGCATGATCCGCCGCACTCGTACTTGTTTTTTTTATGACCTTTAAAGAATTTACTGTGTAGAAAATGCTGAAATGTCCCTAGAAGGAAGGCAGCAAGAAGGTAATTTATACACAGCTTGTGGTGGGAATATGCGATCTATCACACCCGTGATCATCCGTACACCGCGTTTTGCAGAGTGGGACTCCCTGCTGACACTGCACAGGTTTGCAGACAAATTAAGCAAGATTTCGATTTTCACGCACTTAATATCGTCAGTCCGCTACGGCTTCTCTTTGGGGAGGGAGGCATTTATTTCAGAGGCCGCCAGAAATTGTTTACCAAGACACCATTGCTTGGCTAGTCGGAGGCTGATTGTGTATTGTGCACTGTATGAATGGTCAAAGTGTAGAAATACGTTACAGAGGTGGATAGTGATGATAAACACTTACGTCATATAAAGAATGTCCTCAATAAGGCTGAGTTCACACGTCCAGTAATCGTCCGTTAGATCAGATCCAGCACAATCCATTGTGCAAATGACGCGCCCCAGGGCTCGGGGTACTCGACTCTCGGGCTCTCTTCAGTCCGGGAAGTCACGGGTGGCCATCCCGAAACCGTGGCCCTGGGGGTCAGCTAAATAAAGGGAATTATTTACAGGGGATTATTTACAAGATTTTGTCTTCGTGACGCCACCTGCTGATTCCGGTGATGCTCACAGTCCTCCGGTAGTCGGTGGTATTGCGGCTTGGATGGATTAGTCCCCGCAGGCGGGACTGGACCACCGGGGCAGGGATACTGTAAAGCAGACAGTTTATATAGAAAGGATGCAGCAGAGTCGGAACTTCACTTCACCGGGTAACTTTACTTGAAAAACTTTCATCCAGCAATACAGTCTTTCAGCAGTTATTGGTGTTGTAATAGCGAATGCTCTGGATGCTACAGTTTGGATTTCTAGCTGTAGATGGAACCCTCCTTTATGTTCCTTTCTTTTCCTTCCTCTTGTTCCCAGTTTTGTGAAGTCTGATCTCCTATAGACAATCTGACCTCCTGCTGTCTCTACTCTCTTTTCCTCCCTTGTACCCGTCGGGTCAACCCTTTTGTCAAATACCGCAGGTGCTTACTGCAGTTCTAATTCCCCTCTCGTGGGTTCCTTGGGAGTCAGGGCCGTATTTATAATATCCCTGTTTAACAGATTTTCTGTGAGCCTTAAAGGAACTCACAGTTGCGGGCTCCGGTACCCGGTTTCCTTCCTATGGGGCAAACTCTTAGTTACTCAATTCCCCATTCGAGTGAACTCTGCATCTCTGAGCTTCCTTTCTCTCTTTCTTTCTCTGTTTCTTTTGGGATCTTTGCTTTCTGGGGCCCCTCAGCCGAGGTGGCCCTCCTTGCTCCTTCAGGCTGGCTGCCTGGCTCCTTCCACACTCCCTCCTTCTCCGACTCTCTAGGGTTCCATCTAGTGACCATAGTCCCAACTGCAGTGGAGTACTACACCGCTTTTCTGAGTGCAGTACCCCTTTTGTGGCACCTAAGTAGTGGGGCGCCACACATACACAACTTTTTTAATCCATTTTGAAATATTTATTTTTGCAGGATACATTTTTTTAACATTGGATTCCAGATCCGATAAGACTGGTTTCACACTACCATTTTTCTTTGATCCGGGGGTATGCAGATAAAGCCTGCACCTCCCCTGGATCCCCCTGCAAGTGCACAAACTGATGCACCCACACCAGTATTCTCACTGATCCGGGCGCTGACAGTTGCTTCCGGGTGCTTACCTATTTCCGCCGGATCCGGGGACAAATGACACACCCCCTAGGGGGCATGTCATTTAGAACTGCGTTCCGGGCATGCACAGTTCAAAATCCCAGATCCGGTGACCGGATCCAGCGAGATCTGAGTTACATTGAGCCCCATTCTAAATCCACCCTGAGTGCCCCGGATCCAGGTGCTTCCGGGTTTTGTCACAGAGACCAAAACTGCAACGCTATGCAGTTTTAGTCTCAGTGAAAAATCTGGTGACACCTGGATCACGCCCTGAAAATGGAAACAACAGGATCCACCCGCAACTTCATCCGGCCCCACTGACTCTCATTACAAACTGATGTGGGTGCATCCAATTTAGGCCGGATTCACACAGACACCAAAAACGGCTTTATTTAGCCAACCTAACTGATCGCTATTTATCTTCCATTTGAAACTGATCCCGTAAAAAAAAAATGGATCCTTTACAAGTGAAAGAAATATGGAGGCTAAATAGTGATCAGTTACCGGTTCCGTTCTCCATAGACTCCAATATTAAAAAAAAAAACAGATCCTGTAGAAATCAATTCTTTCAAACAAGTTGTGTTTGTACAATGGATTGTGCTGGATCCGATCTATCGGATGATTACTGGACATGTGGACTGAGCCTAAATAGGAGCACCAAAGCACGGTAGTCCTCGCTCATCACCAAAGCACGGTAGTACTCGCTCATCACCAAAGCACGGTAGTCCTCGCTCATCAATACTCTTCACATACAATGCTTGAGTGCTCTTTACTGGAGTAGAGCAGGTAGGACGCTCTGACGAGCTTGAGTCGAATAACGAGTATAATGGAAGTGAATTATTGGGCATTCCAGCTCTCCGCATTACTTATTGTTTCCTTTGAAACAATTGTACCTGCTGATTCCAGGTGTTTCTGTAGTTCTCCACTGGTAGTCCACAGCTTTTGGACAACTCTTCTGATAATTCTTTTCACTTTTTTGTGTGAAATTTTGTGGGGAGCACTTGATCATGCCTTTTTATATGGTGAAATTATGTTCTTTCCACTTCTGAATTATGGCCCCAACAGAGCTCACTGGAACCTTCAGTACTTTATAGATTCTACTGTAACCAATTCCATCAGTATATTTTCCAACACTAAGGTTGTGAAGGTCTTCAGACAGCTCACTGGTTTTACCTATCATGAGATGTTTCTTGTGTGGCACCTTGGTAATGAGATACAGTTGTGGCAAAAAGTATTGACACCCCTGTAATTCTGTCAGATAATACTCAGTTTCTTCCTGAAAATAATTGCAATCACAAATTCTTTGAAATTATTATCTTCATTTAATTTGTCTTCAATGAAAAAAACACAAAAAGAATTGTCCTAAAGCCAAATTGGATCTAATACCACACCAAAGATAAAAAAGGGGGTGAACAAAAGTATTGGCACTGTTAGAAAAATCATGTGATGCTTCTCTAATTTGTGTAATTAACAGCACCTGTAACTTACCTGTGGCACCTAACAGGTGTTGGCAATAACTAAATCACACTTGCAGCCAGTTGACATGGATTAAAGTTGACTCAACCTCTGTCCTGTGTCCTTGTGTGTACCACATTGAGCATGGAGAAAAGAAAGAAGACCAAAGATCTGTCTGAGGACTTGAGAAACCAAATTGTGAGGAAGCATGAGCAATCTCAAGGCTACAAGTCCATCTCCAAAGACCTGAATGTTCCTGTGTCTACCGTGCGCAGTGTCATCAAGAAGTGTAAAGCCCATGGCACTGTGGCTAACCTCCCTAGATGTGGACGTAAAAGAAAAATTGACGAGAAATTTCAACGCAAGATTGTGCGGATGGTGGATAAAGAACCTCGACTAAGATCCAAACAAGTTCAAGCTGCCCTGCAGTCCGAGGTTACAACAGTGTCAACCTGTACTATCCGTCGGCGTCTGAATGAAAAGGGACTGTATGGTAGGAGACCCGGGAAGACCCCACTTCTTACCCCGAGACTGTTGGAAGAATGTTCTCTGGTCAGATGAGACAAAAGTAGAGCTTTATGGGCAAAGGCATCAACATAGAGTTTACAGGAGAAAAAAAGAGGCATTCAAAGAAAAGAACACAGTCCCTACAGTCAAACATGGCGGAGGTTCCCTGATGTTTTGGGGTTGCTTTGCTGCCTCTGGCACTGGACTGCTTGACCGTGTGCATGGCATTATGAAGTCTGAAGACTACCAACAAATTGTGCAGCATAATGTAGGGCCCAGTGTGAGAAAGCTGGGTCTCCCTCAGAGGTCATGGGTCTTCCAGCAGGACAATGACCCAAAACACACTTCAAAAAGCACTAGAAAATGGGTTGAGAGAAAGCACTAGAGACTTCTAAGGTGGCCAGCAATGAGTCCAGACCTGAATCCCATAGAACACCTGTGGAGAGATCTAAAAATGGCATTTTGGAGAAGGCACCCTTCAAATATCAGGGACCTGGAGCAGTTTGCCAAAGAAGAATGGTCTAAAATTCCAGCAGAGCATTGTAAGAAACTCATTGATGGTTACCGGAAGCGGTTGATCACAGTTATTTTGGCTAAAGGTTGTGCAACCAAGTATTAGGCTGAGGGTGCCAATACTTTTGCCCGGCCCATTTTTGGAGTTTTGTGTGAAATGATCAATGTTTTGCTTTTTGCTTCATTCTCTTTTGTGTTTTTTCATTGAAGACAAATTAAATGAAGATAATAATACCAAAGAATTTGTGATTGCAATCATTTTCAGGAAGAAACTTAGTATTATCTGACAGAATTGCAGGGGTGTCAATACTTTTGGCCACAACTGTACCTGTTTATAGGTCATCAGTTGAACCAGCTGATATTGTTTTGCAGCAGTTGATTGACGTGTGCGGCATGACATCCCTCTGAGGGGCTTTTTCTTTATACCTCCCCTGTGGGCTTGTCTTTCTACTATAAGCCGAACACCCTCCCCCCTCCCTCTCATCCAGACTCATCCAGGAGGGAGGGGGCTTGGCTTACAGCAGAAAGACAAGCCCACAGGGGAGGAGTAAAAAGTGATGTCATGCTGCACACGTCAATCACCTGCTGCACTGATTGACAGGTGGTTAAATCCTGGTGGTTGGTTCCCTTTAAAAAAATGGTGACGTGTTCATTAAAACTTTTGACAATCTTTTCTCTTTGGCAATTTGAATAATAAAATAAACTTGATCATTTTCAGGAAACATGCAATTAGTGTTATTTTCCAAGCATTTTTTTTTTTGCACCCCCCCGTGCTGAATCCCCTCCCCTATTAATGCCTCTGATACACGCATAAATAACATGTGAACCCCAAAACACCCTCCCAGTGTCAGTCTTTACTGTACTTCTTGCATTCCATTGATAAAACACAAAGATCAATGGAAAAAGAGTTTCACCTCCTAATAAGATAGGAGAGATGATCCTCGACATGCAATGTTGTGTCTGCAATGTGTGGGTACATCTCCTCCGCCAATAAATAAAGCCGCGCTCAACAAAGCCGAAAATGTAAATCTTGACCTATTGTAAGATTCATGAAAAATGTATTAGAATATTTGTGTTTGTAAATTTCAATCAGTGCGAACGCATGTGAATTTATATTTCAATGTTAATTCTCTGATCTTAATTTACATTGCAGCGATTCTCGGCACAATCGGCTGCCGTTTCTCATTTCCTTTTAATTGGTCTTTTCATCAGAGCGGTCGCTGGTGATTTTCAGACCGGCGTGTTTAGACGTTAATTGATTTTCCACTTGCCGTCGTGCGCTGTCTAGGTGCAGGATGCAGAGCATTTATTTTCTGGGACAAACATTGGAGATGAATGGCGTGTCGCACCCGCTATGAGGCAGATTGAGTAACGCGTCGCCGCAGAATTCTCCTGCACACCACGCCGCGGGTTCATGGCTCGCGGGAGACACGGTCCATGATTTATTGAGAATCTGACCCATTTGTAAACAGTCACAAAGGGAGAAGGTTAAAGAATTTGTGAACAACTGAAGTTCAGCCATATTTTAGGGACTCTCGGTGACTATCCTTAATGTTTAAAAGTATTGTCTCTAGTTTATAAATGGGTAAAATGCAGAATGCTCGCGATTTACCGGTTATTCAAAGTTTTCTCAAGAATGGAAGGATTTTTAATTTTTATAGCGTACGGCTCATTCCCTAGGTTGCGGACCACCCTACAGTCCCGATATGGTCATCCCACACCTCCCTATTTACAGACCCCAGACCAGCAGGAGTTAATCTCTGCTGCTGGTGAGGAGCGGGGGGGTGCCAGTGGAGGTCGGTGAGGAACAGGGGTAGGGGGGGCTTTGGGTGCTAGTGGACGTCGGCGAGCGGGGGGGGGGTTTGCTGTGGGTGATGCAGCTCCTACCTGCTGCACCGAGTCGCGCTATGCAGTCCTGGCAGAGAAGAGTAGGGGCGGGATCAGCCAGCGGAAGCAGGAAGCTTCCCTCAGTTACCCTCCTCTCCTCTCTCCTCTGACACAGGGTCACGGGGGTCAGCTGGAGGCCCTTCTGGAGGGTTGAGGGGCCCCCTAGCTGGTCGGGGCCCTGGTGCAGCTGAACCAGCAGCACCACGGTAGGTCCGCCCCTGGATTACCTCTGAGTGGGGGAGAGGGGGCACTAGACCAGGGCTGTCCAGTAGCAGAGCAAGGGTGGAAGCTTAGACATCCTCACCCTCACAGATAACTGTGTGAAAAGCCTGAGGGTCAGTCTAGGAGACCCGGTCCCCCTGTTATTCTTTCATACCTCATGAAAGATGGCCTGTATTTGGAAATAAGAATATAACTAAGATCTGTCTTCCAGCTGACATCTTCTGGTCTTCTGCAGTTTCATGTCATATATCTAATATGTCATTTTAGAGCTAAAGACAAGTTCTAGATTATCAGACTGTCTGGATTATAGGTTTGAAGAATAAAGCACTTTTACTGTAATTGCATTTTCCTTTTACAGGGAACACATTTGTAACTACAATGTTCTTTATGGCAGAACGCACAGGAGAATTACCTTAATCTTGAGTCACCCAATGTCTATCTGTGTTGTGTGCAGCAATAAATGTACAATGGAGGCTTGACAGAAGGATTTACTAGTTACATGTGATGAGAAGAAAACAGACTGCACATAATTGAATGACAGGCACCAGCAATATTATCATCTGCTGATTCATGGGATGCGAGCTAGTATGTTTCATTATATGATGTCCTGAGGCTTTGTGCAAATGTTTGATGATTTCCTGCTGACATGTAGTAAGTCAATTACTCTAAGTAACATATGTCGCCATTCTGTACATAACAGATCACCGCTCGCTTGTTCAGCTCATTTACCTTCTCTCTCAAGGTCATCCATTGCTTAAATATCATTCATCTATTTTATTGTTAAAAATCATTTATAAAAATATATAAAAATATGGTCATGATTCTGACAAAGAGAATTAAAGGGATATTTCAATTTTGCAACTTATCTATGCACAGGATTTGTGGGGTGCCCTGTCAAATGAATATCCACCACTCCGTTAATTGTCTGCGGGAGTGCCGAGAAAGCAAAGTGATCCACATGGCTCTCTCACAGTGGAACGGGGTGCACGTGTGCGGACATCGCTTCATTTTGATAAGGCATGTCCGAGACCTTTTCTCAGTTCTTGGTTGGACCCCAACAGTCAGCAAATGATTCTGTTCTATTGAGCTTGACCCTCAAAGTTGTTATGAAGCTTGGACAGGAATGGCCCAACTGGAACAATGGAGGCTGTTGTGGGATAAAGGGGCAAGTAGTTTCACGCCGGGCGAGGACCGCTCGGCCTGAGGCACAAGAGGAAGGGTAAACCAGGGATGATGTAAAGGAAGGCTCTGACAATAGGGAGAAGGGTCACCACCTGAACTCACCTTTGGCTGATCCTGTTGAGGGTCTAAGTTCAATCACAAGTCCATCAGCCACTCCTAATTATTATACATAGGCAATTATGCACGTCTGCACACTGCAAGTAAATGATACGGACACCAGAGCCGTCTAAGCCTAGGCTGCTTTCACATCACGGATTTTGCATTTCCGATGCTGTCCGATCAAAATCGGACAGCATCGGATCCGAATTTGGCCTCCATGCAGCCCTATGGGCATCGGACCGAATCGGATGTGCACTAAATGCCATCCGATTTGGTCCGATCCGATTCTGTCCGATTTTATTATCGGTGCAAAAATCGGAGCTTGCTCCGATTTTTGCACCGAAAATAAAATCTGACAGAATCGGATCGGACCAAATCGGATGGCATTTAGTGCACATCCGATTAGGTCCGATCCCTATAACATGGGGCCCTATGGAGAAGGGTCCGAGGAAACATCTGATGTCTCCTCGGACCCCGTTTTACTGTACTGAGCATGCTCAGTACAGTAAAACTGCTCCTAACTAGGAGCACAAGGGTTAAAAAGAAAAAAAAATGTTATTCTCACCTCTCCACGAGCCCCCGCCGTCTTCCGCCATCTTCTTGGAGGCTCCCGGTGGCTCCCGCAAGCTGCCGGTGTCAGCAGAGGGCTTCCTCTGCCTTATAGGACCTGCGGTGATGTCACAGTCATGTGACCGCGGGTTACCATGGTGAACCCGCGGTCACGTGACTGGTGACATCACCGCAGGTCCTGAACAGCAGAGGAAGCCCTCTGCTGACACCGGCAGCCTGCGGGAGCCACCGGGAGCCTCCAAGAAGATGGCGGAAGACGGCTCGGGAGAGGTGAGAATAACATTTTTTTTTTCTTTTTTTTCACCCCGCAGGGAACGATTTTATGCCGAATCAGGTGCCTATTTGGCACCCGATTCCAGGCATCAGAAGGGAGCCGATGCTGTCCGATTTATATCGGACAGCATCGGCTCCCTTCAAATCGTTATGTGAAAGTAGCCTTACTCATGCCAAATGAGATTAAACACTGCGCAAGCGTTTATTGAAACACACATTTTTATACAGAAAGAAAAAGGCGTATTAGAATTCTAGAACTTTCTACAAAGTGATCATGTCCTAATTGGTCAATTCTTATCAAATTATTCTAATATCTAAATTCCTCCCTTAATGGGTTGGCTTAGGTCTCGGGTATATTTATGGAACGTGGGCGCCATCTAGTGTATAACAGACAACATGACATCTCTAAATTACAATATATATAAAAAGAGAAGAGTTGTGATATTTTTAACCCTATAAAGACATTTCATGTCTCTCCATCTTCAATAATCCCTGAGCATCCTAACGTCTTTATATGGGTCCTTCACTACATGTGCGATCACGTGCCTAAGCCCTGGCCGACCCTGTCTAATAAGCTTGCCAGCAAGACACTAGTCTTACCACTAGTATAAAGACAACATAAGGAAGGGGATAAACAAGGGAGACAGATTCAACATAGAACTCCTATCCTTCTCCAGATACAGACTCCACTGCATATGCTTTCTGCAGAGACAGCTTCTTCACAGGTCAGCATAGAATTAACTATAGCCAGCATAGGAAGGAGTAGGGAGCAGGCTCGTATACCAGAAGGGCGTGGTAGCAGTTGAGATAACTACATGTTAATTCCAGCAGGATAGAAAGAAACCTTAACCTCATTCAGCAACAGATGGAATTAAATAAGTTTTATTTAAGATAAGCAACAAACAGCTTCTAAAGAGTATCTGCGATCAGCTAATCATTTTGACCTTTTGATTTCAGATCTTTCTGAGGTCACATCAGGCCATGACACACTAATGACAGAAAGAGCTCAAAATATATTATTATTATTTATTTATATAGCGCTATTATATTCCATGGCGCTTTACATGCTAAAAGGGACAGACTAGGACAAGTAACATAGTATCAATACAAGTAGAAATAAATGTGGATAATTCGGTCGTACAGATACAAGAGGGGAGAAATCCTGTCCGCGAGGGCTCACAGTCTACGAGGGGCGGGTGGGGATACAGTGGGAGGGGGAAGTTCCAGTCGTGAGGCAGTGTGGTGGACCGGGTCTGGCCCAGTGATAAAGCAGGGATATCAAGTCATATATTAAAGCTGGGTTTGCAACAGAGTCTAAGGCGAGCTGCATAGTGATGAAAAGGCATGGATTCCAGCAATGTTACAGAGTGCAAACCTGAGCTGACCACGGGTATAACAGGATTGGCTAGCAATGTTGCAGAGCTAGGTTTGTTACAGTGTCCAAAGCAGAGCTGGCCAAAAGTATACCAGCGTTACCTAGTGATCTAGCAAAACTGGGTCCACCATCCACAGGCAGGGATCACAGAATATAAGAGTATACAGACATTGCAGCTGAGGATCACAGAATATAAGAGTATACAGACATTACAGCCAGGGATCACAGAATATAAGGTTCATAAGGTTAAAGTAGTCCTTAGTGGAAGCATGGACACCAACTATCTCAATATCTATGTGGCCCGAGAGACTGATTTCACTGAAGTGTATTGGTTGCCTCTGCAGAAGAGAAGAAACCAGCAGCTGCAGACGGAGGATGCACCACGTGGTGCTGGATCCATGAGAGGTGAATTACCTATACTCTGGACACTACAATGAATGGCTGATCTTGTAATGCATGGATGAGCTCACCTTGCATTGAGAACCTTTTACATGGTTTATAAATGTGTTCCAAAGCGGCGACCCTCCTTAGTATAATTTCCTAGGACCCATGCTTATTATCAGCATATTACATAGTGCGCCTGTCCGCCCTTATTTTAAGTTCCTTAAAGCCTAGTGTGGCTTCCAGTCAGGCTTGGGCTGGCTGTCATGTGGTGTCCCGCTCTGCACTTTTTTAGTGTTTTGCCATCTTCTGACTCTGTTCACACTGTGGTATCTGGGTAGCAACCATGTGCTTCTTTTTTTGCTCAGCCTGGGTTTGGGCGTCGACTGTTTTGTGCTCACCGGTCATCAGTCTTGCAGGAGTTAACTTTCTGATGGCTGGGAATGTGCTGCTGGAGTTTTTGGTTGTTTATGTGCTATCATAACCATCTCCAGCCTTTAAATATGGTGGAGCCCAGTCTCCTATGCTGATTATAGCTTGAGCGATACCGGTGTGTGGTGTTCCAGTTTCTGGGAAACAGTTGTAACTTGTTTGATGCATGGTAGAAACGTCCTTGATGTATTTTTCTCTCCTGCTTGTAATTGTTTTCTACCAAATCACATACTGTGCTCTCTCTGTGTGTGAGTGCTGAGAGCTTGTGTTTTGGTTCTCCCCTGTCTGTCCTTTTCTGTGGGTTTCATTATTTCCCTGCTCCGGGGATCATATCAGGGATGAGCAGGAGCAGGGTTAGGGTGGAGACTTGGGCTCTCCACCATCAGGAGTACCCCTGAGATAGGGTTACTTCAGGGCTCCCTAGCTTGAAGGGCAGATCAGGTGCCCCAGTTCCCCTTTTACCCTACATCCTCCTGACACAGGCCAACAGGAGAAAAGGGGAATCCGGTGGGTCTCTTTGCAGTAATAAGTCACTTCTCATCCAACATAATTAGTAGTTGGCACAATATACTTGTGTCACTATGTAGAGATAAAGGAATCATCTCATCATTCATTTTACAAATTATTATATAGAAGCATAGGTACATTTTTTAATGTCTCCAGTGGCCCCCAGAGTCGATGTTACTGATGGCCCCCGCCGCCCCAGTGTGACACAGCAACTTCCAGTTCTCCATAAATGAATTGGTGGTGTCCCTATTCACATGGGCCGATGTGTTCTGCCTATCAGTGACCTTTATGTGTTTTCATGAAGACACGTCCAAAAAAGAAGGAACAAAGCCCCATCTTCTGCCACGAGTGTCTCCTCTAAGAATAGATTATATGTATATTGGATTTTATCTTTCGCTTTATGTGTGATTTATAACAGAGCAGCATGGAGGTGGCTGGTGAGGATTGCACTGATATTACAGTGATATGTGAAGCAGGGTATGTATTACTGGGGTCAGGAGGTGATGGCAGAGGAGGCTCGGGCCACCCGCAGTGTCTGGGGGAGGAAGAGGAGGATTGTCTGCTGCTGACAACTCTGGGGCCACCACCTCCTCTGCTCATAACAAGCAGAGACCTGCCCTGTATGGATTAAAACAGGGACAGAACCAGAACTCCCAGCAGGCTGTGTTTGCTGCCCAGCGCATGCTGGGAGGTTTAGTCCTACAAATGTGGAGTAATGAGTTGCAGCCACCAGTCCAGGACTAGGAAGATCTGTGGTTGTTGTCAGTGAGTCAAAAACACAGCAGGTAAATGGCTTTCTGCACTTAAAGGGGATCTCCTATTTCTTAAAGTGACGGTATATGGTATTGCAGAGTGGATCCAGTGCTCAGGCCATGTTCACACATAGCAACCGCACCACCAACTCATGTAGTTGTATAGAGCTATGCTGCAGGTCTCATTGTACAGCCGGGGGTGCCACTGTGCAGAGAAAACCAGCACTGCAGTCCCTTCATTATGAGATCTGTGGCTGTGCTGGGCTATATATATTATTTGGAGGCTGTGCTGGGATTATACATATATTATATTTGGAGACTGCAACTATACTGTCATAGCCTTTAAATAGTATATGAAGCCCAGCCCAGTCTCCAAATAATATACATAGCCCAGAGCCTTCTTATTATGTATACACAGCCCAGCACAGCCTCCATATAATATATAGAGCTCACAGACTCTATATTTTATAATATTTAATAATGCAGACCAGCAGCCTTTATATTATATATACAGCCTTGCACAGCCTCAATATTTTATATTATATACAGAGCCCACCCTGTAGGCTCTATTTTATATATACATAGCCTGCAGCTTCTATATTGTATTCATGAATCGTGGTATAGGTTAAAAGGGCCCACTGAGACTTTCGCCCGGGGCCCACAAAAACCTGGAGCCGGCCCTGAAAATACTGATGAGACAATCACCACTGACTATTTCATGGAGGGGCTCAGTATTAATATTGCACATGGAATCTCTGGTCACATATATGTAGGCTTACAGCCTATTAATGATACCCATACTATTAGAACAGGATGCTGCCCAGCATTATCAGTGCCCCCCCCCCCCATTGGGACAGGTGCCCTAGATAACAAGGCTAATATAGATGAAAAATGTAGAAAGACAGTAACCAAACCAGTATAAAAAGATAAATTCCTTTATTGAAATAATCACATGGATGTTAAAAGCATCTTGTCAGGCAAAGACCGAAAGCAAGAATAGCATGCAAAACTTTATATGATAGGTATGAGGTATTGGTCGATATTTTGGCCAAAATATGCAAGAGTTCAAGTATATATATGACAAATTTATTTGCCATTGCTCGATGTTTTGGCCAAAATACACTAAGCTCGCAACCCGCGTCAAGGGTCCTCATAGTCTTGCGAGTTTCCTATCCTAAAATTAAAAGCAAAGGTCACAGCAGAAAAAGGAGTTAAATTTCCTCCAAAGTTTATAGAAAAAAAGGACAAGACTGTGACTTTGTTTTTAATTTCTCCCCATTTAACTAAAGCATTTTCCCCTTTGTAATTTAGTCTAAGGCTGTCGGCTCAAACAATCTTCCTGGGGCAGACATGCTGATACCAGAGAAGCGCTGGCCGACAACCTTAAACCTCAATACAGGGACAGTTTTAAGGCTGAAAGACACAAACAAGTCAAACAAGTTCAACCTAAAAACAAAAGTGTTGATCCAGAGGAAGGCAAAACCCCCTATGGGCCCCCAAATGGTCCATTTTAGGGGGAAAATTCCTTCCCGACTCCAGTTAATTGGCAATCAGACTAGTTCCCTGGATCAACGTCCCAGGTATGAGGTCTTCCTCTACAATTCAAGAACACAATTAGCAAAATCCTTCCCTCTTAATTTTGCTTTGTCCTTGTGTTCAGAATGTAGAGGCAGAGCTCATACCCAATACACTCTCTGAGACCACGACTCTTCTTTCTTCCTTGTAGACTGCAGCCTGACAAATGGCTGTGCAGCTGCCAGGTCGGGGTTTTATGCCCGCTGACCACTGTGTCGTCACAAAGCGATGACCTAGTCAAGTGGGCGGGGCTCCTTTATTTAGTCATCGGCTGAACTTTACATTCTACGTCTCAAACTTTTTTCACTTCTGTTCTGGGCTGTGGTTGGCTGATGTCATCCACCTGTGATGTCATCACAACAACAGACACGAACATTCCATCTCATCTTCATCTGAACCAGCAATGAAAACAACAAGAGCTTCAGGTTTCAGACTTAGTTTAATAAAATAATAAAACAGTTGAAACAAATCCATAATAGTGTGAGATGCAATCTATGCGGTACCCAGGTTTGGAAGTGCACAAACATATAGGAAAATTAAAATAATTTTATTCATATTCAAAATAGAACAAATAAACACAAAAAAATAGGAGAAATAGGTGAATTAAAAGCAAAGATGGTACAATACTGGTGAAAATACTTGACTACACATACAGCACATGGATGTAATGTGTATAATAAATACACTCAAAAGGTACCAAGATAAGGTAAATGTTGGGCCCAAAAAAAAAAAAAAAAAAAAAAAGTAATATATGTATATATATGTATATGTGTGTATATATATATATATATATATATATATATATATATATATATGAGTGTGGCCAGTATGCATGGGCAACTCTGGGCTCTACAGCTAATAGGTACATAAAAGGCAAAGCAGTGCAATATATGTCAAAGATATAAACTACATTATATATATATAATTTTTTTTTTGAGCAGCATATATATATATATATATATATATATATATATATATATATATATATATATATATAAAGGGAGCACTTCAACATTACATTGTGTCGTTAAATGTTCCCTTCATCTTTTTGAGCAGTATTATATATATATATATATATATATATATATATATATATATATATATTAGTGTGGCCACTATGCATGGGCACTCTCTGGACTCTACAGCTAATAGGTACATACAGGGCAAAGCAGTGCTATATATGTCAAAGATATAAACTACCGTATATACTCGCGTATAAGCCGAGTTTTTCAGCCCAAAATTTGGGCTGAAAAGTCCCCCCTCGGCTTATACGCGGGTATATAAAAAATAAAAAAAATACAGCCGCAGCCCCGGAGGTATACAGGCCCCCCATCAAGTTCCAGGGCCCCCCCCCTTGCGCGCCAGCCTGTAAAGGAGAATCATACTTACCGGTGTCCAGTCGCGCCGTCCGCAGCTGCCGACATGACGATCCCCGGCTCCATTCAGCGTCTTCCGCATTTCCTGTAGTCGCGGGCAATGACCTGGAACTTGATGGGGGGCCTGTATACCTCCGGGGCTGCGGCTGTATACAGCCCTGGGGCTGCGGCTGTATACAGCCCTGGGGCTGCGGCTGTATACAGCCCTGGGGCTGCGGCTGCTGTATATACATATGGGGCTGCATATGGGGCTGCATATGGGGCTGCTTATACCTCTGGGGCTGCATATAGGGCTGCATATACCTCTGGGGCTGCAATATGGGGCTGCATATACCTCTGGGGCTGCATATAGGGCTGCATATACCTCTGGGGCTGTATATACCTCTGGGGCTGCATATAGGGCTGCATATACCTTTGGGGCTGCATATAGGGCTGCATATACCTCTGGGGCTGCATATAGGGCTGCATATACCTCTGGGCTGCAATATGGGGCTCTGCATATACCTCTGGGGCTGCATATAGGGCTGCATATACCTCTGGGGCTGCATATACCTCTGGGGCTGTATATACCTCTGGGGCTGTATATACCTCTGGGGCTGCTGTATACTACCACTGGGGCTGCTGCTGTATACTACCACTGGGGAGGCTGCTGTATACCTCACTGCTGGGGGTTGTATACCTGTGCTGGAGTCCACCCTCGGCTTATACGCGAGTCAATAAGTTTTCCCAGCTTTTGGGGGCAAAAGTAGGGGGTCGGCTTATACACGGGTCGGCTTATACACGAGTATATACGGTACATTATATCTATATCTATATATATATATATATATATATACAGGGGTGCACCAAGCCCCACTGCCGCCTGAGCTGCGGCACCGATTACGGGGGGGGGGGGGGGCTAGTGGAGCCCAGCACTGCCGCCCCTTCTGCATCGCTACTGCCGCCTAAGCCGCGGCAGTGAGTTACCGGGGGGGGGGGGGGGTGGATGGTGCTGGTGAAGCCCAGCGCTGCCGCCCCTTCTATTCTAGTCCCCCGGCGGGTCGCCGCTTACCTGTGGTGCGCGGGGTGAGCGGCCGGCTCCATGACAGGGGGAGGCTGTGTGCATGAGGCGCCGCCCCCTTCTGCACTGCCGCTCCCCCTGCCTGCTGCCGCCTGAATGACAGGGCTCACACTGTCCAATGGACGGTGCGGCCCTGTATATATATATATATATATATATATATATATATATAATATATTGCTCTGTGCCAGTCATTGCACTGGCTGCCCGTATATTACAGGATCAAATTCAAATTGCTTGTTCTCACCCACAAAGCTCTTCACAGTGCAGCACCCCCCTACCTCTCCTCCCTCATCTCTGTCTATCACCCCACCCGCTCTCTACGTTCCTCAAATGACCTTCGACTAACATCTGCACTAATCCGATCCTCCCACTCCCGGCTCCAAGACTTTTCCAGAGTTGCACCAAACCTCTGGAATGCTTTACCCAAAGAAATCAGGACTATCCACAACTTGCATGGCTTCAGACGATCCCTAAAAACGCATCTTTTTAAGGCGGCCTATCATACTCCCTAATAAGTCCATTGTACTGTAGACAGTGAATGGGCTACCCCTCTGGACATTACTCTTCTACAAACTCCACCAAACCATAAAGGTCTACACAGATTGTATAATGACCATCCATGTAAGCTTAGCCCTATGCCCCATTTCCTCAAGATGCCTGGACCACCAGTGCAATAAGCCCCGGCACCTTGCGCAACCCCTTTCCCGTTGTAGATTGTAAGCTCTTTTGAGCAGGGTCACCTTCATTTATTGCTTTATTTATTGTATTTTTTTTTCACATTGATTTTATACCTATTGTTTTGTATCCAATTATTTGTACTTTATTTGTTCTCTATTGTAATTACTTACTGTATTTTCTGTACTCTAACCCCTACATTGTAAAGCGCTGCGGAATATGTTGGCGCTATATAAATAAAGTATTATTATTATTATTATATTATTATTTATATTTAAACTAGTTGTCAGAAGACACTTGAAATCACCGGGTGACGAAAACTAATCTCGTGGTTGAAGTGAAAATTGGAATTTTTGTCTTTAGTTTTTTTTTTTTTTTGTTCTTTTTCAAAAGTTTGAATGATTTGATCACAGCATGAAGAGAGCGAGGGCAGGACTGAATCCGAAAGAGCTAAAGTATGATGATTACGCGGGACTGGAGGAGCGCGGCTTTCACACAATAATATTTTATGCTTTCAGCAATTCATTGACTGTTGCAAAGCAATTTTATATCACAGAAAGTTGTTATTGCTAACTTTTGGAACTTATTTTAGATTTCTATGAATTTATGACAAAAGGTTATGACTTCTACTTAATCTCTCAATACGGTAAGAATATCCCCCAAATAGATCCCACAAATAGACCCCAAATAGATCCCACAAATAGACCCCAAATAGATCCCACAAGGAAATAGAAAAAAAAGTTAAAGAACAGCAATGAATTATAATTTCACATGGTAAAGATATCTATCTATCTATCTATCTATCTATCTATCTATCTATCTATCTATCTATCTATCTATCTATCTATCTTATCTATCTCTATCTATCTATCTATCTTATCTATCTCTATCTATCTATCTATCTATCTATCTATCTATCTATCTTATCTATCTCTATCTATCTATCTATCTATCTATCTATCTATCTATCTATCTATCTATCTACCGTGTTTTTTCAATAGTCCCCTTGCAGTATATAGATCCATGCAGTAAATACACTCACCTGCTGTACATGTATGAAGGATATCACCATGGATTTAACAAGATCTAAACCAGAGGTCCCCAACTCCAGTCCTCAAGAGCCGCCAACAGGTCATGTTTTCAGGATTTCCTTAGTATTGTACAGGGGATAATATAATTACATGCACTGGTGATAATTCCAACTCCTGTGTTCCCCACCCTGATCTAGACATTTACATCATGAATAATTGTGTTGATGAGGGATTGACACACCTGTTTATGTGCTGTGTTTGGCATTGCAGTTTAAACCCTATTAAAGTGAATAGCTGCAATACCAAACAAAGCCCATGGACAAGGACGGTGCCATTTTGTAAATAGGTGCAGCCTTTTGTTCCTAATTTTTACCAAGGTCATCCACTATATCTATATTTTATCATATTGTCATGACTCCTCAGTGCAGCGCATCTTGCCACATGTATGCATTCCTTGACCAGCCGGTCGAGGGTGCATACTGCTGTGTGAGATGTGAGTACATTGTGCATTTGGAAGCCCAGATACTGGATCTAAATGAACAACTGACAACGCTGAGATCCATAGACAATATGGAAAGGAGTCTGCTGCTCACTGAACAGCTGCTCAATGGGATAGATGTGGGGGAGGATGGTAGTATGGAGCTGCAGGACCGTGAGGTAGCTAGCTGGGTGACAGTTAGAAGGCGGGGTAGAGGGAAGGGTGCCAGGGAGGCTAGCCCTGATCTGGCACACCCCAATAAATTTGCTATGTTGGCAGATGAGGGGGGTGTGAGTTCAGGGATAGCACTGCTGCAGCCGGGCATGACCTCTGAAAGCCAGAGGAGTGTCTGCTCCAGTAAGGGGGAAAACAGGAGAGAAGGACAGGCCAGACAGGTGCTGGTAGTGGGGGACTCAATTATTAGGGGAATAGATAGGGCAATCTGTCACAAAGACAGGGATCGTCGAACAGTGTGCTGCCTACCTGGCGCTCGAGTCCAGCACATCGCTGATCGGGTTGACAGATTACTGGGAGGGGCTGATGAGGACCCAGCGGTCATGGTGCACATTGGCACAAATGACAAAGTTAGAGGTAGGTGGAAGGTCCTTAAAGATGATTTCAGGGAATTAGGCTGCAAGCTTAAGGCAAGGACCTCCAAGGTAGTATTCTCTGAAATACTGCCTGTACCACGTGCCACACCAGAGAGGCAACGGGAGATTAGGGAGATAAATAAGTGGCTCAGGAATTGGTGTAGGAAGGAGGGGTTTGGGTTCCTGGAGAACTGGGCCGACTTCTCTGTTGGCTACAGGTTCTATGCTAGGGACGGGCTGCACCTCAATGGGGAGGTGCAGCTGTGCTGGGGGAGAAAATGGCTAGAAGGTTGGAGGAGTGTTTAAACTAGGGATTTGGGGGGAGGGTATTCATTGTACAGGAGGGGAAGATAGTGTAAATAGTAACCTGGGCACAAGTAATAAAATTGGGGGTGGCATGGGGGGTGGGTTAGAACAGTCAATCTAGTAGGAAGGAATAGAGGTAAAGAGAGATGCATAAAGTGCATGTTCACTAATGCCAGAAGCCTCACCAACAAAATGGAGGAATTAGAATTGATTTTGTTGGAAAATAATTATGACATGGTGGGGATTTCGGAGACTTGGCTGGACGAGAGCCAGGACTGGGCTGTTAATTTACAGGGCTATTGTCTGTTCAGAAATGACCGTACAAATAGGCGAGGAGGAGGTGTATGTTTATACGTAAAATCATCCTTAAAACCCATCCTGCGAGATAATATAGGTGAATCTAATGGAAATGTAGAGTCCCTGTGGGTGGAGATAAGGGGAGGGGGAAAAAATTATAAATTACTGATAGGGGTTTGTTATAAGTCCCCAACAATAATGGAAGTGGAGGAGAATATCCTCATAAAGCAAATAGATGAAGCAGCGACTCAGGGAGAAGTCATTATTATGGGGGACTTCAACTACCCTGAAATACATTGGGGATCAGAAACCTGCAGTTCCAGCAAAGGTAATAAGTTTTTGACAATTATAAGAGACAATTACCTTGCAGAACTGGTTCAGGACCCAACAAGAAGGGGGGCACTGCTGGACCTATATTAACCAACAGGCCGGACCGCATATCAAATATACGGGTTGGAGGTCACTTGGGTAATAGTGATCATAACTTAATAAGCTTTCAAGTATCCTTTACTAAGACGTGTAGTAGAGGGGCTACAAGGACACTAAACTTCAGGAAGGCAAATTTCCAACGGTTGAGAGATGATCTTAGTGCAATAAATTGGGACGATGTCCTGAGACATAAAAGTACACAACACAAATGGGAGATGTTTATTAGCATTCTGAATAGGACCTGTGCACAATATATACCCTATGGGAATAAGCATGCTAGAAATAGGAGGAAACCACTATGGCTAAATAAAGCGGTAAGAAGTGCAATATGTGACAAAAAGAAAGCATTTAGGGAATTAAAGCAAGTAGGTAGTGATGAGCATTATTAAATAAATACAGAAAATTAAATAACATTTGTAAAAAGCAAATCAAGGCAGCAAAGATTGAGACAGAGAGACTCATTGCCAGAGAAAGTAAAAAGAATCCCAAATATTTTTTAACTACATAAATAGTAAGAAACTAAAAAATGATGGTGTTGGCCCCTTTAAAAATAGTCTGGGTGAAATGGTGGATGAGGATGAGGAAAAAGCCTATATGCTAAATTACTTTTTTTCAACAGTATTTACACAAGAAAATCCCATGACAGACAATATGATCAGTGATAACAAAAAGTCTCAATTAAATGTCACCTGCTTAACCCAAGAGGAAGTACGGCATCGTCTAAAAATCACTAAAATTGACAAATCCCCGGGCCCGGATGGGATACACCCCAGAGTGCTGCAGGAATCAAGTACTGCCATAGATAGACCATTATTTTTAATATTTAAAGATTCCATAATAACAGGGTCTGTACCACAGGACTGGCGTATAGCAAATGTGGTGCCAATATTCAAAAAGGGGACAAAAACTGAACTTGGAAATTATAGGCCAGTAAGCTTAACCTCTACTGTGGGTAAAATCCTAGAGGGTTTTCTAAGAGATGCTATACTGGAGTATCTGAAGAAAAATAACCTCATGACCCATTATCAACATGGTTTTACGAGGGACCGTTCCTGTCAAACTAATCTGATAAGCTTCTATGAAGAAGTAAGTTCTGGACTGGACCAAGGAAATGCAGTGGATGTGGTGTATATGGACTTTTCAAAAGCTTTTGCTACGGTTCCACACAAAAGGTTGATACATAAAATGAGGGCAATGGGGATAGAGGAAAATATGTGTAAGTGGGTTAAGAACTGGCTTAGTGATAGGAAACAAAGGGTGGTTATTAATGGAACACACTCAGAATGGGTCACACTTAACAGTGGGGTACCACAGGGGTCAGTGTTGGGCCCGCTTCTATTTAATATATTTATTAATGACCTTGTAGGGGGCATACGGAGTAGAATCTCAATATTTGCAGATGACACTAAACTCTGCAGGGTAATCAATACAGAGGAGGACAATTTTATATTACAGGAGGATTTATGTAAACTAGAAGCTTGGGCTGCTAAATGGCAAATGAGCTTTAATGGGGATAAAGGTAAAGTCATGCACTTGGGCAGAGGAAACAAAAGGTATATTTATGTGCTTAATTGTAAAACACTGGGCAAAACTGTCACTGAAAAAGACCTGGGTGTATGGGTAGATGACAAACTCACATTTAGTGGCCAGTGTCAGGCAGCTGCTGCAAAGGCAAATAAAATAATGGGATGCATTAAAAGAGGCATAGATGCTCATGAGGAGAACATAATTTTACCTCTATACAAGTCACTAGTGCGACCACACTTAGAATACTGTGTACAATTCTGGTCTCCGGTGTATAAGAAAGACATAGCTGAACTAGAGCGGGTCCAGAGAAGAGCGACAAAAGTTATTAGAGGACTAAGGGGTCTGCAATACCAAGACAGGTTATTAAACTTGGGGTTATTTAGCTTGGAAAAACGAAGGCTTAGGGGTGATCTTATAATAATGTATAAATATGTGAGGGGACAATAAAGAGGCCTTTCTAATGATCTCTTTACTCTTAGGCCTGAGACTGGGACAAGGGGGCATCCTCTACGTCTGGAGGAAAGAAGGTTTAATCATAATCACAGACGCGGATTCTTTACTGTAAGAGCAGTGAGACTATGGAGCTCTCTGCCACATGTGTTGTAATGAGGGAGTCACTACTAACATTTAAGAAGGGCCTGGATGCCTTTCTTGAAAACTATAATATTACCGGTTATATATACTAGATTCTTTGATAGGGCGTTGATCCAGGGAACTAGTCTGATTACCATATCTGGAGTGAGGAAGGAATTTTTCCCCCAATGTGGAGCTTAGTGTTGCCACATGGGTTTTTTTTTTGCCTTCCTCTGGATCATCTTGTTAGGCTATGGGTTGAACTAGATGGACTTAAAGTCTTCCTTCAACCTTAAAAACTATGTTACTATGTTACTATGTTACTAGGATGCAATAAGGCTGGTTTCACACTATGTTTGGGACGCATCCGTCTGTGCAGAGATGCAGATGGATGCCAGAACTGATGGATGGATGTCAGCGCTGTGTACTTTCTGCGGATCCGAATGATACAAAATCTCCATAGAAAATAATGGCTGAGAGAGAGAGCTTCAGGATGCATGCAATCAATTCATGCAGCCACAGACGGACAAAATTTGCAGTGTTGCGATATTTGGTGGCTGAAAAAAATGCAATGCAAACGCATACATCTGGATGTCAATGCATGCACCATGCGTCCCCGTGTTAAACATAGGGACGCAGTGTGCATCCGTAGGCTGGCACACAGATGTTTGACTCACCCCAGGGCTGGAGTACTCAGATCCCGGGCGTCTGTTATGTATGCTGTGTCACTGGTGGCCGGTGCCCGGGTCTGTGGCCCTGGTGGTTGCTGAAAAATGTGTAGCAATCAAATAATAAAATTATATTGTTCGTGACGCCACCTGCTGTGTCTGGTGATGACCCCAGCAGTGCTGCAGACCTCTGGGGACGATGGATAGGCAGCCAGGTGATGTCGCTCCTCGCATGTGGAGCAGAGTCTCCAGGGCAGTGTGGTAATGATGTGGCCAGGGCTAGGGGTACTCGGACACCGGGGCTGTTGAATAGGGAGTCACGGGTGGACAGGATCCCGGTGCCGTGCCCTGGTGATGATTTCAAGTAGATGATGGTGGGGGGAGAAGGGAGTATTTACAGGGGATCGTGACGCCACCTGTAGTTCCCGGTAATATGGTACCGGCGCTGAAGCAGTCCGCTGAGGTGATGGTGGGTGCGGCAGAGTGTGGGACAGCTCCCTACAGGTGGAGCTATTACCTTAGGGCAGCGGTGTTACAAAGATGGTGAGGGAGGGCAGTAGTGGTGATAATGGTGTTGCAGTTCTTACCCCTTGGCTGAGCTGCTGATGGTGTTGAGCCCTCCGGGCACCAGCGGGAAGAATAACGGAAACCAGTTCAAGTTTAACTCCACTTTACTGGGTAACAGTAGATGGCAAAACGAGACATGGTACAGTTTAGTTTACAGGGTGGATGTTGCCAGCTTAGGGTCCCCCTTATGGAGTCTCTAGATGTTCGCGTTCTGTGCCTTTCAGGGTCTCCTTTCTTCTTCACTTTTACCACTCTCGCAGAGCTCTCCCGCCAGTCTGTATCTATCAGGCAAGGTTTGCGCTCCACCGGTCCAGATAGGAAGCCCGAGCTAGTAAAGCCTCCCTCCGGCACCGCAATTTATGGCCCTTCTCCTGTAGTGTCTTGAACCGTTTCTCGGTCCTGAGGGGCGAGGTACCTTGTGGTGCTGACAGCAACCCGGTTTCTTCTGGGCCTGCAGCTTTTCAGTCTTCAAATAGAGCTGAACTTCTATCTGCCTCGGCTTCCTGCGTTGCGGGTATTCCCTCAACCAACCAGCCGACTCCAACCAGTCCTGGCCCGTTGCCTGCTGTCCTGGGCCCCCACTTGAAGATGGGGCTCCCTCCTGTTGGCTGTGCTGTCAGGCCTGTCCTTCCTGACTGCCTTCCCAGCACTAACTAACTAAAAACTATCACTCTCTTCTGCATCTACCAAGGCTCCACCCCCTTTTGGAACCTACTAAATAACCAGTCCCCCTACTCTAGTGGTATAATCCTAGGTGTGTGCAAGTACAGACTCCACAGGTTTAACCCTGAACTAACAATTTACAGGGAAAACACATTTACTGTTATAGTTTAATACTTCCCTGTGGCGCCTAGTCACAGGGGCACCACAGTAACTAATGTCTTTGTAGGAAGAAACACAGAGACCTTCTTGCTCTGCATGTGTGTTTACTTGGCAACTTGTTAAGGCAGTTCTCACTATTACACAGTCACGGGTAGCTGGCCGGGTAGTCACCAGAGGAATGCAGTTCTCTTTGAGGCCCTCTACGATGTTCCTTCAGGTTTCAATCTCTGTCCTCACTTTCTCTACCTGCACTCTTACTTGTAGGTCCTGCGCTGCTTGAAGCTAAGCTGCTTGCCCTCTCTCTCCTGCGTGTGCAATATGTCAGGCATCCCGAGTCCTGTTTCAGGGGTCGCTCCTCGGTGGAGACTCCGGGCTCTAGTATGGTGCTTTGCCTCCTGACACGGTGTGGCTGGGAAACCTGGAATTCCCCACCTTCCGTTATTGACTGCCGGGATGAGTAACCCTGCACCACCCCGGACCTGGTGTCCATTCTCTGTGCTATCCTCTGATGGAGCACGACGCTCCTCGCTCCCCCAGGCTTTCCTCTCCTTCCTCTCAGTTCCACTCCATGGCTGTTTTGCCTGACTCACTTCTTCCGCTCCTTTCCACTACACCTAAGCTCCTCCCACCAGGGGCTGGTCTCCCAGGCAAACAGGTTAACCCTTTAGTCCCCCTATTCTCCGGGTCATGTTGCGTTCATGGTGCGGACGAGAATGTATGATTTGTGCGCAAGCATCCACATGCGTACAAATCACACATGGGGAGCAATGGGTGCACACAGCCATCCGCAGCCGAGCGCATACACCGTGCGTCTCCATGTTAAACATAGGGATGCGCGGTGCTTGCGCTCGGCTTGCGTTCGCCCGCTGCAATGCTCAGCGCAGGCGAACGCAAGTGTGAAGGCACCCAAACCCTTTTCAAATTTAGCACTGACTGATGGTGAGGAGGGATCTCTTTGCAGAATATTGTACCAACCATACAGTTATCAGGTACAGTTGTATTTTCTTCTGTTTTAATTCTAATCATGGTTAGGTCTTAAGTGACATAATTTTTCACCAATCAGACAATCAGATGGCGCTGCTGAATTATTCACTGCATCGTGCAACCTTCAGTATTGTAATAGTAGAGAGGAGAAAAAAAAGCGCTTATTGCATGTCCTTCAGATACGATAGAAACACTTTCCTGGAATCCGGCGGCTGCAGGATATGAACAATCTGTCTTTATATATTGATATTTCATTCTAATTTAAGATCCACGGATCCGAGATGTTTGTTGTGACGACCTTTCTATTGTTAATGCACCTAATGGAGGTCGCCTGGTGTAGATCTGCTGCTGTTGTGAAATCTAACTAAAAGATTTTAGAAATAGCTGTAAATTCCATTAGTGCAATATGTGGCTAAGTTACCGTCTATATTGCTAAAATCACCTTTGGATGAGAGAGGAGAGAAGCTTCTCAGTTATGTGCTGGTGTCCATGATGCAAAATGACGGCGGTATAAGCAATGTTGTTGCAAGAATATGATGCTTATTGCATAATAAAATTCAGGAATACGATCCAGGAGTCAACGCAAGATGCAAAACTGGCAAAGCCACTGGGGGTATAGTTATTGGTGCAATGACAACCATACCTGGTGCCTACGGGAACCCAAAGGCCCAAGTGTCTTCTTATGTGGCAGACTGGCCTTTGTGTTCTCTTAGACAGTAAGGGTTAGTTCAGTGACTCCCCCGGGCGGGGACCATGGGTACTCGAACCGGGCCCTCTCGACGTCATCAGGGCTGTGGGATGTCACAGTGGTGTGACACAGTCCCTGATCCTCTCGTCGGGCAATCAGTAAAAAGGGGAATTGAAAATGGGATGAAAGAAAAATATAAAAATAAAATAAGAGTTTTGTTGTGACGCCACCCGTGGAATGCAGCCGGTATAGCCGCTGCTGCAGTCAGGACCTCTGGGGATGGTGGGAGTAGCAGCTCTGATGGTTTAGCTCTCCACGGGAAGAGCGGGTCCACAGGGCAACCGTATAGTCTTTGGAGGTGATGAGTTATTCTGCAAGGACTTAGTGTACAAATAACCGACAGATCACAGGGGGGACAGTTTCCTTTACCTTTACTGAAGTTAGTAGCAGGTTCAACCAGGGCACAGTCACAAGTGGTGTTAGGGGTCTGAAGCCTGGAAGCAAGTTGAGGTTTTCCACACCTGGCAAGTTCTGAGGCCTCTCTACTGCGCTCTCTCTGTGGGCCCTGGTTGCTTGAATTTTTGGTGGGTGAGCAATTTGGAATAACCCGCCCTCTGATGTTGGTTGCTGAGCATAAAGTCCCTTGCAACCTCGGACTCCGGTGTCCATCCTGCACTCGTGCTTGGGGAACAGGCACTGCTCCACTCCCCACACCTACTCCTCCACTTCCTCAGACCCTCACCTACGGGTCACACACTGGCTAGTTAGTGTCCTAGGGCAAGCCTAGCATGGCTCCCGTCCGTAAGATGTGTTCCACAGTCCTCCTACGGAACTGAACTGCCTAACCTCGCCCCCAGACCAGAATTTATAGGGAACCTGCCCTGAACTCGGGTTTTAGAGCTCCCCCTTCTGACCTGAGTTTGGAAGGTGTTGTGTGTGTTTGTGTTTTATCTGATGTGGGTACCTTTTCTTGCTGCCAAGAGCAGTATTGTGGCAACTGGACTCTGGGGCGCCACATAAGCATATCCAGTTGGTGTATTTTTATGTGTCAAAAGGTCTTTGGATTCCATTAGGCACCTGGACTGGTTGTGCCTATAAAGTTATTGTCTTCTTATTTGGCAGAGGGGTCTTTGTGGTTTTTAAGGCACCATTGCTAGTTGTGCCTATAAAGTTGATGTATTTTTATGTGAAAGATCAGTCTTTGGAACACAGGGGGGGCATGTCATCATTGGGGGGTGCAGGCACATATAATATGCGCTGCTCCCCCAGCCCATCACCGTGGTGCGGTTTCAGCACCATGGTGATGGACAGTGGCAGTGCATATTATATATGACAAGGTATAAGAAAAGAGCGGCACTCACCGAGTTGCGACATGCGGAGTCCTTTATTTGGGTAGTTGTTACACGGTGCAGGGAGGGGGACCGGGTGACGACGGCACCGTTTCGGGCGTGCTGCCCTTCAACGGGTCACTAGTCAACGGGTTAGTGACCCGTTGAAGGGCAGCACGCCCGAAACGGTGCCGTCGTCACCCGGTCCCCCTCCCTGCACCGTGTAACAACTACCCAAATAAAGGACTCCGCATGTCGCAACTCCGGTGAGTGCCGCTCTTTTCTTATACCTTGTTTGATGGACTGTATCTCGCTGGCACCCTGGATGCCTGTGTGACCTACACTTCTATGCCTACACGCAGTTAAGTTACCTCATAGGTGGTGCCCTCCCTTGTTTTTGTTGCTGGACATATTATATATGATCTGCTGCCTCCTGCAGCCTCCCCCAGCCCCCGGACAGGCTCCAGAGCCCTCTCACCTCCCCTGCAGTATAATCCAGTCCGCCGCCGGCATGATCCACTGGCCACGATGTCGGGGGCTGCATGCGGGCGGCCGCGTGTTTGAGACCCCTGATCTAAGTGGTGAAAAAAAATTCAGAAGTTTGGTAAAAAGAAACAAAAAACACTTTTTGCGCCATATTTTGCAACTCTTAGCATTCTCATTTTTCGGGATCTGGGGCTGTGTGATGGCTTATCTTTTGCGTCTTAAGCTGACCTTTCTAATGATACCAAATTTGGGTGAATACGTTGTTTTGATCGCCCGTTATCGCATTTTATAGCAATGTTGCGGCGACTACAAAAACGTAATTTCGGCATTTGGACCATTTTTTCCATTACGCGGTTTAGGGCTCACATTAATTGATTTTATATGTTGATAGATCGGGCGATTCTGAATGCGGCCATACCAAACATGTATTTTTTTTATTTTTTTTAGATTTTTATTGTGAATGGGGGAAAAGGGCGGTGATTTTAATATTTATGATTTATGTTTTTAGTTTTTTCATTAATTCTTATTCTTACACTGCCCCTTTAAGAGGCACCTTGCTGCACAGTCCGATCGCTTCTGGGAGATACCGATGAGCTGCAGCTCATCAGTATCTCTCAGAATTGCGGACGTGTTGTGGTTGGCAGCGCCTGCCAACCACAACTTGGGAGTGCTCTCTCACATGACCGCTGGGGATCCCGCAATATTAACGCGGGATCTCTGATGCAGGCGGGGAACGGAGTGGCCGCCTTGGATACCGCTGTCAGTGATTGACAGCGGGATCCAAGGGGTTAACAGCACCGATCAGATCCCGGATCCGATTGGTGCTGTTACCCTGACATTTCAGCTGATGAGATCAGCTGAGATGTCGGGGCTTGAAGTGAGCTTCGCGCCGGAGTTCACATCAAACACCGGGACACGGCCCATGACGTCCTCCTACGTCATAGGTCGTGAAGGAGTTAAAAAAAATTGAGAGTTGGTTATAAAGTTACAAGAGTTAATAAAAGCTGTGACCAACCTAGTCCACTAAAAGAGTTATGTGTTGTGTGGTTATTCGACAGGTAAAAAGGGAGGAAGTTGAGGGTTAGTAGGGTGATGAATATCCGCATTCCTGACGCTCTCGGTGGCTGCAGTTGACAACCTGTAGCTCATCAGATGTTGAAAAACAAAAGGATTTGTGCGGTGATTAGTGGAGCACTGGAGCAGGATAAAAGGCTCGAGATTCTTAAAGTTGTAAAACTTATGTGGCACCTCAGAGTCACAGTGCCACAGTGTCACCATTGTTAGGTGTCACCAGAGAGCAGTAAGGGGTATTCCACTCAGGCAACACACAAACAACACCAAAACCTCTAGGCCAGAAGGGGGAGATCAAGCCTGGCTTCAGGGTGAGCTCCCCTATATATTCTGGTCTGAGGGGCAACAAGTGCAGTGCAGTTCCTGTGAGGACTGTGAAGAGCAGCTTAGTGCAGTTCGGGGCAGCACTGTGAAGATATCCTGGTGGACTGGAAGCTGCTTAGCTGTCCCAGGATTGCTAACTTGTTCCTGGCCTAAGGCTAGGGTTTGAGGAAAGAGGAGAGTGACAGAAACCTACCAGGAGGCTGCATTACCCATGCTTCCCCTCCCTCAGAGGAACACCACAAGAACGGACACCGGAGTCCGAGACTTGTACAGGTTCAGACACACCGGCAGTCAACACCGGAAAGTGGGGGACTCCAGATTCTCCAGCTACCCAGTGCCAGGGACACAGCAACGTATAGAATCCAGAAACACTGACTTCCCGGGTGGGTGGAAAAGTGAAGGACTCGAGTTGCCTGTCATACTGGTAGACGCAGACAGAGAAAGGGCGGCAGCCTAGCTGAATCAACTGCACGGCCACAACACAAACACAGTGAGGAAGCCAATATGACCCGCCCGGGTGAGAAATACCCTGAACTCATCTCCAGACTCCAGGGACAGCTTGTCAACTTCAAGCTGTCTACTTCAACTCCAGTAAACAGACTGAGAAATGGCTATCAGGAGTCTGTGTGTGTGTTAATGACATCTTTTGCCTGTGCGCTGTAACGGAGCTTCTATACTTGCAGCGTCGCCGAAAAGTCCCACCTGAGGAGCCACAGCCTGTCAGCCCTGCACATTGACTGGAGAAGCTGCAGCAAAGTAAGTGACTGTGTGAATCATCATCGTTCACAAAGCTCCATCCAAACCATCCCTCCTGCCCTGGGGACCCTCCAGCCCTACCCGAGGAGGGCGTTCCATCCATGCTGCCCCAAGTCACGTCCCCAGCGGAATACGCACTGTGTTCTATTAACAATATCCGGTGCGTACGAAATCCTGTAATATACCCCTTTTTGGACTGATCCCAGGCCACGGGACCGGGTCACGACTACCGTGATCCCGAGAGACCGCCACCGGCCCGATTCCTGAGTACCCCATAGCCTGGTGGTGCATCACTTACGGTACTTACTTTTATAAAAAATCAATTGGTGCTCTCAACGCCACTACGCGTTTCAATAGCCACGCTATCTCATTTATTAACCAGCATTTGTCTTATCAGGCGCCTTTTAGTTCCCATCAAGATGGCTCATCAAAGCTTTGATTCCCAAAATGTTAGCACACCGGACCTGTATGAGTCTCTCTTTTTGTTTTCACACGCTCATCAGATGTTGGTATTTGGGAGAGCATGCTGGGAAATAAGTGTCCATCTGGATTACCACCGGCCATCACTGGCGACCCAGCTGCAGATTTGTTTGCTCAACCTGCTTTACAATCCCAAACTATGTGACAAGGAGCACATTTCATCTGTCATAGCACATAACACTATGCAGAGTGATAATATCGCAAGAAGAGCATTGATATCCCTCGGAAAGAAACCTCAGGCTGCACTTGTCCTCAAAGAGACACTAATACCATAGAAAGCTTATAAAATAACAAAATCGTGTTATCAGAACTGGAGATCGTTAAGATAAACAAGTGATCAATGGGGCATATTTTTCCTACTGTTCCCATCATATGGATATGACAAATATGTTTAAAATGGAATTGTTTCTTAGATTTTACTTCAGATTCCCATCCCACATTGCTTTGCGGCTTCCTTCATAGCGATCACCTGGTTAGGAAGTACTTACAGGCCTATGCCCGATGTGTCTCTCAGGCTGATCACATGGGCAGTTTCTGCACCAAAGTACCAGTACCTCTGCGCAAGGTTCTTAGCATGATGCTCCCGGCAAGTGGGAAGACAACGACCTGCCGGCTCACTAGTGGGGGTATACCACTCAGTGATGGGAACATAGGCCCTAAGGGGAAAACCAATAACTTGAGGACCTGCCAGTCTTCAAGACTCCTGGGCCTTCCAGAAACGGCTGTTTTTTGCATTGAATGCAATATGTGAAGAAAATGATCTGTAATTGAGTATAGTGACAATTTGTACCTGTTTTACTTAAGCAGCATGCATGATTACAGCACATTGCAAACTGCTCAATGCTGTACAATTGTCACATAACAAGTCAATAGGAGACTTGGACAATCTGGGTCTGTTTGATTTCAAATGTGTTTTCTTTTCCTTGGGGCAGTGAAAGTCAATGCCAGTTTACTTGCTGGCAGCTTTTGGAAGTTGTTTGGTCAGGAGATGCTGGTTGGTGAGTACACCTGATGCACCCAAGGGCCGTGGGGTACTGGAATTGGGCTGTTAAGCAGTTCTGGGGAGTCACAGGGGTCAAGACCCGACTTCCATGACCCTGGGTTTAAGTTGTTAAGGGAGTTCTTGGCTTGATAGAAAATGGGGGTGATGAAAGGGAAAGTTAGTCGTGACGCTACCCGTGGTTTGTGGCTATTAGTGGCCACTGCTGCTGCAGAACCTCTGGAGACGATGGATGAGCAGCTGGGATGGAGCGGCTGCTCATGTGCGGAACGGATCCCCAGGGCAGTGGATGTGGTAAGGTTGTAGGGGTGCGGATGGCGGGTGCAAAGCAACAGACAGACTCACGGATAGTTGGTTCCTCAGTCCTTTTACTGGTGCAACGGGAATACCAACAGATGTTGTTACACTGAGTCCGTGCACCTGAGAGCAACTTGGGACTTTCTCCACCCAACAGGTTCTGAGGCCTCCTTGCTGCGCCTTGTTAGCGGGTCCCTGCTGCTGCTTAAGCTGAGCTACTGGCCCTCTCTCCCCCTCCTGCTTGGTGCCGGTATGGCAGGGAACTCAAGTCCTTCTATAGCACCACATCTCAGGAAGCTGTTCCTGGGCTCTTTACGCTGCTTTGCTCCAGGCACAGTGTGGCGGAACTTGGGATTCCACTTCAGTATTGGCGGTTATCTTGCACAATCTGGACTTGATTTCTGTTTCTGTGGCGCTTCTCCTCTGGGGAGAGCATGACACTGCTCTGCTCCCTAGGCTCTCTTCCACTTCCTCAGACCCATGCCATGTGTCCCTCACGTTAGGCTTAGCTATCCTGGGATGAGCTTAGCACTGCTCCTGTCCACAGGATGTCTTCCTCAGTCCTCCTAGAAACTGAACTGACTAACTCTGCCCCAGACCAGAATTTATAGGGGAGCTACCCTGAACCCGGGTTTAGATCTCCCCCTTCAGGCCTGAAGGCAGGAAGGTGTTGTGTGCGGTTTCTGTCTGGTGTGGAGACCCTCTGTTGCTCTCAAGTGTGACACTACCATCTGGGAGTGATAATGACACTGTGGCACTTGGACCCTGGGGTGCCACACATCAACCTCCATTTAAATAGTCCATTTAAATAGTCAGATGGAAATGTATTTCTTCACTACAGGTATCATTTTAATCAGTATTAGAGCACCAATATGCCCTGACTGTACATTACTGAGAAAAATTTCCTGATGACAGGTTTTCTTTGAAAGACGTAGTGTGCACAAAGCCAGTTTCTGCTCCAAAACCTCCTTAAGGCTAGCTTCACACCACGTTTTTTTTTGTCAGGTTGGATCCTGTTTTTGGCAGGATCCACCGGACAGAACCTGATAGGAGAGGATGTGCACAAAATGTGGCCAAATATGGTCCCGGATCCTGTTTTTTGCAGGATTCGTTCTTTGCTGCTGTCCATGGTGCTGAAGTCTGCCTGTGTCTGCTCTGCCGCTGTCCTTGGTGCTGAATTCACAGCCTGTGATGAAATACTGCAGTCCATGGTGCTGAAATTTGGAGGGCAGGATTTCTGAGTATGCTCTGTGCAAAATATCGGATCCGGGAAACAATCTGATTTTTTTAGCGATCCGGGGCACATAGACTCCCATATGATAGGTGCTGGATCGCCCCGGATCCGGAACTGTCTGATTTTGTCCGTTTTTTTCACTGGAGCCCCAAACCACTGCAGTTTCCGATTTTGTGCACTGTGAAAAACTGGACAAAACCGTATCAGCCATGGAAAACACAAAACCTGATGGCCAAATATGACCAATCCGGCACCATAGGGATACATGGGAGGCAAAACCAGATCAGGTTCTGTGTGGTCAAACTGGACAAAACCTGATGCCAAAAACCGTGGTGTGAAGCTGGAATTTTCATTTTTGTCCTTCTAACATCACATGATTATTTTATTCTTTGTGTTGCTATGAGTTGTATTTAGCGATGAGCGAGCACTACTATGCTCGGGTGCTCGGTACTCGAAACGAGCAGGTCAAACGCTTGGACGGGCACACCTTTTGTACCAAATATGAAGAAAGTCAATGGGAAACTCTTGCATTTTTGGGAAGACTCCTTCATTATACTCGGAACTTGAGTTGCACCCCATCCAAGCTTCTGACCTGCTGGATTCGAGTACCGAGCACCCAAGCATGGTAGAGCTCGCTGATCCCTACTTGTATTGCAATCCTGGTTGATTTCTTAGTTTTTACAATTTTTTTAAACTTTTGTAACTTTTTTCTTATTGCCTATAGGGATTTATTTTTACCTTTCTACAGAGTAAAGTGCTTTAAAATTTGGGTCTGGATTCTGGGATCAATTTAAGACTAAGAAGGATGGAGAGGCGCTTACTTTTTGCATATGACCTCATTGGTCGTGGTCTATTGGAGGAAGAAGCGTGTAGACAGGAATGTAATGTCGCTCAGGGAGTAACAGATTGCTTCCCAGAGAGATGATTAAACAAGAGGTGAACATGATTAGTGGCAGAAGACACAGTGGGAAGCTACGGCGTCTGCTCCAGCTAATACCATGCTAGACTTTCTGCTTTCTTTGTTTATGCACACCTAATCCCTTCACATATCTGTGACTTTTCTAGACATAGGTCCGATTTAGTAATGAAAAAATATATTTTTAACGACTTTGAGGCTGTTAACCCGTTAATAGATAGAGGTGAAGCCCAGTGCAAAATCTGTAAGGGTGCCTTCACACTGCGGTCAGATCCGGTCCGGGGCTGTCAGGGATGACAGCCTTGGACCGGATTGTGGCCCCATAGTATCCTATGGGGCCGGATGGAGCCGGATGGCAGCTATCTGCCATCCCTCGCCCGAAGAATCCGGAAGAAGTGGGATTTTTCTCCTGGATACGAAAACGTTGCTTGAACATTTTTGTGTCTGGGGAGAACAATCTCCCCATAATTGGTGTCTCACGGATTCCACCGGATTCCCCCGGATCCTTCTGGGGCAATCCGGCGCTCCCTTAACATGGGAGCCTATGGGGCTGGATTGCCCCGATCCGGGAGGATCCGGGAACGGGACACTTGCGGCTGAACGCTGCTGTCATAATTCAGGGCCGCGGCTAGCTCCCTGAGAGCCATGGTTCTGAATCATCAGCAGCGGTAGCTGCAGCAGGTTACACACAGGACCGGAGGGCATATTAGCCCTCCGGTTGTGTGTGCTGATCGGTCCGGGGCTGTCGGGTTCATTCTTGACAGCCCCGGATCTGACTGCAGTGTGAAGCCGCCCTAAAAGAAGCTGGAACTCAGGGCTTATGGAACAAAGGGATTAGTAATGAGTGAGCACCACCATAGCGTTTTTGTGAATCTGGGGGGATCCGGGTAAAGCCTGCATCCTCTGGGATTCCCCCAGACCTTCCACAATGATTCATCTGTATGAACCCGCACTGGTATCACTGCTCCGGGCTCATGGATCAGTGATAAAATCGGTGCAAGAGCATACAGTTTCTTCCAGCTGCATACCTGTTTCCACCATATCCGGGAACAAATGGCATGCCCCCTAGAAGGCGTGTCATTTGGTATTGTATTCTGAGCATGCACAGTTAAAAAACCCATAATCCACCAGGATCCAGAGTCCCCCGAATCCAGGTTACATAGAGCCCCATTTTAATTCATCCTGTATTGTCTTGGATCCCTGTGGTCACTTTTTTTGACACGGAGACCAAAAATGCACCAAGTTGCGTTTTTGGTCTCAGGAAAAAAAAAACGTGACCACCTGTCAGGGAAAAGAATGCAAAACTGGATGCACCCGCAGGTTCATCCGGCCCCATTGAAAGTCAATGGTGCCAAAAATGGATGCAATTGTATCCAGTTTCAGCAGGATTCCCATGGATGGCAAAAGACACCATTGTGAAACCAACCTTACCGAGTATAATGGAGGACAATGGGAAATGTGTCTTTAACTATGTAATACCTCACGCTACCTGTGGTGTCGCTGCAGGGAGGATAGACTGATGTCGCTGGTGTTCTCTGTGATCAGTCACTCTTATAACTATTGGATTTTTTTCTGCTATTACAAAGAACACATCGGCCACATCCACGTACGTGTTTGGAGCAGCATGGGGCTTTGTTAACCACGTAATGTTCGGTCAAGGACAGACTCAATTAGCATCATCTTTATACAAAGAGCCGTTCCTACAGCATTCATCATTTCCTTATTTATACTACGTAGAAAAATGTTTAATAGAAAGAAACTCTAAAGATAATTATTTATAGGAATGATGGAGACAAATGCGGCTGTTTCTAAAGCAAATGCATTAACGACACGGGTGATCGTGGTAATACGGTTGCAATGTTTTCATTACATGTTTGCAGAGTGCATTTAAAAGAGCCTGAAATTAAACTAAGACATACAAGGTGAAGACGAGTTCACTTAAAGAGGCTGCTACATCACGTAATCTGCTTCAGAGTGCGTCCATTACTGCAAACAGGTGATTGATTTATTGGGAAACACCTGATTTTGCCAGTTTAAGGTCCCGTACACAGATTGAGTATTCGGTGAGTTTTTTACCTTAGTATTTGTAAGAGAAAACCAGGAGTGGAACAATTAGAGGAAAAGTATAATAGAAATGACATGCCCCCCAGGGCCGTGGGGTACTCGGAAGCGGGCTATAGCATTGTTGGGGGTCACAGGGGTTGAGACCCGGCTCCGTGACCCTGGCGGTGTCAATTAAAAAGTTTGGGCGTTATGATTTTGGGGTAGAAATGTCGTGACGCCTACCGTGGTGTTCGGCTATTGATGGCCGACGCTGCGGTGCGGGACCTCTGGGGATGATGTAGTCGCAGCCAGGTGTTATCACTCCCCATGGGTGGAACGCTTCCCCAGGGCAACCGGTATAGTCTATGGCGGTGGTAGGTTGTTGGATTCTTCAGGCTGGGGGAGACGGATGGGGCTTTACTGCGGCAGGTTCTCTGTGGCCTGTTTGGCTACTTGGTGTGGAAATAAACAGTCTCACACACAGTTTCTGGAGTTCTGTACCCGGATTAATTAACAGTCACTTCAACAATGCCTCTGGGTACTGCCCTTTGCCAAGCCCCAGTCCGGATAGTTTTCAAAGAACCAAGATAGCTTGTCCAAGGCACCTCTTTATGTTCCTTTCTCGGGTTGTTCTTCCCAGCGCTAACTGTCTCCTCTGCCTCTCTCCTTCTCATGCCTCCGCACACAGAGCCACGGGTCCCGTCGGGCGACTGGTACCAAATTCCCTGACCCTAGTACGGCTACCTCCTCGGCGGATGTGTCGGGTGTTGGCCACAGCTCTTGTAGATCGCGTTACCTCTGGTTCTGTGGTTGGAGAGTTGAGTCTCCTCGCCACTTCAGGGCCTTTCCCTGGTTCCCAATCTGCCCTTCCGTCCGACTCTGGTCAAACTTGGATTTGGGCAAATGGGTGGTTCTCTCTGCCTCTGCCTGTGCCCCTAGGGCTCCCTCTGCCTCTCTTGATGTTCAGTGTTCTCTCGACCCAGGACGAACTCCTCGTTGCTTACGTCCTCCAGGTCCTCACTCGTTTTCTCTCACTACTCGACTGCACTACTCTGCTCTCTCCACCTCCCACCCACACTTTTTCTTTTCCTTCGACTCCTGACTGGGCCCTCCCTCTATCGGGTCCACCCACTGTCCCCAGGAACAGGTTCTAAGGGGTGTATTGGGTGCTTGGTGGGTGTCTCAGACTCCCGTTTTCCTGAGAACAGGGCTACCACACCCGTGGAGTGTTTGTAGTACCCCTTGTGGTGACCAGACTGCAGAGGCGCCACATACCCCCTTGGCAAAGGCCAGCATGTCCTCATGCGACTACACAGGTTAAAAGATGTTGTTTCACAGAACTCACATTTTTCTGGCATGCATGCACAAGAACAACAAAAACTTTTTCTTCCCGGACGGGAGGTTCCGTCTTGAACGTTACTTAACAAAAATGAACTATCTATATATGCAGAAAAAGAAAAAGTGCAAAAACTTCAGTTTTCCAGGTTTTTTGGCATCCGTTCTGTCCCTTACTGGGTTAAACACAGTTCAAACAAGGCGCCAATTCAGTAATCCAACAGACCAATAGTGTCCTTCCATTTTGCCTGCTGGCCTAACCGGTCATTTATACACAACATAACTAACTTTTCTTTCACGCAAATGGGATCTAGTCTGTCACATTATCTATCATTAAAGGCCACGTTACACACACAGATATCTGTGATCAACATCTGAACAGATCTCTGGTTGCAGTGAAATCATGGACACATTGTTACATTTGTACACAGCCACAAAATGGAGCAATGTGTCCATGATTTCACTGCAACCAGAGATCTGTTCAGATATTGGACATCAGATATCTGTGTGTGTAAAGTGGCCTTTAGGCTTCCATAACCCCTCAGCAGCCTCAGGCTGATCACCTCCATGCCACGCCACATTGATGCAGTAATTCATGCAAAAGGAGCCCCCGACCAACAATTACTTTACTGTACATACTAGTGCATCTCAATAAATTAGAATATCATCAAAACGTAATTTATTTCAGCAATTCAATACAAAAAGTGAAACACATATATTATATAGAGTCATTACAGAGTGATTTATTTCAAGTGGTTATTTCTGTTAATGTTGATGATTATACAGCCAATGAAAACCCAAAGGTCATTATCTCAGAAAATTAAAGTAGAGAGGATGAAGGGTTAAAAATCACACTGACGTATTCCATGAGACATCAAAGGGTGAATATATTATTGATTTATTAGTCAACGTGTTTCAGGACTCCTAGAAACTCCCTGAAATATGGCAATATTACATTGATTTTTGATGATATTCTAATTCATTGAGATACACCAGTAATTAGCAGTAGGCCAACATTTATGATTTAAAACTCTTTATTTCAGTTGGTCTTATACAGCCAGCTACTTTAGCAATGGTGTTTTGTGGCTTACCCTCCTTGTGGAGTGTGTCATTAACTGCCTTATGAACATCCGTCAATTCAGCAGTCTTTCCCATGATTGTGTAGCCTACTGAACCAGAGTAAGGGTACCGTTACATGTCGCAACATTACATGTAATTTCACTTGCAATTTGCTGGTTGCAGTGAAATCATAGACACATTGTTACATTTGCAACAAGATGGAACAATGTGTCCATGATTTCACTGCAACCAGCAAATTGCCTGTGAAATTGCATACCATGTAGCGACGTGTAACGGTACCCTAAGGGACCATTTTAAGTGCTTACTAAGCCTTTGCAGGTGTTTTGTGTGAATAATTCTAATTTTCTGAGATAATGAATTTTGGGTTTTCAATGGCTGTAAGCCATAATCATCAACATTAACAGAGATAAACACTTGAAATAGATCCCTCTGTGTGTAATGACTCTATATAATATATGTGTGTCACTTTATGTATTGAATTACTGAAATACATTAACTTTTTGATGATATTCTAATTCACTGAGATGCACTTGAATGTGGTAAAAATAATAGTGTCAGTCAAAAGTGCATCTCGGTCCGCAAAAAACAAGCCCTGATAGGTCAATGTGGATAGAAAAATAAGAGTAATGGCTCTGGGAGGAAGGGGAGGGAAAAACGATAACGCAAAAATGAAAATTGGCGGTGTTGTGAAGGGGTTAATGAATCGGGTCCTGAGTTTCTTGTAAACTCTGGTTCTAATATAAATAGCTGGAGAGACATTCTGCATTCTCAGATAGTCACGTAGTTATCATTACCAAGGAAACCAGTCCCTCAGTAGCTGTGCACCCGCTACATGGCTTTTTCTTAAGAGCATCCATGTCTTAGGTTTATAAGCATAAATGCCCAATCACACTTATCCGGGGCAGCACTTCAAGGCTCATTTTCAATGTACCATCTCAAACAGGCTCCTAAGTAGAGAAAAAACTATTACTTATTCCGCGACACAAAAGTTTTCCATGAATATTATCATCTTGAATACTGATGGCTTTTGCGCTGAGGGAAACTGCAATACCTGCCGAGGCACGGGCAAAACCATGTATTATAGGAAATTCAGGCTTGTATTATTCACTATATTATTGGGACATAAATCAGGTTTTCAGACAACCTGCTGGTTTTTTCTGTCTTTTTTTTACAAACACAATGGAGTTGGTATTTTTTAGATTGTGGCAGTTTTACACCAATAGGCCTCCATTATTTTTTATTTTCGTGGTTGTGATGCAGCGGCCTGCTGCATATATATGTGTATATATATATATATATATATATATATATATATATATATATATATATATATATAGGAACATGTAGTTCAGCAAGTTTAAGTGATGCATTAAAAGTGGTGGGTTTGCTAGTTAGCAGAAGGACGTGGGTGTGTCTGGCAAACCTGAAACCTTCCATAGGTGTGCCTCATGTGGAGCAGGTGGGACATAGCCCAACATCCCATTTGGTCACAGGTTCCTCTGGGTTTGCAGCAGCCATGTTGCGAGAAGCACATGGTGTAGGAATCATGTGTTTGCAGAGTTTGGGGTACTCCTGGCAGAACCTTTGAGGGCTCTCTCTCGGTGTTTGGAGCATCCATCGTCCTGGAACGCACCTGGTATGAAAGGGTGGAAACAGCTGACGTCCTGGAAGGTATGCGACGATGAGACCACTGTTGGCAGCAGATCATTCTGGATACTCTCAAGCGTGTTGACAACAGAACAGAGCTTTAATTAGCAATAAACAGGTACAGATATGTAAGGCTTTGTGGAATCAGGAATATACATATCTTAAGTGTCTCTGTGCAGCATCAGCAGGCTGCTTCTCCTCTCATTCGCAGACACAGGAAACAGAGTACCGTCACACAGTCCTTCCTGTGTGTGAGCCTTTGGGAGTGTTTTTTTTTAAATCTAACTTTATAGACAATACACAAACCTAGCAATAGAACACTTACATATACAGGAATGGAGTTGTTGCACTAAACATATTCCAACACCCCCACTCAACAACTACTTATCCTGTTAGTCCCATTGCAGTTCTGAAGTCCTCAAACTTAGCTGATGGTATGACAAAACCATTGGTAAGAGCCAACATCTTGTCAGATTCGCAATAAACAATCTCTAGTACACCACGTTCCACTAAGTCACGTAAGTGGTGATGTTTAACGTCGATGTGCTTAGTCCTTGCACTAATCTTCTTACTGCTGGCAAGTTTAATACATCCTTGGTTGTCCTCATATACAGAAGTGCCCTCACTGCTTGACTGCAATGCTCATTGCTGGTGTTTTGATGAACCTTTGGCTTCTGAGTGCTGTTTTTCCTTGTGGTAGCTCCGTAAACGTCCATGTTTGGAGTTGATGAAGGGACTCCATCTCTTCATTAACACGTAGATTGCTCTTATTGCTCTTAAGGTCATGAATGTTCCATTGATGTTAATTGACTGTATCATGTGTGAGGTTCATGTTCTAATAAACCTGTAAAAACATGCCTGTTTGCCTCAATCCCGCTACCATTTATGTGTCCCCCAACCCGCTCAGTGAGTAAATCAATCAGGGTTTTTGAGTTGTGTTTTGTTTCATTTTATTGCATTTTTCAAATCGTGTGATTCTACAATAAAACATTACATCCACTTGATGGTCAAAAATACACAAACAACACTCTTTACCAAAAAATGGAGCAAATAAAACATTATTTTATATAAATGCCACAAAGCATTGAATAGAGTTCAATAATATTCCCTTCCAGGGGTTTTCTTTTATTTATTTATTTTTTGCCCTTTTTTTCTTTTCTACAAAAGCCATACTTTTTTTTAATTCTTATGTCAACATAACCATTTATTTGATTTTTTTTTTGCGGGATGAGTTGTACTTGTGAATGTCACCAAACATTTTGCTATATATATTTTAAACTGGGAATCAGGGCAGAAAAATAATGAAAAATAAATGCAATTCTGAATTTTTTTTACTTGTTTTTATGGCATTCATTATGTTGTAAAAATGATTTGGCAACACAATTGTGCATGTCAGTACCCTCGAGGTAAGGGCAAAGACGCTCTATGCAAGATGCATGTGAGTATCTCGCATGCATCTAACATAAGTCACCCGGCCCGACCCTTGCCTCTCTGGATGGGAGAGTGTCAGCTGATTGTATTTCTATGGTGCTCCACCCTTCCATTCAGAGAGGCAGAGGCTGGGCTGGGTGAGGCATGCGAGATGCATGCAAGATACTTGCATGTTTCTTTCATAGTGTGTCTCTGCATTTATTTTTTTCTAGGGGGAACCTGGCCGTTGCTCCCCAAAATCACCATGACATCAAGACTTAGGATAGTTCTGTGCCCGAAGTGCGTCTTATAATCTGTGAAACATTGAAACAAAGAGTGAATAATTTAAAGGGGTCTGAATACTTTCCATACTCACTGTATGTATTATATGACGTTACCTACCCATACTAATTAAAGATTGGTAAAATGTAATATTCAGGAGTAGTGACGAGTGAGCTTTACGGGTTCCGTCACACCTGGCGACGGCACCGCCGATTTCTTAGGTGACGTAGGGGCGCGCCAATATCGCCTCTGCGTCGCCTAATGTAAAGGGGTGATGTCGGCACTTCTGAGTGTTCACCTGGTTTCACATCAGTGATGTGAAACCAGGCAGCCGATCTGGGGTGATGTGTACACATCGCCCCATGTAAACAGCCGACGGCGACTTGACAGGCGATGGGAGCCAAAGGCTCCCATTGTACTGCATCGCCGCTGGGGTTTTGAGACACCCCGGTGGCGATGCCGCCTATCAGATCGACGGTGCACCGCCGGAGGTGTCGCCCCATGTAAATGGGGGAAGGCGACGCTGGAAGGGTGCAAAAAACTTGCACGCTCCCTCCATTCACCGCCGACATCTCCGGTGCCATCGCCAGGTGTGACGGCACCCTAACATGCTCAGGATCTCAGTACTTATATCGAGCATTTTGAGGTTCAGGCAGACTTTACTCATTTAATAGAAGTCAATGGGAAATTTGAGCATCTTTCTGCAAAATCTTCCGGGAAAAAATGCATGAGATTCCCATTGACTTCCAATATACTTGGTACTTGAGTTGCGCCCATCCGAGTGTAACAATACTCAATACGAGTACTATAATAATATAATAATAATATTTATTCATTTATATAGCGCTATTAATTCCATAGCACTTTACATACATGAGTAATGCTGTCTCTCTTGGAGCTCACAATCTAAACATCCTATCAGTATGTCTTTACAATGTGGGAGGAAACCGGAGTGCCCGGAGGAAACCCACGCAAGCACAGGGAGAACATACAAACTCCTTGCAGATGTTGTCCTAAGTGTCCTTGGTGGGACTAAGCACCTGAGCATGGTAGAGCTCGCTCATCACTGTCTAGGAGTATTAGAGAACATTTCTAGGAAAATGATATTTTGACTTAGTTTTATCTTTTGCATCTAGAGAATGGAGAGTACAGTGGCTGTGACAATGGATAATTACACTAGAGCTACAGTTTTTCCTTTTTCCCCACCACTGGTAGATGACAGATCCTACTGTCACGATACAACTTGCAATATGCTGCCATACAGACTGGTCTCTAGACATAGCAGGCAGATGGGGAAGCTGGCGAGTATACAGGGCACTAGTCCAAGTGCACGTCAGTGCTTGAGCTGACAAGCAGGTGGCTCCGAGTTGCTTGTGTTGCCTCTCAGTTCTGCTTATGTTAATTATATTCTAGATCAATCAAGATGGCTAATAGGAGTCAATCATGAGACTGTGTATACTCCTACAGAACTGTATGCTGCATCCTTCTAGGCTCACAATAGGAGTCTCTGCTTCTGTTCCTAAGTGAATACCATACCTTACAAAGTCTAGGTATATATAGTAGGTGATAAAGTAACTCTGTCACATAGAGGCCCCCGCTTCGCGAGGAACCACCAAGATTTTGCATTACAAGGCAGGAACTTGGAGATAACTAGTGCATTGGCTGCAGCAGCATGAACTGGTTTTATTACAAGGACTAGCAAAAAATGTCTTCATTTTTTTGCTGTTTATGCAGCTGCCATCAGATTACATGCATTGTTTCCAATGCTATTGTTCTATCTTTTTTCTTTAGCTGCTTTACCACATTTAGGTAGCACTATGAACAAGTATCCACATCCGCAAATAATCTTAAAAAAATAAAATAAAAAAAGTTTGCAGCTGTATATATTATTTAGTTTTTCATTTTCTTTTTGTGCTTCCTTTTCTTGTGAATGGTAAAACATAAGGTCCTGTTCACACTATGTTTTGGGTTTACAAAAGATATGGAAAAAACAGGAGGGGGCAGAGAGAGTGCACAGGGGAGCATAGACAGTGCATTGGGGGCCAGAGACAGCGCACAGGGGGGCAATTACATAATTACTCTGTCCCATCTGTCATTTCTGGCATCTGGATGTCCTGCCATCATGCGCCACTACCATATTTGCACACCCAAATGATGGGTGTGCAAATATGGCACCCACTGGTAGTACTGGCACATTGCGCAGTACGGCCAGCAGTGCCACAGCTGCCCGCAACTGTCTCCACCTAAACCTGCCGCAATCCAAAACTGCCGCCACCTGAAACCATAGCCACCGTCCCTCACAGCTGCTGCAAACTGACACATCATTGCCTGAGTAAGTGCACATGCGTATACCCGGTGTGCGTGCGTGCTTACTCAGGTGGCCGCCATCTTTGGACACCTGGGTATACAATGATGGCAGCAGGGTGACCTGCGCACTTACACCGCTAACATGTTTGGGCACCACAGGGGGAGAGAGCACAAGGGGAGAGAGACAAAGCACGGGGGCGAGCACACAGGGGGCAGAGAGAGTGCACTGCGGGGCAGAGAGAGCACACAGCGGGGCAGAGAGAGCACAGGGGGGTAGAGAGACCACATACAGGGGGGAGAACACACAGGGGGGAGACAGCTCAGAGGGGAGAAAACAGCACAGGGGGAGGAGCACATGCTGGGGAGAGAGACAATGCACAGGGGGAGACAGGTCAAAGGAGAACAGAGGGGAGAGACAGCACAGGGGTGAGAGAGACCACACACAGTGGGGAGAGAAAGAGGATGGGGGGGAGTCAGGTGCTGCCCCAACACCACAGAGCCCACCCCCATAGTGACCCCCCATAGTGACATTACCATGACACATCTAGTGTGTATATATAAATATATATGTGTACATACTGTGCATATCAGTCTATTGTAAAAGTGAATCCACGTTATGAGACATCTCAATATTATTCTGGTAGTTTGTCCTCGATGTTTCATCTACAGAACGCAAGTTGAAAATTTATCTTGTTGAACCGATGCATCTAGAACATAAGGATAATGGTAAGTAAACTGTCTGGAAATAGTGTAGTGGGTACAAAGTAAATCTAGCTCTATTTGCATTTCGGTCATGCAGAGGGCTCTGAATAATAGATAATGGAAGTGTCAACAAGTTCTGCTGTTAGAGAGCATTCTTGACATTGAGTTAGTTGCCTCTATAGTTCAGTACTTAGTCTTAATAATATGTTTTTTTCTGGGAATGCTGAATCATAAAATGATCCAGTACACCTATCTTGTACATTATGCTGCTTTCCTAATATTCTGAATCGTATATTTGACTAGATAGGCAGCAGTCATGGGGCCAGGATACTCGTGGCGCGCCGGCCGTTGAAAGAAGGGGGCTATTGACAGGGGAATTAAAGTTTTGAATGTTTTCGTGACGCCATCCGTGGTTTCTGATCAGGGTGACCAGCGATGTTTGTTATGACCCCTGGGAATAAGTGTAATGGCAGCTAGGTGTAACACTCCCCACGGAGGGAGCGAGTCCCTAGGATGATGTGGTAATATAGGATGCTTGAGTTGGAGGCTATAATTGTAGCCGGGGATAACAGAAGGCGCAAAAAGGAATGACAGACACCTGAGTTGCAGTTGTTACCAGTCTCTATACTTGTCGTTGTTGCAAAGACAACCCTGCCGGGGTGCTGTATTCTTCCAGTATGCAGCTTGGCCAGCTCCCAGATAGTCCGGGTACTCTCCACTGAGACTCCGTTCATAAGCCTTTCCATGCTGCCCTTCCTGACACTTTCTACTCCTGTTTTTCCTCTGTGTCCTCGTGATACTCATCCCGAGACAGGCGATTGCAGGTCCTGTCGAGCGACGGCCTGGCACATCCTCTTGACCTTCTATAGCCACTGTGTCTGGGATATTCCACAGTGCTGGCCACTGCACTTGCAGTTCAGTGGCCTCCGTTTTCTTGGTCGACCTTACAGAATTCAGTCCAATTTTGGGCCAGTACCCCTTTGCAGCCAGTTCTTCTAACCGTCCTGGAAGTCGGCTGTAGATTCAGGGGGGTTCTCCGAACTGGGGGTTCGCGGATGACCTACCCACTGGTCCCGCTAGGCCTAATCCCTAGCATCTCTTAGAACTCCATATTGCTTCCTCTCCTTGCTCTACTCTGTCTAACTCCTTCTAACTAACTCCTATCACCCCCCCTATACCTACTCCTTCCTCCAGCCTGCAGATGGGGTCTGCTCTCTAGAGGAGTTTCTTCTGCCCTGCATCTCCCTGGCCTAGAGTTGGGATGGATATTGGGTGTGTGGTTGAGTGTCTCAGTTTGGTGTACTCATCTTAACTGAGAGCAATGGCACCACACCAGTGGAGTAGGTGCAGTACCACTGTGGTGAACAAGATACAGGGGCGCAACAGATAGGCAGCTTTGACGTTAAAGGGAATTTGTCAGCAGGTTTTGGCATATTTGATTCTAGCGATGTCTAATTTAAGGTACCGTCACACAGGGCGACGGTTTGCAGCGATGTTGCCGGTGATGCGTGGGAGTGCGCATCCTTGGCAACATCGCCGGGGAGATGTCACACAGAGCAACCTGCTGGCGATTTTGCTGGCTAGTTGCCACGGCTATCGCTCGCTGGTTTGCCCAGCAACCCAGCGAGCGGTAACCCGCAATGTTGGAGATAGGTGAAGTCGCCCGCAACATTGCCACGTTACACAGGCCGATCAGGCATGATCGCCTCAGCAACATCACCAGGATTCCCAACATGTTGGAAAACCTGGCGATGTTGCTTAGGTGATTTTTGCCCTGATGATCGCCCTGTCACACGCGGCAACTCTCCGGCGATGTCACTGCAACTTGGCCACGCCCCTCAGTTGCCGGCAACATCGTCGACGAGATCGCTCTGTGTAACGGTTCCTTTAGTTTACCGAGTGCAGCAGTTGTGATACAATCACAGTTTTCTGTGCTGCGGATCTAGCAGAGCTCAGAATGCTAAACCCTGTGTAACCCCACCCACAGCACTGATTGTGCATAAACCCACCCACAAAACTGATTGGCAGCTTTGTATGTACATTATATTTTGACAGAAAGCTACTAATCAGTGTTGGGGATGTGGTTGCATCAGGAGGCAGCTAGTTCTCTAGTGATAATCTCCTGCTGGTAAAACACTGGATTTATTGAAACAAAAACATAGCCCAGTATGTTATACATCGTTTTAATCAGACTCTCAGCCCTACATCATACGACAATCAGAACACATTGCAAAAATTTGGAGACAGTTTCTCTTTAAAGAACATTTATCATCAGTCTTGAATCCTCGGCTGGCCATCCAAGAAACCGCTAGTTCTCTCACACAGAACAGAGGAGAGGAGTTATGGGGTGTTAAGAAGAGAGAGCACAGGACAATTTACAAGTAAAGACCGCTCATAGGACAATTTATATGAAAAGACCGCCCACAGGACAATTTACAGGAAAAGACCACCCACAGGACAATTTACAGGAAAAGACCACCCACAGGACAATTTACAGGAAAAGACCGCCCACAGGACAATTTACAGGAAAAGACCACCCACAGGACAATTTACAGGAAAAGACCGCCCACAGGACAATTTACAGGAATAGACCGCCCACAGGACAATTTACAGGAAAAGACCGCCCACAGGACAATTTACAGGAAAAGACCACCCACAGGACAATTTACAGGAAAAGACCGCCCACAGGACAATTTACAGGAAAAGACCACCCACAGGACAATTTACATGAAAAGACCGCCCACAGGACAATTTACATGAAAAGACCACCCACAGGACAATTTACATGAAAAGACCACCCACAGGACAATTTACAGGAAAAGAGCACCCACAGGACAATTTACAGGAAAAGACCACCCACAGGACAATTTACAGGAAAAAACGCCCACAGGACAATTTACGCAAAAAAGAAAACACCCACACGACAACTAACACAGAAAAAAAACATCCACAGGAAAATTTACATAAAAAACCACCACCAGGACAATTTACAGGAAAAGACCACCCACAGGACAATTTACAGGAAAAGACCGCCCACAGGACAATTTACAGGAAAAGAGCACCCACAGGACAATTTACATGAAAAGACCACCCACAGGACAATTTACAGGAAAAGAGCACCCACAGGACAATTTACAGGAAAAGAGCACCCACAGGACAATTTACATGAAAAGACCACCCACAGGACAATTTACAGGAAAAGACCGCCCACAGGACAATTTACAGGAAAAGACCGCCCACAGGACAATTTACAGGAAAAGACCACCCACAGGACAATTTACATGAAAAGACCGCCCACAGGACAATTTACATGAAAAGACCACCCACAGGACAATTTACATGAAAAGACCACCCACAGGACAATTTACAGGAAAAGAGCACCCACAGGACAATTTACAGGAAAAGACCACCCACAGGACAATTTACAGGAAAAAAACGCCCACAGGACAATTTACGCAAAAAAGAAAACACCCACACGACAACTAACACAGAAAAAAAACATCCACAGGAAAATTTACATAAAAAACCACCACCAGGACAATTTACAGGAAAAGACCACCCACAGGACAATTTACAGGAAAAGACCGCCCACAGGGCAATTTACAGGAAAAGACCGCCCACAGGACAATTTACATAAAAAACCACCACCAGGACAATTTACAGGAAAAGACCGCCCACAGGACAATTTACAGGAAAAGACCGCCCACAGGACAGTTTACAGGAAAAGACCGCCCACAGGACAGTTTGCAGGAAAAGACCACCCACAGGAAAATTTACAGGAAAAGACCACCCACAGGACAGTTTACAGGAAAAGACCGCCCACAGGAATATTTACAGGAAAAGACCGCCCACAGGACAGTTTACAGGAAAAGACCGCCCACAGGACAGTTTACAGGAAAAGACCACCCACAGGAAAATTTACAGGAAAAGACCACCCACAGGACAGTTTACAGGAAAAGACCACCCACAGTAATATTTACAGGAAAAGACCGCCCACAGGACAGTTTACAGGAAAAGACCACCCACAGGACAATTTACAGGAAAAGACCACCCACAGGAAAATTTACAGGAAAAGACCGCCCACAGGACAGTTTACAGGAAAAGACCACCCACAGGACAATTTACAGGAAAAGACCACCCACAGGAAAATTTACAGGAAAAGACCGCCCACAGGACAGTTTACAGGAAAAGACCACCCACAGGACAATTTACAGGAAAAGACCGCCCACAGGACAATTTACAGGAAAAGACCGCCCACAGGACAGTTTACATGAAAAGACCGCCCACAGGACAATTTACATGTAAAGACCGCCCACAGGACAATTTACATGAAAAGACCACCCACAGGACAATTTACATGAAAAGACCGCCCACAGGACAATTTACATGTAAAGACCGCCCACAGGACAATTTACATGAAAAGACCGCCCACAGGACAATTTACATGAAAAGACCACCCACAGGACTTCTGAGGTTGCAGTGGAATGGAGCTGAGAGGTTGTAGAATGACCATTAATTTCTTAGGTATGTTTAGACTGCTTTAACCTACACATACTGTATCTGGCACAGTCAGCTGAGGGTTACATCTGCAGAGCTGATAGACAGACTTTAAAAGGGTAGCAGGTATCAGGGGCTGGCAGGTAGGAAGTTCATTGAGCTGGTGGACACGCCCCCATCACACCCCCTGTTATCTGCAGCAGTGTGGAGCTTTACACTGGTCTGTGACATAATGTCCCATATGGGAGGGGCGAGGGGGAGCTATTTTATTAATTTACAAATGATCTACAGAAACGAGAACTGCAATGGCCAGCTGTGCTTCATAGTGTATGAGGGCAGGGTCAATACAATATCCTCGGAGTACTCCTTTAAGGGATTAACGTCCTTTATTATGAGAATGTATTATTTTTATGTTTTCAACTCCACTGTGTCGCTTAGTGTCATACATAAATTATAAAATTCCTAAAGACATCTCTTTTGTCTCTGAAGAAGGGACATATCCTCCTCCACATTGAACATGTGGGATTAATTAAGACAAAAGGAAAAGCTGGATTTTCCAATATTGCAAAAAAAGGGCTTTTGCTCGAAGTGTCAAGAATGGCACCACACCCCCAGGACTGTGGGCTTCAAATGGTTGGCAAATGGTCAGTAGCTGACCAGAATATTTCCCATTTATTGTGCTGAGTAGAGTGGGGGGAAGAAAATGATAGTAAATATTCAGGGTACTTGCCCAATTAGCACATTGTCCAATTACAACACAGCAATTTTAATATTTCAATCTAGGCCATCCTGGAAACATGAGCCAAGGGTCAAAAATATAAAAAGCTGGTTGCTCAAAAGAAAGTTGTTCACATGTGGGGGTTGGCTTATGTTGATGTGATGTATACTTTATTTTTCCTTTCCTCAAGGAAACAGAAATAACCTTAGACTATAAAGTTTCGCAGATAGATTTCAGTCTCTACTTGGACCCCTTGCAGTGAGGACATCCTATGCTGTTGCTGCTGTTCCCTTCCTTTGGAGTTGCTGGGTTTTCTCGGTACGTGGGTGGAGGTAGGGTCTCTTAGCCTAGGGCTGGTCAGGATCAAAGGACAAGGGTGGCAGCCTGAACATCCTGATCTTCAGAGGTAATTCCCGGAAAAGGGTGAGCCAGGGTCAGGGTCAGACTAGTTCCCCAGGTCACCTTTGCCCATCTTATAATCCTGCCTTCTGATTTCCTATCCACTTTATCACCTCGTGACAATAACAGAGGTACATAAATTAACCCTTGCAGTTGCACCCCACGTCATGTGCTGAGGAGTGTGTACGTGACACTTATAATATCCAGCAACTGCAACAACCTAATTTATAATCAACGCATTTTCATTCGTATTCATTTGCCCCCACTTACATCATTATAGACTGCCATAAGAATAGAAGAGCTACGTGATATCTGTTTAGAGTGAGTTTGAGTATGTGATTTCATCATGTCATGTTACTGTGTGTACGTTGCAGCCAGCGTCAGCTTATTAGTCGCAGTTTACTATCCTCACATGGAGATTTTAGTGTTATTTGAACCAGTAAAACAGTTATGTATTTAATAAGAAGCGGCTGTATAAGGGCCAAACTCAGTGGGGTGTTCAGTTACACTGTAATCAGTTTTATTGTACTTTTTTATTAAACCGTAAACCCTTCATCATCTGGCAATCTGCGAGGGGACTGGCTGGATCGGGTTGCTGCTCAAGACGTTGGAATTTAGTAGATCACCAGTGGCGCAATGATTGCGGTTGCAGGGGTCGCAGATGTAAGGGGCCCAGGCCACCCACAGCCCACCGCGACCGCCGATCCCAGCGCTGAGCGCCAGCTTCACGTGCATGTGCTTCTCCAAGCACGCACATCCATGTGACTGCACATCCAATGGGTCAGGGAGGTGAGGCGGCAGTGCCGGCCTGAGTTCCACTGCGGAACACATATAAAGCAGGCTGGTGCCACCTCCTCCATACTGGGAGAAGGTGTCACTTCCTGCTTTGCCGGCACCGCCGCCACCTCCTCCTCCTCCTGAGTCTGTTTGCAAGGAACTGGAGCAGCGGAGGAACCGGGAGAGGTAAGTAATATTTATTTATTTTTTTTATAAATCAGTGCAAGGTGGTCGGAGGATTATGGGGTAGGAGGGAGGAGCATTCTACTATATGGAGATTGGAGAGGCTATGAGGCTGCACTAATTGGAGGGGCCATGAGGCTGCATTATATGGAGGGGCCATGAGGCTGCACTATATGGAGGGGCTATGAGGCTGCACTATATGGAGGGGTTATGAGGCTGCACTATATGGAGGAGCTATGAAGCTGCACTATATGGAGAGTTTTGAATCTGCACTATATGGAGATTTTTGAGGTTGCATTATTCTATATGAAGGGCTATGAGGCTCCATTATACTATATGGAGGGCTGTGAGGCTGCATTATGCTATATGGAGGGATATGGACCTGAATTATGCTATATGGAGGGATATGAGACTGCACTATACTATATGGAGGGATGTGAGACTGCATTATACTAGATGGAGTGATGTGAGGCTGCATTATACTGTATGGAGAGATATGAGGCTGCATTATACTATATGGAGGGATATGGGGCTGCAGTATACTATATGGATGGCTGTGAGGCTGCATTATACCATATGGAGGGATGTGAGGCTGCATTAATTATACTATATGGAGGACTATGAGGCTGCATTATACTATATGGAGGACTATGAGGCTGCATTATACTATATGCATTATACTTCTAAAGAAGTAAAACTTGTTATCCCATATAACCTGCTCAGCAAAGTTTCTACTGCATCGGTGGGGATTCACAAGCTGCACTCTGCAACAGGTTGAGGGTCCAGGCACTGGAGGGACCAGGCACTGGATGATCCTAGGCACCAGAGGGACAAGGTACCAATGATCCCAGGCATCGGAGAGCCCAAACACAGGAGATAAGCACAGAGAGTCTGAGACACCCAGGACACCGGAAATCTCAGCAAGAACCTGATAAACAAAAGCAGAAGAATTCTGCACTACAATTCTCTACAAACAAGTAAGACTATTTAAAGATGACGAGTAGCACAGAGCTAAAACTCACAGTAGCTAAGCTAAATAATTAGAACTATCAGTTATGAAAGTTAAAAGTAGAGATGTTATTATCTAAAGATGATTTATGGGAAGTAATCACTACAGATATCCCATGTCTGATTATCTTCATCAGGTCTAAGAAAAATAGACAAGCAAGAGCCACCATTAGCTTATTAGTGGATGATGCTCAATTAATCACATAAGGAATGAGGATACAGCGAAAGGAATGTGGGAAGCACTGAGAAAGTTACATGAAAGACCTAGCTTGAATCACAAGTTATTTCTACTAAGAAAGCTTTACAGTATGAGACTAAGTGCAGACAATGACATGCAGAAGCATATATTCTCTATAATGGAAGTGATATCACAATTGGTGAAGATATTAAGGAAAGCTTTGTAGCAGCAATATTACTGTGCAGTTTACCAGATTAATATACTGCTTTAATAAATGCACTAGAGAAAAGACCTAAAACAGACATTATATTAGAGTTTGTGAAAACCAGACTCATAGATGAATATCAAAGAAGGAAAGAACAAACTAATGATTCTTCTACTGAAAAAGACAATGGAAATGCTCTTAAAGCTACAGAATCAAAAAGATCCTATAATAAAAAGACAAGAGAATGTTTCAGATGTAAGAAAGAATGACTATATGGAAAGCAGAACAACAAAAATTACACCATAAAGAGAATACACAGAAGGTGAAAACACAATTTCTGATTCATGTGAAAATAATTGGAATGGCACATTTAAAGTAAGTGATAAGAAATCATCACTGGGTTGGTTTATTGACTTAGGAGCAACAAGTCACATCACAAGTAACAAAAATTTCTTTACTGAACTTGATTTAAATAAGAAAGAAGCCATTTATCCTGCAGATGTAAGCAAAATAACTGCAGAAGGTATTGGACAAGGTATGCTAAACAGTTCTAACAAATTTGGACATGATTCAAAAATACTTGTACAGGATGTGTTATATGTTCCAAGATTAGAAGGCGGATTATTATCTGTGAAACATCTAACAGCTAAAGGACTTACTGTAAAATTCAAAGATAATGAATGTACAATCCTAGCAGGAAACAAGGTAATAACCAACGTCAAGGCAGATTAACAATTATATCACCTAGACACATTAAACGAACAAATGAAGCCGTGTACACATGATCACAAGAATTGTATTCATGTGTGGCATAGACGTCTAGGACACAGACATCCTGAAAGTATAAGGGAACTGCAAAGAAAAGAATTGACAAAGGATCTCTTGATATCTCATTACTCAATTAGGCTAGGGTCACAGTAGCATTTTTTACAAACGTTTTTGGAGACCTGCGTTTTCAAAAACGCATGTAAAAATGCACCCATAGGCCCCATGTTAAAAAACGCATGCCCTAATAGCAAAAACACATGTGTGACTGTACCATGAGTTTTTGGTGCATTTCCAAAAACGCATGTGTTTTTTAATATGGGGCCCTATGGGAAACGCATGAAAAAAACGCATGTACAGTTAGTGCCATTCAAAAACGCATGCGTTTTCTATAGGAGCCCATGTTAAAAAAACGCAAGCGTTTTAGAAACCGCATGCGTTTTTTTTAACATGGGCTCCTATGGAAAACGCATGCGTTTTTGAATGGCACTAAATGGTACTAATTGTACATGCGTTTTTGCATGCGTTTTCCATAGGGGCCCATGTTAAAAAACGCATGCGTTTTCTACAAAAACGCACCAAAAAATAGTACATGCACTATTTTTGGGTGCGGATTTAAAAACGTAGCCAAAAACGCAGGGAGCCATCACACACCTTAAAAAACTCATGCGGACATGTTGAGAAAGGGTGTTGGTATATGCAACAGTTGTGAACTTAATTTGTGTGAAGGAGGACTTTATACTGACCTGACAGTAGATGGCGATATTGTGTAAAGTTTTTTTGCTTGCTGTGTTGTGAGGGAGGGAATCTCTCTTGTACTTTCAGTTTATGTTTGTTCTTCTTCCTGATGCAGCACGGAGTCACTGTGCTTTATTCCTGTATCCCATGTATTTAAAGAAGTAAAACTTGGTTTCCCATATAACCTGCTCAGCGAAGTTTCTACTGCATCGGTGGGGATTCAGAAGCTGCACTCTGCAACATTATCAGACCGTCGGCATCCTCCTGGTCCCCGCAGGCGTACTTGCTGGACTTGTGCTCCCATGACGTCCTCTCCGGCTGCAGCGGCTCCCTGGCATCTGTCCCCTGCCTCCTCACTTCCTGGTTGCTGGGGAAAATACATAGGGGGCGCGATTTACTTGCTTACTCTGACATTTTAACGTGCCTTCAATGCCGAACCCCTCCACCTGCCTACTTCACCCACTGATCCATACCGCACCCACTGATCCCTGGCAGCTTCCTGGATCCCTCCAGCAACACTGAGTCCCTTCCTGGCTTCCCTCTCCGGTTCCTTGGTTTCCGTGCCTCGTTCCACCTGGTATGTCTATCTCCTTGAGTTGGACCCACAGGTTTGCTGGTTCATTGGATCCTCCCTGGCTGTACCGAAACAATCCCTGTATTGGGGTTCCGCTCCTTGGTGCTCCCTTAGGGAAACCCCGGTGCTCTGGCCCTGTGGACTTCCCTTGGGGCTTTATTCTTGCCTTTGCTGTTTAATAAACTATTTCTTTATCTGACGATCTTGTCCAGCTTGTTTCTGGTAACAGCCTCCATGGTATCTTCTGTGGTCTAGTCGGTTCACTATTCAGTTCTGCCTGTGGTGGCGTGACACAACTTTATTTGTATGTCATATTGATTGGGGCTCTGGAACTTCTAGAAAAGAGTATTGAGAAGATCTCAGCTCCATTCATTGGGACTGCCGGAATGCACAACTCCGCTCCATTCAGGATGAGTGAGCAAAGACCCTTCCTTGAGATTTAAAAAAAAAACAAAACAAAATATATGTATGCAGGACTATACATGGGGGCGTTCGAATCTCTGTTCATCGCGCAGTCCCCATTGGGAATACCATACATTCAGTTCTTTAAACGTTACATAGACGATTTAATAATAATCTGGACAGGCACCAAAGAAGAGGCATACACTTTTGTGCAACATCTTAATACTAATAAATGGGGATTAAAATTTGTTATGAATATTTCTGAGACTAATGTACAATATTTGGATCTCATGATAAATATAGATACAAAAGGAATATTAAGTACATCCACACATTTTAAAAGTGTGGATGTCAATAGTTATTTAAGATTTGACAGTTGTCATTTACCAGTTTGGATAAGAAATATTCCTTATGGCCAATATTTAAGAATACGAAAAAACTGCACTGATGATAAAGTTTTCAAGGAAGAGGCCATTCTATTAAAGAAGAAATTTAAAGAAAAAGGATACCCCAGTCAATTACTGTCAGATGCTTTTAAAAAATGCAAAAAATACGATCAAAGTAGTTTTATAAAAAGAACTGAAGAAAATAATAACATTAAAAAGAAAAAAGAACAAAATGACAGTATGGGGAACTATAGTTGTAACCTTATTACTACCTATAATCAATCCTATCGGAATATTTATACATTGTTAAGGAAACATTGGTTTATATTACGAGGTGATCCGGTTCTTTCTAGTATTATTTCAAAAGATCCTAAGATAATTTTTAGAAGATGCAAAAATCTACAGAATATAGTGGCTCCCAGTAAAATAAGGAACCCTCAAATAGCAACAAAACAAGAAATCTATTATATAATCACGAATGGGTTTTTTGCCCCTTTTGAGTCCGCTCGCGCTGCGAGTCAGTGTCGTCATGTGGATACGCCCGAAGCATTGGCCGCGCAGCGGCCATTGCGAGCAGTTCTAAGGCGAATCGCTATGCCCGCGCAGCGGGCATGGCGAGTCACCTTAGCAGCGCGAAGCATTGGCCGCAAAGCGGCCATTGCGAGTCAGAGACTCGCTCTGCTAGAATCCCGATGCATCTGCATCGGGCACCCAGCTAGTAGATAATAAAGAAAAAGGATGCTATAAATGTGGATTCCCAAGATGTAAATGCTGCAAGATCATTATGCATGGACGCAAGACTTTTACCTCTAACACAACCAATGAATCTTTTCATATTAAAGAAAAATTAGATTGTCGCTCCCAATTTGTTGTATACATGTTAGAGTGTCCATGCAAATATCAATATATTGGTAGAACGACCCAAAGTATGCATAAAAGACTAAACAAACATCGCTCTAATATTAAAAATGGGTTCCTTAAGCATAGTGTATCTAGACACTATGCATTAACACATAATAGAGACCCCTCTAGTCTTCGATTAACTATAATTGATCATGTCTGTGAAAGAATAGAGGATAGGGTTAATAAATTAAATAAAAAAGAATCGTTTTGGATTTTTAAGATGGGCACACTATCCCCTGAAGGATTAAATCTCACTTTAGAGAATACTACTTATTAATGTTTAGCCTATTTAAAGATTTTTATAAAAAGAAAGGGAGAAGGAGGAAAGAAAAAAAAAAGGAAGAATTTTTTTTTTTTTTCACTAGAATTTTAATGTTATCATAGTTTTTTATAAAGTTTTCTTTTTTTATAAAGTTTTTATCATTATTTTTATGGAATGTTATATGTTAGTACCTCTAATTATATGCATGTGTAGATAGGATGTTAAAAGTAGACACACCCCTTTTCTGAAGGATATAAGGTGATTTTTACTATGGGTCTAACATCCACTTGAGAAAGACATCTGTTATGTCGAAACATGTTGTGGCGTGAGGACCTGTAACATCCACTGTTCATATTAAATTTGAAGGTAATAAACTATAGGATCCAGTGCTTGTAATCTGTTCCCAGCGCTCATACTATCATACCATTTCATTTCATATCGTTCCTTGAGATTTCAGACCTCCAACTTTGGATATCGGGATAGGGGATAGCATTGTTTCCTTAAGAACTACTCTTTTATGTCCTGCCCTGGGGAGATCTCTGGAGATTCTGGGATCAGAATCTCACAACACCTTATTGATCGCAGGTCTACAACTTGTATTGAGTGAATCTACTTTCTTTTGGTTCTGCAGAGACGAAGGACTCTTTACTATCTTGTTGTTCTTTGTAGCCTTAATCTCAGGTGTTGCTCTTTGGTGACCACTCCCCTCAGCTATAAAAAATCACATGTCTAACCATTTGATACCAGTTATAGATTCTCTTTGTATGCTGACAACGTTGGAACGGACCAATCTCTGGAAGAAGCTGAAGAGTTGTCACAATTGCAGCTGTGGTGTTTTGCTGCACTGGAGGAGTTTATAGTGTTTTCCCTTTAGTGTCTATTTTCCCTCTGTGCCTCATTTTCCTTATTGCAGTGCTGAGATAAGTGTCCTTGCCAGCCTTCACACTAACCAGGGTGAGTCCAGGGCAAACGATGGCCTAGGCACGGGACGCTGATGGGAGAAGGACCTGCATAGGTACTTTAGGGAACATAGTGTGCAGACTCAGGAATCAGGAGGTGATCCCGCTCTCTCTTCCTATCGCCAATGTCTTCATTCTATACCATTCCCGTTGTCACCTTTGTGTTGCACTGCATGCTGCTCATCCGCACACCTCGGCATGTCATTATTTCTGGAAGGTTTCCAGGGATAGTTAGGTGCCACCCCAGACATATGACAGCTCCTTAAGAAGTCCCTGAGGTATCCCCTTTTATTGAAATGCTCCCTAGTATAGATGATAAATGTTTTATGGATGGAATACTCCTTTAATACAGATAAAATATTACACGAAGCCACTAGACCTAGAACGATGCTCTCATTATTTATAATTTCGGTCCTCGGGTACATACACATATCATCGCTGTTAGCAGTAGGCAGTTTTTATAGAAAATATAATAATTAGTGTTATTTATAGCGACTGTGATGACCCTTGCAGATTGACTCATTAGTACAACTAACAAACGACTTGTAAAAGCATTAGCTGTACTTACCTCTGGCTTCAGGCATAGGAATAAGTCAATTTGTAATGGTGATTACATTAAATCTAGTGCGGGGACTGCAGCCGAGGTTTTTATTCCTTATTTTCTGTTCACAATTAGCTGCAGGTCATTAGCATAGCAATTAAAATAATAAATAATTAGAGAAACCTACCTCCCTGCAGCACAATATGTAGAGACTCTAATGAAATATGCAATCCCACCGAGATGGATGAAGCCTGTACTCTCCTGCTAAGCCATGAGCGAAGGAATCAATTTTACTATGAATTTTTTGAAATTCGATGAATTTTGCAGGTCCCCAAAATTTTTTTTATGAAAATGACCTAAAATGGAGAGACCCAAGTTACAGATTGCATTAGACAGAGAAGAAGGATAGCATGGCCTCAGCCGTGGCCCAACTCCGGTCAACTACGTGTGCAGGCAACCCAATCTTTAGTACAGCTGGTGATGAAGGATGTGTAGGGTCACTGATGGCAACTAGCCGCTATGAGAGTCCAGGCACTTTGTGGGGAATGAGTATAGGAGCTCAGAGCGACATAATACTCAGAATACTTGTGTGAACAGAAGGGTCCGGTTTGGATATGGTGGGTCACTGACAAACCTAGAGCCAATTGTAAGTTTTACTGAAAATGTGCTCAAAGGGCGCCAGGGGTAGGTAATGAATCCAAAACAACTTCCATCCTACCCACACTAATTCACATATAAGCAAGGACTGGGATCAGATTGCCGTGCCAAAGACTCAGCTAGGAGTAACGGGATCCCTAGGAGACAGTTTTACCTAATAACGTTTACCTCCGCAACCAAACCAGCTCAGCATTTTCAGAATGGTGTAAATTAGTGAGTTCACAAGAAGCGAGTCTCTGGGACGGCACACTAATACTCTTTAACAAATTATACACTACTCAAGTAGTGATACTTGGGTATCTGGCTAACGGTACAGTGGCAACCCCCTAGAGTTAAACACAGGTCTGTGACCTTGGCAGCTGCCATTAATGTGTGTTTGGAATTAAAACAGTCCTGAATTATTCCATTCAAAAATAAACAAGTGCGTATGCGGGGCCTGAGCTTGGGGACTTACAGTTATCATTGTAACTCCAGGAGCCGGATAGGAAAAGGGAAAGGAAGGAAAACCAACACGTCCTTCAGCCATCTAGTCGCTACAAAAATAGAACCTTTTTGAAAAGTGAAAAGCAGGAAAGTCCCATCAGCTACTGGTGTAAACAGGGAAATGTCCTTCTCACCGCATCCCTCCCTCAGGTAGAACACAGTTGCTTCTTCTTGAGGGGCAGAAAAAACAAAAACCCAGTTATGGAATGGTAATTTATCACTCCTAATCAGACAGTCCCGCAAAGGAGGACCAGTGACAAGACTTCCTGCTGCCACCAGCACTCTTGGCCCTCTGAGGCTTCCCGCAAGAACCAAGCTTTTATACTGTCTGAACCAGAGTTTCCCTGGTGGTCAGGGGAAGTCACTACAGGCTGTAATACCTGTACACCATTACATACTGATAGATTATGGGGAGAAAAGTATAGATTTAAAGGGATTGCTCAGAACTTTGGTGGTCTATTCTTGGAATAGGTATCAATACCAGATTGGCAGGGATGGGACACCCAACTACGGCTAAACAGCTGTTGCTGGTGCTGACGGTGGTCAGATGGGGTCAGTTGCAGACTTGTACAGCCCAACTCCGTCAACTGCATAGTGGCTGAGTCCAAGTACTGCACATTTACCTCAATTTGAATGAATAGGGGTGGATCTGCAGTACTGTTCAATGTGCACAAATCCAAACAAACTAATAAAATTGGATCCTATTCTGATAAGAGTGTGATTACTAGTGATGAGCGAGCGCTACCATGCTTGAGTGCTCGGTACTCAAACGAGGAGTTGGACACTCAGATGGGTGCGACTTGAGCACCGAATATGATGGAAGGTAATAGGAACTCAAGCATTTTTCCATAAGATCTACAGGAAAAATCCTCAAGTTTCACTTTGACTTCCATTATACTTGGGTACACGAGTCACGCTCGTCTGAGCCCCCGACCTGCTCATTATGAGTACTCAGAACCCTAGCATGATAGCGCTCACTCATCACTACTCCCACTATATTTACAAACATAAGATTTAGGACTTTCTTTGGGGTTAGGCTTTTTTTTCATAAGGTTATAAAATAGGGGTCCTGTTAGTCTTATGAAAGGTGTTAGGAAGATTTCTACTTTGTGACCTTAGTTGTATTGTGGTTTTTGTATACATTAGAAGGTAATAACTATCCAGAGTAATGTATTGGAAATACGTCCCTTCAGATAACATTTATCCAGATGCGGCCCAGAGCAGATTACAGTAACTGAAAATATACAATAAATGTGGGATATATTCTTACCAGCAGCCATAAAACAAATCAAAAGATAATTGGATTAGATTTATTACCATATATATAGTGACCCACATAGCTGGTTATTGAGAGCAAAGCTATAGGATGGAATTTATTACAAACTGTATAAGGAGCACGAAGGTCACATGAATGATCAATAAAATCAAGTCATGATGCTCCTTACTGTTTTATTAGGTTGTAAGAATGACTTGCTCCTTGTTCAGTGGAATTTACAATAAAGCAGCGGTACATTTACTGGAAACGTTCTGACCTACCACACAACCTTATAATGTGTAAAACATAGAACATTAATTTTAAATAACCCATTAGGGAGTAGTGGGGTCTTCATCTCTTGCGCAATGAGGAGGGCAGTCGTAGGGAGCTTTAGTGCTGCCATCCCCATCCTGGAAGGGTCTGCTATGGTTAACTTCATGTAAACTTTAAGGGTGCTGTCACACCATCCGACACCGCCGGAGTTGTCGGAGGAGACAGGCGGGAGCGCGCACACTTTTGGCGCCCCCGCCAGCGTCGCCGCCCCCCGTTTACACGGGGAGACATCTCCGGTGATGGGCCGGCGAGCTGAGAGGCAGCATCGCCGCCGGGGTGTCTCAAAACCCCAGCGGCGATGCAGGACAATGGGAGCCTATAGCTCCCATCGCCTGTCAGCTCGCCGGCGGCCGTTTACATGGGGCGATGTGAACACATCACCCCAGATCGGCCGCCTGGTTTCACATCACTGATGTGAAACCAGGCAACTTGTCAGAGGCGCCAATATCGCCCCCTTTACATTAGGCGACGTAGGGGCGATGTTGCTGCCGATAGGCCACGCCCCTACGTCGCCTATGTAATCAGTGGCGATGTCGCCAGGTGTAACGGGGCCTTAAGTGTTATATACTATGTCTGTGATATGGCCACCTGGCGGTCGTTATGTAAATTATTAATTTCCTGGCATCTTCGGGCTTGCTAGGGTTAATAGTGGTTGGGTGGCTTGCACACTCCTTAGGGGTGGAGTAAAAAGAACAAAACGACCCTAGAAAATTGGAGAGGCAGGAGAATAGAACTGGTATCAGAGCACGGCCAATCAGACAGTGATGACATCTCCTAATGATAGGTCATCAATGTTTAAGTAGTAGACAATCTCTTTAGGCCTTCCATGCACAACGGATGGCTGTCAGCCAAATGTCGGCCGGTCGTTCAGACAGCGACTGTCTTGGCCGACTCTTCCACAGACAGAAGCTCTTGCTCTGCCAAGTACTCCTGTGTTGCCTATTAGAGAGCCGCTGCCAGATACACCTGGTGGTGCTTATCTCAGGAAGCAAAAAAGGTCTGGCAGTCCAAAACTGGACATGCCGGATCGTTATCTCCCCCTACAATCAATTGTCTAGGTCTCCTATACACATTAGACTGTCAGCTAAAACCGTCTTTCAGCCTATATCGGACTAATGTGTATGGGAGGCTTTACTTATGTCCCCCCAAAAAAAGTTACCACAAACTCCCATTCAATAACGTATTTTGAAAAATGTATAGTATGGTGGAAAAATGTTTAACTTTCCATCCCACAAATCCTTGTCTTGTCTACGGTGTGGAGTAGAGATGCTACAGGGATGGAACCATGATGGAATAATGTGTACCGTGTTTCCCCGAAAGTAAGACACTGTCTTAGATTTTTTTTACCCCAAAAAGTCCCACTATGTCTTACTTTCGGGGTATGTCTTATATTGGGAAAATAAATGTCGATTTTTGTTTAACCATAAAATACAGCCCCCAGCAGTGTGGTATACAGCAACCTCCCCAGTGGTATATACAGCCCCCGCAGTGTATACAGCTGCAGCCCCCAGTGGTGTAAACAGCTGCAGCCCCCAGTGGTGTATACAGCTGCAGCCCCCAGTGGTGTATAGAGCAGCAGCCCCCAGTGGTGTATAGAGCTGCAGCCCCCAGTGGTGTATAGAGCTGCAGCCCCCAGTGGTGTATAGAGCTGCAGCCCCCCCCCTTGCTGCCGCCAACCTGTAAAGTAAAATATCATTCTACTTATCCCCGCCGGTGTCCCGCTGGTGTCCCGCTGCCGTCACGCTCCTTCGCCTTCATCTCTCTTCCATCTCCGGCGCACAGACAATGACGTCAGTCTGTGCGCCGGAGAAGGAAGTCGGATAAAGCCGGATGAAGACGGAAGAGCGTGATGGCGGCGGGACAGCAGCGGGACACCAGCAGTACACCGGCGGGGATAAGTAGAATGATATTTTACTTTACAGGTTGGCGGCAGCGCGGGGGGTAGCACCTGTATACTCATGGGGGGGGGGGGGCTGCAGCTGTAGATACCAGTGGGGCGCCCCCGAAAGTAAGACAGTGTCTTACTTTCGGGGTATGTCTTACATTACTCGACCTCCCTAAAAGCGGCACCATGCCTTACTTTCGGGGGCGCCCTACTTTCGGGGAAACACGGTATATAGTGGAGAACAGCAGAGAAATAAATGAAGTGCGGTGTCATGCGATGTTCCAATCCGCACTCACTTGGTGTCATGGCGTCGTCTGACTCTGTTCACACTATGGAGTCTGATATTCAACCTTGTGCTTCTTTGTTGCTCAGTCAGAGTTAGGGCGTCAGCTGTTTTGTGTTCACTAGCCATCAGTCTTGTAAGAGTTAACTTTCTGATGGCTGTTAATTTGTTGCTGTAGTTTTTTGTTGCTTCTGTCCTATTACGGCTGTCTCCACACTTTAAAGAGGACCTGTTACCCCCCCATAGATGTGAATCTAAGTCCAGCATTGAATGCAGCATGTCTGCTGCATTAAGGCAAGGGGTCCCCCATGGCTCTGTGAGGCTGCTACCCCAATATATAGGCTTATAAAAACTTACAGTAAAAATCCATGGAGGCGGGTCCTTGGTTCAGGCACCTCTTCCACGGGGGCATTTCACACCCCTGCGCCTCTGTGCCGCCCATGTCCTCACTGCCTTGCTCGTTCCCTTCATGTCCTCCTGCTCTGCGCATCCTTGTGGTGTTGTAGCAAGCGCAGAATGAGGTTGAGGTTGAGGTGCATGCCCCACCTCCCGCTATGAGATCCTCTCATTTCCCCACCCTTCTCCATAGCACAACACGGAGCAGGGCGGGGAAATGAAAGGACGTCATAGCAGGAGGCAGGGCATGCACCTCAACCTCGCTCTGCGTTTGCGTCAACACCACAAGGACGCACAGAGCGAGGATTTCATGAAGGGAATAAGTGAGGCGGCGAGGGCATGGGCGGCACAGAGGCGCAGGGGGCGTGAAATGCCCCCGTGGACGAGCTGCCTCAAGCACAAGGACCCGCCTCCATGGATTTTTACTGTACGTTTTTATAAGCCTACATATTGGGGGTAGCAGCCCCACAGAGCCATGGGGGACCCCTTGTCTGCATGCAGCAGACTTGCTGCATTCAGTGCTGGACTTAGATTCACATCCATGGGGTGGGGGCAGGTCCTCTTTAAGTATTGTGGAACCCAGATGCCGATGCTGAATACAGCTCTAGTTTTGCTCCAGTGATACCGGTGTTTGGTGTTTCTGTTATTTGGAAACATTTGCTACTACTTTGGTGTTTAGTGGAAACTTCCTTGTTGTATTTTTATCTCCTGCTTGTACTTGTTTTCTCCCTTATCACATATTGTGTCCTCCCTGTGTGTGCATTCTGTGAGATTACATTTTGGTCCTCTCCTGTCTGTCCGTATCTTTAGGTTTCTTTACATCCCAGCTCTGGGGGGAGGGGTAGTGGGAATCATGTCATGGCTGTACAGGAGCAGGGTCAGGGTGGAGACTCAGGCCTCTCCACCATCAGGAGTACCCCTGAGTTGGGGATAGTTCAGGGGTCCCTAGCTTGGGGGCTGATCAGGCACCCCAGTTTTCCTTTTTCCCATAGCCTTCATGACATGCGGTCGGTTATAGCCTTATATTTGGGTGAGATTAATTTTGCAAATAACTCCTGCGTGTTTGCACCTGGGTATAAGAACAAGGCAGATCAGATCTCAGTAAACAGTAAAAAATAAGTAATGCGCGCTCATAATTGTAATATAATTGACGCTTTCATCTTCTTTCTATACAACCCTGCTTCACGCTCTACAAGATGTGCTTGAAAGCTCTTCTAAAGGCCACGTCACACGCATCAATTTCTTGAGCGATATCGCTTAAGCGATCAGTTATTTTGATCGCTTAAGCGATATCGTTTCGGGCGTCGCTGCGTGTAAACGATCGATTTTTTGATTTTAAATCGTGTGGTCGTTCATCGCAGATTTGTGATCAGGACCTCAAATCAAGCGATAAACGCTTGATCAATCTGCTTCATCGTGGTGTGTGACACCACGATGAACGATCTCCCAGCGGCAGAGCCTATGCTGGGAGATGGTATCTATGGTAAACGTCGGGTTACTAAGCGCCGCGCGGCGCCTAGTTACCCGATGTGTACCATAGTTACCAGCGATCTCGCTGGTCCACATCGCTGGTGAGTCTGTCTGTGTGACATCTCACCAGCGATGTGAGCGATATTGTTAGCGATCGCGCGTGCACGTGATCGCTAACAATATCGCTCATACGATTGATGCGTGTGACGTGGCCTTTAAGATTTGTGCATTTGAAGTATTTTTTTAGAACCTATATTGCTATTCCCCCACTGAGTAACTATCAGACACCATTACCATCCATTCTACCGATCAGCCATCTGTGGATTCTCACTGCAGAGCTATTGACCTCTAGGGCCAAGCTTCTACTATAAAGGGGGTGTCACACGCGTCAATGTCGTCAGCGATCTGATCGCTGACGACATTGACGGCTGATCGCTGGTGAGCTGTCACACAGACAGACTCACCAGCGATCAATTGACCAGTGACATCATGGAAACGATTTAAATATCGTTTCCACGATGTCCTGCTCCCGCTGCCAGCCTGCTGGAAGCGGGAGCAGCCTGGTCTCCAAGGTACACGTCGGGTAACTAGGCAGCGCGCGCTGCCTAGATACCCGACGTGTACCTTAGTTACCAGCCTCCTCCGCTCACCCGGTGAGCGGAGGAGGCTGGTAACTAAGGTACACAGTCGGGTATCTAGGCAGCGCGCGCTGCCTAGTTACCCGCAGTGTACCTTGGAGACCAGCTCCCAGCGCTTGTGACAGGCGCTGGGAGCTGGAATATCGCTAGTCCCGGTGTCACACGCAGCGATGCTGCGTGTCCACCGGGCGACAATCGCCAGGTTTCAGAGCTGGTTCTGAAACCTGGCGATCATCAACCAGCGATTTATCGCTGGTTGATGCAGTATGTCACACGCGTCAATATCGCTGCAACGTCACGTGCAGTCGATATCGTGCAGGCGATATTGACGCGTGTGACACCCCCTTAAGACACAGGGCTGCCAGAAATCAGATTCTCTAATGAGGCTCTGCATTAATGCAGGTACCTTTATAGATCAGTGTTCTCCAACCTGTCGTCTCCAAGCAAATGTGAAGCTTCACCTCCCAGCCTCAATTCACAAAAGTCAGAGAATACTGCTAAGGACTGTCTATAACGAGCCGTGATCCATCCGCAAGGGATTGAATATGAGTAAAACTTACTGAAATTTGTGGTTTCATGTAAACTTGAACACTTTGTGATTTACCGTAATTCTTGGTTGTCAAAAAACCCCAAAAAACTTGCCTGCCACCATTTCCCACATTGCTGAAGCTCCAGTGAGTGAGCTCCTGGTCGCTCGGCCTCCCCATGATGCCCTACAGGTTTGACTTCTTATGAATATCGCACCATATACAGCGGTGGTCAATACCTGGCGTCATCACAGATCAGCGGCTCACAGTGGAGCACAGATCCGGCAGTTTCATTTTCCATCTCCAGAGTCACGAGGAAGTCTCTCTCTTCTGTAGAGTGTAAGCTCTTATTGCCAGCGAGGTCCTCTCTCTCCTGTAGAGTGTAAGCTCTTATGGTCAGCAGGGTCCATTTCCTCTCTCTCTCTTCTGTAAAGTGTTGCTCTTAGGGACAGTGGGTTCTCTCTCTCCTGTAGAGTGTAAGCTCTTATGGTGAGAATAGTCCTCTCTCTCTTTTGTAAAGTATAAGCTGTTATTATCAGCAAGGCCCTCTTTCTCTCTCTGTTCTGTAGAGTGTATGCTCTTATGGTCAGCAGGGTCCTTTCTCTCTCTCTCTCTCTCCCTCTCCTGTAGAGTGTAAGCTGTTATGGTCAGTGGGTTCCCTCTCTCTCCTGTGGAGTATAATTTCTTATGGTCAGAAGGGTCCTCTCTCTCCTGTAGAGTGTAAGCTCTTATGTTCAGTGGGGTCCTCTCTCTCCTGTAGATGTAAGTGTCGAGCCCCAGGCTTTAGGGTACTCGGGTATCAGGCTCCAAGGTAGTGTTGCTGTGTCACAGGGAGTGGTGGCCGCGCCTGATCCTGTGTCCTGGGTGACACTTCAAAAAGGAGGTATATGTACAGGGGATTCTATATATAGTTCACGTGACGCCACCTGTAGTTTCTGGTGATAGGTCACCAGAGCCGCCACACTCCACCGGAGGTAGCCGGTAATGCGGCTAGGATGACTAAGCCCCTACAGGCAGGGCTGTTCCTCTGGGGCAGCGTTCCAGGAAGGAGAACAGGTTGAGGTAGAAAAATACACGCAGAAACAAAGTCACTTTCTCCCGGGTACTTTACTGTTAACTTGTAGCAGCATCAGATATAGTTCACAGTTCAGCATTTAGATGTTACAAGAAAAGGTAAGTTAATGGTTGGCTGCAAGTGGATCCCAGGTGGTATGGTGGAACCCTTGGTGTACCTTTGTTAACTAACCCGTGTCCGTTCTTCCCTGTCTAGGATGGGCCTATACCCAGTAGCTCCGTGTAGGTAGTACTGGAGGTCCTCTCCCTCGTGGTGAGGAAGCAGGCAGACCGCTCCAATGGCAGGGTGCTGCGGCTGCTAAACAAGCCACAGCAGCTGGTTGCCGACTGCAAAGCTGGACTTTGGCCGGATCCTCGGGCCCGGCGTTCCCGTGATGGACTGGAGTATCCATTGGAGTATGGTCGCTTCACTCTGAGGATCTCCCTTTCTCTCTAGGGCCCGGACTTCTCTCATCGGGTGCTCTCTTTCAGGACCTCCTCAAGGTCCCTTCTTCTTCCCTCTGGTTTGGCTTGAAACCGAAGCGGTTTGACCTTCCGCCTCGTTCAAATTAGTCAGAGCCTTCCTAACTCCTTTCCTCCTTCTCCATCTAGCCCCAAGACCAGGGGTCACCGACCAAAAGCCAAAGACAAAAGACCCCCTTGCTCCCCCTAGAGGTGATTATATCCCTCCCGGGTAACCTCCCACCGCTCATCTAATGTGGGAGTGCTGGGAATGTGTCCCACCCACCATCCTAGGGTCCACCTGCAGCTGGAGTATTTACACCTCTTTTACACCCCTTCTGTGATGCCTGCACATGCGGAGTGCCACATAAGCTCTTATGGTGAGTGAGGTCCTCTCTCCTATAGAGTGTAAACTGTTATTGTCAGCGGGGTCCTCTCCCTCACTCTTCTGTACAGTGTAAGCTCTTGTGGTCAGTGGGGTCCTCTATCTCTTCTGTAGAGTGTAAGCTCTTATAGTAAGCATGGTCCTCTCCCGCTCTCTCCTGTTGAGTGCAAGCTCTTATGGTCAGTGGGGTCTTCTCTTCCGCTCTCCTATAGAGTGTAAGTTCTTATGGTCAGCAGGGTTATCTCTCTCCTGTAGACTGTAAGCTCTTATGGTCAGCAGGGTCCTCTCTCTCTCCTGTAGAGTGTAAGGTTGCAATATATTGTAATACATGCATGCTGCAGAAACAAAATGATTAAATGTTAAGCCTGAGCGTCACATGGTCAAGGTCCTGTCGGTGCCTGGAAGGAAGATATCACTGGGGCTCATCGTGGGATCACTGGGGAGGGTAAGTAATTGGATATTAGTGGTGCAGAAAGCGCTGCAGAGAAATGGAGCAATAATTGACGCTCATTATTTCCTTGATGCGCTTTCTCCACCACTAATGCAGCAATTAAAAACGCAGCGTCTGCACAACAACTAGAAAATCCCATTCACTTTGCTGCAGACGCAGTGACTGATCTGTTTTTGGTGCAGTGTTAAAAAAAGAAACGCAACTCCAAAAACGTATCAAATACATCCAGTGTGAACATAGCATAAAACCACATTTCAGCAGTTAGACTCCATCCACAATCTGAGAGACACCTGGAAATAAGACATAGCCTGCAGAAGAGAAATCTGGTAAAAATGCATATACAATGAGCAGAATAGTGTTATTCCTCATGTGCACACATGACAGCTTATACTGAAGTGTCCTGGAGTATCCGGTGCCTTTATATACACTGAGAGTCCCACGGTGCGTCATCCTGCTGATCCAGGGGATCCTGCTCCTCAAGCATTCATGACTCAAGGGAAACCTTAAGAGACTTCCATCATGTTCTCTTGTAGCTAAAATGATTTCCTTGCAATTACGTAACTCCAAGTTCCTTTCTCCATTAGAGGTGCAGCACACATTCATAAGATCCCATCTATGACATAGGTAAGTTTAATATTTACTAAATGTTTTCACCTCGGAGGTTTCTCTGCATCTGGAAAAATCCCATCCACTCCTTCCGGCTGCCATTTACCTTGAGAATGATGATATAGGCGCTCCACGCGTTCCATAACATCCCGCTTATTTCCTGTACATTGAATAGACCTTGCCGCTCCCGGTATCCTGTTCTCATCTCGTCTCACTCAACAAAACTCATGTTCCGCGACTTCCCTTACGTTAATGTAATCGCGCTGTTCAGCCTCCAATCTTGACATGTTTTACTGAACCATCTGATAAATTCATGACACAATCAAGAGACGCATTTCATGATCTCCGAGGATCGAGCACGATGCAAGAACACGGATAACAGTAAACCCTCCAGAGGACAGATAACGGCGGAGACAAGTCACAGCACACAATGTCACCGATTCCAGGGAAAAACTCCATTGAGATTGAAGGTTTGAGGGTGAAATAAGAAATTTGTTCTTCATGTTATAAAATACTTTTTTTAATATTTCCTTCTTAAGAAAATCAGATAGCAACTTTAGGCATATTATAGATCAACAATATATACATTACATGTACAGATACAGGTTTTTATATTATTATTATTATTATTGTCTACTATATAAAATCCCTATCCAGTCTGTCTGTTTCTGTGTCTACAACTTTGTCCCCAAACCAGGACCACCTATAGGACAGTGTGTATGTTACAGTTAAACTGGCAAATTACAGTTAAACTGGAATGTGAAGAAGTTTTGGTTGATCAGTCACAGAAAACAGCGCCACCTATAGGACGTCTATGGCGGGGAGCCCACATGCTGTCTGGGACACTGGCTGCAGTGCAAGCATTTATTACAGCCTGTGTTTGGGTCCGCTCTGTCATACCCTTTAGGCGGATTCATCCTGCTGCTGCTACCATGGCTCCTTGGTGTACTGTGGGAAAAGAGAAGTTGCACAGGGGTGAGCGAAACAGCGCACAATGGGGGGACAGAAAGGGCACGGAGGAGAGAGCACAAGGGGAGAGAGATTGCATGGGGGGAGATAGTACAAGGAGAAAAAGGGCACACAGGAAGAGAGACGCACAAGGGGAAAAGATACACCACAAGGGGATAGAGAGCACACAGGGGGAGAGACAGCACAAGGGAAGAGAGTGCACAGGGGTGAGTGAAACAGCGCACAACGGTGAAGAGAGAGCACAAGAGAGAGAGACAGCACAAGGGGAAAGAGAGCGCACAGGGGTGAGAGAAAACACAAGGGGAGAGAGAGCACACAGGAGAGAGAGGGGGATATCAAGCAGCAGTGCCTGCCAAGCCACGGCCACCCCGTTGCCAGCGGGCTCCCCCCACCCTCCTCGGTGGTGCTGCGATTAGTAGCCGGAATAGTTGGACTAATATATAATCTCACACATTCTAGAATCGCATTTTGTGCACAATTAATGACCCATGTTGATGAAAATAGCAACAAATACAAGAAAAAAAAATAAAATTGACTGCAAAAAAGTATAAATGTTGAACTAGGGCCACTGACTATGATTAACATATCATACAAAGAATCTTTTTTTTGCTATCTAAATTAATTTCCGAGGGCCGTGTGTATCTGGCGTGTTTCCATCTAGATGTTGCCTTCTTAATTCCACCATATGCCTTGTGGACGCGTCTACCTGTGGAGCAGCTGTGAGGAGAATTTGGAAGCTTCGCTTAGTTCCCAGTGGTTGTAATTAAATACTTCTAATTATGAATATTCATTGACACATGCACAGACACAGCTCCCAATATTTATAGGTATGGACGGGACCAGAAGAGAGAAGACTATGGAAAGGGATGAGGTGATGACATCTCGGGATGACATGTTGGGATACTAATGACATCATGTCCCTTAACCCCTTAATGGCAAAATGTCTTTTCGTGCTGGTTATTCCACAGCTCAATATTTGGGTGGTCCCTGCTCCCTAGAGGTGAGTAAGAGCAACCTCCATTTCTGGCCATAAGAAATTTCATGCCTGCCACTGACATATGGAATCTTGTCCATAGGATTTGATGGATGCCATGGGACATTACACCACTAGACTTTGTTGGAACTTTAAGGATTTTTTCAAATTAATAAATTGGTGAATGAGGGATACTGTGGAGGAGTCTTCAAATAATTTTTTTTCCAGTGTGTGTGTTTTTTAATTGTACACTTACCAGGTTACTAATGGGGGTGTCTGATAGATGCCTCTCCATTATTAACTCCTCAGCTTGATGCCAGCTGACAATTCACAGTTGACATCAACCCCAAAAATATTACCCTGATTTCCAAGGCACCAGGGCAATCGGGAAAAGCCAGGCAACAGTGCCAGAAATAGTGCATCTAATGTGATGTGCCACTTCTGGGGAAGCTGTGGGCTGGTATATTTAGACTGAGAGGGGTCCAATAGACCTTCTCACCCTCACAATACAGCCCCAGCTGTCTGCTTTACCTTGGCTGGTTATCAAAAATGAGGGTCCCCTACATCATTTTTTTATTTACTCCCTATTCAGATTTGTCTGCAGTACAATCAACCTGCTTCATCTTTCAGCCAACCAAGCCCTTAATATGACCATTTTATAGACATTTTACAGCACCAAAGTTTGGGTCACTATTGGCTTATATGGGCTTCAGGTACAAGTTTGGGTACCGAACCAAACTTTTAACCAAAGTCTGGCTGAACCCAACGAAATCAAACATCCACAGGTCCGCTAATTTCTAGTACTTACATGAGAAAGTCAAAAGTGCCATCATCAAAGAGTCTGCAATCCTCTGATCGGGACTCCACGTTTCACAGTTAAAATTAAAATCCACCGTGCACTTAGTCCTGGGAACATAACAAGGTCCCTGGTGCCACCTCTACACTAAGGGGCTAATTCTATTAACCAGACTCTTTACATCAATCTTGATGAAATGTTTGCTAAAATAAGAAATGCCAAAACAGCTGTGCACCTCTTAGTGCTTTTGGCCCACCTGTCAGCTTAGAAAAATGAACTCTGGTGGTATTCAGTATTATGGATCCGCCGGTCGCTCTCGATCACATCCCTTCCTGCTGTGTTCTGCACATTTTTCAAAAAGTTGTGATCCAGTGTAAAATGGCAAAAGTTAAAAAATGAGATGCCAAAAACTTTCCCAAATTGTAGGAGGCATAGCATAGTCCTTTATAGCCAGAGCACAGTGGTTGTGTGGCCCGACTAGCAGAGGTCTGTAAGTTTGTAATTGTAGCATAGTATTGAAGTTTTCCTGTTTTCTCAATGTTGTCTGTTGTATATTTGTTTGTTTGTAATATTTGGGGCGATGTGCTTCTGAGCGACCCAGCTGGAAACTGCAGTATCTGCTGATGGTACTTTTGCCACAGCTTATCCCCTTTGAACCTTGCTTTACCCTCACCTATCCCTGCCTGTTAAAATGTTACCCTTTTTATTTGCCACCTTGCCTTGTGTAAAGTAATTGTACTCTGCTACGCCGTGGACCTTAGCCCATCGCTTTAGTGGCGCACCCCACTCTTACTATGGCGGTTGCAGCTGACTTTTCTCGTACTTTGCCAAAAATTGCATTGCACAACTATTTAGACAGATGTACACTAACCCAATCTCCATACTTGCCAATTTCACTTTGTTTGAATGTGGATGTCACTAAGTGAAGTCGCAATTGGTGCGAATTCCCCAAGTGACTTATGACCAGTTGCATACAAGTGACTCGCCCAGGGTATGGGGACTCGGGTATCTGGGCCCCGTGCTGCAGTAGGGATGTCACCGGTGGCCTACCCAGACCCGTGGCCCTGGTGGTCAACTAAAAAGGGGTAGTTGAAATGGGAATAAATGTTTATAAGTTTGTGACGCCACCTGTGGTGACTGCACCAGCGCTGCGTGGGACCTCCAGGGATGATGTACGGGCTGCTAGGTGGTGAAGCTCCCCACAGGCAGAGCTGGATCCCTGGGGAGTTTGGTGATGATGAGGAATGGAGCAGGGATTTGGCTGGGCTGTTGGATAATCGGACAGTCTCTGTGGATGGCAGGGGCGCGGGAAAGGAACTGACACACACACACTGCTGGTTTTTCTTTACCTTTTACTGGTGTAGTTGCAGGTAAACGTCCAGAGCACTGCCGGGTGTTCAGGATGCACTTCTGGGTCTCCACATCGAGTGGGTATAAGGCCTCCTTGCCTCTTTCCCTGTGTGTGTGAAGCGCCTGCCCCGTGTGTAACTTGGCTGGCCTCCTCTGCTCTCTTGCCACCTGTGCTGTCGGCGGGACACCCTCTATGGACTACCGCTATTGTTCTCTCCGCAGTGCCTGGCTCCCTAATGAGTGCCTGCACAGATGCCTGGGAGACTGAAGTCTTCACGGTATACTGGTGTTCTCTACTGGGCAGGGTGCTTTCCAATAGACTCGGACTCCGGTGTCCGGTGTGTTGTTTGAGTGAACCTAACGCTGGCTCCTCAGTTCCCACTTTGTTCTTTCCTTCCTCCTCGCCTTCCGACCCCACTCTTGGGCCTTGCAGGACTACTCGGAGGCTGTTCAGGGTCACTGGCTCGGGCCTAATGCAGCACCGACCACCAGGACGTCCTCACAGCTCTTGTAGCGTCTGCACACTCCAACTAACTCCACCCCCAGCATCAGTATTTATAAGGGATCTTGCCTAAAGGCAGCAAGTGGAGCTCCCCCTACTGTGCTGGGGTGGAAGGTGTTGTTTGCTCTGTGTACCCACTGTGGAAACCCATCCGTGCTGTAGGTGAGTCTGTGGTTACCGGTGTGAGCAGGGCGCCACACAAGAATTAGTGCACTCTTATTATTTACATCCAAAAGTTCAAGATGAGTTGGCTGCTCTCCTGATTTCCTGACGTGTCTACTTTAGTTAATTTCCTAAAAATAATGTGTTTTTAATTCCATGAGCTTTACAATCTCTCTTTTATTCTACCTAGAAATCAGGGCTGTGGAGTCGGTAAGCCAAACATCCGCCGACTCTGACTCTTCAATTTTCCTGAATCCAACTCTGACTCCAACTCTACCAAAATATACTCCGACTCCACAAACAGGACTGGGAAGTCAGTAAGCCAAACATCCGACTCCAACTCCTCAATTTACCTGAATCCGAGTCCACCAAAATGGACACCAACTCCAAGACTCCGACTCCACTGCCCTGCTGGAAAGGTATGAATATCTCAACAGATGGGTGTTACTATTCTTTTGTCAAAGGGGTGTGTCCCTAAACAGTTTAATACAGGCAGAACTTGCTGAACAGTGTCAGGATACAGAAAGACACAGCTCCAACTGGTAATACCCACTTATCAGTTTATTCATAACTTTCAAGGATGAATAACAGAGACACAGAACAACACAGCACTCTAATGGTGCCGTCACACGTATCAATTCTATGAATGATATTGTTAGCGATCACATGCACACGCGATCGCTAACAATATTGTTCAGATCGCTGGTGAGCTGTCACACAGGCAGACTCACCAGCGATCAATTGACCAGAAACATCGTGGAAACGATTTAAATATCGTTTCCACGATGTCTTGACAACTGATAAGCCAGCTCCCAGCGCCTCTCACAAGCGCTGGGAGCTGGTATCCAAGGTAAACTGCGGGCATCTAGGCAGCATGCGCTGCCTAGATACCCGATGTGTACCTTAGTTACCAGCCTCCTCCGCTCACTGGCTGGTATCTAAGGTACACAGCGGGTAACTAGGGTTAATAGCCTTGATATTATATATACAGCCCACCCAGGAGCCTCTATATTATATACACATCCCTATAGCTTGATAGATAGAATCATGGTATCTGTTAAAGGGGCCCATTGAGACTGTTTTGCCCAGGGCCCACAATAACCTGTAGCCGGCCCTGCCGCAAGTGATCTGTTACGCGGCAGATGTGGCAAAACTGCTGGATCTGCTGTGAATGGTGAAAATCGCTGATGTGAAAGCAGCCGAAGAAAGATGATCTAGAATTGATATTTCATGCAAAATGGGATGAATACATTTGCAAAGACAGATGTTTTAGGACCGCTGATGAGTGAGCGCTACCATGCTCAGGTGCTCGGTACTCGAAACGAGCTGGAAGTTCGGATGGGCGCAACTCGACTACCCAAGTATAATGGAAGTCAATGGGGAGCTTGAGCATTTTTTTTCGTCGAGCCTACATCATACTCAGTACTTCAGTTGCAGCGGTCCTAATGTCCAACTGCTCATTCCAAGTACCGAGCACCGGAGCATCGTAGTGCCCGCTCACCAGTAATCAGGACTGACAGATCCTCATGAACATACAAGTCTATAGCACTATGGTGCACTATAGGCGGATGTCTCGCAGTATCCTGACACCCCCTACGGTCTGATCTGCACAGAAGATTTTGCTTATTTAGTTGAATGGGTTTTTCACAACAAATGTTTTATTTTCCATCGAAGAACTGTATGTTACACCACTGCATGAAGCACCTCTGCATTCTCTCACATTCATCTCCATATTGAATGCATTATTAAACTTTAATAATATTCCAATTTCCATGTATCATGTTAAATTAGATTTTGTAGAACAGCGATGAGCGGGAGGCAATGAATGTTTTTCAGTATTTGCTGTGTATCTACTGAACCCCTGTGTCCACAGCAATGCAACAAGATCATCTATCTACAAATGGAAGAGCAGTCGGCGGCAGCAGAAATGACGGAGGAACAGCCGGCTACTGTTTCAACTCTTGTATCTGTCTGTTATCTGTCTATCTATCAGTCTATCTACATACAAAAATAAGGGTGCGTGCACACGGTTCGGAGGAGCTGCGTGTTGGACACAGCTCCTCCGGACCTGAGGGAAGCCGCGGGTGGCTGCAGGGAGACCGCATCCGCCCTGTACTAACCATGTGCGGCGGGTACAGGGCGGCTTCTCCCTGCAGTCACCCGATGGGAGCCGCCTCCAACTCCACAGCATGAAATAAACATGCTGCGGAGGAGTGGACTCCCGGCAACCCACACCGCAGCTCCAAAAATGCTGCTGGCGGGTTACTCATAGTGAGGACGGGATTTCTTGAAATCCCATCCACTATGCTAGTACTGTACGACGCAGCGTTTTGGACGCAGCGGCAAGACGCTGCGTCCAAAACACTGCGTACACTGATCGTGTACACACAGCCTTATGGCCACTTTACACGCGGCAACAGGAAGATAGAAACCGGCAGGTGTCGGAGACAATTGTACCTTTTACCTTCAAAACACCTTGAAGTGGCAGGCGTGTAATTCAGAATTCAGGTATCTGCAAGGTGTTTTGAAGGTAAAAGGTACAATTGTCTCCGACTCCTGCTGGTTTCTATCTTCCTGTTGCCGCATGTAAAGTGGCCATTAAGGTTTTTTTTTTTTTACTGAATATCTATCTATCTATCTATCTATCTATCTATCTATCTATCTATCTATCTATCTATCTACACTAAAAGGTTCACAGCAGCACACAGTCACTGCCAAACATGTGCACACTAATAGGTTCACAGCAGCACACAGCCACTGCCAAACATGTGCATATATAGATATATAGAAAGAAGTAAAAACACCTATGTATTTGAGAAAAAATAAAAACAAACATTTTTTCAAAAAAACTCACGTTTTGGAATTTTTTTTGTAAAGTAAGGTTCCTGGTACACATATTGGCCAATACCTGTTTGCCCAACAGCCGCAGCAAGGTGACTTTAAATCTAATGGGTCTCTAACCTACGGTACTATGCCACTCTCTCTTTGGACTTAGGCCGGCTTCTCATAGAGGGTTTGATCCGATCCGTGGCTGTCAGGGTGAACCTGACAGCCCCAGATCGGATCAGCACACAGAACCGGAGGGCTAATAGGCCCTCCGGTCCGGTGTGCTCCGCACGCAGATGCCGCTGCTGATGAATCAGGACCGCAGCTCGTGGGGAGCTAGCCGTGGTCCTGAAATAACAGCGGTGTGCAGCCGCAGGTGTCCAGTTCCCGGATTCTCCTGGACCGGTAAGAATCCGGGAGTAGGCAATAAGAGGAGATATTCTCCTCTCGGACACAAAAACGCTGCAAGCAACGTTTTTATGTCCGTGAGAGAATTCTGAATCCTCACGGATAGAAACCGGATTGCAGATAGCTGCCATCCGGCTTCTGTCCGGCCCCATAAGATACTATGGGGCCAAAATGCGGTCCGGAGCTGTCCGGTTTACACGGATCGAATCAAACCCGCTATGTGAAGCCAGCCTAAGCAAAGCCTCCATTTTTATCATTTTTATATGGGAAGTAGGAGGACTCACTTCAATCAAACGTAATCTGGGGTTGATGGGAGGGAGAGTGATAAATAGGTTAATCCCAAGGCTCAATGTACCACATGCAACATCTAGAGGCAGAGGACCAATTAGAGACCCGTTTCCTGGGCAACCGGAACTGGTGGGAGGAGAGTTAGATGGATAGCAGTGGGGAAAGAGAGACAAGAGTTAGAAAGTGGGAGAGACAGGAACAAGAACCCAAGTCGTGACAGAACTGCTAACAGGGAGGGCACCAAGAGTCGGTGACCCAGAAGAGAAAGGGGCCAAGAGAACCAGTAACGGGCGATATACGACCCGAGCCCAGTCTAAACCCGGAGTACCGGCTCCGGGGTGGTGCAGATGCTCTATCGCTGTGCAACAGACCCGGAGTGATTGAGGGCTTCATAGGAGCGCAATACACAAACTTCCATCACCGCAGCTGTACCAGGAGGAGTACCCACCATTGGGGTTCAGGAACCTAACGGGAGTCGTTAGGCCAACGGCTCAGGTTGTCAATAGAAGATCCTCAGTATCCAAGCCTGGTACCTTAAGAGCAGCGACGAGAGAGGGACAGTCAGTATACAGAAAGACATTGTGGAGCCTTGGAGGGAGACTATTCATTGCCGGAACCACCCGGTCCGTTACCTGGCAGTAAACACTGTATTGCCTGTTGACCGTGAAAGACCACAGTAAACACCCATTCAGAGGAGCAAAGTGTCGGAGTTTTATTTCAGAACTGTTGTTAACCACTTCATCCACAGAATCAACTGAGCTGCCGTATTCCCTGACTGCAGCTCCTGACCCCAGGGACTCCCGCTCATCCTGTAGGAAGCGAATCCATCTTGCTGCCGCCCATCCCCCGGAGGTCCAAGCAGCGCCAGTGCCATCACCGGAACCCCTACAGGTGGCGTCACGAAACAACAAACTTTATTCTCTTAGAGTATCTTACTTTTACCTTAGATTGTTCACCTGGCCTCTACAGCCTCAGGCACAGAACCGTGACCGCAGCCAGCGCCTGAGACCGAGAACCGGCTTATGGTGATACTATCTATCTATCTATCTATCTATCTATCTATCTATCTATCTATCTATCTATCTTCCATATATTTATTTACCTTATTGACGTCATCATTTTTTTCTTGATGTCACCATTATTCTTTCTTAGGATCCCTATCTATCTAATTGACATCACCATTTCTTTCTTTACATAATCTTTTATTTTGATATCTGTTTTCCTAACATGTTTTCACACACGATATTTTATATCCAGGAATTATGCTGTAATAAAGCCTTACCTGTACATTCAATAATCACCTTGACATTTTGCTATCATCTATAATGGAAGGATAATTATCTATGAAACTCTTTACAACCTTTGCCTTGGACGTGTACTTACTGTATAGTGAAGAATGCTTACATTGCATGTTACAGGTCATTAGTTTGGTGACGGAGTCGTGTACAGCCGGGCACTCATGTTTGTGGGGACTCACAGCACGAGGCGAGATTGTCCCATAATGGACTAAGAGTCTAATTTACTAATAGAGGAAAAATAAGAGGAAGATGTGTAATGGGGGATCATTACCTCCAGTGATAGTAATTATAGCATTTTAATGACAAAAACAGTTACATTGACATTCTCTGAAATATTTGAACAAACTTTCCCTCTCTCTCTTTGTCTCTTCTCTTTCTCTTCTCACTCTCTGTCATCTCTTTCCTCTCTTTCTGTCTCCTTTTTCTTTCTCTCTCCCATCTTTCTTTCTCTCTCTCCTCTCTCCTCTTTTTCTTTCCTTTCCTCTATCTCCCTTCTATTTCTTTCTCTTTCTCAGCTCTTTCCTTCTTTCTCTCCATCTCCCTCTCTCTCCTCTCTCTTTTTCTCTTCCTCCATCCTATCTCCTCCTCATGCTCTGTCTCTTTCTTTCTTTCTTTCTCTTTCTTTCTTGCTCCTCACTTGCTCTCATTTCCCTCTATCTGTTTCTTTGCTCTCTTTCTCTCCATCTCCCTCCCTCTTCTCTCTTTTTCTCTTACTCCAACCTATCTCCTCTTGTTCTCCTCTTTCTCTGTCCCTCTCTTTCTTTTGCTATTATTTCTTTCTTTCTTTCTTTCTTTCTTTCTTTCTTCTTTCTTTCTTTCTTTTTCTTTCTTTCTCTCTCTCCTTTCACACTCCTCACTTGCTCTCATTTATCTCTGTCTTTCTTTGCTCTCTTTCTCTAATCTCTATTTCTTCTCTTTCTTTCTCCTTTCTCCTCTTTCTTTTGCTCTCTCTTTCTCTTTTTCTTTCTCCTTTCTTTCTCTCCTCACTCTCTCGCCTCGCCCTCTCTCTCTTTCTCTTTCTTTCCATCCTCTGTCCTCTCTTTTTCTTCTCTAACTCTCTTTTTCTCTCTTTCATAGATCTATTTGTCTGTTTATATTAGTAAGCAAAATGTCGGGTGATTTATTGATTCATCTCATTACAATGTTTTTTGCCTCCAGAATAAAACATTAGTGATCATTTCTCAAGCAAAAATTGTGTCATCTTGTATAGAATGGAGGGTGAAAACATCGATTAGGAACAATAGAGAAAGCAATACATTAGTATCCATGTAATACATTATATAAAGTCCAACACTGTGTAGTGAACGATGGGCAAGATATTCATAATCTCATAAAACATGACATAGTTGCTTGTTTAATTCTACGTAATAGACCTGTGTGTATTTAAGAAAGAGAAGAATTAACTGGGTAGAAGGGCAAAATGAACAATTGTGAGTATGCAGTACTATATGATATGATGATTGTAATATAATAAGAGGATAAATATTTTGATGGGAGTGCTTCTTTAATTATCAGATAAACTCTATAGCTCGCGGTGCACAGATGCATTGCACTGTGACCTGTGAATCAAAGCATCAGGGCTTCTTAAGCCTCCTCTCACCTTATACCGAGCAGTGATTGAAGCCGCACCAACTGTGTCTCTATGACTGAAAGAAGTTGACTCCTGGAGGGAATAAAGTTAATTTTCTCCCAGTTGCCGCACTTTCAGTAAGTGAGCTGATCAGAATTGTAACACTGTCAAAGAAAATCCATCCAATCAAAGTTTTTATCCTCTTAATATATTGCAGTGATCATATTATAAAGCACTGTGTAATTACAATTGTTCATTTTGTCCTTCTACCAAGTTAATTCTTCTCTTTTCCATTAGATTTATGACATCATGTGATTAAAAACAGATTCGCTGAATTTTTCTAAGCTCTATGTAGAAACAGGAAGTCTCTTTTCCCTGCATAAGTCGTCACTAGAACTTTCAATATTCAATTACCTATAATTGTAGTTCTAATGATAACTCATGCAGGGAAACGAGATGTCTTTACTCTATATAGAGCCTAGAAGGATTCAGCTAGTATGTTTTTAATCACATGATGTCATAGACCCAATGGAAAAAAGAAGAATTAACTGAGTTCTGTGATCTGCTAAAACTAAAATTGAACAGTTTTGTCATAATGACCATCAATACGTTTGGAGTAAAAAGGGAGAAGCCTGGAAGACTAAGAACACCATCCCAACTGTGAAACACGAGGGTGGCAGCATCATGTTGTGGGGTTATTTTGCTGCAGGAGTGACTGGTGCACTTCATAAGGAAAGAATATTATGTGGCAAAACTGATGCAACATATCAAGACATCAGCCCGGAAGTTAAAGCTTGGGTGGAAATGAATGGACAATAACCGGAAGCATACTGCCAAACTGGTTGCAAAGTGGCTTATGGATAACAAAGTCAATGTTTTGGAGCGGCCATCACAATCCTATTGAAAATATCTGGGCATAGCTAAAAGGTCTGCGAGTATAGCGATCTACAAACATTGCTCAGTTACACCAGTTCTGTCAGGAGGAATGGGCCCAAATTCCTACCAACTATTGTGAAACCATGGAAACTAAACTTGTGAAAGAACAACTATATACATTCTTAAAATCAGGACAAAAAGATGATTCAGAAAAGTGCGAAGTCACCTGCGATGATTGCATAAAATATTTTTTTTGTCCACCTGTGTAATCTATATGGACTGATCTGAGTCTATTCCATGGTTGAACAGCAGCGCGGAATATACCCAATTCATCACCTTAAACCGGTGACACAAAGAGCAAAAATTAGCAATGTTGCATGAGTCATGAGTCATGAGAAAGACTGCTCAGTGCAGTCGAAACGTGTCAACTGGGTCATGTTGACCATGTAAATGTTTCCTTTGCATGTACTATATTTTCTTTTGAAAAAGAAACATCCAATCCTGTTCAGCCGGACTCCAGTTTTTTCTATTATCCTTGATGTGAGGCCAGGGCGAGGCCGGTGTCTGAGCCCCAGGTGGATGAGCATAGAGTAACTAGGTGAGCTGGAATTAAGTTTCTACAAAAGTTATGACACCTCAAAATATCTGCTTGTGAAGGGGTTAAAACTAAATATTAGGAGCGGGTGAAGGGTGGCAGAGGCCAAAAACATGTTTTATCCACAGAGTAAAACAGCCGACGAGGGAGATCCATCAATCACCAGTGATTGAGTGCAGAAGATAATGGGATAATGTCATCAGGGATCTGTGTTAGTTCTGCTTTTGCATGAGCCGGCTAATAATACACACGTAAATCAATAAAGCGAGGCTTTGAAGGCAGAAAATAAAAAGGATAACAGAAATCATCATCATATCAGGTTATTAAATTATGTGGAACTGAAGTCAGGGAGGAAGTAAACAGCTGTCACTATGGCCACGATGTCGGCCGGCACCTGTCTACTGGATAAACATGTGACGCTCCGCCGCTCTGCCAGGATAAAGCGTAGATCTTGCAAAATAACCACATTTATAAGATACAGTTGAAACCAGAAGATTCCATATTCTATATAAAAAGACACATCTGCGTGTTTTTCTCACTATCTGACATGAAATTATAACAAACCTTTCCCATTTTATGTCCATTAGGATTACCATAATTATTAATATTTGACAAATGTGTTAATGAATGAATGTGTTAAGACATTTTATCACTTTCTGCAAAGTCACAAGTTTACATACACTAAGGTTACTATGCCTTTAAACAATTTGGGACAGCCCATATGATGATGTCATGTGTTTGTAAGGTCATGATAGGTTTATTGGCAACATCTGAGTTAATTAGCGACACACTTGTGGACGTATTTTAATGCACACCAGAAACACACTGCTTCTTAGTGTAGCATTATACTTTCTGCAAAGTCACAAGTTTACAAAATGTCATTAGTAGTTGGTACCATTGCCCTTAAACTATTATGACCTGGGGGAAATGTTTTTGATATCCTTCAACAAGCCTCATCACTGTGCTCCTCAGTCACATGATCCAACGCCCAGGAGAGATGCAGGAAGTCGCTGCTGAGCTGGAAGCATGAAGTGAGCAACGGAGAGGTGAGTAACAGCGTTTGTTATTTTACTGTGTGTGCACCAGCAGGGGGAGCATATAGAGTGATGGGAGGCATATCCAGCACCGGGGGCTATGTATATACCAGCACAAGGAGGCCATATGCAGGATAAGAAGGCCATATCCAGGATGGCTGTTATATATATACCAGGATGAGGGACATATATATATATATATATATATATATATATGATTTATAAGACGGACACTGGGATTATAAGATGGACCCCATTTGACATTAAAAATATTTTTTCCTTCTTTTCCTTCACCAAATTTGGGGGTGCGTCTTATAATCAGGTGGTAAAACTGGAATGGTATCCACGGTCCGCGCTGCTGCTCTTTATCCAAGGAATCCACAAGAGGTTATTACCATCAAAAGTTCTTTATTTCATCACACCAACGCGTTTCGGTGCTGTCCCAGCACCTTCCTCAGGGCATGGGACAGCACCGAAACGCGTTGGTGTGATGAAATAAAGAACTTTTGATGGTAATAACCTCTTGTGGATTCCTTGGATAAAGAGCAGCAGCGCGGACCGTGGATACCATTCCAGTTTTATCTTCTGATTTCCCGCGGTTTTGTGGCGTTGGTGGAGGTTCTGCAGCAGCTGCCTTATGCTTTTAAACTGGTTGTGAGTCTCACAACCATAAAAGGTGAGTGGATACACTTATAATCCACATAAGAACTATAGTGTCTGTTTGATAGGGCACAATCTGCGCCTCTTGTATCTCCCTTCCTTTCTAGTTATAATCAGGTGGGTCTTATAAACGAAAAATACGTTAAATTGCAAATTCAGAAAAATAATATAATAACAATAATACTTCTATCATAGAAACTTTATGCGATAGAGCAAACCTAAGCATATTTTTGGAATCAGCACATCAAACTCCATAAAACAGACATATTACCTTTGCTGACCAGTGTTGACCAGTGTTACGAATGATTTATTTTAGTCTATGCGTTTCGAAGCCACAAGCTTCTTCCTCAGGACAATCATCATCTTATGCTGTTATTGCTCCACGTGGGTCCGCAGCAGCTGTTACACGCACTTACAGTGGTTGTGTCTCTCACAACCACCGCAGGTGAGCGTTCTACTACTAATGTTTAGATTTATGTTAAAAGATATATAAAAGATATTTGCTCTTTAAATCTCTCTCCAGATTCCTACTGTTGCTCTCTGTGTGTATTAATTTTTTTCCTCCTCTTCCCCCAAAAGCCATAACGTTTTTTTTAAATCCTCCATCAATATGAGGTCTTGATTTTTTGCTGGACAAGTCTTACTTTTTGAATGAAATCATTCATTTTACAATTTTTTTAATAGTTTTTACTAATCCCGTTAAGGGTCTTGAAGTTGTGATCGTCCAATCAGCATCAGCCCTGGTCTGTACAGCAGATCTGTGTATGTCGCTCGCAGCGTTCACAGGAGGATCACAATATCAAGCATAGGGGTTCATCAGCTGACCCCCAGCTGGCATCACAACCCATTGTCGTCCTGCGATCATATCACTGTCAGAGACTAACAGCAGCATTTAACGGGTTAACAGCAGCGGACGGATCTCCGATGTTAAAGGTACATGCTGGCTGATCAGATCAGTCGACGTGTGCAGGGGAAAATGTGATCTCAGTGTGCAAGCATCAAAGCAAGGAATGTGACAAATGGTTTAAATATACGTCCTATATCATGAAGGGGTTAAAATAGCTCTACTCCACCAGAGAGATAGATATCACTTTCCATATTTATCTGCGGAGAAACTTTTCATTCTATTTCTGTGCATTTCCAGTGAACGTGAAGACGTGTGATTGGGTCAATGTCAAAACAATGTCAGTGGAAGTGACATGATCCTCAAAGAACACTCAGCAAGCCTGCAATTCATAGGAATGATGGGGCACAGTTATCAATAGAGTCTAATTCATACTGCAAACTCAGACTGCACCCTCATACAACGGGCCAGATTTATCCAAGTGGCTCACTCTCTTTGATGAATTTGGCACCTCTTTAGACTGTCCAATCTAAGGCTCTAAGGCGCTTGTTCAAGGATAAGTTATGAGGCAGGGTAGACAAGTGTTCCGGGGTCTGATACCAGGATGGCATGTCAAATGTCACGGTCCGGAGTCAGATCACCTGGAGAGTAGCGGATCAGAGCAAAAGGAGTAGTCAAAAGGTAGGTCAGAGGTCAGGCAACAATAGAGCACAGATAAAAGGCCAACAAGCACTACTGAGCAGAATGCTAAGACTGGCAGTGTTCAGGGATAAATTGCTCAGCTAAATAGCTGGGCAATAATAGGTCACAGCTGCAGAAACCCACCATCTCCCAGTATAGGATTGGACGACTGAGCTGTCAATCAAAATACAGACAGCTCAGCCTCAGCACGCCCCAGCTCCAGGTTGTACGACTGTGCAGTCACTCACCAAACTGACAGTTCAGCACACCTTGGAGGAATTGTGGCAGGTAATCCAGTGCCCTAGTGAAGTAAAAAATCTGTTTTGCTATGGCGCAGTTGATGAGCAAGTCAATAGTGAATAATAAAACAGGGATGCTGGATAACTTTACTGTAGTCGATCACGGTTAAAAGTCTGAAATCAGATCCTGTATATACAACTAAGGCCGGTTTCACACCACGGTTTTGGTGCTTCAGGTTCTGTCCGGTGCTTTGCAGGAAGCACCGGACAGAACCTGACAGCCCTGGATAGAACAGAAACGGAGGGCAAATATGCCCTCCGGTCCTGTTTTCTGCCGGAATCGGCAGATCGCAGGGTCCAGGAGCTGTCCCTGCTGAAAAGTCAGGATCACGGCTTGCAGGGGATAGCCGAGGACCTGAAATCTCAGCAGTGGACAGCTCCAGGTGCTGAATTTCAGCGCGGCTGTCACTGAGCTTCAGCACCCGCAGTCTGGGAAACTGACAGATTTTCTGTCGGGTCTGGTGCGATCCAGTGCCCCATAGACTCCCATGTTAGGGAGCGCTGGATCACGCCGGATCCAGGAGAATCCGGCAGGATCCGGTTTGGTTTAATTTTTTGCCCCGGACACAAAAATGACGCAAGCTCCGATTTTGTGCCTGGAGCAAAATATGAATGCAGCCTGATGCTGCTGGACATGGACAAAGCCCGATGGAAAATCACTACCATCCGGCTCAATCTGGCACCATAGGGCTACATTGTGTCAAAATCAGGTCTGGGGCTGTCAGGTTCGCATCGGACAGCCCCAGACCTGATCAAACCGTGGTGTGAAACTGGCTTACAATGTTTGTGTGTGATGGTGCAATATGTCAGTGGTAGGGACCCTACTATTAACTTAATCCCAGGGCCCCACTTTTTCTAAAACCGGCCACGCATGTGGGGTACTCTCTCTTTTTCTGACACCCTGATTGCGACATATGACTTCAACTTTATTATCATTAATTGCTTTATTTGTTATGCAATATCAGTACCTGACTGTACGTTCATCTATTTTATTATTCCTTATCGCTTGCTCAACTTGGGACTTTGTGCTTTATGATATATTGCCTTGGTATCTGCAATACATACTGCCCTACTCAGTGCTTATTTGTAACTTTAACACTAACTCTCTTTATTGTACATACCTTTGTAGCAATTATATACATTTATTAGTCACTCGCCATTCACAGAGCAACGTACCAGGTTTAGTCTTGTTGCTAAATGCTTTTTAATTGTTTTTATATGTACACGTTCTTGTCTCTCCTTTTCTGTAGAAAAAGATATATTCACTTGTATAATATCTAGGTATGCACATTGTTTATGCATTGTCCTGTTCCTGTCTTTCAAGAACCCCTTCCCTGATGGTGGAGTATTCTCTTAGCCTTCATTCAACTTTAGCTTGTGATTATCTCTCCCTTCTGCTATATCTACCTGTCCCTAACCTGACTCCATACTGGATATAGAATTTGTTTTCTGACCTCTCATGGAGCTTGTTACTGTTAAGCAGTGGTGCCATTGATTTAGAAGTTGCAAAACTACTATCTAGAGAAGTTTCTGGAGCCCTGCCTGTTTCGCTGCTCTCCTTTCCCTCTACTCCCTTTGAGGGGGGACATCTAGGTGAGTCATATCCAGGAGCTTAGCTAGTTCCAGGCGTTTCCACCTTCAGGGATAATCTTGGGGACAGGGATAGTCTAGGGTTCCCTAGTTAGAGGGATAGCTCAGGTGCACACTGTCCCTGCCATCTAACAGCCCCTGACGTGACACTGGGTTACCAACCATCCAGAAATTCCAGTAAAGTCCTTAAAAATAGGGCACATTTTCCCATTCTTATCTTCTTGTAGCTGAAGAAACTTATATAACTTATTATGATTGCAATTTTTTATCATTTTACAATTCACAGTGAATTAAGTTGATGTCTTCATGTCAGGATTATGGGTTGTAGACATGGATCACATAATCTTAATAATTTATTAAGCTTTTCTAATGTGTTCATAAAAAATGATTTTTTCATGCGCCGTACAGAAAAAATTAAAAAGTCAAGTCAAATATAGTGCAAAGACATTTTTTGGTGCAAATTGCTCCTGATTTGATTAATCTACTCCACAATCTCAAACCGCGTAAGAATATTGATAATGCTTCTTACATTAAGGATGTATAGTGAACCCCGGCACCCCTGGGCTTGTTATACTGTATGTTTCAGAATAAAACGTCTTATTCTATGAGATATTAGACATCAGGGTTAATGTAACACTGACAATATGAAATCCTCCATCTGATTTTCTCACTTTAAAATCTATAAATTTGTTGGGCTGCTGACAACACTGCAAACCATTAGCGCTGCTGATGAGATAATAGTGACTAATGCATTAATTAATATTTTTTCCATTAAGTTAAATTGACTTCACACTTCTACGTAGATAACATTAGACATTTATTTTTCCCCGAAGCCGATCGTGACGTATGAAACTGTGATAAAATTATGGCCAAGGCTTCGCTCAAATTTGCTTTGGGAAAATGGATTTGCATCGGATTTACGCGACGTGCCCTTATGTTTCTCCCAAGACTGAAGAAAATCAATTATTCTCCCCTTCTGGAGGTCTTCGTTGTTCTTCACAGGTCCAATCTGGCCTTCATCACGTTGACGAAGTCTCATGCAACATCGCGTGTGTGCCCCGGTGATGCCATGATGTCACTGACCGGACCGTCAACATTCTATTGGATTTGTCGAAGCAAATAGCAAACATTCTTATTCGCGTGAAACCAATTTTTTGGGGGTGAAAATTGATGCTAATTCACTTCAGCTCAAATGGGCTCATCTACAACAGGGATAATGGGTGGGAAAGGACAAGAGGAGCCGGAGCAATAATGTCTCTGCATTACGCCAGTCTGATATGATTTTGTGTTAGATGGAGACTTGGTGGCTGAATTTCTCGGGGAATCGTCTCTAGATGAGGATCAACTTTATTTTAGGGTACCACAAAGTGGCATTATCATTCTACAAATGTTTAAAGCTGGTTGGAGGCATTATCACTTTAAAAGGGGTCACTTGGGGCATTATCCATTTTCCAATTTGGCACTCGGTGGAGTGCCTATTTTGAAAGGGGGCACTCAGGTGCATAATCCCTTTTTTTTTGTAGCTTTCAGGTATCATCTCATTTTTACTTTATGAGATAAAGGGGTGAAATTAAAGGCATTATTTTGTTAGAGCTCGACTCCAATTGGCTTTTTTTTTATCTAAGTACCCTGTTCTGTGTCATGTACTCAACTTCCGGCAGCTTCATTGTTTTTCGTTGCCTCGATCTTGTGACTGTAACTTCTGACTAGCCAGAAGTTACGTAGCAAGTTGTCAATTTATCTCTATTAGAGCTAGGTTGAGGCTAGAATGAGGCCAGAACGAGTCCTCATAGACTTTTATTGAGTTGTGACCTCTGGTGTGCTCCATGAAACACTGGGGCTGCCGGCAGGTCACTTTTGTTGTAGAACATTGGGATTGTTGCTGGAAACAGATGAAGATGAGTACAAGACCGTGGGTAGAGTTACATTTAAAGCACCACTGCAATGGTCCAATAAAAAACCCCCACTGAAGTTGTGATTTAAGCAGGGGCTGAAGTATAACTACGTCATTAACACTAAGGGGTATTTATTTATAACTAGGGGTAAAAAAGGGAGCTCTTTTTTATGTACTGCTAGGATGGACACATGTGATCTTATCACTTTGTAGAATGAACTATTGGAGGTCATTATTATTGTATCAAGGGCTCACTGCGGTATCATTTCTGCATGGGAGTATAAAGGGGACACTATTACTGTTTGGAAGAATTGAAGGGGGTGCTTTCATTATGTTTAAGGGTGTTATTGAACTGTCGCTCTATCAGGGGGCGTTGTTTGGATGGACCTATTTGGTGGTGGGTAGGTGTAGTTATTATAGTAAAAATCATTTTTAAGAGAAGACGGGAATAGTGAAGGAAATCAATCAAAAAGAACCTAAGTTATAAGACACTGGATTTAAAGCATAACCACCGTTTTAATGTTTATGACATAATAATGTAGAGCAAGTGATTATAATTAACTTTCAAGTATACTTTATTCATGAAATTTGGAAAGAAACCTTTCAGAAACCTTCCACAAGGTGTCACCACTATACTGTTTGTGAAGCAGACATATGTTCATTATCAGACAGATCTGTCTTCACACTGAATATGGGTATATAACCATATAAGGAGGGGGCGGGACCTACACTGCTTACTGAGGCTGATGAGGTGACAGTGTATCAGATTACATCAGGCTACAGCACAGTGCTGAGCTGAATGTCAGGATCACTGCAAACTCTCTTTTCTTGACATAAACTTCTGATCTGTCATCTGGCTCAACACATCTCAGTCAGGATCTTTGTTAACCCCTTTTCTTTGGACTCCCCACACAGTTCAGGAACTCTCTTGCCCTTTCTCTGCTGTCACGTGATTGCACTGCTCCCCATCAACTGCTGGCCACTCCCACACAGTCATACAATGCAGTTTTTAAAAGACCACAGAAAAATGTGAGAAAATAAGTTTAATGGCACAAAAACATTATCTTAGCTGCTATGTGATCCTTCATTAGCAACCAGTGCAGTATATATATATTTTTTTAAATGAAATGACATTTACACTTTAACTGTAACTGTAGTCACAATAGTGTTACAAGATTTTCTTTGTACATTATATATGTTATTGCGATTTCCTTGCTGTGATGCAGGCATACACACGGCCGCAGCCATGCTACGTGCCTTTGTCTCCACTCACAGCTCCCTTATGTGCAGCTGCTTTCTCTCGCTAACAGAGCAGGTCTCCCGGGAGTGCACCTAAGGCGCACAGCTGCACTCCTAAACTGATCTTAAAGGGTCAGTGTGACATTAGCCAGAAGTGCCCCGCAGCCTATGGCTGAGAGGCACTGGGTACAGAAGGCTTTCTCCCAGTAGGAGAATTGGCTGATCAACACCTGCTCAGTCTGCTACAGCTGCACCAGCTACCCCTGCCATGCCATAGATTGTGCCTGAATCTGTCCCTATGTCTGTCCATTCAATGGGTGTGAGCTGCCAAAGCTCCCTCTATGGTACAGTAGGTCCACTCCCCTACGAGCATTACAATATACAGTATATTTATTATTATATATGATGACAGCAGATTTGTATCCTCTGGTAGTAAATGTTCATATTGAGCACCAGCAAGCAGAGATCTTGTAAATCTTGAGGATTTCATATAAAATGAATATTGTCGAACTTTTCATTATATGGAGAATAACACTGATCTGCTGTAACTGTACGATCCCCTTTGACTTGTATATAAAATCTTCACGTTTCAAACTCTTCAGTTTTATTTGTATCCATTTCATTGTCCAGAAACAATAAACTATAGAAAACGTGTGGGAAGTGAGAGAGACTGAAATAACTTGTTCCCGAGACCCAAGGACTCAATCAATAGCAATATAGTCAATGCAGAAAGAAAAATGTACAGCCGTTCTAATAAGTGATTGCAATGGTTTTGTAACTTATCTCGAATAATGACTTATATAATAAAATCATAGACTGTAATCTCCTGTTTGATTTGTTGAATAATGGGTTACTCTGTATTGTCTGATATGTTGCAGAGCACTAAGGACTGGGATGCTCACACTGCTGAGCACTGTTTGCAATATCACGGTGGTGGCTGTCTCAGCAGCTTTGGCCCTGGTTCACATTGAAAAGGGAGGTTAAAAAATGTAGAAATGAATAAAAGAGAAAGATAAGTTTGTCACACCAGTTGGGATGTTCAGCCAGTGTGTGGCAGGTACTGCAGGGGGTTCCTGGGAGATAGATGGTGGCAGCAGTGCAGATGGTTAACACTTCCCAACCAGGGCTGGCTCCCAGAGAGATAATAAACTAGTGTGTATTGTTCTGTCCCCTTCTGAAGGCTGTAAATCACAAATGCTCTAATTACCAGTCTCTTAGATAATTCTATGCTCATACTTACTCCATCAGGGGCAACAGACAGTGTCAACTCAATCATCACTGCAGCTGTAGAAAGACCAGGAGAAACGCTGTAGTTTTCTTCCAAATCTTGGATTAGTTACAATGAAACAATAGGTGAAAAGGAATATTCTGTACAGGGTTATACACATGTGTCTTCATTAATGGATTCTGCAGACTAACTGAGGAAGAAGGGAGGGACATCCTGTACAGACACAAACTAAGGGTTGAAGGTAGGGACAAATTTCATACAGTGTACCTAGCAGCAACAGGGAATTTCCTGATTGGAGGAAACTCACACAATGCTGGGAAATATATACAACAGGTTGTTCCCATTTGTGGGACACAACATGTATACCGTTAGTGCAGCAGGAATAAGGCAGCAGAGACAGGATGGTTACTTTACTGTGTTCTGTAAGGTACAGACAAGTCCATGGAGTGCAGTACACCTCACACCAGGTCTTCAGTCTGGCTTGTCTGATGAGAGTAGACCCTCTGCTGCATGATATTGTTGTCTTCCAATGCTACTCTCTAGTTTCGAGGTTTCTTGGAGCCTGGAACTACCAATACCACCTTGTTTTTGGTTCCTGTGTGTTTCCTCCAGCTGCTCAGGCGATGCAGGTGCTGTGTACCTGGAGCAGGTCCCTAACCCTAAATGTTACTCTGACCCTGGGAACTGCACATGCTGCTGGGTGTGAGGGACCCATGCAGCCTTCTCAGGTTCTGTCACTGGACCTTGGAAGTCAGGGTGGCCTAGGGCTGATACCCTGAGTCCTTTTGCAGTTCTTTCCTCCAGAGATCTCACACGGCTCTACCTGTATGGACAGACTCCATCTAGGGATGGGCGAGTCTACTCGCTAGGACTCGTTACTCTGCGAGTAGTAAGGGACTCGCAGGACTCGGTACGCTGCGAGTTTCCCAGCGATTACTCGCACAGTAACGAGTCCAATGCAAATCAATGGCAATCCTAGTTTTGTCAGAGACTCTGACAAAACTAGGATTGCCATTGACTTGCATTGGACTCGTTACTGTGCAAGTAATCGCAGGGAAACTCACACAGTAACGAGTCCGGCTGTCTGCTCTGTGCTGGGCTCGGGTCCTGCGGGCTGCCGCAGCTCCAGGGTCCTAGAGCCCGCCTGCTCTCCTTGTGTACAGACATGAATGTCTGTGCACAGAGATGATGTAGCAGAGCTGAGATTGTTCTCAGTCTGCTCACTCCCTGTGCATAGATATCTATATCTATGCACAGGGATGTAGCAGAGAGGACATCGCGTTTTGGACTACGTCGGACGGAAGAGGATTTTTTTAAATAAAGATGGAGTCCTTAATGGCTTTTTTTTTAATTTCTAATAAAAACATTTTCTCTGTGTTGTGTTATTTTTAAAACAATTTAATAGAAATTCATGGCGGTCATGTCTAATATTGGCGTGACCGCCATAAATTTCAGGCTTAGGGCCAGCTGATAATACAAAGCTGGCCTTAACCTCATTATTACCCAGTGAGCCACCCGCCACCAGGGCCACTGGAAGAGCAGGGTTCAGCGCCAGAGGATGGCGCTTCAATGAATGCGCCATCTTCTGGGGTGGCTGCGGGCTGCAATTTGCAGCGGGGGGTACCCAGAAAGCTTGGGCCTCCCTGCGCTGCGGATTCCAGCCCCCAGCTGCTTAGCTGTACCTGGCTAGACATAGAAATTGCGCAGAGCCCCACGCATTTTTTTTTATTATTTCATGAAATTCATGAAATAATAAAAAAAAAGGGCTCCCCTATATTCTTGTGTCTGGCCAGGTACAAATAGGCACCTGGGGGTTGGGGGCAGCCCGTCGCTGCCTGCTGGATCCGGCTGGTTCCAGAAATACGGCGAAGCCCACGTCAAATTTTTTTCTGACAAATCCATAAAACAATGTAAGTAAAAGGGACTGCATCTTTATTAACCCCTCGCCCATGGTCTAGGGGTTAATAAAGATGCAGTCCCTTTTATTTACATTGTTTTATGGATTTGTCAGAAAAAAATTTGACGTGGGTTTCGCCGTATTTCTGGAACCAGCCGAATCCAGCAGGCAGCGATGGGCTGCCCCCAACCCCCAGGTGCCTATTTGTACCTGGCCAGACACAAGAATATAGGGGAGCCCTTTTTTTTATTATTTCATGAATTTCATTGCAGCCCGCAGCCACCCCAGAAGATGGCGCATTCATTGAAGCGCCATCCTCTGGCGCTGAACCCCGCTCTTCCAGTAGCCCTGGTGGCGGTGGCACGCTGGGTAATAATGAGGTTAAGGCCAGCTTTGTTTTATCAGCTGGCCCTAAGCCCGAAATTTATGGCGGTCACGCCAATATTAGATATCACCGCCATTAATTTCTATTAAATTGTTTTAAAAAAAACACAACACAGAGAAAATTTTTTTTATTAGAAATAAAAAAAAAAAAAAAGCCATTAGGGACTCCATCTTTAATTAAAAAAATCCTCTTCCGTCCGACGTAGTCCAAAACACAATCTCAGCTCTGCTACTTTCCTGTCTGTGCTTAGACACACAGGGATGTAGCAGAGCTGAGAACTGACTAAACAGTCAGGGTTCAGCTCAGGTCATTATGACCTGAGCTGAACTCTGCTGTCAGCCAGACTCGCTCTGCTGCTGGCGATTCCCGAGCAGTGACGGAAGTTAATTTATTCACTGCTTCTGTCAGTGTTCGGGAATCTCCGGAAAAAGCAGCAGAGACTCGGGGAGCGAGTCTGCAGCCGGCGCCGGCGGAGGCAGCGGTAAGTAGCCGGCCGGTCCGGTGCACCCCCCACCCTCTCCACCCTCCCCTCCACCCCCCCTCCCCCTCCCCCGGTTCAATCCTTTATTTTTTTTTTACTATTCTTTAAAAGCCAGCGGCTATTTGCCGCTGGCTTTAAAAGAATAACATGGGGATTTGCAGGTTTTTCCTCTGCTGCCAGACCCCTTATAGGGTCTGGCAGCAGAGGAATCGCTGCAATACTCGTTCCCCATTCATTAACATTGGAATCGCTAGACTCGCAACGAGTAGCGAGTCCTGGACTCAGACTCGTCGGAGTCTAGCGATTCCGAGTAGTTTAGGATTCGCCCATCACTAACTCCATTTTCTTCACTATACTGAAACTGAAGTTAAACCTCACTAAACCCTTCCATTTACCAGAAGCTGTGTCATATGCCTAATCCAGGCATCCAGTCTACATCTCCTTATACGGGATCAGGAATCACGTGTGAGTGCTTCAACCTCCAGCAGAGAAATCATCACTCCCATCAGACCAGCACTACAATGCAATATGATATGCAGCACCATTCTGGTGACAAGCCTCAGGGGCGCCACGTATACAGTAGTGTACCTACCAGGAGTCAGAGGGTGTGGTCGCAGTGTGAGAACTACTGTGGAGGTCATTGTACTATGTTTTGGGGAAGCAATGAAGACATCTTTCTAAGTATATTGAAGCTGTGAGCCCATCATACTGTGTATAGGGATATGTGGGTGCATCACACTGTGTATAGGGTAGCTGTGGGCCCATCATAATGTCTCTTGTCCAACAGCTGCTCCTTCACCCCAACTACACCGCCTCCCTCCACCTCTTTCCTCTCCTTCGAACTGCACTCCGTTCGCATTTTCTCCCCCTGCAACCTCCAGCTCGCGGTCATCTACCGACCCCCGGGACCTACCACCTCCTTCCTTGACCACTTCAACACTTGGCTTCTCCACTTCCTCTCCTCCGACATCTCCACCATCATCATAGGCGACTTCAACATCCCCATCGACACCCCCGACCCGGCTACCTCCCGACTCCTATCTCTGACTACCTCCTTTGGCCTCTCCCAATTGTTCTCCTCAGCCACTCACAAAGATGGCCACACGCTTGACCTCATCTTCTCCTGCCTCTGTTCCCTCACCGACTTCTCAAACTCACCCCTCTTCCAATCTGACCACAACCTGTTGACCTTCTCCTCCCTCTTTCCCCCTACCTCACCCCCCCCTTCTCCAGGAACTCAGTCACCCGCGCAGAAACCTTAAACTTAACGATTTCAACTCACTCTCTTACTCCCTCCTCCCTCTCACAGACCTCGCCTCCTCACCCGACGTTAACACTGCTACCACCCTCTACAACTCCACACTAACTGCGGCTCTCGACCAGGCTGCCCCCTCACACACACCAAAACCCGCACACACAGACAACCCTGGCTTACCTCTCTCACAAAAGAACTACGCCGAACGTCCAGGGTCGCTGAACGGAGATGGAAGAAATCCCACTCCACGGCCCACCTCACCATGTACAAGCAATCCCTCTCCAACTTCAAGGACGCACTCACCACCGCAAAGCAAACCTATTTCTCTTCTTTAATCAACACACTGTCCCGAAACCCCAAACAACTATTCAAAACCTTCAACTCCCTACTCCGTCCCCCGGCACCTCCTCCTTCCCCCTCATCTTCACCGTCGACTTTGCCACCTTCTTCAAACAAAAGATTGATAAAATTAGAGAAAGCTTTGGCCCAACGTCCCCCCAACCCACCCTCATTACCGCCCAACCCTCCTTGACCAAAGGAAGCTTCTCCAATGTGACTGAAGCCCAGCTCTCCGCCCTCCTGTCACGATCTCACCTCAACACCTGCGCCCTCGACCCACTCCCCTCCCATCTCAGCCCAAACCTCACCGCTGTCCCCACCTCTTCAACCTATCACTCACTACTGGTGTCTTTCCCTCATCCTTCAAACATGCCTTGATCTCACCCATCCTCAAAAAACCCTCCCTCGATCCATCATCCGTCGCCAACTACCGCCCAATATCTCTTCTCCTTTTTACATCCAAACTACTTCAACAACACGTCCACTCTGAACTGTCCACCTGCTTATCCTTTTGCTCCCTCTTCGACTGTCTACAATCTGGTTTCCGACCTCACCACTCCACCGAAACAGACCTTACTAAAGTCACTAATGAATTACTGACTGCGAAGAATAAAAAACACTACTCTGTCCTCCTCGACCTATCCGCCGCCTTCGACACAGTCGACCACTCCCTCCTACTCCAAATGCTAGAATCCCTTGGAATCACCGACCTCGGCCTCTCCTGGATCTCCTCATACTTTACGGACCGCACTTTCAGCGTCACCCACTCCCACACCTCTTCCTCGTCCTACCCCCTCACTGTCGGCGTCCCCCAGGGACCGATACTGGGACCGCTACTTTTCTCCATCTACACCCTTGGCCTAGGTCAACTCATTGAGTCCCATGGCCTCCAGTACCATCTCTACGCCGATGACACCCAGATTTACCTCTCTGGGCATGACATCACCTCCCTTCTGTCTAAAATTCCTCAATGCCTTTCCACCATCTCATCTTTCTTCTCTGCTCGCTTCCTTAAGTTGAACATGGACAAAACAGAGTTCATTGTCTTCCCCCTCCAGCCGCCTTCACCCTCTACCAGACCTGTCAATCCTAGTCAACGACTGCTCCCTCTCCCCAGTCCCCCACGCAAAGTGCCTCGGGGTCACCCTCGACTCCTCCCTCTCCTTCAAGCCCCACATACAAGCCCTCGCCACCTCCTGACGACTCCAACTCAAGAACATTTCACGTATCTGCCTGTTTCTTAATCATGACACTGCCAAAACTCTCGTTCACTGCCCTCATCATCTCCCGCCTTGACTACTGCAACCTACTGCTCACCAGTCTCCTTGCCTTCTCCCTTGCACCCCTCCGCTCTATCCTAAACTCAGCTGCCCGTCTAATCCACCTGCCTCCTCGCTATTCCCCTATCTCCCCTCTCCGCGTGGCACTTCATGGCTCCCCACCCCCCAAAGATCTCGATTTAAAATCCTAACCCTGACTTACAAAGCCATCCACAATCTGTCCCCCCCTTACATCTCCAACATGGTCTCCCGATACCAACCTGCACGCAACCTACGCTCCTCACAAGAACTCCTCCTCTCCTCCCCCTCATCTTATCCTCCCACAACCACATACAAGACTTCTCCTACGCCTCCCCTTAACTCTGGAACTCTCTCCCCCAGCACGTCAGACACTCGCCTACCCTTAGGAGTTTCAAAAAGAACCTGAAAACTCATCTATTCCAACAAGCCTACAACCTATGATGAGACCCAGCGCCGCACCACCACACGCCAGGTGCTTCCCCCCCTATCGTGTCCTCTCCCACCCTATAGACTGTGAGCCCTCGTGGACAGGGTCCTCTCCCGTCGTGTATCAGCAAGTCATGACTGTTCATATGTACTGTACCTGTTCTTGTTACCCCCACTCCTTATGTAAAGCGCCATGGAACCAATGGTGCTATATAAATAAATAATAATAATAATAATAATATGGGAGCTGTGGGCCCATCATACTGTGTATTGGGAGCTGTGGGCCCATCATACTGTATATAGGGTAGCTGTGGGCCCAGGATACTGTGTACAAGGGAGCTGTGCATGCATCACCATAGTAGCAAACGTGGCTTCAGATGCCATCACTACACCAGCTATAGAGCAGGACACTGCATGACATGGAAGCCAGGGAATGTGAGTACAATATTTTTTTCTAATGCGTTAGAGACAGAATGAGGACTATATATACTAAGATGGGCCCAGGATGGGAGACAGAAATACCAGGATGGGAATGTCGCACCCGCATGGGCTGAGGTATTCAGAGGTTAATTGGGCTCACCTGGCTCCTTCTGTCTCTCCATGGACTCAGCCAGGGTTCCCAGCCAGCCATCAGTGGTACAAACTGCTGGGCCCCGTTGTTCTTTCTGTCTGTCTCAGTCAGTACTCAGCTGTAGAGTGTATCGGCTTGGGGAGGCTTCCCTATTCCTCCATCCTCCAAGGAATCTCTCAATCTACTTGCCCAACTTATTGTTTCTAGGTCCTTTTGGAGTCTAGTTCCTCCACCCCTTTTTCCGGGTTCTCTCTACTTCCCACCCACACGTAGCTACTCCCACCACCCGTCACCTGGCATGAAGCAACATAGGCTCAGGGTCGGAGTGTATGTGTGTGGGTGTTTGTGTGGAGTGACCATCCTGCCTATCGCAGCTGCAGTTCACCCTGTGGCCACCTGGTTGTAGGGGCACCACAGGAACATATGTACCAGCATGGGACAAGGATAGTGACATGTATACCAGTATAGGGACATATATACCAGGATTGAGACATATATACCAGGATTGGGGACATATATACCAGTAGAGGCCCAGGATTGGAGACATATACACCAAGATGGGGTCATATTTATGATTAAGGGATCCAGGATGTTTTTATAGATTTAAGAATGCTACAAGGGTCCATACATCTGACCAACATGTGCTGGTGAGGGCTTTGGGCCCAGGTGCAAATTTAGCACTGGGGCTATCAGACTGTAGTTGCTCCACTGCCAGGGATCATTGCCATCAGCTCTTCCTTCCAGTCATAATGGCTGTGTAGACTCTACTGTGGGTGAAGAATGTATAGGGTGTATTAATGCTCAATCTCTTTCTGAAGAGGTACATCGCCTCTGATATGTAATTTCCTGTCCTTGGGTGAATTTGCCGTTGCCTTACATGTGCCCTTTTAGCACAGACACAATATCCATCCCCATAGTCACTTGCTTTGTGATCCTGATTGAATTCCTGGTGGCGGTGAAGCGTTCTCCGTACATGGAGCACAGTTACCAGGCAATAATTCCTAAGTTGCTTTTAGTGACAAAGCAAATCCTCAACTCCGGAAGATGTGAGCGGTATTGACCGCAGTCACGTGACCTCTGTGTGTTTATTCCATTATCGAGCTTCTTGTTTATTTTCATCTTTTTTTCTTGTACTGTTTGACTTGCTCTTTTGATAATCCTTGTTGAAGGACTCCGTCAAGTGTATTTACTCATCGAATTGATCCCAAACTGTAAGAGCCATTAAAAAAAGAAATAAGGAAGTCTGACATATTTAAAGCAGTGTATCACAATGTGGGATTCATTTTTCAGCATGATTTACCTTTGTTCTTCTTTATAGTTCTTTCTCGTATTTGTAGGTATGATTGAAGTGGTTCTTCCCTGTAGACAATCTTATTAATTGTCCTACGTCAATAAAATGATTACAAAGTATCTCTGTGACACGAGCTACTACAGTAATAACTAATCTCTGAGGTGCAGGAAAGAGACTGTAATAACGGAAAGTAAATATAATAATATTACTACTTACTGGTTGTAAAGAGAGGTCAAAACAATCCAGGGTCAGGTCCAGGAAATGGCGCAGTAACAGCAAGGGATACTCAGAAGTGAAGTCCAATTGAAGCCAAAGTCAGGAAACCAGAGGGACAAAACAGAATACACAGGAGCAGGCAGAAAGAGGAATCGGGTAAGTAAGAAAGTCAGGCAGGGTCTGGCTCAGAGCACATGAAGATCAGTCCTACACAGCCAATAGCAAATGTGCAATTGACACTGAATAGAACAGCAAGCTTGCCTAAATAGAGACCTAATCAAGTGACCTGAATGCAAGTACTCTGCAGCACAGAGCCAGCCCAGACTGACAATCTCCAGAACAACCTAGTAAAGGACAAAGGCAGTGTGGAGATCATGACAATCTGCACTGTTGGGAACCTCTATGAACAGCTGTGACCCGAGGTGAGACTGTAAGTATTCAGTTTCTCTGCAGTGCCCCCCAAGGAGAAATGAGGTATTACACAGTCATCATGCAAATAGATTGCAGCTCCTCCATTGTAACCACTCTTCACTCTAGACAAGATATAAGGATCCCTTTATTTTAACTGTGCATTCCCAAATAATTTTTTTAATCCTTTTACGGTAATTGTTCATATTCCATATGTAACAGCCCCCCCCATTGAAAAAAATGTACAGCATTGGGAATCCACACTTTGATGTAAATTCTCTAAACTGTGCTTACAACTTGTTGGATTTTACACCATCTCAACTGACTTACTTTGCCCATTTACCCAATCTCCATCCTGAAGCCCCCCACAGGTAGATGCTGATAGAACCTGGGCTGTGGAGACAGTAAGCCAAACCTTCGACTCCGAGTCTTCAATTTCCCTGACTCCGAGACTTCAAGTCTGATTCCACAGCCCTGGATAGAACGATGGTTTGGCCAATTATTTGGCCGACATCTACCACCTATACACATACCAAGAAAAGAAAGGGGGGGGGACAAGAGGCGCAATAGTGCCCTTATCACTAGACACTAAAACAAATAGGTGAGAAAAAAGGGTCCACTCACCTAGTCCAGTTGTGCCACCCACAACTGGTTAAAAGGCCTGACAGAGTAAGTGTCTTGATGGCTGCTGCTGGACTTCCACCGGTCTCCACTCGGGTAGACGAAATAGAAGCTCTGGGAAAGGAAGGTGTGTCACAGTCCGCGCTGCCAGGAAATCCACTCGTAAATGACGCTAGTAATCGGTGTTCAAATCAATCCTTTTTATTCATCCAACGCGTTTCAACGCCCTCCTGGCGTCTTCCTCAGGGATATCCCTGAGGAAGACGCCAGGAGGGCGTTGAAACGCGTTGGATGAATAAAAAGGATTGATTTGAACACCGATTACTAGCGTCATTTACGAGTGGATTTCCTGGCAGCGCGGACTGTGACACACCTTCCTTTCCCAGAACCTATACACATAAGCACTTATCTAGCTCAGCCAAGAGGACAACTACAATGGGTGCAGGAGCTGCAATTGCATCCAGACCCCAGAGCCTAGAGGGCCCAAAAACTCCCTATGGCCCAAACTAAAACATCTGTGCTACTAAAGACTTGTAATAATTAGGGATCCCATTGGAACGTTTGCATTAGGCTTCAAGCGCTTTAAGTTATGCAAATGGACCGAGCTCCCCTGTGTTCTCTATAGGTACCTTTACACGCCTCAACTGCGGTGTAGCAACTGCCTGGCAATCGGGATTTTTGTCAAGGTTGCCTTGAAATTGCTACGAAGTTGTGGCGTGTAATTTGGGAAAGTGATCGGGTTTTTCGCAGTTGCTCCGGGTTGCGGTTTCCGAGCATTGTTCTAAAATCAGAGGCAACCCAAATGGTGAATTGCCCTGGTTTTGGCGTGTAAGCGGACGATAGGGATGGAATCTGAGTCACCTAGTGATTTCCCAGAGGCGTGCCACAGCGTGCTGGATACCGCGCCCCATCAGCAATGATTGGTGGGGTCTACTGTGTGTCCATTGGCTGTCCCTTCACAGGGCGCCATATTTAAAGAATTGCCCATTCACACTACACAATTGCAATGGCGTCATGTATTAGGCAGCCTTCCTGCGCAGGCTGGCCAATCATGACGCTATTGTGTTGTCTAATCAGCGTGTTTGGGGCGTGGAATACACAACTCTGTCACGCCTATGTTCTTGCGGTGCTGAACATGTACGCCCACATTCCTTTGGGGATTGGGGCGTGTGAAGCGGCGACGGTATTCAACCGGATGTTTCCTGCAGGATCAGTTTCAACTTCCGGGGAGCCCCGTTCCCTTAGGTTGAGGGCGCAATTGCGGCGTGTACATGCGGCAACAGCGATCTTTAGCAACCGTTACAAATCTGCATGCGCACGTACGGTTGCTACCGATCGCCAGTGATAGTTGCGGCGTGTAAAGGTACCTTATGAGAGAGCCCTTTGGCGGCGTCCTATTAAATAAAAAGGCTCATATCTCTGGAACCATATGACAGATTTCAATAAAACAAAAAAGCTTTATATCCAGGGAAGCAATGGGAGCAAAGTAAGCACAAAATCTTTTCACTTTTCAACTGATGACAGGTCTTCTTTAATCCCACGCTGATAAGAGCACGACCAATAAAAGAAACCTTGGTGACAACTCCCTAAGGATGAGCTTGTTAGCTCCACTGAAAAAGCTCCAACAGGAACCCCAACTATCATAGGTCTTTATTACCCTTTTATTGATCTTTGAGAATGGCCAAAGGGACCTCATGGGCTGTCAAGGACTCCAGGGCATGGGTGTGTCTGCAGCCCTGCATCTACTATAGTTACACCCCTAGGTAAGGCTAGGCCTGGTGTTCAGATCATGATGTGGCGGTGACCTGGGGGAGAACTGGAGCAAGCAGGTGGCACGGTGATTTGCAAATTGACTATTAAACAATTATTTGATTTTGTAGAGAACAACCTCCATAAGGCTGAGTTCACACGTCCAGTGATCGTACGTTAGATTGGATCCAGCACAATCCATTGTACAAAGACATTTTGTCCGCTGTAAAAAAATGTATTTATTTTTTTTAACATTGGAGTCTATGGAGAACGGATCCAGTAACTGATCACTATTTAGCCTCCATTTTTCTGTCATTTGTTAAAGATCCGTTTTTTTCTTACTGGATCAGTTTTAAATGGAAAATAAATAGAGATCAGTTACCGGATCAGTTCTCCATAGACTCCAATGTTAAAAAAACAGATCCTGCTGAGATCAGTTATTAAAAAACTATCAAAAAAGTTGTGCTTGCACAATGGATTACTGCTGGATCCGGAGGATTACTGGATATGTGAGCTCAACCTTACTGAGTTTTTGGAGTATAAATTGACTGTGAACTCTGCAAGAATCCAAAAACGTGTCCAAAAGACTCAATGTGTACACGTCCTAACGGCTAAGAGGCTATGTCCATGCACAGTTATGTGAGGCATTCATACATCAAGTGGAAATGCTTCTTGCTTTTGGAGAACTTTTTTCTTTTCCTGAAAAGTTTTGGAAGTTTTTTTTTTGCTAAGAATCTCTTCTGGGAGGAACTAGACGAACTCTAGTGCCATCTATTGGAAGTAGCAATCCTAAAAATCAAAACTGACTCTTTAACGAACTTTTCCATATGACTTAGGATTTATGTAATATCAGAACCCCAATCTGCAGATGCTGCCTTTCAGGGTGAGTGCCCATCATACAGCTGTATTAGATCCTATAATTTGCACTGATGAGGGCAATCACCCTGAAATGCATCGCCTGCAGATAGGGTTCTGATCTGGCACAAATCCTAAGGGCGGTTTCACATCACGGTTTTATGGATCCGGGGCTGTCCGGACAGTCTCGGATCCGTTTTGGCCCCTAACCATTCCTATGGGGCCAGATTAAGCCGGATAGCAGCTATTTGCCATCCGGTTTCCATTTGTCCGGGAGGTTCCGGCAGCATTTGGATTTTTCTCTTGGACACAAAAACGTTGCTTGCAACGTTTTTGGGTCCAGGGAAAAAATCTGAGAAAATTGGATGCTCCTGGATCCGGTGCCCTTTAACATAGGGGACTAATGCGCCGGATCCGACATAATATCGGATCCGGGAGCAGGATGCCAGGTGCTGGAGTTTAGCAGCGAGCGCTGCTAAACTTCAGCACCAGGAGCTGTCCCCTGCACAGATATCAGGACCACGGCTAGCTCCCCGCTATCTGCGATCTTGAAATGTCTGCAGCTGCTGCTGCAATGTCCTGAATCCGGCTGCAAACCAGACCGGAGGGCATATTTGCCCTCCGGTTCTGTTTTCAAAATGGGGTCCGGGGCTGTCCGCTTCACACCAGACAGCCCCAGACCTGATGCTGCCGTAATGTGAAACCGGCCTAAGTCATATTATAATGCTTGTTGACTTTTAGGCTTCCTACTTCCATTAAGTGGCGCTAGATTTTGCCTTTTTCCTCCCTGAAGAGTAAATTTGCCTATTTCACTGCTGGCATGCAGGAATGAAAGGAAGCAACCACCAAGATTTAAGTGCATGTAAATCAGTGCAGCAGGTGATTGATGTGTGCAGCATGACATCACTATTTGTTTTGTTTTTTTATTCCTCCCCTGTGGGCTTCGCAATCGGCTGTAAGCCAAATCCCCTCCCTCTCATCAAGGGGGCAGGGGTTTTGGCAGAAAGACAAGCCCACAGGGGAGAAATAAAAAAAACCCAAACAGTGATGTCATGCTGCACACGTCAATCACCTGCTGCACTGATTTACAGGTGATTACATCCTGGTGGTTGGTTCCTTTTAATCTCCATAAGGAGAAGAGCTATTCTCTTGACCTTTTTCTCTTTCAGTGCTCTTTGCACTCTTCTGATTAATCAATAGTTTGAAGAGGATCCTGAACCTTAAGAAAGAAAGACACTTTTAGTTTTTGTCCACCAGTCATTTTTTCATTAGCGCTTTAGGCTATGTGCATACAGAGTTTCTCTAATGAGCGGGAACGGAGCAGAACAGACAAGGTTTTTTAGATTTTTTTAGAACAATTTAGAGAATTTTTTTTTTAGTTTCTGCTTCAAAATCCTCTAAGCCCCCCCTCCCCCCAAGTGCACTTAGCCACTGGGTGAAGGCTCAATATTTGAGACGTTTCGAGATTTTAAGAAGGGTTTGGCGATTTGACGTTCTGTTTCCACTTAGGCCGGCTTCACACTGCGGCCAGGTCCGGTCCGGGGCTGTCAGGGATGAACCTGACAGCCCCGGACTGGATCAGCACACAGAACTGGAGGGCTAATTTGCCCTCCGGTCCAATGTGCAGCCGCACGCAACTGCCGCCGCTGATAGGTCAGGACCGCGGCTCGCGAGCTAGCCGCGGCCCTGACCTATCAGCTGCATCAGCTTTGTGCGGCTGCACACTGGATCCCCAATTATTGCATGGGCGGAACTACCATGGTGCGGCTAGGGGGCCCCTTCAAGCCTGCAGGGGGCCCCCCAGCCAACCCTAGTAAGCCATTGTCAGAGGAGAGTCAGGCAAGGGAAGCAGAAAGCTTCCTGCTTTCCTTGCCTGATCCCGCCCCCCCTCCGGCTCCTAGGAGCTTCGATTCAACAGCCAGAAACATCCAGCATGGCTCACCAGGTAGGAGAGCCGCCGCAAACAACTCGCTGGCTGCCGGCGGCCGTCAGCAGCACGTCCCCCCTAGGGCCGCGCCGACGACCAGCAGCAAAACCCCCCCTCACCCCCCGGGCCACGCCGACGGCCAGCATCACCCATGGCTGCACCAGGGCTCCCTGGGGTCACGATCCGCCCCTGAATTATTGCAAATCATTAAGAGCATTAGTCTTTTTCTATAGGCCAAAGGGACTTTTGGGGCCTCCAGGCTCCAGGACCCGGGTGCGATTGTAACCCCTGCACCTGTTGTAGTTATACTCCTGGTCGTTATTAAGAGTTTTTGAAGCCATTTTTTCAGAAGTATTTTTTTGCTGAGAAAAACTTTTCCAAAAACTTTTGCCTAACAGTTTACTGTTTATGGCATCCTGATATTGATGAAAGCATGAAACATGGAGTATGACTCCAAGGTTTACTACCATTTAGCAGATTACCCCTGTTAACCCCTTACAGACCATATGATACAGACTCCCTTAAAGAAAAACCAGAACAACATTGATTTTTCCAATAATTTATAAAACTTCATAATGTAAAAGTATAACGCCTCGTCCATCCTATATATAAAAAAGAAAGAGCGCTGGAGGGCTGATGGGAGCACACTTGTCCGGCTCCTGTCTGTATTGTTGTCTGTAGCCTTGATCACAATGACCCATTAATTGTCCCATCTGTCACATGTCAGGATGAATACGTCTATCACAATATCCCCCATCCCGGCACAGAACAAACATTCGGCACAGTCAGGTCTGATCCTTAATTTGAATTACAGATTGAACGTGATACTATTCCCACCCCGCGCTGACTTGACACGTGCAATTGATTTAATTACATGCGTTGAATGGTAATTATAGTTTTTTTTTTTTTTTTTTTTTTTAATATTCATTAGTTGCCAGGTCTAAAGATAGGAATATCTCATATACGACCACAGCGCCCATCCCCCGCTCTGCTATCTGGCTTCTCTCTATCTACATTGCACCTGCTCCCTTGTTAACTGTTTGTAATAATCGATTCAGCTTTTCTCTCATCTTCGCGTCCAGATGGAGATTGAGCCATTACACAACACAACACGTTTTTTAATTTTTTTTTTTTTTTTCAAAAAAAATTTCCTTCATATCCAAGATTAGGAAAATAAAAATACAGATGGTGCCGATAGCAAAATGCATTTAATTAACATAATCAGTCACTAAAGTTTGTCTTATTACTTGGAACGTCCGGAAAAACGTAAAAATAACATATATAATACATAATTAATAAATCAGTCAGTAGAAGTAATAAATAGCACTTAATATCACCAAACCCAGGATAAAAGCAATACGAAGGTTGGACCCAAATATATATATATATACATAAATATATGTATATACATATATATAAAGTGTAAATTATATAAATAGAAATTAAGCATCAGATATATATATATAAAGAGAGAGAGTTTTATATATATATATATATACAGTATATATATATATATATAGCATTATATTAATATAATTTATGCTTTATCTATATACAAAGCATTGTACAAATATGTATATACATATATATATATAATATATACATAAATAAATATTTAAATTAATATATATAAAGCACAAGTTTTCATTTATATATATATACGTATGTATGTTATATATATATATATATATATATATATATATAATCATTATATATATAATATGCCGTATATGTATCATTAGTTGCATCTACATATATACATATATATAATATACCGTATATATATATATATATATATAATATATATATATGTGTATATATATATTACATATCATAAAAGCATGCATCTTATTTATGTATAGAGATAGATCAAATATATAAATAAGGCAACAAATATTATGTATAAAACATAATTTATTCTTTTTCATATATATATATATATATATATATATACATGTATAGAATATATTATAATAAGTATATAATATAACAGTGCATGATATATATTATATATATATATATATATATACACATGCATATATAGACTATAAATATACTATATATATATATATATACATATATATTATGTTTATATTTTCAAATTTAAATCATTATTGGAATTTCTTTTAATTTAATTTGCATAAAATTATATTTTCCAAACACTTCATATGCTTTTTATCTCTCATTCTTATTTTTAGAATGTTTTTTGATTTTTTTTAATTTATGTATTTTTTTAACTTTTGCAATAATTTGGAGCCAAGGCAAGAAGTGTCCAGTCGGAGAAGTTTCCATCACTCCTTCATAGTTCCAGTATTACTTTTAACCCACTTTTGGCTTTGACTCTAAAAATTGCTCAGAAATAGAAATAAAAACCCTGTCTCCTTTACCCCCCAAAAAAAACCAACTTAGGTAAAGCATGCGGTGTGTGAGCAGACACATAACAGAGCGTTCCCTTTCATTTCAGTGCACTCGATAACGCAGACACAAATCAAGATCTTCAAGCCAAGGGCGAAGCTAAAGTACAATATCAAGTATAGAAAGTGGCACGTTAGAAAGGTGGCAAACATTCACAGCTTAGAAAAAGAACTCAACCGAAACAAATCAAATACAGAAAAACAATAAAATACAAACGTCGACGTTTACAAAAATAACCGGAATATAAATAACGCCTGGATTTTATCAAAGTATCAAAGTTATTTGGACTTTGAAAGCAACAAAAAAAACAAAAAGTCAACTTTCCCCGGTAATAAAAAAATGTTACAATCAAAGTCTTGAAGTTTCCCGTAAACTCTTATTTTTGCTCTCCATGACACTTTCCCTCTCTCCCTGACTTCACATGTTTCTCCTTCCTTTTAAAGTGCTTTGTATCAGTTGTTTTGAGCAACCTTTGTCCCCATCGTAGACCAAAAAAAAACACCCTCCTCTTCATTGTTGGACGTCCTCCTTGCTCCATCAACGGACTGGACGGAGAAACAAAAGGCAAAACGCGTTGCTTCAGACATTCGTGAAGACATCGTCATCTCTTTCTCCCCTCGCTTGGCTCAGTAAGGTCCAACGATCACCGCTTCCACTTCTTTGGACGGTCTTCGTTCTTTGACCAAAAGTTTATCATCCCTTCGGACTTGATGAGAAGATTGCACCCTAAGAAGAAAATGCCGAAGACCACGGTGAGGGACAGGACGCACATGACCGCTATCTGAACCACCCTCATGACAAACAGGTTCTTTTCGTCCACGGCGGGCTCCGGAAAGCCATCGTCTGTGACCACCGAAGCTTGGGTGCAACATCCCAGAAGGTTACCCAACACGTTGCTACCGTTGGTGAGAAAAACCACAGCATCCGTCTGATTCATGGTCCCAAAGTTACTGAGCAACGGCGAAAAGTCAAACAGGTGGTCCGGCTGCCGAAAGTGGAGGAAAGGATTCAAAGAAAAGAGCCCATTAATCATCGGATTTCTCTATCCTGCTGCTCCGCCAAACTCAGGGTGGTAGAGTTACGACAATGGATAAAGCCTCCGCCGGCTCCTCACAGTTTGTCTTTACAGTGCTCCTTCTTTTCAGCAATTTTAATCAGTTTTCTTTCAGTTCACATGCAGCCAAGCAGAAAAGAAAGCTGCTGTCTTTATCTGTCTATGGTTATTATAAAGCTCCGGATCCAACCATTAACCAGAGGGAGGTGTCTGAATCCATTAGTAGACGTCTACCGGCGATGTAAGGGCACAGCGCCACCTAAAGGAAACTCGCAATTACTACAAGGTTTCCATGAAAAAAAAAACATTGTTTTTTTGGACAAAAGTGATCGGTTTATATCATACAATGACATTTAAATACGTTAAAGCTTTGTTCACACTGGGCATTTGCATTGCATTTATTTTATTGGTTTTATGCAAATCTAAAGCTGCTTTTTACAGAACCAGAAAAACCTGAGGCTGAGTTCACATCGTGCGTTTTTGATCCGTTTTTTGTGATCTGTTTTTGCCTGGTAAACGGATCATTTTCTGTGATGTCCAGCAAAGTCAATGAGTTTTCAGAAATGCTGTTATATGAGAAATACTGGTTGTTTTTTTGGGTAGAAAACGCATTCTGAAAAACAATGAGCATGCCAATTAGTGATACGTTTTTTTCCCTTGAAACCATTGTTTATGGGGAAAAAAAACGCAGCACAAAAAAAAAGTATCAATAAAGGTTAATGCTTTTTTTTTTTGCATCCAGTTTTGCTGCTAAAAACGTGACAAACCCTGCACAAAAAAAGGATCAGAAATGCACAGTGTGAACTTAGCCTTTGGGTATGTGCAGACATCCAGGACGTAGTGTCTCCAGACTTGCGGGCAGCTGTGGGTGAACGCGGCTGCCCTGTACCTTCGATCTGCGTTCAGTGCAGGGCGGCTTCTCCCTCCATTCATCTGCCGAGATCAATTCTGACTCCGCAGCAAATAAACAAACAGGCTGCAGAAATGCAGAAGTGCGGCAACCTGCACCACAGCTGCAAACACGCTGCGGAGGGGAGAAGCACAGTGAGCATGGGATTTCTAGAAATCCAATCCACTGTGCTTGTTTTGTTGAACGCAGTGTTATGGGCACAACGGTAATACAATGCATCTAACACACTGCAATTATTGATCATGTGCAAGCAGTCTTAGGCTTTGTTCACATGTTGCGCTTTTGCTGCAGCCAAAACCTACTCTCTTTGGCAATGAAAGAGCTACTTCCAAGATGCATGTTTTGCTGTTTTTTACCTGCAGTATAGTGACACGCCCCTCCAGGGCCTTAGGATACTCAGAATTGGGCTTTGAGGCTTCATCACAAGAGTCACAGGGGTTGAGACCCAGCTCCATGACCCTGGTGGTGTCATTAAAAGTTCGGTGAGGGTGGCTCTATTAGGGAAGGTCATGTGGCGTGGAGGGTTCATTTGGACAGGGAAAACCGGACTTGGGGATACTTATTAATTTCATGTGACGCCACCTGCAGGTTGAACTTCACGACAGTTCCTCTGTCCTCCAATGGTTGGGAGGCAGCAATATTCTTAAGCCCTCTACAAATAGGGCTGACTTCCCCCAGGGCAGCAGAACGTACCTGGGTGAGTTGGTCGTTATGTTTCTGGTGCTCACGACGTGTCAAGAAAGTTCACAGACACAGCGGGTTGCAGTCCTCGGGTCTTTTACTCACAGTCTCGGTGCAACAGCTCGCTGAGCACTGGGTTCTCAGAGGCAGGGATCCAGCTACTCCCAGGTAGGAGGATGACACATAACCGGCACCCCTTCTCTGTCCTTCCTCTGCCATCTCACAGTGCACTTGTTCTCCCTCCTGTCTTGTGCCTCACCACACAGAGCTCTGGAGCCAGTGACTGTGGTTTTTTTTAGGGGTTGACCTGCAGTATTTCCCCTAACCCTATCGTTGCCACCTTTTCAGCAGATGTTTGCACTTGTTGACCGTGGCACCTTGGAAGTACCACAGCCTCTGGGTTGTTAGCTGAGCCTTGTCTGTTTACTCCATTAGTCTTGTAATCTTGGGGTTCTCGGTGCCCCTTTCTTTGGCCAAGTCCCTCCACTGCCTTGCGCTTGACAATGGATACAAGATCCATGGGTGGATTGCTCACTGCCCGTGTCTCTGGGACCCTTTCTTCCTCCTGGAGCCACCTGGTTCTCTTTCTTTGCTCCTCAGTCTGGCCTCAGGACGAGCTCTGACTAGCTCCAGTCCTCTGGACACTTCTCTCAAGTTCTTTTCCTTCTGTGACAGGCTTTCTTTCTCTAGTTTCCCTCCAACTCGACTCTAGCTGCTTCACTCTCCTTTGCTCTCTCTGTAGCAACTCTCCTCTATGCTGTTCAACTGTCTCTACTACTTTCTAGATCTTTCCCACTCTATTTATACCCTCTGTCACGTGTCCCACATCATCTACGTGTGTTCTTCCTAACTTAACTCCTCCCAGGTGCTCCCTCTAACTACTTCCTCTCCCCCATTCCCACTACAATGGTTCCTCTTCCAGACAGATCCTCTCCTGTAGGAACAATCTCGTCCTAACCCTGACCTGCTCCTAGTGTAGTGTGCGTTGCCTTGGTGTCCCGATACCGGTCTGTGCCCCTCTTACCCAAGAGTGGAATACTACACCCTAACAGGTGCACAATTGCACCATCATTTCCCCTACAGTTCATGTTTAGTAAAGTTAGTTTTATTCACCATAAATGCAGCAAAAATGCAGCAGTTGCATTTTTTTCACTTTCTCATTGCTTTCAACTCTGCAAAAATGCTGCAAAAACACTGAAAGAATCTGCTTCTTTCATAAACACAGCCATTTTACATTTTCGTCATGAAAATAATGAAGTCGTGTGCAGGAGATTTCTGGAATCTCAGTTCTTTTGCTGATACTGTAAAAAGCAGCTTTTAATTTGCAGAAAACTCATAAAAAATGCAGCAAAAACGCAGCGTGTGAACATTGCCTTAGTTATTAGTTAGGTAAAAATTGATTGTATATACTCAGGCATTGGTACTAAAGATTGACTAAACTTTTGTTTTATAATTTCGTCTGACGTGGAAAGTTATGAAACTTGGAAAATGACGACATTAGGGGATTTGTCCTCATTCATGTAAAACAAATTGGATAAAGCAGGTTCCTACTTTTTCGTTAGCTGTATTGATATTGTACTCATTTGGGGAGTACGAGTGATGGCAGTGATGGGTCAGCACCTGTCTCCTCCTCTGAGTGTTCTGCTGATCAGAATGAACTACGGCAGCTGCTCTCCCCAGTGTAAGGCCAAGCTCACACGTCCAGTAATCACCCATTAGATTGGATCAGCACCATCCATTGATATCTGAATGTACTTCATTGGAGTACAGATGATGGCAGTGAAAGGGTCAGCTCAGCTCCTAGGTCTCACTAAAGTTCAGTGCACATGTCCAGTAATCATCCATTAGATCGGATCAGCACAATCCATTGATATCTGAATGTACTTCATTGGAGTACAGATAATGGCAGTTAAAGGGACAAATGTACAGAAAGTTGTTTCAACAATTTTTTTTGCCAAATAATTGCTGCTGGATTTGTTCTAACAGAAGATTACTGGACATGTGAGCTGTGCCTAAGGGCCCCGTTACATGCTACGATATCGTTAACAATATCGTTGCAACGTGACCCATTTTGTGACGTTGCAACGACGTCGAAACAACATCGTTGAGTGTGACACGTAGCAACAACCAACGATAAGTTTTTTGATCGTGGAAGAATGGCCAGGACCATTTTTTTATCGTTGTCTCCCGCTGGGCGGCCAGCATCGGCGATGTGTGACAGCTGGAGACCAATGATCAACAGACCTCCCAGCGCCACACAGCACATGCTGGGAGCTGGTAACCAGGGTAAACATCGGGTAACTAAATGCAGTGCTGCACTTAGTTACCCACTGTTTACCCTGGTTACCAGCGTTCTCGCTGGTCCTGATCGCTGGTGAGTCTGCCTGTGTGACAGCTCACCAGCGATCAGACAGCGATGTCCCAGTGATCCCAATCGTTGGTGGGATCACTGGGACATCGCAGCACGTAAAGGGGCCTTTAGTGAGACCCAGGAGCTCAACTTACCCTTTCACTGGCATCATCTGTACTCCAATGAGGTACACTAAGATATCAATGCAGCTGAAGCAAAACAACACACCCTGGTGGCTAAAGGATATGGCCCCTGCTAATTATAATCACTAATGAGTGAGTATTAAAACGTTGTTATGCACTTTCACATGATGCTTTTAGGAGACAAAAGGAGTGTGAGATTAGTGATGGTTTGGTGCAGGGACGTGTTTGGCTAGCTTAGGAGGCGTTCTGGAGGTGATAGGATCCCTTTAAAGCAAATGGCAGTATACATGGGATTTTTATCTCAAATTAAGAAATACACACATATAGAGATGAGTTAAAATTAAACTTTCAATTTATGGGTAAAATCTGTACAGTTTGTGTTAATTGAAGCCGGACTGCTACAATATTGAGATAGGAGGTAATGGTGGGGGCTTATAAAGTTCTATGGAGAAAGGAAGGGGAGGAGCTAGAGGGCAACAGACATTCTGCTGCAAGTTCTGAAACAATCGGCTTCGTGTAGACATACGAGAAAAACAGATCGAGTTTTATCAGTCGCATTCAAGTGAAAAACAGACAAAACATGCCAATTGCCATCCAATTTTTTTCACAGACCCATAGACACTCAGATCATTATTGTACATATCCAGTGGCGTAACGATTGCGGTCGCAGCAGTCGCGGCTGAGACCAGGCCCGCACCTGTAGGGGGGCTTGCATCTCCCTGCAGAGGGGCTAGGGTCTCCAGCCACCCCCTGTGACCGCTATCGTGTGTCAGAGGAGAGGAGGTGAAGTTGTTCCCGCCCCTCCTCTCCTCTGCCGGGGCAGGAGTGCGGCCGGCACGCAGGTAATAGCAGCGCGCAGTGCAGCAGAACTCCCTTCCCCCCGGTCCTCATCTGCAGCTGGCAGAACCCCCACCCCCTCCGGTCCTCATCAGCAGCTGGCAGCACATCCCCCCACCACTCCTCACCTAGTATTAAGTGGAGCCCTGGTCCAAAAGTTGCACCGGGGCCCGCCAGGGTCATGTTACGCCACTGGACATATCGCCATTATTTACAAATAATCCATCAGCAGGATTTAGCACAATAAAGTGCAGTCTCGGACATGATGGCGCTGTGACGCTGTTTACACAGATCCCTGTTGTGAAGGAATCCGATCTGTGGTTGCTATATAATCATCCTGTAAAAGTTTCCTCCAATGATGTCTTCTGTGCATCGGGGAGAGACTTGGGGGTCAGGACTTGTATTTCTCTTCCCCTTCACCTGCCTCCTTATTACTTCCGCAGAGCCTGTCTCCTTTCTAAAATTCCGCACCTTTACCATGTTTGCGGTGGGCGGCACGTGCACAGTATGATTCTGCTGGCAGTTTGCAGGTCTTCAATAAAATGGCACTGGATGTGGCGCATGTGCAGTCTGAGATTTCAGCTTAACTACCTCTCTATTAAACTCAAATCTTGAGTTGTGAATGCGCCATCACCGGGGCCATTTTATTGAAGACTGTCTCAGAGTAATTGTACAGGTCTTTAAAAAAATGGCGCAGGATGTGGCGCATGCTCAGACAGTGATTTTAAGGCAAAATCTCGATGTGCGCATGTGCCGCTACCGACGTCGCTTTATTCAAAACCTGTAGACTCACAATGCGCACAGTCTCCAATAAATTAGAGCCAGTGATGATGCATGCACAAAATAATTTTGGCCTAATGAAGACGTCAATGACACATGAAGTCTTAGTCTGTGCTTGCGCCGCCACCAGCGTCATTTTATTGAAGCCCTGTAGGATCACAATGTGCACAGTCTTCAATAAAACTGCGCCGGTGATGGCGCATTCGCAGCTCGAGATTTTGGCTTAATAAAGAGGTAATTAAGCTGCACGTGCACCACATTGGACGCCATTGTATTGAAGACCTGCAGACCAACTGCAGAATCACTGCGCACATACCGCCCACCGCAATGATGGTGGAGGTGCGTAATTTCAAAAAGAAGAAACAGGGGAGACGGGCACAGGGACGGAGAAGGAGGAGACCTGACCCCCGAGTCTCGCCCTGATACACAAGTGATGCAGGGATGACATCATCATAACAATTTAGAGGAAGAATTTTCACTCAGTCCATGGAAAAAATTGGACACATGAATGGCTCCATATACATATGGATATATATGTATATGTCTCAAGTACTAGAGCGATATCTGTGAAAGACATGGATAGGACTAATGTGTAAAAAACTGACGTGTGAATGAACCCTAAAGGCCACGTCAGAGGCTTCAATCTGGTGAATGATATCGCTTAAGCGCTATCGTTTGTGCGTCGTTGCGTGTAACCGAGCGATCTGTCAACGAAAAATCGCTTGATTGTTTGGTGGAAGATTTGTGAGCAGGACCTCAAATCAAGCGATAATCCGTTGAGCGATCTGCGGTATCATGGTGTGTGACACAGCGATGAACGATCTCCCAGCGGTACAGCCTATGCTGGGAGATGGTAACCATGGTACACATCGGGCTACTAAGTGCCGCGCGGCGCCTAGTCACCCGATGTGTACCATGGTTACCAGCATTCTTGCTGGTCCACATCGCTGGTGAGTCTGTCTGTGTGACAGCTCACCATCGATGTGAACGATGTTGGTAGCGATCGCGCGTGCACGTGATCTCTAACAATATCATTCATCAAATTGAAGCGTCTGACGTGGCCTTAAGGGTTCTCCATAGAACTTTATGAGCTCCAACTGCCATCTCCATAATGGGAAAATCTGTATTCACTGAAGACAGCCCTAACCTATGAATTCAGAATTTTGAGAATAAATTATCCATCCTAGAGGAGAAAGAAGCGAATTCCTCCAATAAGATAGTTTGCAAATTTATTTTCACACTATTGATTTAAGGATAAAACACCCCAAATCTTCTTTATTATACCACGTATTCTTTCTATTTAAGGGTGCATCTGCTGCTCCGTCTTCATAAATGCTTCACATCCGCTCACCCTCATCGCCATTAATGACATTCACCCTTCGCTCACATATAGCAAAGCTGTCAGCGTTGTCGAGCAATCGAGGGAAATGGGGATGATTGTGCACAACGAAAGCTAAGGAGCAATTAAGTGCTCCGAATTTATATGCCGCCACCCCCTCACTCCCAGAACACAGCACCCCTAACATTATTATTATCATTAAAGCTGTCCTTGGGCATCTAAAACAGTGAGAGTCCTTTCTCAAGAAATATAGAGTTCAATGCTTTATCTTGGAACCGTCTCACTATAACATTTTGGAAAAAGAATCTGTGAATGCAAATAAATTAAATAAAATAATAATAATTAATTAATAATAATGTACATCCCACCTGTAGGAATCTTGCCAGGAGATAGCTGTGCTCTTCGGCCACCTCGGACCCTGTAAGGGAAGGATTCTTGGAGTGATTTTATCTCCTGACCAGCTTTTCTCTGGCTCCGAGAGAGCAGAACCTTTCCATGATACGGCTGAACTAATGGCTTCGAGCTGAACTGTTGCTGCGCCGCCCAATGGTCCCAGGGTAATAGAACGCCGTCATATCGTCCCCATGGAGCCGGCGATGGCTGCACCTTCTCTAGTGACTTATAATCTGCTGCCATCGCAAGATTCACTTACTTGAATGACATTTCTTTTTCTGCTGTTATCAATTGGCAAATAAATAAAGGTTTAGATTATTTTTTATATAAATATATTTTACATAAAATATATATATGAATATAAAGGAAAAAAAACTTGTTTTTTCTGGGGGGTTTAAGGGAACCTGTCATGTCCTTTTTTTGCTATTAAACCCCCATAATGTAATTTAGATCAAGTAGTGTGCAATGAGTAACTTGTTGTTTTTTCTTTTTAACTTCTTGTATTTATTCCAAAAAAGCACTTTAGATACTTAGATGTTTTCATTAGCTAGCTGGCAATACAGTCATACAGTCATCTGGGCGGTTAGCAGACATGTTAATCAACTGCAGACATGCAGAAACTCATCTAATGCTCTCAACAAGGACCTGTGTGATGTCATGACTATACTGGGTAAGGCCTGCTTAGCTCCACCCATTAGTCACATGGTTGTGACATCACCAATTTTCTGCATGTTTCCATGCATCCACAACTAATGCTTTATCTGCCGAAACGCATCGGGTTGGGAACCTCTGGCCCAGTGGTTCCATTGCTACTGAAATAGATTGGTTTTAAAGATGTTAATAATAAAGATTGGAACTTTTTAAAGAAAATTTCTCCAGACGCTGGATTTCTATTTTTCATTCATGTCTGACGTACAGGGACATGGTCTTATCATACCACATCTTCAAGAGTATACAGACATTACAGCACGAGATCACAGAATAAAGTATACAGACATTAGAGTAACTCCCACCTGAGGAAGACGGCGGGCCACTGTCGAAACGCATAGTGGTTAACAAATTAATAGGTCTGTAATAATAAGTTCCCTTGAGAGGCTCCTTGTCTCCTAGCGCTTCTAGACTGACCACAAATTGTTTTCTACACAAATCGTGGTTCCCCTCTGGGGGATTGTGGTAGTGGATGGAGCTGCTTGGAGCTGTCAGTGAACTCTCACCAACCTTCCAGGACCTGGCGTGATGTGTATTCGGTGACCGACATTCCGTACTACTTGACCAAACCAGGAAGTTGGAGACGGAGAGGAGGTCCTGCATCAGCCCCAAAGGTGACGTGCCAGCTACTGGTGTTGTACAGGGGTGCACAATCAGATCAGGTGAGAGGCCAAACTCCCCACCTCACAACAGAATTCCCCACTAAACCACTGGGTACTTTTCATGGGTGCATGTGGCGACCCTGCGGATCCAGTCGCCTAAGAGGTACTGCAACCCTGTTAGGGTGTAGTATCCCACTCACTGGTAAGAGGGGTACAGACCGGTACTGGGACACTCAGATCACACTAGGAACGATTGTAGTGGGGCTGGGTGGTGAAGGAAGTAGTTAGAGGGAGCACTTTGGAGGAGTTTAGCTCAGGAAGAACACACGTAGATGACATGGGACAAGTGACAATGGGTAGAAATGGAGCAGGAAACATCTAAAGGGGGTGTCACACGCGTCAATGTCGTCAGCGATCTGATCGCTGACGACATTGACGGCTGATTGCTGGTGAGCTGTCACACAGACAGACTCACCAGCGATCAATTGACCAGTGACATCATGGAAACGATTTAAATATCGTTTCCACGATGTCCTGCTCCCGCTGCCAGCCTGCTGGAAGCGGGAGCAGCCTGGTCTCCAAGGTACACTGCGGGTAACTAGGCAGCGCGCGCTGCCTAGATACCCGACGTGTACCTTAGTTACCAGCCTCCTCCGCTCCCGGTGAGCGGAGGAGGCTGGTAACTAAGGTACACGTCGGGTATCTAGGCAGCGCGCGCTGCCTAGTTACCCGCAGTGTACCTTGGAGACCAGCTCCCAGCGCTTGTGACAGGCGCTGGGAGCTGGAATATCGCTCGCTCCCGGTGTCACACGCAGCGATGCTGCGTGTCCACCGGGCGACAATCGCCAGGTTTCAGAGCTGGTTCTGAAACCTGGCGATCATCAACCAGCGATTTATCGCTGGTTGATGCAGTATGTCACACGCGTCAATATCGCTGCAACGTCACGTGCAGCCGATATCGTGCAGGCGATATTGACGCGTGTGACACCCCCTTAAGCCGTAGGAGAAGAGACAGTTGAACAGAAGAAGAGAGTGACCAGCTGAGGAGAGGTGGTAGAACAGCTGAGGAGAGGCCATTGAACACCAAGGTCGAGTTGGAGGAAAGCTAGAGAACGTATGCCTGAGTAGTGTCCAAAGGATTGGAGCAAGTGGGAGCTTGTCCTGAGGCCGAACCCTAGAGCAGAACATCACCCAAGTGGCTTTAGGAAGAAGAGGGGGTCCCAGAGGCACGGAAAGTGAGCAATCAACCCGTGGGTTTCTTATCCATTGTCAGGCGCAGGCAAGTGGAGGGACTAGGTCGCAAGGGGCACCGGAACCAAAAAGATTAGTGGAGAAGACCAGGCTCAGCTAGCAACCCAGAGACTGCATGACACTTGCAAGGTGGCACAGTCAACAACCGCACACCTCTGCTGAACAGGTGGCAACCATAGGGCTAAGGGGTGACACTGCAGGGGAACCCCTAAGAAAAGCCCACAGTCACTGGCTCAGAGCTCTGTGTGGCGAGGCGAAAGGCAGGACAGATGAGGCAAGCGCTGTGTGAGACGAGCTGGAAAGGACAGAGAAGGGGTGCCGGTTATGTACCGACCTACTACCAGGGAGTAGCTGGATTCCTGCCTCCAAGAACCCAGTGCTCAGTGGGCTGCTGCACAAAGACTGTGAGTAAAAGAACTAAAGACTGCAACCCGCTGTGTCTGTGAACTTTATTAACGCATCTATAGCACTAGAAACACAACTACCAACTCACTCAGGTACCTTTGACCACCCTAGGAGTCAGCCCTACCTGTAGAGTGCTTAAGGACATTGCTGCCTCCCAACCATCGGCCCCAAGGAGGACTGTTGTGCAGCGGCAGCCATCTATAGTCGCAACCTGCGGGTGGCATCACATATAGATTAACAATTATCCCCAGGTCCAGTCATCCTTGCCCAGAATGAACCCTCCACATCAGATCCATATCCCTAAGAGAGAGAGCCACCCACACCAAAAAATTTTAATGACACCGCCAGGGTCACAGAGCCCCGTGATGAAGCCTCAAAACAGCTTAGTTCCCAGTATCCTAAGAACCTGGAGGGGGTGTCATGCGCCTCTCTATTTTTGTTTTACAAATACTAAAAAATTTAAGACATCTGTACTAGGAGTTACGCTCTAAGGTTATTACGACATCCATTATCTGGCGGGAATAAGCTGAAATCGTCAGTTGTTGACGGTGATTGGCAATGTGCTGCTACCATTACGTCAGCAGCGCGGTATCCATTAGTTCGAGCACTTTTCGGCGGTAAGAGATGTTCTCCCTGACTGGCAGACGTCACATCAGATTCTACCCAGAACATTTCACCAACAGCAATAAATAATTCCCCACTACGATCCATTGTTCTCGGTGACTCCTCCGGTCAGACCTTTCAATCTCAGCAGACAGAAAACTTTTGCTGAAGGAGAAGAAAAATCATTTTCTGAGGCTTTTCTGTGTTTTTTATCTTGCTGAGCCGCTCAAGAGAAGGAAAAACAGAAAGTCCCAATTATGTGTCTATTCTGTCATCCACGGCAGAGAAATGCTAAGGAGACCTCGCCGGTGGGACGAACGCCGGAGCGCAGTGACTGAAAGGCAATCAAAAACCATCGGGAAATGTATTTGATATCTTGTCAGTGTTTGTAAATCCTCATGTGGAGAACCATTTTTCTTTGAAGTTTAGAAGACCCTTCCCTTCTAATTAAAGGCGTTGTCCAGCAATTAGATATTGATTACCTATCATCAATATCAGATGAGTAGGGGTGAACACCCTTCTGCTCCACTTATCAGATAGTCCATCGGTGGACAAAGTAGGTTGTTAGCAGGCCCACACTCATCCACTGCTAGGCTATGTCTTCCAAGTGTTTCTGAGTTCTCCTAATGCCGCCTCTCCCTAAACCTCATTACAACTAGATCCTCCCTCCAGCCAGTGTCTGTCACTGCCCATTTTGCGCCCAGCCCACTGATCAGAGGTTGGGAAGTGTGTGCATGCATAGGAAGTCCATTATAAGGTACCCAAATTCTCTTCAGATGTGGTATTAGTGCTGATGGAGTTAGCTACCACTGTGGCAACAAGACCGCAGAGGCGCTACACACACACATGTAAAGGGTATATATACAGATATCAAAAGGTGCACTTTTGTAAATTAAAAAAAAGCCAGCAACAATCAAAGTCTAAATAGCATAATACTTTAAATAATCATCTAGCTGATAAATAATCATTAATCATAATAGATGCATAATCAGTAAATGTCCTTTAAATATATACCATTAATAAGGCCTCCTGGCCAGTAATAAGGACTTCAACCTGCTACTCCCCCTGAGCCATGTTTAATACCGTAAATGAGGCCTCCTGGCCTGGAATCAGGACCTCATTCTCTTCTTTATCTTTGCTAGGACCCTGAGATCCAGAATGCTGCTGACACTTATTTTTTGCTTCACTTCAGAACGTGCGATCTGATATATGGTGCTTCCCCTCATCACACTCAACACCACTTCTATCCAAGCTTGTAACAGCTAGACCGTAGGTCTGCTACTTCTCAACACTTATCTCTATCTGACTAATAAACATAAAGCTACTGCTGCTCCCCTTGTGATCATATAGATCCTCCTATCCTGGGCTGGTTTCCCACTATTATCTCTGTGTGTTGCAAACTCACTGGTGATGGGCAAAAAATAGATAAAGCAACATTTTAACCATAACAATGCATTATATAACCATAAGAGTGTGGGCAGGTTCTCCACTCCTGTACAGCAACCCTTGATGACCTGAGATGTGAACTAGAGAAGAAAGAAGAGTTTAGCTGCACTGAGTACAAAGCTAAGTGACCAGACTGCAAGGGAGCCACACATGCCTTCGGGGCTTCCAGGGCCAACTACTCCAATCCAGCAGCACCACACTTTTGGTGGGCACCCATCAAAAAAGTAAAAGCGGCAAGTTTAGGAAGCTGATCGAGCAAAGCAATGTCTGTAGCCAGGTGACCAAATTGTCCCAACCTGGGTCTCTTTCTTAAGTAGTCTCTGATATTCCAGCCAAATCCTAGGCTGAACTCTGGCAGAATATAATCCAGTTTTGGTGCTCCTAGACTGAGGCCATGTAAAGTATGAAGACATGATGTGATCCAGGCAGCTGGAACTGAAATTCCTAGACTGAAGTCATGAAAACACATTGTGATCCTCCAATCGGGGCCGAAGTCCCTAGAATGAGGCCACAAAGCTTATGAACTAACACCTGGTGCCTGAAGCAAGCCTTTTTATCTAGCCCAAGCACTCACTCAGGGTATTGTGTTCTTACAGGATGGATGGAATAAGGTTGTACTATTATTGGTTAGCATTTCAATCTGCATGCATAATTTCCTTACAGTAAAGTAGACAGAAGGGGGTTGAGGTAAATCACATTTCATGTGTAATAAACAAACCAGTACAATGGGATTCTGATTCATCTGGCAAGAAACAATGACTTGGCAAATATGAGATAACAAACAAAAGATTAATATGTCTGGCCAAATTAAGAATATTTAACCCATGCCAGGCATTAAGAAATGCTGTGTCATCATACTAGGTGTGGCACATCTGCCTCTCTTCGAATGATCTGCAGGACCACACTGTGGACACTAAACAGCTGACAGAACTATGATTTACTCTGCATCTCACATTTAAACTTGTCCCTCTGTTCAATACAGAAGATGGAACCTCTAAGCAGGGACTGGCTGGCCCAGGGAGCAGGGGGGCAGATGCCCCCAAGGCCAATGGTCAAGCAGCAGTTTTGGGGCAGCCCGGCCATCTGTTATGTCGGTCTGGGAGGCCGCTCTGCCCTTGAAGCCTACAGCTCATGGGCCACTGCTGTGTGCTTGCCCCCTGGCTGACATTTGCCAGCCAGCCCCTGCCTCTAAGCTTTAATTCTGGTACCCACTGTTTATACAGTATTGTTCACCATGTTCCTCAGTAAAATCAAGTTTATTTTTGTAAATAAATTGTTGCCTTCTTGGTCACAACCCTGGACTCTGGATTCTTTTCTGGCGGTCATAGATGACATGCGTAGCCCCTGTTCTAGGATGCTGCGGAGCAATTTGCGGATCCATTTGCTCAACTTTATAGTGCAGCTGTGTACAAGTCTCGCACAATTGCTGAGGTTCACAATGATTTTTCTTTGTTAGCCTTCAAGAAATGAAAAAAATTGCTCATGCTGCTGTTAGGGTGAGATTACTATGGATCTCTTATATTTTGCTTTTCCCTTGTCAAATTAACTTAATTCAAGTGCATGCGTGAAGTTATAATATCAGACAGACAGAGTCAGATATAATGAATTTCTCTTGAAGAGAAATGGCGCAGAAGTGCCTTTATTATTATCAACATCAGCTTTACACAGCACAAAGGATGGAATGTCCAGAGTCCAGGTATAGATAAGAGTCCTGTCCATATATGGATGTCTTCCTTTCTTCTAAAATTCTAGAGCTTTTCATAAGATGTTCCTTTGTTCATTACAGATTTTAGAATCTTATCCTTAACACTTCTAAAATTGCAAGGATTACGGTAAGTTTTATTTATAAAACCTTTTAGCCAATAGGATGTACAATTCTGCACACATTTTTGCGCGTTCACCTGCAGATCTGTCAATGTTGTGTAATACATCTGTTTTACAGAAAGTGTCACGGGTAAAATAACGTATGTTATACTGACATCTAGTGGCAGTTTATGGTAATGTTGGTACGAATGTTTCCTATAATTACCTTTTTTTTCTTTTAACATTGCTTTAAAAATGAAAGATAAACACATTGAATGTATAAAGAAGTATGACAGTATCCCCTGGGGGTGGATACAATAGAGACGTTTTGCCTATATATTAAATATCACCATTTTCTAGTGATTATTGGATGGTCAGCATGATTGTTGCCAGACGTACCTCCAACAGCAGCGAAAATACTGTAATGTATTAGGACAATTAATTTTTTCCTATATTGGATCACAGTACAGCACCTGGCGTAACGACTAAACCTCCCACAATGTAAATCAAACGGCAGATACTGAGCCAAAAAGAGATGACAAGAATTACAATTCTGAAAGCTATAAAAAGCATAAAATTCTTAAAGTTAATACAATTGCACTAAATATGAGTATGTAATATTAATTCTTTCATTTATTTGTAGGCAGTTTGCAGCCTGATTCAGGTTTTTCTCTTTTGGGAGTGTCTCTCCCAGTAATATAGGCTGGATGTGAGGTTTGTGTGTATCTCCCCCAGTAATATAGCCTGGATGTGTGGTCTATGTGTCTCTCCCAGTAATATAGGCTGGATGTGAGCTCTGTGTGTCTCTCCCAGTAATATAGGCTGGATGTGAGGTCTGTCTGTCTCTCCCAGTAATATAGGCTAGATGTGAGCTGTGTCTCTCCCCCAGTAATATAGGCTGGATGTGAGGTCTGTGTGTCTCTTCTAGTAATAGAGGCTGGATGTGAGGTCTGTGTGTCTATCCCAGTAATATTGGCTGGATGTGAGGTCTGTGTGTCTCTTCTAGTAATATTGTCTGACTGTGATGCCTGTGTGTCTCTCCCAGTAATATAGACTGGATGTGAGGTCTGTGTGTCTTTCCCAGTAATGCAGGCTGGATGTGAGGTCTGTGTGTCTCTCCCAGTAATATAGGCTAGATGTGAGCTCTGTGTGTCTCTCCCAATAATAGGGGTTAGGTGTGAGGTCTGTGTGTCTCCCAGTAATATAGTCTGGATGTGAGGTCTATGTGTCTCTCCCGGTAATATAGGCTGGATGTGAGCTCTGTGTGTCTCTCCCAGTAATATAGGCTGGATGTGAGCTCTGTGTGTCTCTCCCAGTAATATAGGCTGGATGTGAGCTCTGTGTGTCTCTCCCAGTAATATAGGCTGGATGTGAGGTCTGTGTGGCTCTCCCAGTAATATAGGCTGGATGTGAGGTCTGTGTGTCTCTCCCAGTAATATAGGCTGGATGTGAGGTCTGTGTGTCTCTCCAGTAATATAGGCTGGATGTGAGCTCTGTGTGCCTCTCCCAGTAATATAGGATGGATGTGAGGTCTGTGTGGCTCTCCCAGTAATATAGGCTGGATGTGTGTGTGTGGCTTTCCCAGTAATATAGGCTGGATGTGAGGTCTGTGTGTCTCTTCTAGTAATATTGTCTGACTGTGAGGCCTGTGTGTCTCTCCCAGTAATATAGACTGGGTGTGAGGTCTATGTGTCTTTCCCAGTAATGCAGGCTGGATGTGAGGTGTGCCTGTCCCTCTCAGTAATATAGGCTGGATGTGAGCTCTGTGTGTCTCTCCCAATAATAGGGGTTAGGTATGAGGTCTGTGTGTCTCCCAGTAATATAGTCTGGATGTTAGGTCTATGTGTCTCTCCCGGTAATAGAGGCTAAATGTAAGGCCTGTGTGTCTCCCCTCCAGTAATATAGCTGGATGTGAGCTGTGTGTGTCTCTCCAGTAATACAGGCTGGATGTGAGCTGTGTTTGTCGCTCCCAGTAATATAGGCTGGATGTGAGGTATGTGTGTCTCTTCCAGTAATATAGGCTGGATGTGAGGTCTAGGTCTCTCCCAGTAATATAGGCTGGATGTGAGGTCTGTGTGTCTCTTCCAGTAATATAGGCTGGATGTGAGGTCTAGGTCTCTCCCAGTAATATAGGCTGGATGTGAGGTCTAGGTCTCTCCCAGTAACATAGGCTGGATGTGAGGTCTGTGTCTCTCCCAGTAATACAGGTTGAATGTGAGCTCTGTGTCTCTCTCCCAGTAATATAGGCTGGATGTGAGCTGTGTGTCTCTACCAGTAATATAGGCTGGATGTGAGGTCTGTGTGTCTCTCCCAGTAACATAGGCTGTATGTGAGGTTTGTGTGTCTCTTGCAGTAATATAGGCTGGATATGAGGTCTGTGTGTCTCTCCCAGTAATATAGACTGGATGTGAGCTCTCTGTGTCTCTCCAGTAATACAGACTGGATGTGAGCTCTCTGTGTCTCTCCAGTAATATCAGCTGGATGTGAGGTCTGTGTGTCTCTCCCAGTAATATCAGCTGGATGTGAGGTCTGTGTGTCTCTCCAGTAATATAGGCTGGATGTGAGGTCTGTGTGTCTCTCCCAGTAATATAGGGTGGATGTGAGGTCTGTGTGTCTCTCCCAGTAATATAGGCTGGATGTGAGCTCTTGTGTTGTCTCTCCAGTAATATAAGCTGGATGTGAGATCTAGGTCTCTCCCAGTAATATAGGCTGGATGTGAGCTCTGTGTGTCTCTCCCAGTAATATAGGCTGGATGTGAGCTCTGTGTGTCTCTCCCAGTAATATAGGCTGGGTGTGAGGTCTGTGTGTCTCTCCCAGTAATATAGGCTGGATGTGAGGTCTGTGTGTCTCTTCCAGTAATATAGGTTGGATGTGAGGTCTAGGTCTCTCCCAGTAATATAGGCTGGATGTGAGGTATGTGTGTCCTTGCCGGCAGCTCCAGTATGACATGGAGTACACTTGAGGGTACAAATCAAAAAGTCTATGAGGGCCTCAACCTGGCTTCGTTCTAGCTCTGATAGAGATGTATTGAGAGCTTGTGACATAACTTCTGAATTCCGGCCAATCAGAAGTTACCATCATATAATCTGTACAGGTACAATGCCGAACATGATACATTGTAACAAAGAAACAGCAGCACTCTGAAATACTAAAGGCATAGATTATGGAACAATATTATAGCTAAGGAGACATGAAAAATTGAGACACTTAGTTTTAAAGAGGACCTGTCACCAAACCAGGCATGGTGATCTAATTACAGCACTGGATGCAGCATGTCTGCAGCATCCAGGCAAGGGGTCCCCCAGCACTTGAGCCCCCCTGTACCCCGAGATAATACACTTAGAAAACTTACATGCTCCAGCCAAATAGGAGGTGGCTAGGGGCTGCAGCCAAGGGCAGATTCACACCCCCTGCATGTGTAATCTGCCCACCGCTGCCAATCATTCTCTCCCTCTTCTGCAGCATTTAAACAGAGTTGTTGTTTTTTTCAGAACTTGCCATTTGGCTCCGCCCCTCGGGGGGCGGGGCTAAAAGGACTTTCAGGGAGAGAAAAAAAAAAACTCTGTTTAAATGCTGCAGAAGAGGGAGAGAATGATTGGCAGCGGTGGGCAGATAAAACATGCAGGGGGTGTGAATCTGCCCTTGGCTGCAGCCCCTAGCCACCTCCTTAGTGGCTGCAGCATGTAAGTTTTCTAAGTGTATTATCTCGGGGTACAGGGGGACTCAAGTGCTGGGGGACCCCTTGCCTGCATGCTGCAGACATGCTGCATCCAGTGCTGTAATTGGATCACCATGCCTGGTTTGGTGACAGGTCCTCTTTAAATATGGCCATATCAAAAACCACCCAGTAGCCATGATGAGGTGTGTCTCTTTTACTGATTCCCTATGCTCAGTCACAGCCTCTATTTGGATTTAAAAATCTCTCTTTGTATGGGCGAGTAGGAACACTCATAGGAACCCAGTAAAAGAGACACGCTTCATCGTGCCTACTGGGCGGTTATGGATATGGCCATATTTATAAGCTAAGTGTCTTCATGTCTTCTTAGCTATAATATTGTTCTATATTCTATTATATGTCTTACTATTTCAGGGTGCTGTTTCTTTGTTATAATCAAAGGTTCCATTCACAGTTGGCGCCACAGACTGGAGCGCAACCAAAAAAGGATGAAGATGGCGACAGGTGGTTGTAAAATGGGGACAGGGGACTTAAGCCCCCGTCACACCTTGCGACGGGGCTGGGGATGTCGGCGGCGACTGGGGGGTGCGCGCACGTTTTTGGCGCCCCGCCAGCGTCGCCGTCCCCCGTTTACACGGGGCGACACCTCCAGCCCTGCACTGGCGAGCTGTCAGGTGGCATCGCCGCCGGGGTGTCTGGAAACCCCAGCGGCGATGCAGGACAATGGGAGTCTATGACTCCCATCGCCTGATAGGTTGCCAGCGCCCGGCTACATGGGGTGATGTGTGCACATCGCCCCATGATGGTCGCCTGGTTTCAGAGCACTGCTCTGAAACCAGGCGACCGCCCGGCACCGACGACATCGCCCCTTTACATGAGGCGACGTAGGGGCGATGACGCCGGTGATAGGCCACGCCCCCACGTCGCCTCTGTAATGGGCGGCGATGTCACCCCATGTGACGGGGGCTTTAGATTTAGGTTGGGGTCACATTTGGAAGGCACAATCCGGTAACCGAATCCATTACCGGATCCGGTATTTCCATGTGCCATCACTTTTGGCATCACATTGCAGATCTGGATCCAGTAATGGATCCAGATCTACAATGAGAAAACATTGTGGCACCCAAAAACGGATCCGGAACCGCAAGGTACATTCATGTACCTTGCGGTACGGGATCCGGTTGCTATAGGCGCCCATTATAAAAAAATAATCCGTTTTTCCAACCGCTCCAAAAAATGCAGCCTGCATGATTTTTACCGCAGGCTGCAAAACCGGATGCGGTAACCGGATTGCATTAAGTGCAATCCATTTTTTCTATTGCAGCCTATGGCTGCGGAACTGGATCCAGTTTTGACCATTTTTAATGGTCAAATCCGGATCCAGATTTGACAAAACAACTGCAAGTGTGACCCAAGCCTTAAAGCACATATACTTAGCTGAAAAAAAACCCATTAGGGTGGTGCTTTACATGTGGCAATGTTTTTTGGCAGAAGCTTAATCACATGGTGTCACTATGTCTTGTATTGTGTTGGTAATGGGTGCGTTTCACACATCAGACTGCACTCAGATGACATCCGAGTGGAGTGCGACTTCCGCGGACTCGCAGAATGGAGAAGATGGAGACATTTCCCCCTCAGTGTGCTCCAATACTTTCATCAGAGAGAATCACATCACACTAAGCTGACACTGATCAGAGTTTTATCTGTCATTAGTGTAATCGTCCTCATTCTCTTACATAATCTACACTCTGGTGACTAATAGTAATGATGATATACACAAATGTATGTAGGATATTCACTAGGGTTCAGCTCCATAGAGACATTTTATTGCATTTCTAGAATGCTCCAGCAGAGGGTGAAAACACCCTTCACATTGAGTCTCACTGCTCTGTGTCCCTGCTCCTGCACAATGCTGGCAAAATAGTCAAGAGATCCGTGACTCATGGGCTACCCGGGAGGCAGAATGGTCAAGAGATCCGTGACTCATGGGCTACCCGGGAGGCAGAATGGTCAAGAGATCCGTGACTCATGGGCTACCCGGGAGGCTGGATGGTCAAGAGATCCGTGACTCATGGGCTACCCGGGAGGCTGGATGGTCAAGAGATCCGTGACTCATGGGCTACCCGGGAGGCAGAATGGTCAAGAGATCCGTGACTCATGGGCTACCCGGGAGGCTGGATGGTCAAGAGATCCGTGACTCATGGGCTACCCGGGAGGCTGGATGGTCAAGAGATCCGTGACTCATGGGCTACCCGGGAGGCAGAATGGTCAAGAGATCCGTGACTCATGGGCTACCCGGGAGGCTGGATGGTCAAGAGATCCGTGACTCATGGGCTACCCGGGAGGCTGGATGGTCAAGAGATCCGTGACTCATGGGCTACCCGGGAGGCTGGATGGTCAAGAGATCCGTGACTCATGGGCAACCCGGGAGGCTGGATGGTCAAGAGATCCGGGGTCAGATACCAGAAAGGCTAATAACTAAAAGGGGTCAGATAAAGGCGTAGTCAGGTCACAAAAAAACTCACAAAAATTTGCCAGGTAAATACCCATTGCACCCAGCAGCGGCTGCCAGCTCCCCTGAGAGGCAACACTGGTGTCTTTGGTGAGTTTTTTCTCTGTTTTTATGTCCTATTTCGGTGAACCATGTAGTCAGGTCACGGTCTTAGGTCAAAATTACAGGAAGGTAGCAGATCGTGACAAAGGAGCGAGGCAGATGGGTAGTCAGAAGCGAGATCAGAGGTCAGGTAACAACAGATCAGAGACTGAGCACAGGAACAAGGCACACAGACACCACCAAGTTTAAAGTACAACTGGCAGTGATCTGACCTCTGCCATCCAGCTGAGTAGTCATGTAATTACCCTAAAGTGCGGCACCTGGAGGAAGTGCAGCCACCCCAGCCCGAGATAACACTGGAAAGTAATCCTCAGTTTGCATGTGAAGGGTCAAGACTGCTCCAATTCTAGATTGGACTGCTTTGCTGTCACTCACAAGCTTGACAGCCCAGTGCACCACTGCAATTTATTGGGCGGCTGAGCTGTCACAGTGTCTTTATGATCCAGTGAGTTGTTGATTCCTGACAGTTTTATTTTAGCTTTTGGGTAAAGCTCCTTTACCTTAAAATCTGTACCTCATCCCAATGTGTTATTTGCAACATGGTACTGCTCAGGGGTGGACACAGACAGAAGAGGGCCCCTGTGAAAGAACACTATTGGGCTCTATTCAGCCATAATGCAGAATTTCACCTACCCCTATGAGGCTGCACAGCAGATGAGCCTGATGACCACCTCCTGTGCTAGGGTCCAACTAAAACTACAGTTCCTCCCTCATCTAACAGGCAATGCTTACTGTCTTCCATGTCCATGTTATTTGTGTACTTGTAAAGCGGAATGTGATGCTAGCGATGGGTTAGGTAGGTCCTGGCCGGGTGTGTGAACTTGTGCTGGGTAGGCAATACAACTTTGCAGGCTACATGATGCCAATGACTTTAATGACCAGATGTTAACCAGTATAATTGAGGGGCCCCAGGGCCGTGGGGTACTCGGAATCAGGCTATACTGTCTCTGGGGGGTCATGGGGGTCGACACCTGGTTCCGTGGTCCTGGGTTCAGCTTAAAAAAGGCGGGTTATATACAAGGGAGAATTTCGTGACACCACCCATGGTACGTATGTGGCTAATGTGGGCCACTGCTGCTGCAGAACCTCCGGGTTGATGGACGGGGAGCTGGGATGGAGTGGCTCTCCATGGGCAGAGCAGCTCACCTGGCCGGGTCTTTGGCTCCCTCACTGTGCTCTTTGTGTGGGCTCCTGCCACTGCATCAGTTACGTTGCCGGCCCTGTCTCTTCCTGTATGGTGCCGGTATGACAGGCAACTCGAGTCCCTTCTAACCCTCGTCTCGGGTATCTCTTCCTGAACTCTCTCCGTTGCTGTGTCTCCGGGCACGGGGTGGCTGGGAAACCTGGAATTCCTCACCTTCCGGTATTGACTGCCAGGACAGTGTAACCTGCACAGTCTCAGACCCGGTGTCCGTTCTCTGCGCCTTCCACTGGGGTGAGCATGGTGTCGCTCGGCTGCGTTTTCCTGCGACTCTCCTCAGACCCTAGCCTTAGGCCTGCACCGAGCTAGTGATCCTGGGACGAGCTCAAGCAGCCTCCAGTCCACCAGGATGTTTTCCTCAGTCCTCCTAGGAACTGAACTCTCTGGCTCTGCCCCCAACCAGAATATTTTAGGGGAGCTCACCCTGAACCCACCAGTGACATCCCAACCACAGTAAGGCCCAGACACCCGAGTCCCCATACAACCCTGGGTTAGTCAGAACCATTTTTCTATTGAGAGCCATTTGGAAATTTCTACAGTCCTTTGGGGCCGTACAAAATTATCAACTTAAAATTTACTTGCTATATTTGGTTAAACAATCAACTCACCCCTACTGTGGTGGCTGGTGGCTCTTCTCTTTGGCATGAGTGATATTGATCATGTTGCTTCTTAACTGATTTTCCAGGTTTGCTAGAGCCCTAGACATCACAGGAGAGACTGGGAGCATATACCTCACTGGGGAGGCCAAGGCTAGGGCATAGAGATGACTGGGAAGCCTGATTTAAAGGGCAGGCAGCCGGCAAAACATGTGTGCCAGCCTGAGCACTGCGGCCCCCAGGAATCTGCCGAGTTCCGCAAAAAAGTCATCGAGGGCCACATTCGTCCCTGGGGCCTGAGGTTCCCTGCCTGTGCCTTAAGGCCTCATTCTTCATTCAGTGTCTTTGCTCCATTTTTGTTGATCCTAAAGTTGGTGCAGTTTCTGCACCAAAAACGGATCCAAAAGCATCACAAACGCATCATCCGTTTGTGTTGCTTTTTTGCTCCGTTTTCAGGGGACACAGACACACAGAGACAGTAGGGTACAAAAGAGTTCATCTTTGTAACTAGTCCAAAATGGGAGGGGCTAGAGTGAAGCTATAGAGAAAGTTTCCTGTTAGTCATAACAGGAAACTGTCTCTATCCCTTAACTCTAGCCCCTCCCACCCTAGGCTAATCACAAAGATTAACTCTTTCTTACCCTACTGTCTGATTCAGCACAGACTGTTACTAACAAAACATGTCACAATTCACATTACAATAATAGGCATTATAATAACACTGATGTCTTCAAGGGGAAACGCGGGCAATGTGTCCATCTCCTTACATACTATATAGTGACTTTTTATTTTTTGTGTTCTGTAGGGCGTCATTAATTAAGGGTGATGTATGCTTTTAATCAGGACATTGATTGAGTAGTGTCTTCATCCATTTACTGTATATACGACCTGCACATTATTGTATAAATTACCATTTTAACATCTTTCTGTAAATCTTACCATTAACTTTGCAGTCGTGAATGATTAGGAAACAATAGCATCTCATTTCCAGAAACACTGACCCTTATTGTCAATTTGTGTCTGATGTTGAAATCCAGCTCCTTTTAAGTACATAGGGTCTGTTCACACAGGTTTTTTTTAGCATATGTCATCACGTACATTATGTGCAATTCTTACGTGTTGTTCATGCATTTTTTGTGTGCGTTTTTAATGTGCTTATTTTTGCATTCAATTGAACAGGTAAAAATAATCTCATTTCATGTGAATGAGCCTTTATGTTGAACTTGCAGTTCAATATGTGAACGCTGTAGGAGGAACTTGCAGGGACTGATATATAGTTTTGTTGTTAACATTTATAACTTATGGTTTTGCCATTTTAGTTCTTGTGGATTCAGAGCTTAGGAGTCCAGTGGACGGTCCTAGTCATTGATAGTCAGCTAGGTCTGGATGCACAACAATGCTGTCCGCCCACCGGACTCCTGAGCCAATATTAACCAGGATAAAACTGAATGCATTAGATGTTAAAATAAAGTTAGAATGGAAAGGGAACATGGACAGTAGGGAACCTAGATCTCATCTAGAGCTAAAACTGACCACTTAGTCCCAGATCTCTGCCAGTTGTAGCCTTTTACTCATAGGTGCATGTTGGCCTTGTTCATCTGTGCTCTGTGTTCTTTTCTATTGCTGCCAGACCTTGACAACCTCTGACCATCCATTGCCTTGTTGACTCACCGTGGCCGGGACTCCGGTTTAGACAGGCGATGCTTCCTTCCTCCTTGTCACGGGTGGACCGCGCCTGCCGGTAGTGGGGCCCGGTGTAGTGCAGATCAAAAGGGTTGAAGACGTCTTGTAGGAACAGATTAAAGGGGTTTTTAATTTATTCATGACGCCACCTATGAGTAGTTTCAGTAAGGGCTACCGACGCTGCAGAACCTCCGGGGGATGGACAGCAGCAAGATGGAACGCTCCCCACAGGCTGAGCGGTGATCCCCGGAGGCTGGAGCTGCTTAAGATGTTGTGCGGCAGCTGCGGTTACCTGGTAGTGCGGACGGACAGTTCATAAGGAAGCACGGACACAGAAAGTCTCTGCAACGGGTCGTTACTGTAACCAGCATGCAGTACATGGTATACAGTTTACGGGTAGTGGACCGGGTGGACTCAGCAGTGATGGTGTCCCTTAGAAATCCGCAGTGTTCCTCCATTCTAACTAATTGGTTGCCAGTGTCGCCCAGGAATACCAGGTCGGGTACGGGGAGGCTGCTTCAATGCCCTATCCATGATGTATGTTCTGGATGTTTTGGGGAGCCTTGGATCCCTCAGTGGGTACACCGCTGGTTAGACGACTGGAAGTTGGCTGGTGGTGGGGTGCTCCTGTGAAGCTTCTCGTCCACGCTTCTGGTTCGCGTAGCAGAGGTGAACTGCTGCCAGCTTCGGTACCAGTGAACCGGCTGTGAAGTTGTGGGCACGGGAGTCTTTTGGGAACCCGTGGTTACGATGCCCAATCCCGGTTGTTGAGGCCTCAGGTGCTGACACCCGACCGGTGACGGCCCGGGGGCTGCACGGGGTGCGGAGCCCCCGCTCCTCTCCAAGTTCTAGACTGCTCAGGTCAAGTTCTAGATCCCTTCTCTTTCTGACTAGACTAAGGGTCTGTTCTCCTACACTTCCCTAACACTCCACCCACCAGGACCTAGGATTGGCCCTCTGTTCTAGGTGATGCATGCATGGTTGGATTTCTAAGTTAACCAGATCACTGCTGTGTCAGAGGATATTGCGGCTGCATTTATGGCTGCAATACCCTCTTGTGACGCACTCGTTGCGGGGCGCCACATTGTCCCTTTGCTTTGATCTGCTATCCTCCTGGTATTCTGACCATGGACCATGACCTGACTACGCCTTTGTCCAATCCCTTAGTCCATATTGGGTTCACTTTGCATCTGACCAAATAACCTTTGACTACCCTGCATCATGGATTGTCAGTCTAGTGCAGTGTTTCTCATCTCCAGTTCTCAGGATCCACCAGCAGTGCATTTTTTCTGGCTTACCTTAGCATTGCACTGGTGTTGTAATCATTACCTTTGCAGGTATTTAACCCCTTCACGACCGAGGACATATATACCTCCTTGGCTGTGTCCCACCCCCTGATGCGAGCTCACACGCTGAGCTCACATCCTCCGACACACATCTCAGCTGATCTCATCTGTTGAAATGTGTAGGTGACAGCACCAATCGGATTGCTGATCCGATTGGTAGTGTTGACCCTTTGGATTGCGCTGTTAATCACTAACAGCACGGTCCAAAGCACCACGGTGGGGATGGCACTTTTCACAGGACCTCCGCTGTAACCTAGACAGTCCGAGGTCCTCTGATGACCCCAGAAGCTGTCCTGAATCACTTCCTGATGACCCAATGATGTCACCAGCAGGGAGTGATTATTTCTCCTAAGTTCAGATAGGCTGTAGCCCACCTGAACACAGGGGAAGTGATCAGACAGTGTAGTACAAAGTGTGTGTGGGGGGTTCCCTTATTGTCCATTTGCACTCCACAATAGAAGACACCTCTCATTATTTTGCCTCTTCCCATTGCAATGTGAATTGAGGAAATGGCCAAATGTTCCATCATACATGGCCACCTCTTCATCTTATTCCTTTCCTGGGGTCCCATACGCAGATGGTGTAGAATCCTCCATTCTGCAGGTATATGGGTATCCCATAGATGGACACACAGTGTGGAATTATTGCCCACCTATTCCACTTGGTACACACCATTCCTCTACTTTCTGCATGTGAGCACCCACCAGGCACCGATCTGCAGATCCGGGGCCACACAGGATGGCATGAGCCACATGTTGAGTGCCTCAGTTTTAGCTTATTCTTATGAAGTCATTTCTGAATATTGCAGGTTTTGCATACAGTTCTAGAGAAGGCGGTTCCCTCTCCAATAATATCATGTTCTTAAGAAAGTTTTCTTTATGCCGCAGGTTGAAGGTTGGCTTTCAATTTTTCTCATATGGGGAAGTTACTTTTCCTGACGTTGCATCTTTTACTTTTATTGTACGACTTAATAAAACATCTCGCCGCGGTTTCTCAGTAACAAGTCCTTGAGTCATGAGCCATCACTTACATACAAATAGGCATCTTCTATTCTGCCTGAAGTAAGCTCGCTCTAACTGGAGGCTTCCCCGAGCCGTATTCTTACAACCGTTTCAGTAATAACAAGGTCAGTGCATAATAATACCCTTCAAAGTCCAAAAACTCCTTCGTTTGCACTGATACAAAAATTCTATTCACGGAACCTGCACACATTTCTGGTGCAGAATCTCTTCCTGATGATAATCTCTTATTTAAGCAAAAATATTATCAATTTAATTCCATTTTTTTGTTCCCGTGTCCTCCCACACACAATTCAATATACTGCAGTAATTTCCTATGTGGAATGAAGTTGTTGCATTGATCATCCCGGACGGTCGAGGTCAGGGATCCCCATACTGGAAATATAATAGATGTATTTTAGATAGAATAGGATGCGGTGACCCCCTTGGTGGTAGAGCGTCAGAATAATACAGGGGACAATCCATATGATTAAAGGGAACCAACCAGCAGCATATAAGGCTATAAAGTGAAGCCAGTGCCTTACAAGTGCTTGGATACAGAGTGCAATTATACCTTTCCTAGAATGATTCCATGTTTGATTCCAGAGAAAAGTGTCATAAAACACCTGGAAAACAGGGCAGCACTGCATCACTATTTGGGGTTGTTGTTGTTTTTTTACTCCCCTGTGGGCATGTCTTTTGACTGCAAGCCAAACCTTCCCCCCTCCCCCCTCCCTCTTATCTCTACTTTCAGTTTCTGGCTCCTGTGCACTGTCACTATACTCCAGCCACCGGGTGTCTGACAAATTGAGGAGGTAAGGAAGGTTTGGCTTACAGCCGAAAGGTATGCCCACAGGGGACTAATAAAAAAAAACAACCCCAAGTGGTGATGCAGTGCTGCTCACATCAATCATCTGCTGCCCTGTTTTCCAGGAGTTTTATGACTCTCTTTTCTTTGCAATCAAATATGGAATTATTGAAGTAGAGGTATGATTGCATTCAGTATCCCAGTGCCTGTAAGGAACTGCCTTCATTTTATAACCCTAAATCCTGCTGTTTTAAGTCAGAGACATTGTAGATTGAAATGCATTCAGACTCTCCCAGTGCTGATCCAGGTGACTGACAAACGGCTCTCAGTGTACACACATGGAACAGGCCTATCAATAACTTAGAGCGGTGCCACGAGGAGCCATCTGTGAGCGGTGACAGACTCATCAGGTCTCTTCCAATAGCCCTCAGACAGATTTTCGACCTACATAATATAAAGTGGGTGACATAAGTATTGAACACATCACCAATTTTCAAAGTAAACATTTTTCTGATGGTGCTATTGATATGAATTTCTCACCAGTTGTCAGTAACAGCCCATCCATTCAACACAGGCAAATAAATCAAACCATAGATGGCCATAAATTAAGTTATGTGTAATAATAGGAAATGACACAGGGAAAAAGTATTGAACACTCTTACTGAAATTTATATAATTCTTGGTACTTCAGCCTCTGTTGGTGATGAAGCTCCGGATACCTCCTGTAAAGAGACATACGTCCCTGCATTGCTTAGGTGGATTTTGGCCCATTCTTCCACACAAACACTCTTCACATCCTGCAGGTCCCCCGGATCCTTCTATGATCTCTGAGCTTTAGTTCCTTAAAGACATTTTCTATTGGATGAAGCTCCGGTAATCAGCTCGGCCACTCTAGAATTTTTATTTTCTTTCTTTGAAACCAATTGAGAGTTTCCTTGGCTGTGTGTTTGAATGTTGTGTTGCTGAAATGTCCACTCGTTTCTTCATCATCCTGGTAGATGGCAGCAGATTTTGTCCATTCATCCTTCCTTCAATATGAAGTTTGCAGGTGACATATGCTGAAAAACAGCCCCATATTATGATGTTTTCACCTCCAAACTTGACTGTTGTCTGGTATTTTGGGGAGTGTGCATACAGGAGCGTGCATACAGGAGCGTGCATACAGGAGCGTGCATACAGGAGCGTGCATAAAGGAGTGTGCATACAGGAGCATGCATACAGGAGCGTGCATACAGGAGTTGCATACTGGAGCGTGCATACAGGAGCGTGCATACAGGAGCGTGCATAAAGGAGTGTGCATACAGGAGCGTGCATACAGGTCATGGAGGGGGAGTGCATTGCTAATTGTTTTCCGTGAAACAATTGTACCTGCTGATCCCAGGTCTTTCTTTACCTCAACACAAGTCGTCCTCAGCTCTTGGGCAACTCTTCTGATAATTATTTTCTCTGGTCTGTCTAAGGGCCCTTTCACATCAGCGTTTTTCGTAATTCGCGGCAGATGCGGTGAAAAAACCGCATCTGCCGCGTTTGCCGCATAACCGTTCCACTTGCGGCGCGGTTGCGGTTTTTTCTATGCAAAGTATAGGCGTACTTGCGGCAGGTGCGGCAAGTGCGGTTTTGCACTTGCGGTAGGTGCGGCCGCGAAAAAAAACGCGGCTTACTGCGTTTTTTTTTCGCGGCCGCACCTGCCGCAAGTGCAAAACCGCACTTGCCGCACCTGCCGCAAGTACGCCTATACTTTGCATAGAAAAAACCGCAACCGCGCCGCAAGTGGAACGGTTATGCGGCAAACGCGGCAGATGCGGTTTTTTCACCGCATCTGCCGCGAATTACGAAAAACGCTGATGTGAAAGGGCCCTAAAATCTTGTGAGCAGCACCTGGTTGTGGCCGGTCTATCATACAATATGCTTTTTCCACTTCTAGATTATGGCCCCAACAGAGCTCACTAAAATCTTCAGTAGTTTAGAATTTCTTCTGTAACCAATGCTATCAGTATGCTTTGCAATAAGGTTGTAAAGGTCTTGAGACAGCTCACTGATGTTACCCATCATGAGATGTTTCTTGTGTGGCACCTTGGTAATGAGACACTTTTTTTATCAGCCACCAGTTGAACCAGCAGATATTATTTATCACTAAATATCAGGATTAATTTCTAATTACTGATAGATTTCGGCTGGTGTCATGACTTTCCATGGCTTTTTGCACTTCTTTTTCTTCATGTGTTCAATACTTTTTGCCCGTGTCATTTCTAATTATCCCACATCACTTAATTTATGGACATCTATGGATTGATTTCTTTGCCTGTGTGGATTGGATGGGTTGCTATCGACATCTGGTGAGAAATTCATGTCAATTCCACCTTTAGAAATATATTTAAATATATAACTTCATGATTAAGTGGTAACATGACATGCAAAACATGCGTCGGTGGTACTTTGGGGATCCGATTTTGACCTCTTAGCACTAAACAGTTTACTTGGTGTGATAATATAATCTCTTGGATTCATCAATTTTGTATTTATGTAATGGATATTGAGTCCTTATCATGTGAGAAGAATACTTACAATTATATGTGTCTCCAAATACTAGTATGTTGTACACTTATGTGCTTGTGGCATAGGGGTTCATTACTTACTATATCTCCTTGTTATGTGTATTTGTTTTTTGTACACTTTTTATTGTCCTATGACAATACAGGGGATGGGGGGTATCCTATATACAGCGCCCTCTTCAGGTCACCAACATATTTTCCTTTGGATTCAGGTCTGGGCTCTGGAACATGTCATGCTCCAATAATTTGATCTCCTTCTAGGAAATCCATTCCTTTATTGATTTGGAGGTCACTTAGTGTCGTTGTGAAGTTGAAAGGCAAAATTCCTCTCCATCTTCAGCTGTTTAGCAAGGCTGAAAGTGATGAAAGATTTGATATTGGAACTGTTCATATTTCCTTCCACCTTGACTAAAGCCACAGTTCCGTTTGTCAAAAGGAGATCCAAAGAAACAATGATGCCTCCACAATGCTTCACTGTGGGTAGGGTGTTCTTTTGGTGATGCACATTGTTGACTTTGTGCTAAGTATACCTTTTGGAATATAACCAAAACATTCACACTCAGTCTAATTATTATTATTTTTTATTTATTTATAGAGCACCAATGATTCCATGCGCTGTACATGAGAAAGGGTTACATACAAACGAGTTAAAAATACTATGAACAAACTAACAGTGATAGACTTATACAGAGGGGAGGGATGACACTGCCTTGCGGGCTTACATTCTACAGGGCAATGAGGAGGGGAACAGTAGGATGGGTCTGCTCAGGTGGTGGTGGAGCACCGGGTCCAATGGTGGTGGTGCGCCAGGTCTGATGGTGATGGAGCACCAGGTTCAGTGGTGATGAGGTGGCACCGTGGTCATTGCAGGCTGTAGGCTGTTCTGAAGAGATGGGTTTTCAGGTTCCGTTGAAGTTCCGAGTGTGGGGAACAGTCAGACGTTTTGGGTGCAGATTCAGAGGATGGGGGATGCTCGGGTAAGTCTTGCAGGCGTTAGATGAGGAACGTACAAGTGTGGAGGAAAGGAGGAGTCTTGGGAGGATCGAAGATTACGAGTTGGATGATATCGGGAGATTAGTTCAGAGATATATGGGGGGGACAGATTGTGGATGGCTTTGTAAGTCAATGTTAGATGGGGGATGCTTGGGTGAAGTCCTTTGCAGGCAGTTAGAAGATTACGAGTTGGATGATATTGGGAGATTAGTTCAGAGATATATGGGGGGACAGATTGTGGACAGTTTTGTAAGTCAATGATAGTAGTTTAAATTGGATACACTGGGGAATTGGGAGCCAGTGGAGGGATGTGCAGAGGGGAGAAGTGGAGGAATAGTGAGGAGAGAAGTGCATTAGTCGGGCAGCAGAGTTAAGGACAGATTGGAGAGGTGCAAGAGTGTTAGCAGGGAGGCCACAGAGGAGGAGGTTGCAGTAGTCGAGACAGGAGATGATGAGGGCATGTACTAGTAGTTTAGTAGATTGAGGGTTGAGGAAGGGACGGATTCTGGAAATATTTTTGAGTTGGAGGCGGCAGGAGGTGGTGAGAGCTTGAGTGTGTGGTTTGAAGGATAAGGCAGAGTCATGGGTTACTCCGAGGCAGCGGACTTCAGGTACAGCGCAAAGGGTGATACTAATATGCTTTTAAAATATTAACCGATATTCTAGTTTTGGTGCCCCCTTTATCATTGTAGCAGCTCCAATTTCTTATTGTGTTCTCTAAAGGAGGAAGCTTTGTCTTCTCTTCTCTGTGTCATTGACCCTGTGTATGTTTTATTTCTTTAGCCAGTCCCCTTTTCTGTCATTGCAGATGCTGAGAGCAAAAAAGTGGGCTGGCTTTGATATTGAAATTAGACATCGGCCGATCCCTTTTATACACATCATTGATCAGGTGCTGCAACAGGGAGTGTTCTCTTCTGTCCAACCTTATAAAATATATTTGTGACGTGAGTCCCTACTAAAAGGTAGAGTGTGACACAGTTACCACTTACAGGAATAAAAACAACAGGGAAGTCAGATAATCCAGGGCCTAGATCAAAGGGGAGTTGGTAGTATTCAGGGAGTAGATAGAGATGTAGTCATGCAACGGTCCAGGTTCAGGTTTTCCAGGAGGAAATCAAAAGAGGATTCAGGAAGTAAACAGAGACGTATTCAGGTCACGGTCCAGGGGTCAAAATACTAGGAGACCAATAACAAGTACAGAACAGGCAAAAGAGTAATGAAGCAACAGCTCGGGTCAGATAACAGAGATCAGAGCAGACACAGGAGCTCACACAGCTCTTCAGACAGAATGTAGGACTGACAGCACTCTGGGAGAGGCTGCTCAGCTAAGTACCAGAGTAATCACTGGGAAGTTAGAACACCTGAGCAACTGAAACCCTCCCAGAACCAGAATGGAGGATTGCTCTGAAGACCAGCACAGTAGGTACCAGTAACAGCATAATCACTATAGCGTCCCAGACCCGAGCGGATGGAATCGTGACAATATTAGCAAGTCTCATTACATAACATTCAATCACGATAGGAAATGTTTTACACCTATGAAAATTAACTGCAGCAGCTCAAGATGAAATCATTATATCAATAACTTAAATTTATTTCTAAATAATGCATAAAATCCTCAGTGAGCCTATTGTTTACACATTTAATTAAGGCTAATAAGTCTTAAAGTACTACAATATTAATTAAAACATGACTGCTTTCTTCCAAACACAGTGCCACACCTGCCTCAGGTTGTGTGTGGTACTGCAGCTCAGCGTTATTCACGTCTCAGAGATGAGGTGCAATACCTAATACTACCCATGGGCAGGGGAGGTGCAATTTGTATAATACAGTAGCCATGTTTTTTACCTTTACATCTTGTTCTCTTGCCCAGCATAAGAAAAGGCTGCAGTTTAATTTTATGGAAGCGTAGGGAACACTTGCTCTTTACTTATATAGTTTAATCAATACCATTACTTGAAAGACATTTAAAGCTTTGGGTATGATATATTAAGAAACTGGGCTATTTTTTTCCTGGAGACAAAAACTCTCGTAGTAATCTTTAGTAATCACGCTTTATAAGGACACAGACCTTAGGAAAAAATGTTTTCAGCCCCCACTACCGAATTCATAAAAGGACATACAACATTGATAATGTGCCAATACGTGCAATAACAGTCAAACTTATTATCAATTTTTATACAACTGGTCAACTATCTAATGAGCGTGGGGATCTCCGGTCTCCTCACCAATGTCAGGAGACAGAAGGATCAGGCAGGCTTCATTTCAAAGTCAGATACTTCTGTTCTTCCTTGAAATAAGGAGACATTTACTAGGAACTTACTCTCTTCTCCCTATTAAAGACACATGCACACACACCTAAAGTGAGAGTGCATCCCCAGTACTGGCTCTACCATCAGTCTATCTATCCTTGCTCTTCTCTGGCTATCCCTGTCTGCTCCTGTGTGTTTCTGGTGATTATGGTAATCTCACACACTCCTCAGAGTTACACTCTAGAGTTTTACAGGCTGGCTCAAGTGGCTGTTCTCTGCCTGAGTATTCCAGTAGTAGGTATGCAAGTAACTGTTAGCACATCAGGACACTGTATCTCCACTCGTGCTCTGCTGTTCTTCTCTGCTTTGCTACATTACTCCAAGTTATTTTCCTGACGTATTAAATTCTGCTGTTCTGATGACCAGACTACATTGCTACAAGAAAGTTTGCTAACATTCCTAGCTAGTTGTTTCATTGAGTTCCAATCTGCTACTTTGGGGAAGCCCTGGCTTCCCTGTGATCCACTACCACTGACATCCAGCCACTACAGCCTCCATTCCTCCAGCTGCCATCCAGCCACTACAGCCTCCATTCCTCCAGCTGACACCCAGCCACTACAGCCTCCATTCCTCCAGCTGACATCCAGCCACTACAGCCTCCATTCCTCCAGCTGCCTCCCAGCCACTACATCCTCCATTCCTCCATCTTCCACCCAGCCACTACATCCTCCATTCCTCCAGCTGCCACCCAGCCACTACATCCTCCATTCCTCCAGCTGACATCTAACCACATTCAGCCTCCATTCCTCCAGCTGCCACCCAGCCACTACAGCCTCCATTCCTCCAGCTGACATCCAGCCACTACATCCTCCATTCCTCCAGCTGCCACCCAGCCACTACAGCCTCCATTCCTCCAGCTGACATCCAGCCACTACAGCCTCCATTCCTCCAGCTGCCACCAGCCACTACAGCCTCCATTCCTCCAGCTGCCACCCAGCCACTACAGCCTCCATTCCTCCAGCTGCCACCCAGCCACTACATCCTCCATTCCTCCAGCTGCTACCCAGCCACTACATCCTCCATTCCTCCAGCTGCCACCCAGCCACTACATCCTCCATTCCTCCAGCTGACATCCAGCCACTACAGCCTCCATTCCTCCAGCTGACATCCAGCACTACAGCCTCCATTCATCCAGCTGCCACCCAGCCACTGCATCCTCCATTCCTCCAGCTGACATGTAGCCACTTCAGCCTCCATTCCTCCAGCTGCCACCCAGCCACTACATCTTCCATTCCTCCAGCTGCCACCCAACCACTACATCCTCCATTCCTCCAGCTGCCACCCTGCCACTACAGCCTCCATTCCTCAGCTGACATCCAGCCACTACATCCTCCATTCCTCCAGCTGCCACCCAGCCACTACAGCCTCCATTCCTCCAGCTGCCACCCAGCCACTACAGCCTCCATTCCTCCAGCTGCCACCCAGCCACTACAGCCTCCATTCCTCCAGCTGACCATCCAGCCACTACATCCTCCATTCCTCCAGCTGCCACCCAGCCACTACATCCTCCATTCCTCCAGCTGCCACCCAGCCACTACAGCCTCCATTCCTCCAGCTGCCACCCAGCCACTGCAGCCTCCATTCCTCCAACTATCTCAACGCCAAAAATAGAGCTTTGACAGATTTATGTAGGATTTTGAAGACCAGCTAGCTAGATGAAGAACTTTGCAAAAGCAAAAAGGTTGGAAAATTGTTAGTAATGAAAAAATATAGTGCAGAGGTTTACATATCCATTAATTATGGATGTGTATGCACAGGATCTACAGCTCTGTATGGGTGTTTAGCGGGTCTAGGATGCCGACTTCACTTGCCCTCATGTATAAACACAGTCTCATTCCTACAGTAATTTCCCCTTCTATTGCTAAGAAAGGATCATATACTCTTCTCCCCATCCACAGACTGAATTAGCTGCTCTCTCTAATACTTTAAATGCTTTCCCCTCTTTTTTTTTATCCACTCTATCCTTGTTGCTATTTTTAATCCTAAAAGGAAAGCATAAGAGAAAAAGTCGTCAAAGCCAAGAATGGTGCTCTGATATGTTTGTATCAGATTTTTTCGAGCAGCTAGCTAGATGAAGGACTCTGCAAACACAAAATGGTTGGAAACCTTTTAGTGAAAACTATTTAGATAATTGCTTAGTTGTGCGTCTAGGCAGCAAAGGAACAATGGAAAAAAAAAGTTAGTATAAAGGTTTACATAGCCTTAATTACTCTCCAGCGGGAGACCAGCGATAGATTTATGGTCCTGGACATAAATCTACGATCAACGATCAACGACTTATCGTTGATCGTTGATACGTGTCACACACAACGATGTCATTTCGACATCGCTGCAATGTCACCAAACCAGTGATGTTGCAACGATATCGTTCATGATATCGTTGTGTGTAACGGGCCCTTAAGAGTTCATTGTGTCCAGGAGGATGCCGTCTTAACTAGGCCTTATGTATCAGCACCGTTTCATTCCTAGAGTAATTTCCCCTTCTACAGATAATAAAGGATAAAATACTTACATCCAGATTCAGCTGCCCTCCCTAACACTTTAAATGCTTTCCCCTTATTTCTTTTTTCATCCACGCTATCCTTGCTGCTATTTTTAACACTGAGAGAGAGAGACACATTGTCAGAGCCAAGAATAGTGCTTTCTGTGATCTTGAAAATGGTGTCAATAGGATTAATTGTAACGAATGTGTGTAATCGTTGGTTGCTTGATTGTTTAACCAATAGCATGGTGTTAGGGCCACTTTACACACACCAACTTATCTGTCCAACTTCTGACCAACTTGCTGGTTGCAGTGAAATCATGGTCACATTGCTCCATTTTGTGGCTGTGTACAAATGTAACAATGTGTCCATGATTTCACTGCAACCAGTAAGTTGGTCAGAAGTTGGACAGATAAGTTGTTGTGTGTAAAGTGGCTATTAGGGTGCTGTCACACGCTTCAATTTTATGAACGATATTGTTAGCGATCACATGCACACGCGATCGCTAACAATATCGTTCAGATCGCTGGTGAGCTGTCACCAGCGATAAATTGACCAGAAACATCGTGGAAACGATTTAAATATCGTTTCCACGATGTCTTGCTCCCTCTGCCAGGCTGCGGTAAGCAGGAGCAGGCTGGTCTCCAAGGTAAACTGCGGGTATCTAGGCAGCACGCTCGGCCTAGATACCCGATGTGTACCTTAGTTACCAGCCTCCTCCGCTCACCGGCTGGTATCTAAGGTACACAGCGGGTAACTAGGGTCCAAGTTTACCCTGGATACCAGCTCCCAGAGCTTGTGAGTAGCGCTGGGAGCTGGCTTATCAGTAGTCTGCCGGTGTCACACGCAGCGATGATTACACGCAGCGATGCACAAACGATATCGCTTAAGCGATCAAAAAAGGAGATCACTCAAGCGATATTGTTCATAAAATTGAAGCGTGTCACGTGGTCCTTAGATTTTATAAATAAGTCACTTTCTGGCAAAATTCCTCTTGCATCACCTGATGAAGGCAGCGCTGTGCTGCGGAAACGTGTTGTGGCTTGTAAGGCTGGTTTCACACTGCAGTTTTTCACTGATCAGGTTCGATCAGGTTTGTGTGCCAAAACCAGGAGAGGAACCAGGAGCCGAACTTGCAGAGAAAAACTATAATTGAAAGACTGACCCCTGTTCTAGGTTTTAGAGTCACTCCTGGTTTTGAAACACAAAACCTGATCGAACCTGACCTGATCTGACCGCAGTGTGAAACCAGCCTAAGGCTGGCTTCACACTGCGGCAGCGTCAGTTCCGGGGCTGTCAGGGGTGACAGCCTGGACCGGAGTTTTGCTGCATAGAATACTATCGGGCTGCACGGAGCTGGATCGCGCCGGGTGGCAATTATCTGCCATCCGGCTGCTAGCTCGCCGGATGAATCCTGGAGTAGTGGGGAATTGTCTGCCGACTCCAAAAACGGTGCATGTGTGGCGCCCCGCAACGAGTGCGTCACAAGAGGGTATTGCAGCCATAAATGCAGCCGCAATATTCTCTGACTCAGCAATGATCTGGTTAATTTAGAAATCCAACCCTGCATGCATCACCTAGAACAGAGGGCCAATCATAGGTCCTGGTGGGCGGAGTGTTAGGGAAGTGTAGTAGAACACACACAATAGTCTAGACAGAACAGTAGGAGTCTGGAATCTAGAGCAGAGCCTAGAACATAGAACTTGGAGAGGAGCGGGGGCTCCGCACCCCGTGCGGGCCCCTGGGCCGTCACCGGTCGGGTGTTAGCACCTGAGGCCTTAACTACCGGGATTGGGCATTATTCACACGGGTTCCCAAAAGACTCCCGTGCCCACAACTTACAGCCGGTTCACTGGTACCGAAGCTGGCAGCAGTTCACCTCTGCTACGCGAACCAGAAAGCGTGGAGGAGCAGCTTCACAGGAGCACCCCACCACCAGCCAACTTCCAGTCGTCTAACCAGCGGTGTACCCACTGAGGGATCCAAGGTCCCCAAAACATCCAGAACGTACATCATGGATAGGGCATTGAAGCAGCCTCCCCGTACCCGACCTGGTATTCCTGGGCGACACTGGCAACCAATTAGTTAGAATGGAGGAACACTGCGGATTTCTAAGGGACACCATCACTGCTGAGTCCACCTGGTCTACTACTCAACCACTGTATACCATGTACTGCCTGCTGGTTACAGTAAAGACCCGTTGCAGAGACTTTCTGTGTCCGTGCTTCCTTATGAACTGTCCGTCCGCACTACAAGGTAACCGTAGCTGCCGCACAACATCTTGAGCAGCTCCATCCTCCGGGGATCACCGCTCAGCCTGTGGGGAGCGTAACATCTTGCTGCTGTCCATCCCCCGGAGGTTCCGCAGCGTCGGTAGTCCTTACCGAAACTACTCATAGGTGGCGTCACGAATAAATTAAAAACCCCTTTAATCTGTTCCACCAAGACGTCTTCAACCCTTTTGATCTGCACTACACCGGGCCCCACTACCGGCAGGCGCGGTCCACCCGTGACAAGGAGGAAGGAAGCATCGCCTGTCTAAACCGGAGTCCCGGCCACGGTGAGTCAGAAAATGGCGTCACGAACAGGATACGAGCAGGCCCGTTACCCAACTGGTATAATGTGCTTAAAAATGACTTTATCGTCTACAATTTGGACTTTGTTCGTCCCTAAAAGAACTTTCCCGCCTTTTCACCATTGGGTCAAGATGGCGTTCCCGCCACAAGAATCCGCCACGTGTAAGCCCAGGAGTGAGTCAACCCCCCCCTCATCGTGGAGGGCTAAAGACAAAAGGCGCCAAACTCTTTGTCCGCCCTGATTGCTCGAATCAACCATGGGGGCGGACCCCAAAGACTTTTCCCACGATTGGACTACAAAAGCCCAGAGGAAATGGGAGTGTCAGACAGACCTTCTTCACCAGCTCTACCAGAACGCTTACCGGTTGAACGGGTGTGGTTTCCCTCCGAAGAAGAGAATGGCCAGCATGAGACTCCAAGACCTAATGCGGGAGGTCGAGGCGGAGGCCAGAGCAGCCATAGGCCAACCGGGTCCGGGTCCTGCCCTTACCATAGACGGCAGCCCCGACTTCTGGCTAGAGGCTCTACAAGACCTCCGGGTGCGACTACTTGAGACTGTGGAATGGACGATTCGCAGCTGGAGCGCGACCCTAGGCAGAAGGCTACACCATGCGATGCAGCAGAGCCGGCCGGGTACCGCTACTCCAAGCCCAGATGACGTAACCAGCTTCTCAACCGCCTCACCGTCGCCTACCACCTGTCCTGCTTCGTCACCGGAGCCCATAGACTGTATCATTCCTGCGAGGACCACAGCTCGACTCGTACCAGCGGTCGAACCCGCAGCCGACCCCGTTCCTGAGCCGGAGCTTCCAATGCGCTCCACAGAAGAACTTGACCTTTACCAGGTTCCCACTGAGGAACCCCCGACGTGTTTCACCACTACAGAGACAGTCGCTTGTTTCGTTCCCGTACCGGAGGCTTCCGTTGCAACTGCCGAGGCCTATCTGGTAACCGGGATTGAGACCCCTCTACCAACAGTTACAGATGAAGAGGCAGGCAGCCTGGAAGCCCTGCAGGACGTCTCTGTGGAAGGATCCGCAGCACCGCCTCCCTGTTGTACAGAGGAACCAGCTTCAACATCTCCAACCATCAAGCAGCCTGATGTGGTCATCGAGGAAGAGGTCGGAGAGGATGACGACGAGACCCGCAGCACCGCTGAGGATTTCGACACCGGGTTCGCTTGGGGAGATACCGAGGAACTCCCCACCGGGCACACAGCTCGGGTACACTGGTCGGGTGCAACGCTGACACCTTCCCCCGTGCCGTTCCACCGGGTGCCGGTCCAGACAGCCCGCCAAGTTCAAGCTTCCCGCCAAACCACCAGCTCCGTTACTCATCTCTACACCCCGAGCCGTAACGACGGAGATGTACCCCAGAGGCGACGAGAGGAGTGGCAGGCCCGAGAACGCGCCAACATGCAGGCCTGTGCCGAGGCTCACCGCCAGCCGCCGCTGCCTGCTGAACTCCGCCGTGAAGGTAGAATTTCCACCTTTAATTTACATACCGGGTGGGGGTTCGCTTGGGAGGTGGGTTTGAATGAGGAGGTGTTTGTGGGGCGCCGGGACGTTGAGTCAAACTTGCCAAGAGGACATCCCGATCGCGACCTATACCGGGGCGATGTAATCACCTATGAACGCTATGCTTGTCCAGATGGGTGGTTCGCTATCCGGGTGCGCCATCGTTCTCAGTGCCAGTGACTTTAAAACTTGAACTCATTCAATAACTCTGTTTCTGTTAATCACTGACTGTGTGATCTCGCGGCCACAGCCTGAACTTTTACAAAAGGACAGCCGACCGCCCGCCGGATCCGCACCAAGTGTTTTTACCTGTTTATTTGTCTACCTCACTTTTATACATATAATGACCTGTCATTAATAAAAGTCTATTACCTGTTATAAAATTATAAAAAACCTCTGTAACGTGGGTAGTGTGACGCTTGGGGACAAGCTTATTCAACCAAGGGGGAGTGTGGCGCCCCGCAACGAGTGCGTCACAAGAGGGTATTGCAGCCATAAATGCAGCCGCAATATTCTCTGACTCAGCAATGATCTGGTTAATTTAGAAATCCAACCCTGCATGCATCACCTAAACAGAGGGCCAATCATAGGTCCTGGGGGGTGGAGTGTTAGGGAAGTGTAGTAGAACACACACAATAGTCTAGACAGAACAGTAGGAGTCTGGAATCTAGAGCAGAGCCTAGAACATAGAACTTGGAGAGGAGCGGGGGCTCCGCACCCCGTGCGGGCCCCTGGGCCGTCACCGGTCGGGTGTTAGCACCTGAGGCCTTAACTACCGGGATTGGGCATTATTCACACAGGTTCCCAAAAGACTCCCGTGCCCACAACTCACAGCCGGTTCACTGGTACCGAAGCTGGCAGCAGTTCACCTCTGCCACGCGAAACAGAAAGCGTGGAGGAGCAGCTTCACAGGAGCACCCACCATCAGCCAACTTCCAGTCGTCTAACCAGTGGTGTACCCACTGAGGGATCCAAGGCTCCCCAAAACATCCAGAACGTACATCATGGATAGGGCATTGAAGCAGCCTCCCCGTACCCGACCTGGTATTCCTGGGCGACACTGGCAACCAATTAGTTAGAATGGAGGAACACTGCGGATTTCTAAGGGACACCATCACTGCTGAGTCCACCTGGTCTACTACCCAACCACTGTATGCCATGTGCTGCCTGCTGGTTACAGTAAAGACCCGTTGCAGAGACTTTCTGTGTCCGTGCTTCCTTATGAACTGTCCGTCCGCACTACAAGGTAACCGCAGCTGCCGCACAACATCTTGAGCAGCTCCATCCTCCGGGGATCACCGCTCAGCCTGTGGGGAGCGTAACATCTTGCTGCTGTCCATCCCCCGGAGGTTCCGCAGCGTCGGTAGCCCTTACCGAAACTACTCATAGGTGGCGTCACGAATAAATTAAAAACCCCTTTAATCTGTTCCACCAAGACGTCTTCAACCCTTTTGATCTGCACTACACCGGGCCCCACTACCGGCAGGCGCGGTCCACCCGTGACAAGGAGGAAGGAAGCATCGCCTGTCTAAACCGGAGTCCCGGCCACGGTGAGTCACATGCAACGTTTTTGGAGTCGGCAGACAAATCCCCACTTCTGCAGGATTCATCCGGCGAGCTAGCAGCCGGATGGCAGATAAATGCCACCCGGCGTGATCCAGCTCCGTGCAGCCCGATAGTATTCTATGCAGCAAAACTCCGGTCCAGGCTGTCACCCCTGACAGCCCCGGACCGGACGCTGCCGCAGTGTGAAGCCAGCCTAAGAGGTTAATAAAACCTTTTTACAAATATTTCAATCTCCAAGAATAGTGCTTTAGATTGGTGCCAGCTAGCTAAATACAGGACTCTGCAAAAATAAAATAGTAGGAAATTGTTCATGAAAACTATTTAGAAAGTTGCTTCATTTTGCACTTAGGAACTAAAACAATAATATAAAATAAAAATACTTCATTGGTTAATTAGCTATTAATCATGGGTGTGTAAGCAGAGGAACTGGAGCTCTAAAGCGGCCGTCACACGCTACGATCTCGCTAGCGATATTGTAAGCGATCACGTGCACGCGCGATCGCTTACAATATCGCTCACATCGCTGGTGAGATGTCACACAGACAGACTCAGCAGCGATGTGGACCAGCGAGATCGCTGGTTACTATGGTACACATCGGGTTACTAGGTGCCGCGCGCGCGCTTAGTAACCCGACGTGTACCATAGTTACCATCTTTCAGCATAGGCTTTGCCGCTGGGAGATCGTTCATCGTGGTGTTATACACCACAATGAAGCTGTTTGTAAAATCGTTCATCGCAAGATCTGAGCTCCGGAGCTCAGATCTCGATCTTGCGATTTGATCAGTTCTCGTTCGTCGTATCCTGCCGTCACACGCAGAGACATCGTTCAAGCGATATTCTTTCTAGATATCGTAGCGTGTGACGGCCGCTTAAGGCTGGTTTCACACTGCGGTCAGATCAGGTCAGATCAGGTCAGGTCAGGTTTTGTGTTTCAAAACCAGGAGTGACTCCAAAACTCAGAACAGGGGTCAGTCTTTCAATTATAGTTTGTCTCTGCAAGTTCCTCTCCTGGTTCTTCTCCTGGTTTTGGCACACAAACCTGATCGAACCTGATCAGTGAAAAACCACAGTGTGAAACCAGCCTAAATATGCACTGTGTGAGGTATACCGGCAATGTATATGGCCGGTATGTTCAGAGAGATAAAGATCTGATGCAATATGGAACCATAGAGTTTACTGGGACTTAAAGGGAATCTGTCAGGCCAAAAATCCATATGTGAAGCGGCCGTCACACGCTAAGATATCGCGAAAGATATCGCTTGAACGCGCCAGATTTAACATCGCGTGAACGATGTCTGTGCGTGTGACGGCAAGATACGACGAGCGATAATTGATGAAATCGCAAAATCGTGATCTGAGCTCCGGAGCTCAGATCTTGCGATGAGCGATTTGACGATCTGTCTCATCGTGGTGTATAACACCACGATGAACGATCTCCCAGCGGCAGAGCCTATGCTGGGAGATGGTAACTATGGTACACGTCGGGTTACTATGCGACGCGCGGCGCCTAGTAACCCGATGTGTACCATAGTTACCAGCGATCTCGCGGATCCACATCGCTGGTGAGTCTGTCTGTGTGACATCTCACCAGCGATGTGAGTGATATTGTAAGCGATCGCGCGTGCACGTGATCGCTTACAATATCGCTAGAGATATCTTAGCGTGTGACGGCCGCTTAACTGCTATCATTTTCTAATTCCTCTCTCTAAGCTCTCTCTATTCATGTATTTCTATTATTTATAATTCCCTCCTAACTTCAAAATAAAAGATTAATTCCAATTGTCGATCACAGTGAGCTCTCTGCTGCCCACTCCCCAAGGAATGAATATTCATGCATCATGACCCTGTCCTGCCCTCCTCTCTGATCTGTCTGCTGTGTGAGACTCACTGCAGAGTAGAAAGGAGGGGGAGGAGGTGTGTGATCATATTAATCTTCATTGTGTGTATGAGACATATGTGTAGTGTATGCAGTCTGAGATATTTCTATTTGATTATAAGAACATTTGATCATTTGCTCAGCAGATCTGCAGGAAAACCAACCTTCATATAATAGAAATCTTACAGATAGCGCACAGTGCAGTGCAAAACACCTCTCCCTCCCCAGCACAGAGGGGAGGGACAGAACACCAGCTTGGGTGGGTGTAGATATTTAAATAACACTTATACAGCAGTCAGACTATTTGTCTGTGAATATAATGGACAAGACTAATGCAGCAGCTGCTGCTTAGAGTATGGAAACTCTAAAGAAAGTGTACAATAATGATTTTACATGGTTTTAAAGGTCTGCCCAGGCCCTAATCAAGGGTAATATTAGTATCATACTGAAAAATAACCAGACAGAGTCCCTTTAAAGTACCTAGAATCCTATTTTGTTTTTAAGGGCTGGTATCATAGGATGTTCAGAAGTGATGGGAGGGACTGATCATCCACATACTTCCCATAGGTGTGTCTCATGGATATAATGAGACTAATATGAGTCACATGTTTTGTGATGTAGGGAAGGTCCACATGTCAAACGTGCATGCCTGAGAGTGGAGACACATAGTCAAGGGACTGGGTCTCTGTGCTTGGGAAGCAGATATACCTGAAAGGCATGAGATCAGGAGAACACGTCTAGAGAACCTAGACTTTTTTTGAACAGTTGACACTCTCTTACATGTTTCCTGGATATAATTCTGTTATAAATATATATTTTGTGTGTCTTTGGTATTGCCTCATTTTTGGATGATAAAAATCTACTAGAAAAAAATCTTTATGTAAACTCAGTTTCATTACAATTCCGATCTTTTGTGTCTGAAGAAGGACAGAAGCTCTAACTGCTGGAGACAATGGCGGAGGAGCGCCGTCGGTACAATGGACCCGGTTTTAATTGAGGTGGGAGTACAGACTTAGGCTTTATTAATTGTAAATACCAGGGTGAGTTACCAGGCAACAGACGAGGGATTAAAGCAATATATTCTCAGCGAGCGAAGAGGGAATTCAATAAACAATGTAACTAATCAATATGCACATATAAATAGAGCGCAGCCCCCGAGCAATAACTTAAACACCTGCTAGTGATAGGTATTAAGGCGATGTTTAACGTTCCCGGCTGGAGCGGAAGCCATTCTTACTTTTACTGTGTAAATCCATTTTTTTTTATATCATTAAAGCGCTCATAAGAAAAGGAGGCGACAGTGTGAGCTCCATGTGATTGGGAGGGTTAAGAAGGGATTATTGCAGGTTCTGTGTCCTAATCTGTGTCATTGAGGACAGTGGGAGGAAGGGAGATAATAATATCTGCACAAACTATATTTAAGGGTCCTCATTTTTACCCCCCAAATCTTCCAATTCTATTGCAGCACATACAGGGGCATCAGCTATTTCTAGATAAAGGAAAGGTATTTTGTCAATTTCAGATGGGATTTTTTACTGTACAAGCAGAGATTGTGGATTTTGTTCTGTAGGAGCAGAGAAAGTATGGATTCTTTACTGTATGGACAAGGGGGTTATAGATGTTTACTACAGGAGCAGAGAGACTATGGATTCTTTACTGTATTTAGCAGATGAGATATGCATTCTTTACTGTATGAGCAGGAGATATGGATTTTACTGTGAGAGCAGTGAGACTATGGATTCTTTACTGTATGAGCAGTGACACTATGGATTCTTTACTGTACAGAGCAGTGAGACTATGGATTCTTTACTGTATGAGCAGAGAGACTATGGATTCTTTACTGTATGAGCAGTGAGACTATGGATTCTTTACTGTACGAGCAGTGAGACTATGGATTCTTTACTGTATGAGCAGTGAGACTATGGATTCTTTACTGTACGAGCAGAGAGACTATGGATTCTTTACTGTACGAGCAGTGAGACTATGGATTCTTTACTGTATGAGCAGTGAGACTATGGATTCTTTACTGTACGAGCAGAGAGACTATGGATTCTTTACTGTACGAGCAGTGAGACTATGGATTCTTTACTGTACAGCAAAGAGACTATGGATTCTTTACTGTAATGAGCAGTGAGACTATGAATTCTTTACTGTATGAGCAGAGAGACTATGGATCCTTTACTGTATGAGCAGTGAGACTATGGATTCTTTACTGTATGAGCAGTGAGACTATGGATTCTTTACTGTATGAGCAGTGAGACTATGGATCCTTTACTGTATGAGCAGTGAGACTATGGATTATTTACTGTATGAGCAGTGGGACTATGGATTTTTACTGTATGAGCAGTGAGACTATGGATTCTTTACTGTATAAGCAGAGAGACTATGGATTCTTTACTGTATGAGCAGAGAGACTATGGATTCTTTACTGTACGAGCAGAGAGACTATGGATTCTTTACTGTACGAGCAGTGAGACTATGGATTATTTACTGTATAAGCAGGAGACTATGGATTCTTTACTGTATGAGCAGTGAGAACTATGGATTCTTTACTGTACGAGCAGAGAGACTATGGATTCTTTACTGTACGAGCAGTGAGACTATGGATTCTTTACTGTAGGAGCAGTGAGACTATGGATTCTTTACTGTATGAGCAGTGAGACTATGGATTCTTTACTGTATGAGCAGAGAGACTATGGATTCTTTACTGTAGGAGCAGTGAGACTATGGATTCTTTACTGTAAGAGCAGTGAGACTATGGATTCTTTACTGTAGGAGCAGTGAGACTATGGATTCTTTACTGTATGAGCAGAGAGACTATGGATTCTTTACTGTACGAGCAGTGAGACTATGGATCTTTACTGTATGAGCAGTGAGACTATGGATTATTTACTGTACGAGCAGTGAGACTATGGATTCTTTACGTATGAGCAAGAGACTATGATTCTTACTGTATAGCAGGAGACTATGTTCTTACTGACCGAGCATGAGACTATGGATTCTTTACCGTATGACAGAGAACTATGGATTCCTTACTGTATAAGCAGTGAGACTATGGATTCTTTACTGTATGAGCATGAACTATGGATTATTTACTGTATGAGCAGGGGCACTATGGATCTTTCGATCGGCAGGACTGCACTGGGCAGAAGATTATGGATTCTTACTGATGCAGTGAGACTATGGATTCTTTACTGTATGAGCAGTGAGACTATGGATTCTTTACTGTAGAGCAGAGAGACTATGGATTCTTTACTGTACGAGCAGTGAGACTATGGATTCTTTACTGTACGAGCAGATGAGACTATGGATTCTTTACTGTATGAGCAGAGAGACTATGGATTCTTTACTGTATGAGCAGAGAGACTATGGATTCTTTACTGTAGGAGCAGTGAGACTATGGATTCTTTACTGTAGAGCAGAGAGACTATGGATTCTTTACTGTATGAGCAGAGAGACTATGGATTCTTTACTGTATGAGCAGAGAGACTATGGATTCTTTACTGTATGAGCAGGAACTATGGATTCTTTATGAGCAGTGACTATGGATTCTTTACTGTATGAGCAGTGAGACTATGGATTCTTTACTGTATGAGCAGTGAGACTATGGATTCTTTACTGTATGAGCAGGAACTATGGATTCTTTACTGTAAGAGCAGTGACACTATGGATTCTTTACTGTAAGAGCAGTGAGACTATGGATTCTTTACTGTACGAGCAGTGAGACTATGGATTCTTTACTGTACGAGCAGTGAGACTATGATGCTTGTTGACATATGACGTTGTAATTCTCGATTTATTGAGCAAGTTCAATAAGGCTTGGATGTGTTTCTTGATAAATATATTACAGTTTATGGGCAGTAGGTTTTGTGATAGGGTGTTGATCCATAGAACTACAGGATGGGCCCTTTATTTGGATGCACCTAAATAAAATGGGAATGGTTGCTGATATCATCTTCCTGTTTGTGGCACATTAGTATATGGGAGGTGGAAAACCTTTCCAGATGGGTGGTGACTATGGCGGCCATTTTGAAGTCGGCCATTTGGATCCAACTTTGTTTTTTTCAACGGGAAGAGGGTTATGTGACACATCAAACTTATTGAGAATTTCATAAGAAAAACAATGATGTGCTTGGCTTTAACGTAACTTTATTCTTTGATGAGTTATTTACAAGTTTATGACCACTTATAAAATGTGTTCACAGTGCTGCCCATTGTGTTGGATTGTCAATGTCACCCTCTTCCCACTCTGACACACTGATAGCAACACGCAGAAGAAATGCAGCACAGCTTCAGGATCCGCTGTGTCAGAGGCTGCACATCTCGTATCTTCACAGCATAGACAATGCCTTCAGATGAGCCAAACTTTTTTGTGAATGGTGAAGTTACCAAACAAAGCAAGCGCTATTGGTCTGACACTAATCCACAGTGGATAGATCCCTCCAAGACTGCTGGAACACAAACAATGATGGTATGGTGTGGTATATGGGGCACAAAGATAGTGGGGCATTCTTCATCAATGGAAACCTCAATGCACTGATATCTAAAAATTGCTACAGGATTCAGATAACCAGTGGCGTTGAGGTTTCCCTTGATGAAGACTGGCCTCACTATCTTTCCAAGCTCTCTGCACGCTGCTTTGCCGCTGGCTATTCGGTGTGGCCAAGAGACTTGCAGTCCCTTGCCCTCTAGACACGGCTGTCATGGTGTACAGCATCCGTACAACCAAGGACTCTGGCATCCTTTTCCCAGTGCTCCGCCCTGGGGTTAGCCCGGGCACGGCTCCACTCTCCAGAGCACTCCTTCTGCACTTCCTCTCTCTTCACTCTCCTCAGACTTTTAACTAACCCCTCCTCCTGCCAGAACCAGGGCGGCTCCCCTGAAGTCGGGTTCTAGATCTCCCCCTTCTGGCCTGGAGTCATTTATTTATTATTTATTTATTATTATTTATTAGTCATTGATTTATTTACTTTGCAAGTGTTACATGTTTTTGTTTTTGAATTTTATTACTTATAGCAAAAATGTAAAGAGCCTTTAAGGTATCATTTGCAGAAAAACATGATCCTACAGAAACTACACCACCCGCGGTATGACTTATGTCTCCCCATATCACTTAAGGTTATTTCCAGGGCATACAGATGTTCTACAATGAAAGGAAAAAACGAAATAAATGAAAACCAGGATCCGATTAATTAAAGCAATAAAATGTAGAATAAGAAAATAACTGTGCTGCATCTCCCCGGGCCATGAGAAGTAATAATCAATATGTGAATATGTTCTGGCTCCACAAATAATCTACAAGCCACGGAGTCAATAAACTATAAAGAGAAATTTTCAATGTAGCAAAATGTAGCTGAAAGCCAAGAATAAGTCAACGCCGTGTAATCAATAGAAAAAGAATAGCATTCACATAAACACCGATAGCAGAAGAAAGCTTGTATCCCACCATGTATGAAAACTGGAAGGGATAAATAAAATCTATAATGGAGCTGAACAACATCTCATCGGCTTTATTAAAATTTCAGCTTCATCAGAACATCAAAGCCTTGCTGAAGATCATTGTTCAGGATCGCACCGCTCCCTTGCCTCCCGGCTCCCTGCTTGGCTGGGACTGGTGTGCTCATGAATGATTGACAGTTCACGCTGACTGCATAGTTGTCATGGGTGGTATACCAGATAGGGAATCAGGAAGCAGGATGGTTACATGAGCTAAGGGCGTTCAGGGTCACCCTCCTCCCAGAGGTACCTCAGATGGCAAAGAGGTCTGGATCACCACCTTAGCCTATGCTCTTGATAAGCCCTGGGCTAAGGCTGCCTTCACACTTGCAGATGCTCCGCAGCGTTCTGCGGAGGGAATCTGCAAGCCTCTGCAAGGAGCCGACAGCCCTATCCTTTATAATGGGCCGCACGGTGTCTGCAGATGCTTGCAGACCGCCGTGCGCTCCCATTGCCCGCCATGAGTGATCTGTGCGCATGTGGAGGCATGCGCACAGATCACACACTCTCGTCCACACCGGGAATGCGACAGGTCGGGTTTTCGGTGCGGACGGGAGTGTGTGATCTGTGCGCATGCCTCCACATGCGCACAGATCACTCATGACGGGCAGTGGGAGCGCACGCAGTCTGCAAGCATCTGCAGACACCGTGTGGCCCATTATAAAGGATAAGGCTGCAGTCTGCATGCAGAGGCTTGCAGATTCTTTCCGCAGAACGCTGCAGAGCATCTGCAAGTGTGAAGGCAGCCTTAGCCCAGGCTTATCAAGAGCATAGGCTAAGATGGTGACCAGACCTCTTTGCCATCTGAGGTACCTCTTGGAGGAGGGTGACCCTGAACGCCCTTAGCTCATGTAACATCCTGCTTCCTGATTCCTATGGTGCTATACCACCAGAATGCTGCGGAGGCATCTGCAAATGTGAACCCAGCCTAAGAGCCCCTACATCTACCCAAAGACCAGGAAAACACAGCAACTCCTAAGGAAGGAACAGCAACAGCATAGCATGTCTTCACTGCAAGGGGTCTAAGTAGAGACTGAACTCTATCTGAGACACTCAGTGGAGGGAAGAGGAACTACTTAAAGGCTGAGGAAGTGGAGATCTGAACACTCTGACACACACCTCCACCTACAGAGCCACACACAGCATAGACTACAGCAACTTTCTGGCATTAACTCTGGATGTGCGAAAGGAAATTATGTCTGATTTAAACTAGAGTAGCATTATATGTGGACTTCAAAGCAGTCAATAAATGACAATGGTTGTGCCGTTGGTCCAATCTGTGCTCTCTAGGCCGAGTCTGTCCTATCACATTGTGGGTGTGGCTATTCATACCTTCCCCTTGCTGGTCTTCTCTGCTGACTATATTACAATGTGGTTCCTGCTTGGAGTTCCAGCCATACTGCCAATAATTTATGCCAGTCAGAGAAAGACCAGCTAGGTTTATTATTCTTGCTGTCTAGTCTGTCTATCCTTATCCATTCTCCTGCCTAGAGTGGGGTTATAGGAGGCTTCCCTTTCTTGCCGTGGTATTTATTTTTTCCACTTTGTATTCGTGTTATGTTTTCTCACATATGCTGTTTTCACACAGGATGTCTTTGCTGCATTTTTTCAGCAGCAAAACTGCAGCAAAATTTTATTTAAAATCAGCCTTTTTTTTCTGCATTTTTTCACTCTACATTTCTTTCAATGGTAAAAAAAAGCAGCAAAAATGCTGAAAGAATTGACTGCAAAAACCAAGCGTTTGCCATTTCTCGTACTGTAATGTTTATATACTGTTTTACATCCTCCTCTGTTCTGGAGATGTGATATGATCAGACCATGTCCCTGTATGGTCAGACACATCAATTACACAGTACATAGCAGGGACACATATATAAGATTATCTCAACACAGGAGATGGGGGATGATCAGACCATGTCCCTGTACGGTCAGACACATCCATTACACAGTACATAGCAGGAACACATATATAAGATTATCTCAGCACAGGAGATGTTGTATGATCAGACCATGTCCCTGTATGGTCAGACGCATCCATTACACAGTACATAGCAGGGACACATATATAAGATTATCTCAGCACAGGAGATGTGGTATGATCAGACCATGTCTCTGTACAATCAGACACATCAATTACGCAGTACACAGCAGGGACACATATATAAGATTATCTCAGCACAGGAGATGTGGTATGATCAGATCATGTCCCTGTACCGTCAGACACATTCATTACACAGTGCATAGCAGGGACACATATAAGATTATCTCAGCACAGGAGATGTGGTATGATCAGACCATGTCCCTGTACAGTCAGACACATCAATTACACAGTACATAGCAGGGACACATGTATAAAGTTATTTCAGCACAGAAGATGTGGTATGAGAGTGGGTCATAGAGAGTCGGCAGCTGCAGTATAGAAGGACTGACTATCTGCGCAGTGGAGCCGGTGCTGTCTTTGCACAGAGAGTCGGGACTGCAGTCATCGGCTCCACCGCACAGTACGGCCGAGGAGGACTAGGTGAGCGCACACACTATACTGCATTGCATTCAGCGGTCCGCTCCTCCACTGATAATGTGCTGAATCTACTTCACACGGATTCGGTACACTGTTTAAGTGGAGGAGGGAACCTCTGTGTGCAATGGGGGTGGGTGGTCAGATTAGGGGTTGGGATGGGCCTGTAGGGAGTCTGGAGGTGGCCGGGCATACTGTAGACTGGGGGAAGGGGCATGTTTGGAGGAGTTTGGGCATATCGTCCAGTTTTGCATTTACATGCAGGCTCCAACACAAACACCCCCCGGTTGTTCTCTGGCAGACGCAAAACAGTCATATCTGGGTAACAATACAAAATGTTGACAATGTTGTATATTACAAACTGTCAACATTTTGCAGCCTAGATATACATAAACATTCTACAGAAAGCCCAGACAACCCTTTAATTTTGAATAAGATTCAATTACAAAAATAATTTTTTACCAACATGAAATAAATTTAAGTAAGAAAAAAAATTGTTCCCCAAAAGTTGGAAAACCCCTTTAATTAAGAGTAGATGTTGGCCACACTTGCAGACTGTTGGACAGGTGTCAGTCAAGCTGCAGAACACAGAAGTGAACATTGCTGATAGGAGCGTCTCTTGCAAATGTGCCCTGATCATTAAAGTCCTTCAGTGAACTCCACATTAAAAACAATAAGCATGTTGATGTTGAGGTATTGATTTAACTCCTTGTAAATATCGATCTTGCTCTTTCTTTAATCTAAACTGCCAGAGTGTCTTTGCGAGTACCTGCTCCGAGGATAATGTGATTTTACTTTTCTCTACAGATCTCCAACAAAAAATATCCTGCAGAATTAAAGATGAACTAAACCGATGTATCAAAGCGCCCAGATGTCATAATGTGTCCTAATCCTGCAGTTCCAGATGTCTACAAATCCCTCCTGGTGCTTCCGTCAGTAGTTTTATTGGTTGCAAAGGTGGACATGTCCTTTAATTCAGCGCACAATATTCTCGGCATGCCTGAATTCATTCCCTCTTTATTCACCACTTTCTATGTGATGCTTCATTCTATTTCTTGCATTTTACAATGAATAGGTGAGGCTAGTCACTACAAAAGCTATATATTTTGAGTGTATCTCATAGGACAGGCTCATCAATGTAAAACATTGTAGTGTTAATTAGCCCGCGCTACATTGGCGTAACACCCATGGTCGCAGGGGTCGCAAGTGCAATGGGGCCCGGAGCAGGGGCGGAGCTACTGTGGTGCACCTGGTTCAGCTGCACCAGGGCCCTGACCGGCTAGGGGGCCCCTCTAGCCTGCAGGGGGCCCCCCAGCCGACCCCCATGTCCCTGTGTCCCTTGGCTGATCCCGCCCCTCCGCTCCTCTGTTGCCCCGGCTCCCAGGACGCCAGGCGCAGGTAGGACATGCAGCAGCTATAGCAACACCCCCCCTGCTCCTCGCCGACATCCATTAGCACCCCCCTTCCCCGCTCCTCGCCTACATCCACCAGCAACACCCGCCCCCCCAGCTCCTCACCTTCAGCTGCTGCACCAGGGCCCACTTGGCATAAGGTCCGCCGCTGGCGGAGGTACAGGGGCCCGACACCCGCCGACCCCTGCGACCCTACGCCTGCTTTACATGGATGTTCGTCCTTGACGTAAATCCATATCACTGCGTGGCGCTCTGCCAGGCTGGTCCCCAGGCGGCTGATCCCGGCCGTCGGAGGACTGAAGACGCGGCAGCTCGGCAGCTTTGAAACTCCCATGGCCGCTGCGTCACATGCTGCACCGTAACAGAGCTGCCGGCGGTAGCGGTGAGCTTCCAGATTTCTGGAGAGAGAGGTAGATGCGTGTGTGTGTGTTGCTTAGGGGGCAGAGTGTGTGTGTTGCACAGGGGGCAGATTGTGTGTTGCACAGGGGGCAGAGTGTGTGTGTGTTGCACAGGGACAGAATGTGTGTGTGTGCGTTGCACAGGGGGAAGAATGGGTGTGTGGGGGCCGCACAGGGGGCAGAGTGTGTGTGGGGCAGCCGCACAGGGGGCAGAGTGTGTGTGTGGGGGCCACACAGGGGACAGAGTGTGTGTGTGGGGGCCACACAGGGGGCAGAGTGTGTGTGTGGGGGCCGCACAGGGGGTAGAGTGTGTGTGGGGGCCGCACAGGAGGCAGAGTGTGTGTGTGGGGGAGCCGCACAGGGGGCAGTGTGTGTGGGGTGGGGGGCTGCACATGCACAAGGAGCAGAGTGTGTGTGTATGGGGGCAATGTGACTGGGTGAGTGGGGCAGGTTGTACAGGGGGCAGTGAATCTGTGTGGGGAGGATGTAGGCTATATGTGGGGCTGTGAGGCTGCTTTATATTATATGAAGGGCTGTGACACTGCATTATATTATTTAGAGGTCTGTGATGTTGGATTATATTATATGAAGGGCTGTGACGCTGAATTTTATTATTTGGAGGCCTGTGACACTGCATTATATTATATGAAGGGCTATGAGGCTGAATTATATTATCTGGAGCGCTATGACACTGCATTATATTATCTGGAGAGCTATGACGCTGAATTATATTATATGAAGGGCTGTGCCGCTGCATTATATTATTTGGAGAGCTGTGACGCTGCATTATAGCATTATATTATATGAAGGGCTATGAGGCTGCATTATATTATCTGGAGAGCTATGACACTGCATTATATTATCTGGAGGGCTATGATGCTGCATTATATTATCTGGAGAGCTATGACGCTGCATTATATTATTTGGAGGGCTATGAGGCTGCATTATATTATATGGAGGGCTATGGGGCTGCATTATATTATCTGGAGGCTGTGACGCTGCAATATATTATCTGGAGGGCTATGAGGCTGTATTATATTATCTGGAGAGCTATGACGCTGCATTATATTATCTGGAGGGCTATGACGCTGCATTATATTATATGGATGGCTATAAGGCTGCATTATTCTATGTAGAAGGATATGAGGCTGCATTTTACTATATGGAGGGCTATGAGGCTGCGTTATACTATAATGGAGGACCATATATAGCAGAATAAGGGCATATTCCAGGAGAAGGACCATATATAGCAGGATGAGAGACATTAGTACATAATGAAGGGGAGAGGGGTCAATTCCTTAGTCTTTATAGGATTTAGAATGTTACATGGGGCCCATACATCTGACCAATGTGGGCGCACAGGGGAAGGGGGGGGGGGCCCAGGTCTAAATTTTTCATTCTTCGGACTCTAATTACCCCACTGCTACCCTACTTAGTGTCGTTAATAGGCTTGTGTTCAGACACTGTGTATCTCACTCATCTATGTGCAAGCTTCATTACTGTGCAAGGTTTATGCTAGCAGATGCCCTCATCCATGCTGAAAGGTTGTGAGTGGATGCTTCATAAGCATTTTGTACCTGGGCCGCACCCATATCTATGATGGCGGTCTACTGCATCCTGTGTGTGCATTTAGTATCAGAGTTGGCTGCCCAGTGGTGATAAATATCTGCCCATCAAGACTGAATGACTGCAGCTGGTCAGTGCCTCTGCTTTCTGATGCTGCTAAATCTCCATTCATCTAGCCTGACTGACGGCTCCTCAGTGTCCATCCTCCCTGCTGCTGCTAAATCTTCACCCTCCTGACATCTTCTCAGTATCCATCCTCCCTGCAGCCACATCTACATACATTTAGCCTAACTGACAGCTCCTCAGTGTATCTTCTCCCTGCTGCTGGTAAATCTCCACCCACCTATCCTGACTGATGACAGTGTCCTCTTCAGGGTCCTTCCTCTCTGTTGCTGCTCAATGTTTCCCCACCTGACAGCTTCCATCCTCCCTGTTATATTTCCACTCATCTAGCCTGACTGACAGTTCTTTAGCGTTTCTCCTCCCTGCAGCTAAATCTCCAACCACGTAGCCTGACAGCTCCTCAGTGTCCCTCCTCCCTGCTGCTAAATCTCCACTCACCTATGCTGATTGACAGCTCCTTAGTGTCCCTTCTCCATGCTGCCAAATCTCTACCCACCTATAATGACAGACTGCTCCCTCCTCAATATCTCTCTTTTGCTGCTGAATCTCCTGAGCATCCATCCTCAGTGCTGCTAAATCTCCACCCACCCAGCCTGACTGAGAGCTCCCTAATGTCCCTCCTGCCTCTGCTTAGATCTCTCACTGCTCAGTACAAGCTGCAGCACTTAGTAATGGATTTTCAAAGTTTGTACAACAGTTTCATCAGGTCTATGCGATCTGTTACACAATGTATACAGTTTGTATTGTGAAATTAGATGATACAGCCACAATAAAATGCCTGTTATCACTTTATTTTCTTGTGCCGAGTTTGTATTCTGTGCTTTTTTCTTCTTCTTCAAACATCTGATAATCAGAAGGAAAACAGCGTCTCATGGGAATTAGATGACATGAATATGGCAGAGTCAAGACGTTAGGTCCAAGGGTGGAGATAATTCAGCGTATTCACGAAGGAAGGAATAGAAGTCATAAAACCAATATTGACATGAATGGAGAAACCGTGGGGGAAAATGCAGAATATCAGTGCAGAAAGTAATTGCAAAGTTATTCAACTTTTTTTATAAAGATTTAAACTATGAAATGATGATAAAAGTGGAATTACGCTTTAAGGGGGGAGACAAGGTGAGACGGCATCCCATTCAATTATGCAGGCAGCCGAAATGTGATGAATAGAGCCGGCGCTCCTTCTCCAGGATTCAATAAGAATTATTTATTTATAGTTGGAGCGTAATGAATCCTTGTTAATACACTGAATTCTTAATGTCACAGCTGGATGGAAGGACCTTGCCATTAGTTACGCTTTAAATTTTAAAATGTTATAATGACAGGAGCTTAGAAGTCCGACTGAATGGCCACACTGTGTGATCCGAAGCCACAGCCTGCTCCCATTGTAATGAAAGGTTAAAGTCATCCCGAAAGACTATCTGTCAGGAGAAATAGACATAATGCCAAAAAGTAGAGAAGTGACAAAACTCTGTATCCATGATGTCTTCATGGTAATAGCACCAATCATTTGTTTTCATTATGTTTATCCTAAATTTGTATAAAATGTATTAAAGGGAATATTACATTGAAAGATAATGCCCCTATACTGCACAGGAAATGGAATGGGCCTTGAAGCAGAGAAAAAAATCTAAAGTAGCTGTCATGCTTCAGTACTCAAACCGGTGGTGCTGTGATGCATGGTCCTGCTGTCCAAATGCTGATGGATGTTTCATCTTTGTGTTTCTCTTCCTCTGGTTTGTGGTTATCAGGTGTTTTCACTTCCCTGTTGTCTCTGTCCTATCACATCCCGGTGGGGCTTGTTAGTTTCCTTCCCTACTTTGTCACAGCCTGGTCGATCACTATCCAAATGCTGATGGTTGTTTTTATCTTTGTGTTTCTTTTTCTTTGGTTTGTGGCTATCTGGTGTTTTCACCTTCCTATTGTCTCTGTCCTATCACATCCCAGGTGAGCTAGTTAGTTTCCTTTCATTCTGAGTCACAACCTGGTTGTTCTCTGTCCTGATGCTGATGTTTTCTTTTTTTATCTTTCTGTTACTCTTTCTTTGGTTGGTGGTTATCAGGTGTTTTCACCTGTCTATTGTCTCTGTTCTATCACATCCCAGATGGGGCTAGTTAGTTTTTTTTTCCCTGCTGAGTCACAACCTGGTCGTTCTCTGTCCAGATGCTGATTTTTTTATCTTTCTGTTTCTCTTCCTTTGGTTGGTGGTTATCAACTGTTTTCACTTGTCTATTGTCTCTGTCTTATCACACCCCGGGTGGGGCTAGTTAGTTTCCTTCCCTACTGAGTCACAGCATGGTCGTTCTCTGTCCAGATGCTGATTTTTTTTTATCTTTCTTATTCTCTTCCCTTAGTTGGTGGTTATTAGGTCACATCCTGGGTGGTGATAGTTAATTTCCTTCCCTGCTGAGCCACAACATGGTCACTCACTCTCCAGATGTTTTATCTTTGTGTTTCTCTTTCTTTGGTTTGTGGTTATCAGGTGTTCTCATTTGCTTATTGTTTCTGCCCTATCACAGCTCAGGTGTGACTGTTTATACTCTGTAACTACCAGCCTTCTCTGCTGGCTAGATATATATGCGGAGTAGTTCTAAGGAGTTCCAGCAATGCAGCTAGGGATTTAGGCAGAGACCAGTGTGGTTTTCTCTGTTTTCTCATTTGCCTTTCCTACACCTATGTTTTGTTTAATATTAGGTTGGTAGGAGGTTACTCTCTCTTGCATTTATTATTTCTCCTTTGTCCATGTGTTTTATGTTTTCGCAGATTGGGTTTTAGTCTACCTGTGCACTCTTTCCTTACCTTGGTTAGTTGTGTATAGCCATCTCCCCTTTGGTTCCCTAGGAGGAAAAAGAAATGGTTTGACAGCCTGTTAGGGAGCCAGGTCCAAACTGTGGTTTCTAGTTGTGCTACTAGGGACATTCTAGTCTGTACAGGAACCAGTAGTAGTAGTAGTGTGGGAGCATCTTCAGTGGTTTAGGCTTCATTTCTCCCTTTTCTTGATTGTGAGTGTATATGTCTATAATAGTACAAATAATACAAAGAGGCAAAGGGGCGTTCCTTGCCTGGAATTGCATTGAAATGAGGTGTACTGGCCTCAGTTTGCCTGCGCCGGCTGATTTTGGGGCTGACCAGGACTTCATGACTCTGGAGGAGTCTGGATCAGCCCTTAGCTATATACAGGTAACACAAACCACTTTATAACTTTACCTTCTGTCTTTATGCTCTAGGACCCAATTCAGAATGCAACATCTTCACAAATCTTTTATCGTCCGGCCAATTTAAGGGCAATAATATTACAGGATAAGGAGGGGGCATCAGGATTACTTGACCTCCGATTCCTCTACTCGTTTGCCCATGTCTATGGTTACAGGCTAACTTAAATTTTTAGGTTATCCGAATATTGTGAGTAATAACTGCATTATTTGTTATATTACTTACTACCCTGTTTCCCCTAAAATAAGTCACCCCCGAATATAAGTCAGGGCAGGGCTGGCGCAGAATTTTCCAATATAAGTCATACCCCGAATATAAGACAGGGTGACTTATTTTCAGGGAATATAAGACAGGGTACCGCTAAAGTGCCATTTTTGCCCATTGCATGTTTTACCTGTGTCCCCGCTGTCCCGCTGGCCCCGCTGTCCTCTGTGGGCTCCCCTCTGCCCTCAGGTGCAGCCGCAAGTCCGCTGTCCCCCGTGGGCTCCCCTCTGCCCTCAGGTGCCGCAGGTAACCCCGAGGGCATAGGGTTAATCTTGTGCGCCTGTCGCCCCGGCCTGACGTCACCGCTGCCGTCAGGAGCTTCTGATTGGTCAGCGGCTCCCCATCATCTCGAGCGCTGATTGGCTCAGTGGCTCGAGTGCTGATTGGCCAGAAGCTCCTGCATGAAGAAGCATCTGGACAACGCGCTGCACCGCGGAGGAATCCATAGCCCGAGGCCGCCATTACCCTAAAAAGTAAGGATGTTTCCTTGCCGACTTGCCCTTAAAAACGCAATTCCACCGCACGGCCGACTTGCGGCAAACTTGCTCCCCATGGGAGGCTGCAGTGGGATACTGTATGGGGCTGTGACCCCATGAGAGGCTGTGTGGGATACTGTATGGGGGCTGCAACCCTATGGGAGGCTGTGTGGGATACTGTATGGTATTGTCATTTTTTTTTTTAATATAAGTCATACCCCGAATATAAGACAGGGTGGGACTTTTGAGGGTAAAATTAATATAAGACACTGTCTTATATTCGGGGAAACACGGTATTTAAAAGGATTTCTCCAAATATCTGAAGTTATCTGTGATTAATAGGATAGAGGACAGGGGGAGTGGGGGGTGCTAGCAGACTCCAGCCCCGCCGCCCCTGTAGCCTACACTAGTAGAGCACCGCCGCCCTCTTACCGGGTGACGCTGCGGCGGCCGCCGTCTCTCAGGAAGCCGGCCACTGATGCTGGCGCCGCCCCCTTCTCCAATGCCGCTCCCCCTGGCTGCTGCCGCTTGGTACTCAGGGCTCACACTGTCCAATGGATGGTGCGGCCCTGGGGACGGCCAGAAATAATTGAGCACTATACTCAGGTTTTCCGCGCAGTCCCATAAGCAATGAATTGAGCGGAGGCCGAGCATCTTTTCCATTTAATACAAAGCTCATTCTCGTGTTTTTGAAGCCCTGTTCTTCCCAACAGTTGGACATCAGTAATCAGCAATTTATCCTCTATGTTCTGGATAGTGAAGAAAGCTCTTAAAGGGATTTATCAGTTTCAATATTTATTACAGTACTAGTCAGGGGCCCGATGCTTTTGCCTCGGGAGATATGTTCGAAGGCCGTCCTTGCATGATTCTAGTGGACTGGAGAAAATATCGCCACACCCAACAAAGAAGCTGTTCACGCCCACAAATGAGCACAGTCATGTCCACCATTGAAGGCGGTCATGCCTACTGAATGTACGGTCTGCTTCGAGGTGGGCATAACCCTGTTAGTTGGTGGCCGTAGTGGTGTAGCCTATGCAACAGGAGTCATGGCTAACCCCTACCCCCACCTATGGGTCTTACTCCCAGACCCCTGCTACAATTCTAATCAAGTCCAAGGCCACCTCTCTTCCTAAACTAATGAGTAGGGTAGCACTATGGCCACTGCTACACCCAGTCAGCTACCACGCATGAGCGCGTGTACATAGATAGCGACTGCCTGCACTGCGGCCAGTGTCCTCTAGGTGGCGCAATTTAAGGGACAAACTTACAGGCAGACAAGACTAAGCTTTACTGTAAGTAGATAAGCACAAAAAGTGATAAAATTCCAATCTGAGCTTTCACTCTGCACCTGCGACCCAGAGAAGCATCATGGCTGCTCATCCAGTCCTCATTGATTGTCTAAAGAGATGATGTTTAGTCAACACTGCAGCCAGTCACTGAGATCTTATGCTGTCTGTGTCAGTGATTGTCTGCAGTGGTAACTAGAGCTGTAGATGTGATGTCACCGCTGGCTTCATGGGCGGTGAATAAAAGCCTAGTTTAAGTATTTTACCAATCTCAGCCTTAGGATTATTAAAGGTTAAGACACAACAATCCCTTTAAGGACTCACTATTTAAGCTTAATTATTTTTTTATTTGCCCTTTCTGGTACTTTTGTGAGTGCTTGTTTTTGCCAGATGAGTTATAATTTTTTATTGGTACCATTTTTGGGTAAGTGTAATCATTAATGATGACTTAATAGTATTCCACCTCTCTCCTTGCTATTCCTCCTCTTCTCCCCTCTGCAAATCCCTCCACTGGCTCTCAATTCACCAGCGTACCCAATTCAAACTACTAACACTGACTTACAAAGCCGTCCACAATCCGTCCCCCCCATATATCTCTGAACTAATCTCCGATATCATCCAACTCGTAATCTTCTAACCGCCTGCAAGACTTCACCCAAGCACCCCCCATCCTCTGAAACTCTGCATCCCAACAGGTCCCACTATCCTCTACACTCGCAACTTTCAAGGGGAACCTGAAAACCCATCTCTTAGAGCAGCCTACAACCTGCAATGACCCTACTGCCAGCAGACCTGGTGTTCCACCACCACTCCACCACCACTGGACCAGGCAGTCCACCACCACCAGACTGGCGCCTCACCACCATCAGACCTGGCGCTCCACCACCACCGGAGATGGTGCTCCACCACTACTGGACCTAGAACTCTACCGCCACTGGAGCTGGCGCTCCACCTTCACTGGACCTGGCGCTCCACCACCATCAGAGCTGACCCAATCGTCTCCCTCCCCATTGTTTCCTAGCATGTAGACCAGCAAGGGCAAGGTCTTTTCTCCCCTCTGTATCGGTCTGTCATTGTTAGTTTGTTCATTGTATTTTTCATTCTTGATGTATCCTTTCTCATGTAGCACATGGAATTGTTGTCCCCTATAATATGATTATTATTAGGAAAATTCATTTTATTATTTTTTTACTAATAGTATATCATGTTGGAGAATCACCATTTATAAGGGAAATATCTGGTTAAAATGGGACACCTTTATCCATAAACTGGACAAACCCCTTTAAGATGTTATACCGTACTCCAGATATGTACTCTATTGTTGTATTTGGAATACAATTTTATTTTCCTTTAACATTTTTCGATGTAAAATAATCTTTATTTAAAGAGATTCTGTGGACTGCTACAATTAGATAGTAATGACTATAGTCTGGATATTTCATCATATCAGATAGGAGGAGGTTTGATGCCGGATATCCCCTCTGGTCATCCAATCTTACACCCCTTTAATTATGCGAACCTGAATCTGTGATCCTTGGATCGCTTCTGTAATACTTCTGTATTGCCGTGTATTGCTGCCTATTGATGTGATGCCGCCTATTGAACAAGGCCTAAAAGATGCAAACACATACAATATTTACACCTCGCAAAAGGATTTTGATTACTCACATACATTTTGGCTTTTTTTCATGTATCTGTGTCAGCAGTCGGGTCATTCTATGTCTCCCCGATAGCATTTCATTTCAGTCACATGTGGACGGATAGTTCGCTGACACTAATGACCCTGAACCTGCAGGACAACTTGAATTTCTTTGGAACTTGATTGGGACTTTATCCACCATCTGGACTGTCCTACGTTGCAACATTTCTCATTTTTTCTGCCATCCACGTCCAGGAGATTAACTGCAGTGCCATGGGTTGTAAACGTCTTGATTATGTTGCCCCCCTGGACAAAGACATCAAGATCTCTGCTAATGGTCTTGTAACCTTGAAATGGTTGATATTTTTCATCACTTTTGATTCTCAAGTCATCAGACAGTTCTCTTCTCCTCTTTAATAATAATTTTATTCATTTATACAGCGCTATTAATTCCATAGCACTTTACATACATGAGTAATGCTGTCTCTCTTGAGCTCACAAACTAAACATCCTATCAGTATGTCTTTACAATGTGGGAGGAACCGGAGTGCCCGGAGGAACCCACGCAAACACAGGAGACATACAAACTCCTTGCAGATGTTGTCCTTAGTGTCCATGGTGGGAATTGAACCCAGGACTTCAAGACCCCAGTGCTGCAAAGGCTACAGTGCTAACCACTTGAGCCACCGTGCTGTCCTCCATGCTTAGTGTGGCACACACAGACACACAATGCAAAGATTGAGGCAACTTCTCCCCTATTTACCTAGTTTCAGGTGTGATTTTTATATTGCCCACACAGTTTCTTGCCACAGGTGATGTGAACATCATCACATGCTGGAAACAAAAGTTGGTTGCCCACAATTTTGGAAAGGTGGCCAACAATTTTATCTGGCCCATTTTTCGGGGTTTCATTGAAATTATGTCCAATTTGCCTTTTTTCTCAGTTTTTTTATGTTATTCCAATGCACACACAGGAAATAAACATGTGTATGACAAAACAAGCGTCATTGCAATCATTTTCTGGTCGAAATGCTTCATTTTTGGAACAATTTCAAAGTTGCCATCACTTTCGGCCATGAATGTATGTCCGAGCCATCAATAAGTAATGATATGACGGTTGTTTACCAGAACAACCTGCTCACCTTCATGTACCAAGTCTATAACATCATCAACTTTCCCGAATTTCTATTAAAGATGACAGATTAAGCATGTGTCTTCCGGTAGACTGCTGTTTCTCTATCAAAAACCTTTGGAAATTTTTTCCTCTAAAAACATAATAGTGAGACTGCGGGAAAAGTTTCATCATCTGCATAAATTGAATTTTTTCCTAATTTGTTCTCTAAAACCTGCAAGTTTAAGCACGAGGTCAATTTTTCGCTGCCACTCGGACAGTAAATCACTGCCTTCCTTCACACTCCATAATGGAACAGTGCTAATAGATTATCACATCACATTAAATCATTCATCACGGCTGCAGCTAAGTACTGTGAATAAGATAAAACAGTGTGATATGAGACAGGAGTCATGCGGATAACAACAACTAAATGTGAAATATGAACGTCTTCCTGAAGCCGAGCACTTATGGATTACTCAGGATTTTGTCAAATGGTACAGCGGAAAAACACATGTTTCTTTTTACAAAAAGTGTGCTGCTCTGCTGAGCACTTAAAGTGTAAGCGCTGTTAACATTTTTATTTAATAATAATGCAGAGTAATTGATTTTAATAAACTTTCAAATATACTTCATTAGAAAATTATGGCTGAAAACCATTCATAAACCTTCCACAAGATGTCCCCACTGCACTGTGTGTGAAGCAGACTTATGTTCATTATCAGTCAGATCCGTCTTCATACTGAATACGTAACCATATAAGGGAAAGGGGGCATGGCCTACACTGTGTGCGAGCTCCTGACTGCAGCTGATGATGAAACAATGTATCAGATTACTTCAGGCTACAGCACAGTTGTGAGAATGTCAGAATGTCAGGATCGGGATGAACTTATCTTTCCTTGTGCACAAGCTTCTTATCTGTCATCTGGTTCCACACAGCTCAATCAGCATCTCTGTTAACCCCTTCTCTGCTGTCAAATTGCACTGCACAGCTGCTGCTGCTGCTGGTGATAGCCACACAGCCATAAAATGCTATTTTTAAAAGAGCACAGAAAAATGTGAGAAAATACGTCATATGACACAAAAAAGCATTATCTTACCAACTATGTGACCCATCATTAACAACCAGTGCAGTATTGTGTTCTTTTTATTTCACTGAAATGACATTTACACTTTAAGAAATGGACATATTCCTATACCACCCACCAGACCGTAAAGTGGCCTAAAACGTCCACTTATACATTGAGCTCACTACTGCCCCTATCAGTAAATTTTCATACATTGGCCTCATGTACAGAGCCTTAGAAAAGTATTCATACCCCATGAACTTTTCCACATTATACCCACAAACGTAAATGTATTTTATAGGGATCTTATGTGATAAGTAGCAAGTATTTGTGGAGCGCAAAGGACGTACATGGTTTTCCAAATATAAATCTGAAAATTGTGATGTGCATTTGTATTCGACTCCCCTGGGTCGATATTTTGTAGGATCACCTTTTTGCTGCCGATACTGCAGCAACTCTCTACCAGCCTTGCATAACTAGAGGCTGACATTTTTGCCTATACTTCTTTGAATAATATCTGTATTCGGGTGCTTTCACACTGGCGGTTTTGCCCGAATCCGGCGGATCCGGACAAAAAAATGCATCTGCCGCAAGTGCCGCCTAATGGCAAACTCCATGCATTGGCTATGCGGCTTGCGGTAAGTCTGTGGCAGATGCAGCAAGTGTGGTTTCGGCAGATGCAGCCGCGAAAACAAATGCAGCTGACCGCATTTTTTTTTCGTGGCCACGTCTGCCGCAAGTGCTGAAACCGCACTTTCCGTACCTGCCGCACACTTGCCGCAAGCCCCATAGACAATGCATGGGGCTTGCCGCAAGTGTGCTGCAAGAGCTGCCATTAGACGGCACTTGCAGCAGATGCGTTTTTTTGTCTGGATCCGCGCAAAACCGCCAATGTGAAAGCACCCTTAGGAAGCTAACCGAGCACAGCAAAGTCTGTAGCCAGGTGATCAAATTATAACAACCTGGGTATCTTCCAGCCTAATCCTGGGATCCTATGTTGAACTCTTGTCGAATATGATCCAGATTATGTTTTTCTAACTGGACAGAAACCCTTAGGCTGAAGTCATGTATCATATCAAGACACGATGTGATCCTGGCAGTCGGTACTGAAGCTTGTAGGTTGACAACATGTAGCATGTCCTGACGACATGTACTGGTGGCTGAAGCAAGGTCTTTTTATACCCTGAATCTTCACCTCAGGGTATTGTGTTCTTACAGGATTGGTAAAATAAAGGTGTTCTCTTACTGGTCAGCAGTTCTATTTGACTGCATAATTTTCCTCTGAATGATGTAGACACAGTGGCTGAGGCAATTTACATTTAGTTTGCAACCAAAGTCAAATGGGGGCTCCGAGCAAACTGGCAAGAAACAATGACTTACTTCTCATGAATTAACAAACAAAACAATACGTCTGGCCTAATTAAGAATATTTAATGCACGACACAGATGGTATTTTGCTGTGTCATCACAGGTTGCTCGATACTCGTAACGAGCAGTTGGACGCTCAGACGAGCTGGACTCGAGTACCGAAGTCAATTGGAGACTCAAGCCTTTTTCCGGGAACATCTCAGCATTGACTTCCATTATACTCAGTACACGAGTTGCGCCCGTCTGATCATCCAACTGCTCGTTATGAGTAGTGCGCACCTGAGCATAGTAGCGCTCACTCATCACTGGTATTAATGATAAATACAAGTGAAAAAAAAATTGGAAGTAGATCAATATTGGGATCAGTGGAGACGCAACACCTGACACCCCTGGACCTGGGGCTGCTTCATGTAAACTGAATCTAGACAACTTGGTAGATACTTGAGACGTTCTATCCATCACATTTATACAATGCGCTTCATAGTTTTGCAGAACATTTTGTTACAGTCTCGAATTATCAGCAATTTGCTTCTTGACATTTTGACGAGCACAATGATGTGGTACATATAATTGCCTTTGTCATGAAACTGTATTGTGTACATGAAGGACAGGCGAGGTGTTACTGTCCCTAAATTTCATGCAGAGCCTAAAGCTTTCAAGGTTTGTTGTATTATTATTATTATTATTATTAATTTATATAGCGCCATTATATTCCATGGCGCTTTACATGTTAAAAAGAGCAGACTAGGACAAGTAACATAGTAACAATACAAGTAACAATAAATGTTGACAAATCAGTTGTACAGAAACAAGAGGGTAGAAATCCTGTCCACAAAGGCTCACAGTCTATGAGGGGCGGGTGGGGATACAGTAGGAGGGGAAATTCCAGTCATGAGGCGGTGTGGTGACTGGGTCTTATTGCAGGTGGTAGGCTTGGCGGAACAGGTGGGTCTTCAGGCTTCTTTTGAAGGCTCCCAGGGTAGGAGAATGTCTGATGTGTTGGGGCAGTGAGTTCCAGAGTCTGGGTGAAGCACGGGAGAAATCCTGTATGCGGTTGTGCGAAGAAGAGATGAGGGTGGAGTAGAGGAGAAGCTCTTGGGAGGATCGCAGGTTGCGTGAGGGTAGGTAACGGGAGACCATGTCAGAGATGTATGAAGGGGACAGGTTGTGAATGGCTTTGTATGTCATGGTTAATGTTTTAAACCGGGATCTCTGGGAAGCATGGAGCCAATGAAGGGCTTGGCAGAGGGGGGAGACAGGGGAGTAGCGGGGAGACAGATGGATTAGGCGGGCAGCGGAGTTCAAGATAGATTGGAGGGGTGCAAGGGAGGTATTAGGGAGGCCGGTGAGCAGGAGGTTGCAGTAATCGAGGCGGGAGATGATGAGAGCGTGAATAAGGGTTTTTGCAGTGTCGTGGTCAAGGAAAGTGCGAATCCTATAGATGTTTTTGAGCTGGAGTCGGCAGGAGGTGGCGAGGGCCTAGATGTGGGGCTTGAAGGAGAGGGAAGAGTCAAGGATAACCCCGAGGCACTTGGCTTGGGGGACTGGAGAGAGAGAGCAGTCGTTGACAATGATGGATAGGTCAGGTAGTGAGGGGGAGCATCTTGGGGGGAAGACTATGAACTCGGTTTTGTCCATGTTCAGCTTAAGGAAGCGAGCAGAGAAGAAGGATGAGATGGCAGACAGGCAATGTGGAATTTTGGATAGAAGGGAGGCGATGTCAGGACCAGACAGGTAGATTTGGGTGTCGTCGGCGTAGAGGTGATATTGGAGGCCATGGGACTCAATGAGTTGCCCTAGACCGAGAGTGTAGATTGAGAACAGTAATGGTCCAAGAACCGAGCCCTGGGGGACCCCGACAGATAGGGGGTAGGGCGAGGAGGAGGTGTGGGAGTGGGTGACGCTGAAGGTGCGGTCTGTTAAGTATGAGGAGATCCAAGAGAGGGCAAGGTCCGTGATGCCAAGAGATTCCAGGATCTGTAGTAGAAGGGAGTGGTCAACAGTGTCGAAGGCGGCTGACAGGTCGAGGAGGAGGAGAACAGAGTAGTGACGCTTGCTTTTGGCAGTCAGTAGGTCATTTGTGACTTTGGTCAGGGCTGTTTCAGTGGAGTGGAGGGGTCGGAAGCCAGATTGCAGGTGGTCAAAGAGGGAGCAGGAGGAGAGGTGAGAGGACAGCTCTGAGTGGACATGCTGTTCAAGTAGTTTAGAGGCAAAAGGGAGGAGAGATATAGGGCGGTAGTTGGAGACAGTTGTGGGATCGAGGGAGGGTTTTTTGAGGATGGGTGTGATCAAGGCGTGTTTGAAGGCTGAGGGGAAGGTGCCAGTGGTAAGTGATAGGTTGAAAAGATGAGTTAGGGCTGGGATGATAACGGAGGTGAGGTTGGGAATGAGGTGGGATGGGAGCGGGTCCTGGGCACTGGTGGTGAGGTGTGATTTTGACAGGAGGGAGGAGAGCTGGTCTTCAGTTATAGGGGGGAAGCAGTTGATGGAAGTAGAGGGCAGTATAGGTGAGAGGGGAGGCTGTGGGGACAGTGGGTCAAAGCTGTCTCTGATTCTGTCAATCTTTTCTTTGAAGAAGGAGGCAAAGTCTTCTGCAGAGATAAGTGGAGAGGGAGGGGAGCAGGCGGGGCGGAGTAAGGAATTGAAGGTCTTGAAAAGTTGCTTGGGATTGTGGGACAGGGAGGTTATTAGGGATAGGAAGAAGGTTTGTTTGGCGGTGGCAAGTGCAGTCTTGAAGGCGATGAGGGACTGTTTGAACAGTGCAAAATGCTCAGTGGAAGGTGATTTTTTCCATCGTCTCTCGGCGATCCTGGATGCCTGTCTCAGGTCTTTAGTGAGGGTGGTGTGCCAGGGTTGCCTATTAGTGCGTGGAGCGTGGTGTGTGAGGGGGGCTGCTAGGTCGAGTGCCTTGGTTAATGTGGTGTTGTAGAGGGTGGTGGCAGTGTCTGTGTCACGTATAGATGTTATGTTGGCGAGAGGGAGAAGGGATTCTGAGAGTGAGTGTAGATCAATGTGTTTTAGGTTTCTGCGGGGATGATCAAGTTTGCGGAGAGGAGGTGATGTAGTAGGAGAGGTGAGGGAGGAGAAGGTCAGCAGATTGTGGTCAGACAGGGTGAGGGTTGAGTTTGTGAGATTAGTAAGGGAGCAAAGACGGGTAAAGATGAGATCCAGCGTGTGGCCATCTTTGTGTATGAATTGTTATTAAATGCAGATTTTGGCACATAAGGTTTATTGATTTCAACAGGATTTAGGGTATGTGCAGGTTCAGGATTTGGTGCAGAAATGTATGCACCAATTCTGCATCTTTTGGCAGGAAAAAATATAGCGGAAAAAACGTGCGTTTTTGGTGCATTTTCGGCACTTTTTTATTGCCGATTTTTCCCGTTCATTAGGATTGATGAAACCTGCAAAAATTGCCCTCAACATGTGCAGGAGTCTTGAGGATTCTTATTGACTTGACCCCTTCAGGGTTTGCGACCATCTTGCATTCAAAGACACATAACAAAACCACAATAAAAATGCAAAGTGTGAAGACAGACTTGCACTCACAAATCCATTTCCCCCTTGAGGCTATGTGCGCACGTTGAGTATTTGATGCAGAAATTTTCTACACCAAATCTGCAGCTCCTGGTAGAAAAAAAGCACCAAAAATGCAATGCGTTTTTTACACGTTTTGGTGCATTTTTGCCTGCGTTTTTCAGAATAAATTCAATGGGTGGTAGGGTAGGGGTGAAAAACGCAAGTCAAAAACACAAGATTTGACAGGCTGCAGATTACTTTCTGCACCAAGTATGTGCACAACACTACAGAATTCTCGTTGACTTTGCTGACTTCAGGATAGGCCTGCAGATTTCTAGCCACACTGCACCAAAAAACACATCAAAAACCCACACTGTGTGCACATGGCCTTAGTTTGCATCCAGTTTCTGGAAGACAAGAATTCTAATAATCTTTACATTATTCTAAAAAAATATTAAAATGTAGAACATCATAGATGGGACACTGGAATGTGTGTTAGGGTACCTTTACACGCCGCAACGTTTGGCGGCGATTGGAGGCAACCTAACGTGCGCGTGCACATTTTTGACGGTTGCTTCCGAACGCCGAAGGCGCATGTACACGCCTCAACCTAAGGCGATGTGTCGTTCCGGAAGTTCCCACACCAACAGTGGGAAACATCCGGTTGAATACGGTCGCCGCTTCACACGCCGCTATCCCCATAAGAATATGGGCGTACATGTTCAGCGCCGCAAAAACATAGGCGTGACAGACGGGTGTATTCCGTGACCCAAACACGCTGATTGGACAATGCAATAACATCATGATTGGCTAGCCAGCGCAGGAAGGCTGGCTAATACATGACGCCATTGCAATTGTGTAGTGTGAATGGACAGCTGTTCACATATGTCGCCCTGTGAAGGGACAGCCAATGGAAACACAGTAGCCACCACCAATCATCGCTGGGGGGGGCGGTATCCAGCATGCTGTGACACGCCTCCGGCAAATCACTGGGCGACGATGATTCCATCCCTTTCGCCCCTTCACACGCCAAAAGCAGGGAATTTCCCCTTCATGATTGCCTCTGGTTTTGGAGCAGTGCTGTGAAATCGGAACCAGACGCAACTTTGAAAATCACCGCCGGGTTTCCCAATTACACGCCGCAATTTCGTAGCAATTTCCCATGACGGTGACGGGGCTCTGGATTGCCTCTCAGTTTTCACACCACAGTTGCGGCGTGTAAAGGTACCTTAAGGGGTAGTATTCAGGCACAGAACCTGATGCATTTTGAACCACTAATGTTCCTAAACTAGGGTTTAGGCTACGTTGCACCCACGCAAAAAAGTGCCGTAAAAAAATGCGGTGCATTCACACACGTTTTTTTACAGGCTCACTTTTCCCCCAAAAGCGCAAGGGTGAAGTGATGTCACACAAGGGAGGAACAATCCTCCCCTGTGTGATATGTGTGACAGCCCCTTTTGGGTTTCGTAGTGAATTAATATACCCTGTGAAACCCAAATTAAACAAAGGCAAATGTGTTAAAAATAATAAAGAATGAATACTTACCCTCCGCCATTGTTCCGTTAGCCGGGAGATCCACAGGTATCGACCTCCCAGCACCTGGCAAGATTGCTGATTGGCCTCTCGTGATCATGTGATATGTGACGCGCTATGACACGCATATCACATGAGCGTGAGCGGCCAATCAGTGATGACAGGTCCTGGAAGGACAGTACCTGTGTACCTCTCTCGCCTCCCGGTAACTGGAAAACCCGGCGGAGAGGTAAGTATTCATTCTTTATTATTTTTAACACATTTGCCTTAGTTTAATTTGGGTTTTGCAGTGCATATTAATACACTACGAAACCCAAGTAGGCTGTGACAGGTGTCACATAGGGGAGGAGAAATAGGATTCTTCCTCCCCTGTGTGACATCAGCGCCGACATATTTCCGCTGGAATTGGGCATCGTCTGAATAGTGATGCGTAATTCCAGGGGGAATAATGGGCTCCTATGAAAGAAAGCGCGGGCGCAGCTGCGTAAAGGATTGACATGTCAATTCTTTTTACGCTCGCACTTTCTCCCATAAAAGCGCAGCGTATAATTACGCACTGTCTGTACGGCAAAGTGAATTTCACATTCCCTTCGCCAGCAGACACAGAGGCACAGTCTGCATTTTTGGAAAGCGCGTGTAGAAAAACTTTCAAAAATGCGCAATGTGTGAACGTAGCCTTAGAAACAAACAGGCTCTGGGTGGGGTTATATCTCCAAATGATTAAATGCGAAATGCAAAAACTAAAAAAAGTTTCTCTAGAGCGATTGTAGCACCCTGTGCCAGGTCACCACAGACTCCCTTGGGACATGGAGGTATTTCTTACAGCGAGTAACCCACTAACACACAACACCCTTTCACCCCAGGCCTGTAGGGGGAGCTCCACTGGTTGCGTTAAGCCAGTTTCCCCTATAAATACGGTTCTGGAGGGGAAAACACCAGAGTGTGCAGTCACTACAGAACTGTGAAGAGCTGAGTGAGCTGAGCAGGTACTGGAGCCGTGCTAGGCCCATACCAGAGACACCTGAGAACAGTGGTAGACCCGCAGAGTAGGGGTCGAAGGCAGAGGAGAGAAACGTGCTACAAGAAGGGGGCAGAGGAGTCATACCGGCTCACCCCATTAGAGAGTTCCGGTCACTGGGTCCGAGCTACAGGGATATAGAGAATAGACCCTGCAGAGAATCCAGCACTACAAGGAGGTTTAGCTTCCAGGACACCCGAAGCACCAACCAGTGAGAGCCAGGAGTCAAGGCCATGACAGGAATCCAATAGTGTTCCCTCAGTGCAGCAAACCCGGGTGTGGAGAGTTACAGAGAGAGAGAGAAGTAACGGTCTGGTCGGGTTCCAAGCCTGCCAGACTCCAAGCAGAGTCACCAAGACAAGCAGGCCTACAACCCTGCTCGCTGTGGAGATCCTAAAGTGTTTCCCTCACCTCCGGATGAGTGTACCAGTACAGAACACCAGTAAAGGTACCAAAAGACTTCTATGTGTGCGTGTCCCTCCTTCCATCTGCACCACACTGACCAAGCTACCCTATTACCCTCACCACAACCTACAGCTCCGGAGACCCTCCGCTCGTCCTGTAGGGATTGTTCTACCTTGCTGCCGCCCATCCCCCGGAGGCCCAAGCAGCACCGGTGCTATCACCGGAACCCTACAGGTGGCGTCACGACAGACATTATTTTATTATTTTCTTTCCACTCCTCTTTCATCTGCATCCCCGGGCTCACGGCCTTAGGCACCACTACCCGTGACTTCCCCCAGAGACCGCGCCTGAGTGATCCGAGTACCCCCCAGGGCCTGGGCTGGACACAATGATAAGCTGAAAGGCTGAAAACCGGGCACTAGCGGTGTTCCAGGCTTATTCAGAACAATATGGTTTCCCGAACAGCAAACAGCAGAGTTTAAGGAGGCGTTGCTCAATCTGTCAGTTGCAGACAGTATCGAATGTATAGAAAGAAAGTGGCACTCACCGACATGTGTCTTGCTGTGCTTAATCTTTTATTCCATAACTTGCTTGGAATTGGTGGTTACATCAATGCAGGGAGGAAGTGCAGAGTGTACAACGGGTGCCCCGTTTTGCGGGTTACTGGACACGTTGAAGTGGAAACCAGCAAAACGGGGCACCTGTTATCCACTCTGCACTCCCTCCCTGCATTGATGTAACCACCAATTCCAATGGAATAAAAGATTATGCACAGCAAGATGATTACAATAATACTATGAAGCTGCAGCTGCAGACAGCTGGTGGGGACAAAAATGGGCTGGCAGGTTCCCTTTAAGATGTTGATGTTTTACATAAGCAGTGGAGGAATTCCCTAAAGCTTGTTGGTATTACATAAATGTCATGGGGAGGAATGACAGGGGAACTGGGTCTCCTAGACTGACCCTCAAGCTAGGGGACCCTAATGTCCCTTATCTCAAACACTAGCCTTGCTTGTTTTTGTAAGTTGTTATTTTTTTTATTTTTTTTTATCTCCTGTAATGGTACCGACCTAGCTTGCTTTTCTTATTCGTATTTAGATGGTGAGGATGTCTGATCCGCCACCCTTTCCCTGCTCCTAGCCAGCCCTGGTCTAATACCCCCTCTTCCCCACCCAGGGGGGTGGGACAGGAGTGTTAAACCCCCACACAAATAGTACAATGGGGAAACAAATTATATTCACTCACAGCAATACACACAGAGGTATAAGACAACACATACAATACGTACACAGGAGGAAATAAAGAGCAGGGGGAAAACCAGACAAGAAGAGGATTTCCACAGTGCACCAAACATCACTTCAGTAGATCACCAGCAACTGGATCACCACAGCACATGAGAACACAGATTCCACCATCTTAAGAAGGCAGGGAGCAATTATGATTGGCCTCCCAGAACATGTGATCCGAGAGGTTATCAGAAGATTATCAGGGATTAATGCTAGATCGATCACTAATGAGAACACAGTCTTATCGACGGCTGAGCTACCTGTGGAATTCAGAAGCATCAGAGAAACCACAGTGTAGGGCAGAGGTCCCCAACTCCAGGCCTCCAGGGCCAACAGTGCAGGTTTTCAGGATTTCTTTAGTATTGCGCAGGTGCTAATGTGATCATCTGCACAGGTGATCATTCCAACTCCTGTGTGCAGCAGTGATTGATATGTGCAGCAGGAGGCAGGACAATATCGGTTGGGTCCTCCATATAGATTCCTCCTCCTGATGTGGCCCCTCCTTTCTTTATTTACATCTCAAGCAGCGCCACCATTGCCGCTCCTGGCGACACACGTGCACTGCAATGGAAATGTTGATGTCATTAAAATGGCGCCAGTGTCAGCACATGCATGTAGCGTGATCTCTGGTACCATTTTACCGAGGGCACTGTGAAGATGAATATGAGCAGCATTGGAGCATGCACAATTTTAATTTATTTCAAAGATCGCTCTGTCTCCAGACTCCCCAAGATGTCCGACCTTCTTCATCATCCCAGCCACTCCCTCCTCAGACTTACACCACCCCCTGCAACCTCAGTCTACTGCTATCAGAATCCCAGTTCACATCAAAAGCACAGTCTAAATATGAATCAACAGCGACCTCTGGTGGCTACAATTCATGCTACAATTTCCTTTCTCACATCACTGTGTGCATTTTCTCTACGCTGTGACAAAACTGTGTGCATTAGCCCTCAGAACTGACATTACTGTGTGCTGTAGTACCGTAAAATGGCATGACTGCATTATTTCTCTGCACTGGCATCACTGTGGAATTATCTCTATGCACTGACATCACTGTGTGCATTATTTCTATGTGATAAGGTAAGAAATGTTTGTACCGTGTCAGCCAGTAGACAGAATCTGAGAGTCCTCAGTGGTTGATACCTTTTAATGGCTACCTGAAAAGATGGTAAACATAGCAAGCTTTTGGGACACTATGGCCCCTTCGTCAGGCTGATAATGACACAAATTCTGAAAACACATACATATATATGTTGAGCCCAGGCTTTGGGGTACTCGGGTGTCAGGCGGCAAAAGGGTTAACTGTGTCACGGGAATGGCGGCCGCGCCTGACCCCGTGTCTCGGGCCTATCTTTTGAAAAAGGGGTGATATTTATGTGGCGCCCCGCAACAAGTGCGTCACAGGAGGGTATTGCAGCCATAAATGCAGCCGCAATATTCTCTGACACAGCAGTGATCTGGTTAACTTTGAGATCCAACCCGGCATGCATCACCTAGAACAGAGGGCCAATCCTAGGTCCTGGTGGGCGGAGTGCTAGGGAAGTGTGTAGGAGAACAGACCCTTAGTCATTAGGAGAAGGATCTAGAACTTGACCTGAGCAGTCTAGAACTTGGAGTAGGAGCCGGGGCTCCGCACCCCGTGCAGGCCCTGGGCCGTCACCGGTCGGGTGTCAGCACCTGAGGCCTCAACAACCGGGATCGGGCATCATTACCACGGGTTCCCAAAAGACTCCCGTGCCCAAAACTTCACAGCCGGTTCACTGGTACCGAAGCTGGCAGCAGTTCACCTCTGCTACGCGAACCAGAAGCGTGGAGGAGCAGCTTCACAGGAGCACCCCACCACCAGCCAACTTCCAGTCGTCTAACCAGCGGTGTACCCACCGAGGGACCCAAGGCTCCCCAGAACATCCACAACGTACAACTTGGATAGGGCATTGAAGCAGCCTCCCCGTACCCGACCTGGTATTCCTGGGCGACAATGGCGAAACACAGCTAGAATGGAGGAACACTACGGATCTCTGAGGGACACCATCACTGCTGAGTCCACCCGGTCTACTACTCTTAAGCTGTATGCCATGTACTGCCTGCTGGTTACAGTAAAGACCCGTTGCAGAGACTTTCTGTGTCTGTGCTTCCTTATGAACTGTCCGTCCGCACTACAAGGTAACCGCAGCTGCCGCACAACATCTTAAGCAGCTCCAGCCTCCGGGGGATCACCGCTCAGCCTGTGGGGAGTGTTCCATCTTGCTGCTGTCCATCCCCTGGAGGTTCCGCAGCGTCGGTAACGATTACCGAAACTACTCATAGGTGGCGTCACGAATAAATTAAACCCCTTTAATCTGTTCCCTACAAGACGTCTTCAACTTTTGATCTGCACTCAACCGGGCCCCACTACCGGCAGACGAGGCCCACCCGTGACAAGGAGGAAGGAGCTTCAGCCAGTCTAAACCGGAGTCCCGGCCACGGTGAGTCATTTACAGGGGACTATTTACAAAGTTTGTTGTCGTGACGCCACCAGTAGTTTCTGGTGATTTGCACCAGCGCCGCCACAGTCCACCGGAGGTAGATGGTATCGCAGCTAGGATGGTGTAGTCCCCCACAGGTAGGACTAGACCTCCGGGGCAGCGTAGTATGAAGGGGCAGCTTGTAGTGGAGCTGGGATGGTATAGGGAGTATTGGAGCAGTCTATGAGAGGGGCCAGTAGTGAAGAGGAATGACACACGCACACAGAAGAAGTCTCTTTTACCTTTTACTGATGTTTGGCAGGTAAAGACGTCCAGGGCACTGACGAGTGGATAGGTTGCACAGTGGGTCCCCACAGCAAGTGGGTATAAGGCCTCCTCTGCACTGTAGTGACTAGTGATGCCTCCTTTCTGTCTATGGTGACTGTCTCTCCTCCTGTGCGGTCTCCCGGTTACCCTCTCTGATCATTGCGATGCTGTACTGCTGTGTCTGGCTCCCTCTCTTGACCCACAGGGGATAACCGGGTGGCCGAGGCCCCCAAGGGGTGACGGGGTTTTCAGTGGTCCTAGAATATCCCACAGGTGCGTATCCCCAATATCTGGTACTTCTTTGGGTGAAACTCTCCAAGTTCCTCGCTCCCTCCACGCTAACTGCTCCTTGCCTTCTGTCCCCACTTAGGCTTGCGGGACGTAGAAGGGCCACTCCGGGTCACTGGCTCGGGCCTAATCGCGGCACCGACCATCAGGACGTCTTCGCAGCTCTCCTAGCGTCTGCACACTCTACCTAACTCCGCCCCCAGCAGTAGTATTTATAGGGTATCTTGCCTAAGGTCGGCAAGTGGTGCTCCACCTACTGTTCCGGGGTGGAAGATGTTGCATGTAGTAGGTGCCTGCTGTGCAAACCCAGCTGTGCATTAGAGACGTCTGTGGCTACCTATGTGAGCAGGACGCCACATATACATAAACAGGGTTAGATGCTGTAGTAAATACGACAGGTGACGTAAAGCAGAGTCAGGCTAGGGAGGGAGAGAGCTGAACTTGGAAAGTAAAGTCAACATTCTAAGATAAGAGCAACAGATTGTATTATTGTTCTATGATTGGTGGCCTGTGGAGACCTGAAGATTCCTCAGTGAGTTGTAGAAAGCCATACATCGAAGCGAGACAGTTCACATAAGAAGTGTCAAAGGTTCACTGTTCTCTAAATGGAGTCTGTTGGAGACGTGAGCATTTTCTCTGTGCACTGACATCACTGTGTGCGTATTCTTTTTGCAGAGACATTACTGTGTGCATTATTTTTGAACCTTGTATATATGATCCCCATAAGCAGCAATGCTTCCAGCGACAAATACCATAATAGTCCTTTCTTCACTTCTGGGTGCCACCATCCTCTTATTGTATAACATCTGCACAAAATGGATCAATAATTTAACCTTAGGTATTATCCATAATGACGGATCAGTACCAGGGAGGCATCTTTAGCATTTTGCAGCATTTAGGGGTCAGTGAGGTTATTGTAGTGCAGTGAGACCTGTCTAGACAGTGGAGCGTATGACCCGATTAGACACACGTTCTCCGCACACCAGAGCATCCTGAACATTATTTTACGGCTATTTGTGAATGTGTAATGCCTGCAGTTATTTATATGATGATGTTCCCATTTTAATGGACGCTCAACAAGATGACATTGAATGTGGATGTGAAATTTTCACTTGTAATTTCCTCGTGAAATATGGAAGAGAAGAGACGAGAAGAGAAGTATTGTTTACGAGCATCAAGGGAAAAGCAATATTTTGTTTTGAAGAAAAACAAAAAAGAAAGAGTGAGCGACAAAATGTGAAGGTTAGGCAATTTCCCGAGACAATAAATTATCCAGAAGCTTGGAGGACGATTATCACTCCTAATATGAGAGCGCACATCTGCAAATGTCACATAAACGATCAGATGTCGCATCTACTGAATGATACTTAAAGGGGCGCTCTATAGAAATGATCAGTAATCCATCGTTCTAAGTCTACGGCATGGAAAACGATCGGAAAATGCAACTCCGCCATTGTGGTCAGCGCCATAGACACAGCTCAGCTGGTGGCTCCATTCAGTCCCTGTTGGATCCTGTCCTACAGTAAGGGGAGACTCAGGGGCGAAGGAAAGATACAAACCATGGTGGCAAATCAATGGTGAAACCCACAAAAATCCAAAAAATGATCACCCAATCCATAGATGTAGAAAAAAAGGATTGGACTATCCTTTGTTCTATATTTGTTACTGGGGTGCACTGACAGAGAGGAGTGTTGGTCTGGATTTGGATTACTAATCAATGGACAAATGTAGACTCAGTTTTCTCTTGAGTTAGGTCCAGATTCTCTAACCCCAAGGTGATGTGGTGTCCCTGCGGTCTGGCTGCCACAGTGGTATTGCAGTCTATCTAAGGTAATGCCATGTCTGGGGAGAGTTGGGTGTTTCACCTGCTGGACCTCCACACATCCAACACTTTACAAACTCCAATCAGGGAGTGCAGGGTGAAAGAGACCCACCCTAAGGCAGATCCAACTTCTGGTTGGAGGGAGGAGTCAGGATAGGGAGGGGTTAGGCATGCAGAGTTAGTGCATTCGTCTGTCATCGGCATCGAAGCCAAGCTGCAGGAAGGGGCCAGCCCCAAAAGATGCCAGGTCTTCAGGACCTGGTAGTGAAGCTTGTGGCTGCTGGTCTTTATTTCCAGTAGCTGCACCTTGGTGGGTCTTTCCTGAGATTGGCGGCATAGAGGGCTAGAGGGCTGGTGAGTACAGTTGCTCACAGAGCCTGCGCCATCTGCCTGGCAGAGAAGGAGCCAATGGACACTCAGGAGACATTAAAGGGAACCTGTCACCCCCAGGGCCTATTATGCTAAAAGAGCCACCTTCAGATGCACCTATGCTGCATTTTGTGAAGGTGGCTCTTATTATGCTACCGCTCGGGACACCAAAATAAACACTTTATAAGATATTAGTTTAGGTCTGGGAGGTATACTCTTCACCCAGGACCTAAACGCCTGCCTGCTGTCACCCCTTCTCCTGTGTTGTCCGGGTCCCTCCTTCTCTCATTATTAGGAGCAGCGCCAGTGCGTTCTCTCAGCTCTCGGGCATCATGGTATTACGAAGCATCAGATCCTGCCCTGTGTGGTCTTATGCTTTATGCAGATTGCGGGGCAGGGAATCTGGAGGAGGGAACAGGCGCAGCCATGCTGTTCCCTCCTCATCACATTCCCAGCAGCTCCTCAGTTAACTCATTTACTCACTCTTCGCAATGGATCAGTATCAATTCCGGAACAAAGTCCATATGATACTCCATGGAAAAATCTGCACTAAATATGCAAAGTGTGAACTCAGCTTTCACTATATGAAGGGTTGAAATTGAAATCCATTGAAAAGAATTGTCATGTTACAGGTATTAAAATCTGTTGTGCAAGTTTAATTTCGATACAGAAATTTTAAGCAATGCGCAATGGCGTAACTTGAAGCTCAGGGGCCCCAATGCAGAAGCCCTAATCATTGCAAGTCTTTAATTGGATTGATCTTTTCATGTAGGACAAAGGAACGTATTGGGGCCCCAGAGGCTCCTTGGCCCGGGTGTGAGTGCAACCCCTGCACCCATTGTAGCTACACCCTTGGCAACCTGCACCTCAGATTTGTTGGCATTTCATTTACTTACTTGCTACTTTATTATGCTGCAACTTTTCTGCAAAGAAAATCCCGTTCCATATGCAAAGTATAAACCTAGACTTAAATCATAACTGCTGTATCAATTTGTATTTAATAATAATGTAAGCGATTTTAATAAACTTTCAAATATACTTCATTAGAGAAATCTGGAAGAAAACATTCATAAACCTTCTAGAAGATGTCCCCACTAGGGTGTTTAAAAATCTCACATATAAGAGTGGGGGGCTGAGCCTACACAGAGTGACTGGGCACAGGAGATCCTTGTATCTGCAGGTTACCTCAGACAAAGGACTCGAGGCTGTCAGTACACAGCTGCTGTCATCTCTCTCCATTCACATCGGCTGCTCCCTGCTAACAGCATGGTGGCATCCACACAGCTCCTCACTGATAACATGGAGCAGAGCAATGGGAATGCAGGAGATAAGATTGCAGAAGATGTGTGCTGTCAGCTTGGAGCTTCCTGTCCCTGAGGTAATGTAATAGAGTGATGAGCTGAGAAACACTGTTTAGGCCCCGCCCCCTCCATCCTTATATGGTTATATGGCTGTAGTCAGTGTGTGAGAAGATGAAGACGGATCTCACTGAGAATGAAAATATGTCTGCTTCAGACACAGCCTAGTGGGGACATCTTGTGGAAGGTTTATGAAAGGTTTTCTTCCAGATGCCCCTAATGAAGTATATTTGAAAGTTTATTAAAATCACTTGCTCTACATTATTATTAAGTAAAAATTTAAATGGTGGTTACACTTTAAGGACAAATCCTGTCCTATATTTGGACATTGCAAGCTGACGCATTTTCTATCACTGTGAATCTGCTGCATGACGTCCACTGCTGCCCATTTATTTGACTTACATTATTATACTTTGCAGATTAACTCTTCAGGGCTATCATGAAGCCACACACATTTAACCCCTTTTGCAACCATGTATAGAGGGCTTACAATTAGTTATCTTGAGCATTTCAAAGGCTTTTCTGTCTTCCCATAGAATGGCTTTGTCTTCCCAGTCTTGCCCTTGACACAGTGAGTTCTGTGATAATGACACCATGAGTTTCCATAGCAGTCCGCTAACGATATGTAACTGCAGCCGCGATGCAGAGATCTGCGCCTCATTCACCCGGTGAAACTATTGCATTGTTTCCAAACTTTTGACAAACTACAACTCCCAGCATGCTCTGATAAAGATTGGTAACCAATGCTATGTTGTTGTATAGGGGGCCACGTCATTCCTAATTTTTTAGGCGGTATGATCTTCAGGTCCAGCCAAGTGAACACATTTAGTGTTTGTGCACGGACCCCGGATACGGACATCCCTGAGAAGTCTGTGTGACTGTTCGCGTGTTGGTACGGGGGCTGCAAAAGGAAGCAAAACAGTGATTAAAGCAGGAGAATCATACTTATCAAGGTCCGTTCGCTTATATTACTTCTTCCGGGTCCTCATTAAACCTCATGCTTATTCAGTGCTAACCCCACCTTATCTCTGTGACAGGCCTTGGATTGGCTGTTGAGGTTAGACGGCGTCCTCATCCTCTGTGTCGGCGTCTGTGATTGGCTGCCATACTCATCTGTCTATGGCATGAAAGCTGCCGTCATAATGTAAAAATAAATACATATTCCCCATATACTGATAAAAAAGGGTTCTGTGTCTGTGTAAACTATTTACTTACAGGATTGGTAATGTGGAGGTCTGAATATCAGCAATCCAGGTCTTGATGACAGCTGTCAATTCTCAACTGTCATTAACCCCTTTGTATTAACTTGATTGCTGTCACACAGGGGAGATCGGGATGAGTCGGGTAAAGTGTATGACTTGGCGCATCTTATGAATGCACCAACTCTGAGGTGACTGCAGATTGCTATTCTTAGCCGGGGGTGGTCCAGTAACCATGGGTCTCCCCAGGGTGAGAATACCAACTCCTAGCCGTATGCTTTATCTTGGTTGCATATCGAAATTATAGGAGGGGAAACCCACATCATTGTTTAAAATATTTATATACATAATTCAAAAATGAAGTGGGGTGCCCGTATTTATATCCGAGCCAAATATGCACACAGCTGGGGGCTTCAGCTTGCAGTCGTGTGCTTTATCTGTGCTGTGTACTAATATATGTGTGACCGCACGCCATTTTTTAAAAAAAAATGTATTTATTTTTACACTAATATGACGACAGGTTGCTTGTAATGCACTAATGTGTATGGTGACCAATCAGTGACCCAGGCACAGAGGGTGGGCAGGGTAAGTAGTGAATAAACATGAGGCTTAATTAGCAGAACCGGAAGTAGTGTCACAGGTGTGCGGTCCTCGGTAAGTATAAGTCTCTTGCTGTAATCTCCATTTTGTTTCTTTTTGCAGCCGCCAGCCACCAATTCATTGCACTAACGTTCAGGTCCCTATAGACTTATATGGGGTTCAGGCTCAAGTTTGGGTCTAGTCCGATCTCGAACTCAGACTTCCGGATGGATTCATTGAACCTGAACATTTGCGTGTTCTCCCATCTCTATGGAGCACCACTTTCTCCAGGTGGCCAGTTAGTGCACATTGTACTCCTTTCTTTGTTCCTATGAAGACTACGCTGCATTAATGGAGCCAGGTCTGTTTGACCTTTTTATGCAGTTGAGATGTTCAGATTTAGGTCATATGCGCACATTAAGGCTGTGTGCGCACAGTGCGTTTTTGTTGCTTTTTTTAATGGATTTTTGAGTACAGATTTGTCATAAAACTGCATGCAAATCCTAATGCCCCAAAGCCAATGAGAATCATAATAATAATAATACATTTTATTTATATAGCGCCAACATATTCCGCAGCGCTTTACAATACTGTGCTTCGTATACGAAAAATATACAATACAATAGAAAATTACAGTAGAGTAAAAATACAGTACAATAATTAGATACAATAAGCACAGAATCAATGTGAAGGATGCAATACAATAAATAAAGCAAAAAATTAAAGGTGACCCTGCTCAAAAGAGCTTACAATCTAAAACGGGATAGGGGTTACACAAATTACAGGGGCTCATAATACTGATGGTCCAGGCATCTTGAGGAAGTGGGGGATAGAAATAAAGTTACATGAATCGTCATCATACAATCTGTGTAGAGCTTTTGGGTTTGGTGGAGTTTGAAGAAGGTTATATCGAGAGGGATAGTGAATGGGCTATATACAGTACAGAGGACTTCTATTAGGGAGCATGATAGGCCGCCTTAAAATTATGTGTTTTTAGGTATCGTCTGAAGCTATGCAAGTTGTGGATAGTCCTGATTTCTTGGGGTAAAGCATTCCAGAGATTTGGTGCATCTCAGGAAAAGTCTTGGAGCCGGGAGTGGGAGGATCGGATTAGTGCAGATGTTAGTCGAAGGTCATTTGAAGAACGTAGAGAGCGGGTGGGGTGATAGACAGAGATGAGGGAGGAGAGGTAGAGAGGTGCTGCACTGTGAAGAGCTTTGTGGGTGAGAACAATTTGATCCTATAGTGTATAGGCAGCCAGTGCAATGACTGGCACAGAGCAGAGGCATCTGAGTAACAATTGGCCAGATGGGTGATCCTGGCTGCTGCATTAAGGATGGACTGGAGAGGGGAAAGTTTAGAGAGGGGAATGTCAATTAATAGAGAGTTGCAGTAGTCAAGGCGGGAATGGATCAGGGCCACGGTGAGGGTTTTAGTTGTTTCCATGGTGAGAAAGGGGTGGACTCTAGAGATTTTCTTCAGGTGTAAGCGACAGGAGCGGACGAGAGATTGTATATAGGAGGTGAAGGAAAGATCAGAGTCAAACATAACACCCAGACAGCGAGCCTGCTGACTAGGCATGATCGTGGTGCTGCACACAGAGAGAGGTTAGTGGAGGGCGGGAGCAGAAGAAGTTCAGTTTTGGAAAGATTAAGTTTCAGATAGAGAGCCGACATGATATTGGAGACTGCGGTTAGACAGTCATTGGTGTTCTTTATTAGAGCGGGAGTAAGGTCAGGGGCTGAAGTGTATTGTTGTGTGTCATCAGCATAAAGATGGTACTGAAAGCCAAATCTGCTGATGGTCTGTCCAATCGGGGCCGTGTAGAGAGGGAAGAGGTCCAAGGACTGAACCCTGAGGGACCTCAATAGTGAGAGGAAGAGGAGAGGAAGTGGAGCCAGAGAATCATACACTGAAAGAGCGGTCAGAAAGATAGGAAGAGAACCAGGAGAGAGCGGTGTCCTTGATGCCGATGTAGTGCAAAATGGAGAGTAGGAGCTGATGGTCAACAGTGTCAAAAGCTGCAGAGAGATCAAGGAGAATAAGCAGAGATTGGTCACCATTATGTTTTGCCGTCAGAAGGTCATTGGTCACTTTGATGAGGGCAGTTCCTCTAGAGTGAAGGGGGCGGAAACCAGACTATAATGGATCTAGAAGAGAGTGAGCGGAGAGGAAACGGGTGAGGCAGGAGTAGACCAAGCGCGCCAGGAGTTTAGAGATGAAGGGGAGATTGGAGACAGGTCTGTAGTTATCAGTGTCATGAAGAATCATTAGAATCATGAAGATTTGTTCACGTTGCTTATTTTTCCCTTGCAGATTTGGTGCTGAAATAAATCTGCAGAATGTTAAAGGGGGAAGTAATAAAACTATACTGCATTACTTCAAAAACAGCGCAATCCCTGTCTACAGGTTGTATGTGGTATTACAGCGTAGGCCCATTCACATAAATTGAACTGAGCTGCTATATCACACATAACCTGAAGACAGGGGTGGCGCTGTTTTTGGAGGAAACCAGCTATGTTAACATAATTCTGCACAACCCCTTTAATTCTTGCAGCATTTTTTCAGCACTTTCCCACCACAGACTGCATGAAAAACAGAAGGAAAAATACACTGGTAAAGATACGCCAGAAAACAGGCAACATTCCATGCATTCTGAGGTGGAAAACTGCTGAAACAATTCACCTGCCGCAGATTTATCACCAAATCTGCAAGAGAAAAACGCACGTTTTTACCACCAAGAGATTAGATTTGGTGTAGAAATTTCTGCACCAAATCCAATCTCTTGGCAGGAGAAATACAGCATTAAAAATGGTCATTTTACAGCATTTTTGGAGCATTTTTCAGTGTGTATTTGATGCATTTATTGATATTTTTTACATGTGTTTATTTCCTTGTGTCTTTCTTGCAATCCAGGGTGAAAAAACTCTGACAAAATCTAAAAGAATTCATCTGCTGCAAATTATGTTCTGCACCAAATCTGCAAGGGAAAAAGAAGCATTGTGTGCACAAAACGTCAGGGTTCTCATTGACTTTGCTGGCATAATGATTTGCTTGAAGTTTTGTGACAAATCTGCACTCAAAAATGTATAAAAAAATGCAACAAAAATGCACAGTGTGCACACAACCTACTATCATGGAATATATGCAGGATCAGTGATGACAGATGTGTATATTTCCCGTTTTCTATAACCGATCCTTGTGTCTTTTCAGACCTACTGTTGATGTAGATTAGGCTGGTGCATCGGTCGCCAGGCCGGGTACTCGACCATCCAGGGTCAGGCGGTTTGGTGGTCACGTGTGGCGGTCCCGAAGGTCATGACCCATACCGAGCAAGTTAAGGGGTTATTTAAAAGGGGGCAGTTTGTTGTGACGCCATCTGAGGTTTCTGGTCAGGGGTTGTAGTCCCCAAATTGTAGTCCCCAAGGGATAGGTGGTGTGGCAGCTAGTTGGAACACTCCCCTTAGATGGAGCGGGCCCCGGGAGTATAATGAAGGTGAAGTAGTAATCGTGGTTCTTGTAGTAGGTGACGGTGCAGGGGTGCAGGGAGGCACAGGAAAAGTAGACAGGCACAACGGTTTTGCAGTTCTTTCCGGACACCTTTATTGAAGTTCAGCGTAGACACAACCCAGCCGGAGTACTATATTCCCCAAGATTGCAGCCTGGCCGTGCTGGTATAGGTAGTCAGAATGCAGATTGATGTGACACAGGGAATATGGCCTTCCTTGTTGCCCTCTTGCTCTCTGTCACTGTTACTCATTACTTCTGTTGGACAAAATGCCGCTGCCGTCAAGAACCACCAGAACAATGGATCATCTGGGTGCAAAGGTCTTTAATCTCCCGACGCGTTTTGGAGCTATAACCCAGTGCGTCGGGAGATTAAAGACCTTTGCACCCAGATGATCCATAGTTCTGGTGGTTCTTGACGTCAGCGCAGGCATTGCGGCATTTTGTCCAACAGATGTGATCTTCTCCGCACGGTTAACCATGAAAGAGTGGCCCTGCAACAGCTGTCTCACAGGCGATCAAACCGGTTGCGGGTAACACAACTGCACCAGGTGAGCAGTTAACACTTATTATCTACCTTATCTCTTTATTTTAGAGATAAGACCCTATTGCGCATTATCTCATATCTACTGTTACTCATTGTCCTCCTAGTGTCCTGTGGTTACTAGTCCCAGTAGGCAGGTAACACAGATCCTCTGAGCAACTGCCTTGCTAGTCCTCTTGACCCTATGCAGTCCCTTAGTCTTGGGAGAGTCCACTATGGTAGTTACTGTACATGAAGCCCAGTGACCTCCAGTTTCTCAGCTGGCCCTGAATAATTCCAGACCTAATTGGGTCTGGTACCCCTGTGCAGCTAGTTCCTCTGCCCTACCTAGATGCCCGGCTGCAGATTCAAGGTCTTCAGACCTGGGATTCGCAGCTGACCCACATGTGTCCTGCTCTCTCCCAGCTCCTTTCTGTTTGCCTCCCACCTCTAACCTAACCCCTCCCTCTAGCCAGTAGATGGGGCTGCTCTGAATGGGAATCTCTTGCACCCAGCATCTCCCTGTAGTTTGGATAGTGTGGGGTGTGCGTTGGGGGTCACAGCAAAGCTTTTCCCTCTTGCCTATGAGCATGATGCCACAGCTGTTAGATAGGTGCAGAACCATAGTGTTGACCAAACTGCAGGGGTGCCACGTTGGTGTCTTTTAATCCGGCGGGGATACCGCGAAAACCTGCATCCCCCTGCAATTGTAAAACCTGATGCAACTGGATGCTCCTCACCGGTATTATTACTGATCAGGCTGATGGATCTGGCTTCATACCGATGCGGTAGTATCCAGTTGCAACAGATTGTGTACTTTTTTTTTGACGGATCCGGTGAAAAATGACAAACCCTTAGTGGGTGTATCATATGAAACTGGCTTTTGGGCATGCTCAGTCAAAAAACCCAGATCTGCCGTCTGGATCCAGCTTCCATTGGACCCAGGTTTCTTAGAGCATCATTTGATTATATGTCGCATCGTCCCGGATCCGGCTGTTTACGGTTTCCATAACCCCCCAAAAAATTACACACTGCGTTTTTTGACTTCTGATCAAAACAGTTCTCAAGCGGATCCGGCTGGAAGCGTATACAACTGGATGCACCAGCATGTTCCTGCGTCCCCATTGAAAGTCAATGGGGGAGAAAATAGTTGCGATTGCAGACGGTTTCAGCTTAATTCGTAAAGATTGCAAAAAACAGTAGTGTGAAACCAGCCTTAGCGTTGACCTCTAAAATTTGCAATCGGGGATCATCTGGGCACATGCACATATTTATATTTGTTGCAACTTTGTAACTATTTACAATTTTATAATAAATGGCAAAAGAGGATTGCAACAAATATTGCAAGATTGTAACGTGATTCAGGGGAGTCCTGGGTCCAGGACGCGTGATGCAGTACCGCCTCCCTCCGCTGCTCCTCATCCCCTCCATCTCGCCTCGGTTATGTCTGGTCTATTACACAGCTGCCTTGTCTTTTGCAGCCTTTTGTGACCTCAATGTGCAGCTGATCTGCAGACACACAAAGCACTCAGCATTTATTCTAAGCTCCCTCTGTTTAACCTTCTGCTTTCCAAACTGCAGTCATAAACTAAATTGTCGCCTGCACTTCCAAAATGGGAATATTTTTTGCACCCAATCAGGGTTGTGAGAGTCCCGGCCAATCAGGTCCCTGGTTACATTCTCAATCCTGGTTCATAATATCTCAAGGATTCCTTGGCGAGGAATCAGTCATGTAAGGAGGTTGTGCTTTACATTCCTCTTGGCTGTATGTATTTGCACGGATGCATGCAGAAGAGATGCTAATTTTCACAGAAAGGCGAGCCCGAATTGGAAAAAAAAGGGGCTGAGCAAGTGATATAGGGGAAAAAAATATATAAAAGCCCCCCTCTTCTCTCAAGTAACCTGGCAACACAGAATCAGCAATTCCATACAGTTCTCCTTTTCTGCATCTTGTCACCTCTAGCTGCTGCAGGCAAATCGCATATCAAGGTGCCCAGGCTGGATCCGTCAGCTGTGACAAATGCATTTCAATTAGCATCCGTCACAATCCCGAGGCCATAAATTAGCCTTAAAAGTTCATCAGTCGTCTTTCTGCTTTTAATTACGCTGGGATGTCCTTTTCCGGGCTATCGTGCTGGATTATATCTGGGAGGTTTGGACCGGTTTCAGCGGTGGCTCGTTCCCATATAGTGTGACAAGTAGAATCCTATTAAGGACATGAGAAGATTTATCTATTGCAAAGTGGTCCTGGCCACGTCGCTGGTGTGGGTGCTGGTGGATGTCTTTTTACTCCTCTACTTCAGTGAATGTAACAAATGTGATGACAGGAAGGACAGATCTTTACTGCCTGCACTGAGGGGTAAGATTCAACTCTATCACTGCATGGTCACTTTGTGTAGGAAACATGCTGCAGCCAGGAACAAGTGCTCCAGGTGACATTGCAGAAAGCCGTCTATTGTGCGTAATGCAGACAGTAGGCTGGTAGATAGATTAGTCAACTGTGAGCAACAAAGTTTCACTTGGCCAAAAATAACTAATGCATGCGAAAGAAGTCAAAGACACGTTACCTGTATCAATATATGTGCTGTTTTGCTTTGACTCTTTGGCTTCCATGTGGGTCAACTTGGCGATATGTGTCAATGCAACTAGAGACAAGCTTGACTGTTGCCCTTTCCCAAGCTTTGCTCTTGGACTTGACTTGTCATTGAGGAATCATATGTCACTCCAACAGAGTCCATACCACCAATGTCACCAAGTATACTCTCCCTCTAATGATAAATGTACTGTTTTGCTTTGAGTCTTTGGGTTCCATGATGGTCATCTAAGCAACATGTGTCAATAAAACTAGAGTCAACCTTCATTGTGTTGCCATTTCCCAAGCTTTGTTCTTGGACTTCACTCGTCATTGAGGCATGTTATGTCACTCCAACAGAGTCCATACCTCCAATGTCACCAAGTATACTCTCCCTCTAATGATATATTTACTGTTTTACTGTTTTACTTGACTCTTTGGGTACCATGTTGGTCATCTAAGCAACATGTGTCAATAAAACTAGAGTCAACCTTGATTATTGCCATTTGCCGAGCTTTGCTCTTGGACTTCACTTGTCATTGAGGCATATTATGCAGCTGCACCAGAGTCCATCGCGCCAACGTCAGCAAATACTCTCCCTATAATGATATGTATGCTCTTTTTTGATTTCACATTGGTCACATGTGCCAAGGAACAAGAATCTAGCTTGTTGTCTCTTGAACTTTGGTATAGGAATTGAATTGTCATTGAGGCATCTTCTGTAAGTCCAACATAGTCCATGGCACCAAGTGCTCTTCCTCCTACGATATATTTGCTGTTTTGCTTTGATTTTTTGGATTCCATGTTGGTCATCGAAGCAACATGTGTCAATATAATTAGAGTTAAGCTTGATTGTTACCTGAATTTTGTTCTTGGACTTGATTTGTCATTGAGGCATGTTATGTCACGCCAACAAAGTCCATACCACCAATGTCACCAAGTATACTCTCCCTTTAACGATATATTTACTGTTTTGCTTTGACTCTTTGGGGTCCATGTTGGTCAACTAAGCAACATTTGTTAATAAATCTAGTCAAGCTTGATTGTTGCCATTTCCTGAGCTTTTTTCTTGACTTGACTTGTCATTGAGGAATCACATGTCACTCCAACAGAGTCCATACCACCAATGTCACCAAGTATACTCTCCCTCTAATGATATATTTACTGCTTTGCTTTGAGTCTTTGGGTTCCATGTTGGTCATCTAAGCAACATGTGTCAATAAAACTAGAGTCAACCTTGACAGATTCCATGGCACCAATGTTAGCAAATACTCTCCCTACAATGACATATTTGATGTTTTGCTTTGACTTTTTGATTTCATATTGGTCAATTGATGTGTCAATAAACAAGACTCCAGCTTGCTGTCTCTTGAGCTTTGGTCTAGCAATTGAATTGTCATTGAGGCATCTTCTGTGAGTCCAACATAGTCCATGGCACCAAATGCTCTACCACTTACAATATATTTGCTGTTTTGCTTTGACTTTTTGGATTCCATGTTGGTCATGTGTCAATAGAATTGGAGTTAAGCTTGATTGTTACCTGAATTTTGTTCTTGGACTTGATTTGTTATTGAGGCATGTTATGTCACTCCAACAGAGTCCATACCTCCAATGTCACCAAGTATACTCTCCCTCTAATGATATATTTACTGTTTTGCTTTGACTCTTTGGGTCCATGTTAGTCAACTAAGCAACATGTGTCAATAAAACTAGAGTCAAGCTTGATTGTTGCCATTTCTTGAGGTTGATGATGCCAATTACTCTCCCTCTAATCATATGTTTGCTGTTTTGCTTTGACATTTTGGATTCCACGTTGGTCAATTGAGAAAGATGTGTCAAGGAACAAGTGTCCATCTTGAACTTTCGTCTAGGAATTGAAATGTCATTGAGGTATCTTCTGTGACTCGAACAGAGTTCATGGCACCTATGTCAGTCAGTGTTATCCCTGTAATGCTATATTTGCTGTTGCTTTGATGTTTTGGGCATCATATTGGTCAGCATAGCAATGTGTTAGAAAAATTAGAAAAAAACTGTAGCTCTCAATCCTGACAGTGTGCACAAGTGCAACGCAAAACACAGTAAATTATAACACTAAGAAAAGCTATTCTCTGCTGTGACTATATAGAATATAGAACAATATTTCAGCTAGTAAAAGGTGAAAATTGAGACACTAAGCTTTATACATATAGTCATATTGACAAACCGCCCAGTTGCCACGTCAAGGCGTGTCTCTTGGACTGGTTCCCTAACCTATATTCTTAGTTTCTATCTGGGTTAAAAACCTCCTGTTTTTATGGGCAAGCTAAAATACTGATACCAGAGAACAATAGCATCATGGGCAAATCAGGCCAGGGAAGGTGCACTAAATAGGGTGTGAACCCATATACAAATTAGAAAAAACTGTGACACTTAATCCCATCAATATGCACAGGTGCAACACAAAACACGGTAACGCAATATGTGTTACGAAATGCACAAGCTTGATGTCATCCCGTAAACTTTGTTCTTGGACTTGAGTTGTCATTGAAATGTCTTATATGAATCCATCAACATTCATGGCACCTCTGCCAGTCAACAGTCAGTCTTTAATTATATTTTTAATGTTCTGCTTTGACTTTTTTGGACATCATGTTGGTCAACTGAGCAACATATGTCTAGAAACAAGTCAAGGATAACTGTTGTCATCTCCTAAGTTTTGTTCTTGGACTTGGATTTGTCATTGAAAAGTCATACATGAGTCCTAGAGAGTCTGTGTAGGGAGACACCCAGCGCTGGACAACGACAGGGGAGGAGTCCATGATGCTAAGGGCAAAAAGGGGGATTGTGACCCCTAGAACAACTAGCGCTGACACCTGGCTCCCCTAACGTCCCTATAAAGTTTTTGCAACTGTCGCTGTCAGGATACCTATTCCCTGACTGTCCCTTGGACTACCACTACACAGGGATCCGAGCGGGTGATCACCAGTCAGCCCGGCTAGCAACTAGAGAAACACACAAGGGAAACAAACAAAGAGGGAGAGATACACTTTAGCTTGAGCAGATCCAAGCAGAAACACTGCTTTGAGTTTAGGATGCAACCAGGAACACCTGAACAGCTATCACCAGCAGTGCATCCTGGAAGTCAAGGAAATATATAGTCAGCTCAAGGTTAGGAATCAGCTGGGTCCTAGTGACCTCCAGCTTTAACTAAAAGGAGAATGCCTCTTAAAGTGATAGAGACATTGTGTTAGGATTTTGACTGTTTGGCCAAAGCTGGGACCTTCTGTGAGTGGCCTCTACAGTCTCATCCGTGCCTCCTGACCACACCAGTGACACTATGTCACCTTTAAAAGTCAAAACTCTCACTTTAATGATTTGTTGTTTTGTTTTGACTTTTATGGACATTGTGTTGGGCAACTGAGCAACGTGTGTCAGGGAACAAGTAAAGCTTCAGTGTTGTTATCTCCTAAGCTTTGTTCTTAGACTTGAGTTAACATTGAAAAGTCTTATATGACTCCAATCGAAACCATGTCACCTTTAACAGTCAACGTTTTTCCTTTCATCATTTCATTATATATTTGTGTTTTCTTTTCTTCCGCTTTTGGACTCTATGTTGGCCAATGGAGCAACATATGTCAAGGAAAAAGAGTCAATCCTTGAGTTGTCATTGAGACATCATCTGTGACTCTGAGTCCATTGCACCATACAATCCCTCTAATGACATATTTGCTGTTTTATTTTGACTCAACTGATCAACATGTGTCAAGGGACAAGAGTGAAGCCCGACAGTTGTCATTCCCTGACCTTTGTTCTTGGACGTAAGTCGTCATTAAGGCATCTTTTCTCGCTTAAAACAAAGTGGGTGGCACTTTTGAAAGTCAAAGAAACAGTGGTGAAGCCACCAATAGAGGTCCATTTTAAGTCATTGGAGCTTTGTTCTATGAATTGAGTGTCATTAAAGTATCTTCTGGGACTTCAACAGAATACCAGGTTCAAGGCACCTATGGCAGACAATATTCTTCCTTAATGATATATGTTTTGCTTTTAAGCTTTGTATTCCTGTTGGTCAACTCTGCAACATAATGTCAGGTGACAAGAGTGAAGCCTTACTATTGTCATCCCCTGACCTTTGGTCTAGGAAAAGGGAATCTGACAGTTCTCCCATGCATCAAACCCACCAGAATTTCTATATTTATTACCTGCCTTACCAGAAATGTATTGTGTTTTAATGGGCGGCATGGTGGCACAGTGGTTAGCACTGCAGTCTTGCAGCGCAGGCGTTCCGGGTTCAATTCCCATCAAGGATGACATTAGAAAGGAGTTTGTATGTTCTCCCCGTGTTTGCGATGGGTTTCCTCCCACTGTTGATAGACATACTGATAGGATTTTAGATTGTGAGACCCAATTGGGACAGTGTTGCAAATTTATATAATGCACTATATAAATATTATTATTAATACTAATACATGTTTAAATAAAGTCTTTATAAGCCTTGTTTTAGTATGCTAATTAGGCTTTTGACTGGCCGTTTCCCCAGACTAGTGAGCCCATGTTATAATGTTGTGATTGATAACATGATTTGTAAGAGCTGGTGTCATCGCCATTTCCCTGCTAATCTCGTGTATATGCGCAGCTTTCTTCACCAACATCGTTTTGCCTCTAAAGTTGGGTATACGCGTCCTTGCTTCAGAGAGGAGAACTGCGCATGAACCTGACGTGAAGAAGAAAGCTCCACTCCCAGAGATGTGTAATGTACCTCTCTGAAGTTGACGGTGTGTAGTCGGTCGGCGCTGCTAAGAAGACACGAAGCCTGAATCTTCAGTTACTTAAGGTTTAATGGGTCCATCAAATGCGTTTCAGAGCCTGCTTGTCACGCTTGGGAGGTGAGGGAATCAGGTAACTTGATGGTGTGATGGGCAAAGGGGGTCAGAGAGCCTCATCTGACCCTGATGCTGGGGTCCCTGGCTTTCCCTAATCTCGGAGGTACCTCTGATGGTGAGGAGTTCCGAGCCGCCACCCTGTACCCTAAACTCCTGATTAGCCCTAGGCTGAGGGCCCCTACCTCCACCCACGGGTCAGGGATCACAGCTTCTCCCACAGCAATAGAACTCCAGGAGAGGCTTCAGCACAGCAGCAAGACTTCTTTTCAGCTCAATGACCAAGAGCCAACTAACTCTATAAACGGCGCCTGACAGAGGAGAGGGAAAGCTATTTAAAGCCAGGGGGAGGGGATTCCAGGTGAGTCACACTTCAACCACTCAACCAGCAGCTGAACATAATAGTGAATGCAGCTCTGGAGCACAACACAGGAGTCAGGACCTTCACACCAATCCCTCATGCAGCCCTTAAAGGAAAACAACACATACAGCAGCATCTAGCGATATCAGCGCAAACTAACACTGCTATGCTCCTTCATCAGGGAATGCATGCATTCCCTGATGAAGGAGCATAGCAGGCTCTGAAACGCATTGGATGGACCCAATAAATCTTAAGTAACTGAAGATTCAGGCTTCGTGTCTTCTGTAGCTGCGCGGACCGCCTACACACTGTCCCCTTTAAATCCTAGGATTTTTCCACCACACTGCACGTGGAAGTGTGTGTCTTGCAGTATCTACCTTACATGTCACACAACCTGAGAAGGTGAGCAGTTACATTTACCGGCTTCAGAGCCACTCTATATATAACGATAAGACCCTATTTGCGCTAGCTTCCTTTGCAGTGATTAATCGTCTCTGAAGTTGGGATGCATTAGAGGCACAATGATGTTGTGAAGGTGACCTATACATATCTGGCAGTGAAGAAGCTTTTCTCTTAACTTCTGGACATTCACAGGACACCTCACTGAAGCCGGGACGTGTACACCTAGCTTCAGAACCATAATGATGGCAATGAAGAATGCTGTGCACATGCATGAGATTTGCACAGAGCTGACGATGACGCTGCCTCTTGCAAATCATGTCATCATGCCCACAGGGGTGCAATAACATAGAGAGGGTCAACTAGTCTGGAGAAGCTGACGCCCAATCGACTGGTCAAAAGCATTCATTTAAACATGCGATTAGGATTAAAACTCTATAAAGGAATGGTTAGGCGGGGTATTAAGTAATAAATGTACAAGTTAGAGGGCAGTTGGACTTGTCATCTTCCCTTTAAATCGTCATCGGTATCTTCTGTGGCTTAAAGAAAGTTGGTGGCACTTTTGTAAGTCAACTTCCAACGTAACAGTGGTGAAGCCACCAGTTGAGGTCCATCCTATAGACGATGCACCTATGGATGACGTTTTCGCAATTTCCAATCAATTTAGTTGTCCTTTATGTAAATTCTAACAATGGTTCTTTAGATTCATTTGGAATGTTCATTACATTTGAAAGTTTCTGTAGGTAGCCAGGTGAAGGTGTTCAAGGATATATTAATATTTACAAAGTAGACTAACAATTATTATTTATTGAAAAACAAATTATTCTGTAGAGGGACAAGAACCTTTAGAGGATTTTCTGGGATTATCAAATCTCTAGGTAAGACAATATTGGTTGTCCCCATAGAACCTAAAAGAATTGATCTTGGAAATTGCTACCAAAAGAAGGGATTTGATTTATGGATTAGAAGTGGTCCCCACGATAAGAAAAGGATATGGAATCAAAGATAAAAAAAACATACAAAAGTCTAAGAATTGTTTAAAAACATTTCAATAAACTTTATTAATGTATACCACTTTTAAAGACTCTCAGTGAGGTCATATTTCAATATGATACTAATATTACCCTTGAATAGGGCCTAGGCAGACCTTTTAAAAACATGTAAAATCATTATTGGACCATTTGTATTTCCATGCTATAAGCATTTTCACACCCCGCAGGGAGCTAATACATTAGTCTTCTCCATTACTTTTACAGATGATTAGTCCTGCTGCTGTATAAGTGTTATTTAAATATCCACACCCACCCAAGCTAGTGTTCTGTCCCTCCCCTCTGTGCTCTGTGCTGGGAGCAGGGAAGGTGTCTTGTTATGAACTGTATGCAATGTGTAAGAGATTTCTATTATAAGAACATTGGTTTTCCTGCAGACATGTAATGTGAGTATCTGCTAAGCAAATGATCAAATATTATTATAATCACATAGAAATATCTCAAACTGCACACACCACACATATGTCTCGTACACACAATGACATGAAGCACTCGGAGCTTCAGCTAAGATCACACACCTCCTCCCTTTCATTTCTGCTCTGCAATGAGTCGCACGGCAAACAGATCAGAAAGGAGGGCAGGGCAGTGTAGTGATGCATGAATATTCATTCTTTGCTGAGTAGGCAGCAGAGAGCTCACTGTGATTGACAGATGGAATTAATCTCTTATTTTGCAGTTCACAGAGGATAGGAGGGAAGTATAAATAATAGAAATACATAAATAGAGAGAGCTTAGAGAAAGGAATTAGAAAATGATAGCAGTTACACATTGATTTTTGACCTGACAGATTCCCTTTAAATATAATGGCATGGTCTTATTAAGATGATGTACGGTATGTCATATTATATCTGCATCCTAGAAATATGGGGTTTAATGAGAATGAAAAAAAAATCTATTTGCAAATTTCAGAGTGTCACTTTAGAACTCATAGGCACTAATAGATTTTACAGTTTAAGGACGTTTAGTGAAAGCTGCAATGCCAGACACAACCCATGGAGCGGCGCAATATTTGTAGTAACAGCAGATTCTCCCACTATTCTTGGACAACCGATTTCACGATAATTCCTTAAGGTGATTTAACACTTTAATGTATAATTTTAGAAAACCCTTCAATTTGCACATAGATTAACTTCGCTGGAAGTCTCTAGGGGGGTTTAAAAGAGAAAAAGCCCCGGCGCAACTCTAAGTGCAGTAATTAGATTTCAACATAGAGATGTTATACTTTGATATTGCTCACCTTTTAGGTGTCTTGGTTATATTGCATATAAGATCTCCTTTGGTGTGCAGCTCTCCCACTCCGGATGGATCAGATCTAGGAAACCTGGTTCGTCACATATAGTAATAAGTATACCGGTCTATTGGTACAGCGCTTCCACAGGAGACCCGGAGTTCATATATATATATATATACATTTTAAGAATAAAGGAAAATCTATTTGAACTCCGGGTCTCCTGTGGAAGCGCTGTACCAATAGACCGGTATACTTATTACTTCAATTTGCACATGTGAGGATGGTTAGACAGGAAATCTAGATTCAATGTTAGGGATTCGTTGGAATCAGTGGCTGTTCCGGTTGGGTTACAGTGGCCGCTGCAAGAGATACGATTAGGTGACTGCAACTTTCCTAAACATAATTTGACGTTTCCCATGGGATAATACCTTGAATTAGTATTAATAATAATAATTATAATGGTATATCAGTACCAAGAAAAAAACAAACAGGTGGCCACACCGCATATAGGTAGTTCTTCCAACCATAAACTGTGTCCAATACAGATAATGCCTTACACCGCCGGCCACGGAGAAATACAGGAATGGAGATACAAGGTAGGTGTATCCACATGTGTGACACAATCTTCAAGATTTTTTGCAACATATTAAAATCCATGATTAAAAGACAGAACACAACGCATTTCATGGTGGAAAATGCATTCACTCAGTCATCGAGGGCGCTTTCTGCCAGAAATATGTTGTGTTCTGTCTTTTCATCATGGATTTTAATATGTTGCAAAAAGCCTTGAAGATTTTATTATACATATGGATGCACCAACCTTTTATCTTCGTTTCTGTATTATTATTATTGTTGTTATTTCTATTATTGTTATTATTATTGATTATAATCTATACATATATACTGTATATATAAAGCAGCTGAGTGCACATGTGTGTGTTTGTTCACTAAAAGAATTTGCATCGTTGCATCTACAATCACCAAATCTGACTCAGGGAACGTCTATCACTATGTTTTGAAGGGAAATTTTTACTCCCCCCAAAAAAGGCCTGTGTACTTTTTGTGTGTGTGTATGTATGCATGTCCAGTCTACGCCCATATATGGCAATATAGCCCATTTATGGTAATATTGCTCACATACGGTAATATCACCCACATATGGTAATATCGCCCATATATGGTAATATCACCCATAAATGGTAATAGGACTGTGTCCTTCATGGTTACAGTGGTAATAGTGCGCCAAGCAGGAAATAGCAGTATGCCGCAGGAGGCCGCACACAGCCCCCAGTATACAGCAGGAGACCGCACACCGCCCCCAATATACAGCAGGAGACCACACACAGCCCCCAGTATAGGGGATTTTTTTGGGGGGAGGATGCGACGGAGCGGGCTTGTGGGGTGGTGCAGAACTTGGAGGGAGCAGGTTTGGGGGTGTGGTATTTATAGGGGAGTAGGGGTGCGGGTTTGGGTTGGGGGTGGGGGGTGCAGGTTTGAGGAGAGCGAGGGAGGCAGATTTGGGGGAAGGGAAGCTTTGGGGTGGGTGTTTGAGGGATAGGTTTGGGGGGTGAGAGTGGGGGCGCGGGTTTGGATTGGGGGGAGGTGTGAGGGGGCAGGTTTTATGTCTATAGTGGACATATATACACACACATATACACTCAGCTTATAATTAAGACCAGTTATTTACTATACCCAGGCAACGCCGGGCTCTACAACTAGTAATAATACACAGTATTTTTGTGTGTTGCAAGACCAGAGCCCATTTTATAATTTTAGTAAAATAATACTCACTTTGCAAAAAATCATCATGTCAGTTCTGTAGAATTACAATGAATTATGCAGTGGCGTTCGTAATATATGATTTATTTGGATGCAACACAATGTAATATATATACTGAGGAAGAATGGAAGTGATTACACAGCAGATTTGAGATAAACGCCTGCACTGAATGAAATGAATAATTTGCCATTTGCCAAATGAAAAGATATAAAATGACAAATGTTTATTTATGATCGGCCGTAAAATACACTTTGTCAAAGAAATCCACGAGGATCATTTCATACGGTGGATTCCACAAAGTGCTATTTTCTGCTGGACGTCCGAAGCCAATGTATTCTCTTGGTATTCCGGTGGAGATGTCTCTATTAGCGATGACCGTGCACTACCATCTCAGGTGCTTGGTAGGAACGAGCTGGTCGGACGCTTGGATTTATTGCGTATAATGAAAGTCAATGGGGTATTCAAGCATTTTTACAGAAGATCTTCTGAAAGAATGCTTAAGTTCCCCATTGATGCCCAGCCGGTATCACTGTGCTCTGGTATGCTGGGTGGTCGGGCCAGTGCGAGCCACTACCAGTGTGTGATCTGCTCACATTGGGTTTAAACCAAATTTATTGGGGACATTATTTGGTGGCACTTACTAATATATAGGTATTATAGGTTGTTTGCACAGTCTCTTGTTTCACAGTGGCTGCTGATATGGAGACATGTGATCAAACCTGTCCATCAGCCTTGACCAATAGTAAATCACAACATGGCAAAGCTGTTCTTCCATTGGAGGATTCTGATGGACAGATCTGGTCACATGCTCCTCCAGGAGGGCTGCGCGGTCAGTGTGGAAGGCGGCACTAACAAACCGTTTATACCAAAGATTCCCCAATCTCGGCATGAAATAGTTGAACACACTTCTTCTATATACTGTGTATTAATAAAAACAAACCTTGTGTTAATATATTTAAATTAATAGCAAAATCAGCTCCGTAACAGATTACATTGCCCCACTCCAAATAAATGTTTTGATGTGAACGATGATGAGACATATGTGACTTTCGGAGTTCCAGCTAAATCAGTGTTTCCTTATTTCTATAAAATAATAATTGTGTTTTCTTTTGCGCTGAAAATAACAAGATTAAGGAGATTAGGAAAGAGGGACAAGTTCCACGTGCAGGGGTAAATTATTCTACAAGAAGCTACAGCCCTAACCCTGCCCTTTGCCGACATAGAAATAGTGCAACATGTAAAGCCTCTTAGTGTCCCACACAGGAATATACCCCTTTCATCATATTCTCACACATGCCTCTACAGCTCCTCCACAGAGTATGATGCCTCTAGAGCGCCACCAACACAAAAATGTTCCCACAGTGCCCCCACACACAGTGATGTTCCCACAGTGCCCCCACTTAATAATGTTCCCACCGTGCCCCCACACACAGTGATGGTACCACAGTGCCCCCACTCAATAATTTTCCCACAGTGCCCCCACACACAATTATGACTTCATACGCAATGATGTTCCCACAGTGTCCCCACAGACAGTGATGCCCCTATACACAATGATGTTCCCACTGTTCCAACCACACAATGATGCTCCCAGGGTGCCCCACACTCAATGATGTTCCCACAATGCCCCTCCCCCACACACAATAATGTTGCCACAGTGCCCTCACACTCAATGATGTTTGCACACTGCCCCCCACATACAATGATGTTCCCACAGTGCCCCTACCACAATGATGTTCCTGCAGTGCCTCACACGCGCAAGGATGTGAGACAGTAATGATATTGCAGTGCCCCCCCCACACAATGATGTTCCCACAGTTCCTCACACAGAAAATTATGTCCCACAGTGCCCCCACACACAGTAATGTTACTGCAGTGTCTCCACACACGCGTGGATGTCGCCACAGTGCCACCACACACAATGATGTTCCTGTAGTGCCACCACACACAATGATGTTCCCACAGTCCCCCCACACACAAAGATGTCACCACAGTCCCCACCTTACAATGATGTTTCTGCAGTGCCTACACACAATGATGTACCCACAGTTCCCCCTCACAATGATGTTCCCACAGTGCCCCCATACACAATGATGTTCTCACTGTGCCACCTAGACACAATGATGTTCCCACAGTGACTACACACACAATGATGTTCCCAAAGTTCCCCCTCACAATGATGTTTCCACCATTCCCCCCAAAAATTATGTTCCCACAGTGCCAACTCACAATAATGTTACTGCAGTGCCCCCACCCACATAATGATGTACCTGCAGTACCTCCACTGCAATGATGTCCGCACAGTCCCCCCACACACAATGATGTTCCCGTAGTGTCTCCACACACAATGATGTTCCCACAGTGCATCCCACACATAATAATGTTCCCCGTCGTGCTCCACACACAATGATGACCCCACAGTGCCCCCACACATGATGATGTTCATGCAGTGCTTACACACACAAGGATATTCCCACAGTCCCCCCTACATACAATATTGACCCCACAGTCCCCCCACATTCAATAATATTTCCACAGTGTCCCCACACAAAATGTCATTCCCACAATGTCCACACACACAATATCATTCCCACAGTGTCCCCACACACAATGTCATTCCCACAGTGTCCCCACACACAATGTCATTCCCACAATGTCCACACACACAATATCATTCCCACAGTGTCCTCACACACAATGTCAGTCCCACAGTGTCCCCACACACAATGTCATTCCCACAGTGTCCCCACACATAATGGCATTCCCACAGTATCCCCACTCACAATATCGGTCCCACAGTGCCTCCATGCACAATGATTTTCCCTCAGTTTCCCCTCCCAATGATGATCCCACAGTGTCTACACATACAATGATGTTCCTACAGTTCCCCCTACACACGATGATGTTACCAAAGTGCCCACCATATACACTATAATATGCCCACAATGCCCACCCTAACAAACCATGATGCCTGTCAGTGCCCCCACACACTATATGTTACCTCCACAGTGTCCCCCACACACATGATGATCCCCTCACATTGCTTTAACACAGACAGAGCTGTTCCACTCTGCAGTTTTTGGCTTCATCACACCTATGGTGCAAGGGACTCGGGCAGCTCACAGAACACTTTCCCAAATCCACTCCAAGACAATTGGGAGGTGTGATAGTACATTGTACTTGTTTTGTAATAAGTTTTTTAAAATTGATATTAAGCTCATCTAAGGCAACTGTGGCACCCTGGCACCTGTTGGGCACCACAGAAATCCTTAGGTACAAATGGAGTAAGTAACAGCACAGCAAAACCACAACACAAACAACACTTAGAACACCTGGTTTCACCCCGAGCCTCTAGGGGGAGCTAACACTGGTGACTTCTAACCAGTTCCCCCTATAAAAAGAGTCTTGGAGGGAGAAACTTCAGAGTGTGGTAGACGCTACAAGAGCTGCCTGCCTGTGTGAAACCTCCACCCTATGAGGAACACACTAGGCCCTGCTAGCCTGTTAGCCAGTGGAGATCCCTGCAATTGGGATAATAGGAAGAAGGAGATCACCTCTCAGGAATACAGAGTTAATCCAACTCTTTCCAAACCATCCGGTTACTGGAACCGAAGCTGTGGAAGCTACAAAGCCCTCACAGAGAACCAGCACATCCAACAGGAGGTTTAGCCACCTGTTCCACCTGATGCACCTACCCACGAGAGCCCAGGGAAGAGTACTGATCCTGCTCAGACCCTTTTACAGTGCCCTCAGTGCTGCTAACCAGGTGAAGCAAGTTCCATTGAACACCCTGTCCGGTCCGGCTGGATTCCACGTCCACCCGACCTTAGCACCAGAAGTAGAGAAAGGAAGCCTAACACTGCTTGCTGTGAAACTCCATAAGTGCCAACTCCACTATCCCGGTCCGAGTGTACCTGCCTACCAACCAGTAAAGGTACCTAAAAGAGACTTTGTGTGGTTGTGCATTACTCCAGGATTCAGCGCGCAGCGTCCCGCAGCTGCCTCACAACATCTTGCGCAGCTCCCGGCTCCGGGGATTCCCGCTCATCCTGTGGGGAGCGTTCCATCTCGCTGTATAACATCCCCCGGAGACCTGAACAGCGCTGGTAAAGTTACCAGAACACCCGCAGGTGGCGTCACGAAGACAAATCACCCCACTGTTCCGCCATTCCCCTATTGATCTGGACCACCGGGCCTACACCACCGCAGGCGCGGTTCCGTGACTGGAGGAGAAACAACGCCCGCTACGTGTACCCCCCGGCTACGGTGAGTCAGAATTTGGCGTCACGAACAGGATACGAGCAGGCCCGTTATCACGGGTATTGTGTGCTATTTATTGACTGTAAATATCGAACTGTACATTTGGTCCGCCATTGCTGCGCGAAAAGGCGGGAAAAGAAGGGGCGTGACTGTACAGTGGGCGTGAAGATTGACCCCGCCCCCACGCTCTGACGACTTCCTCCGTACGCAGCAGGAACCGGAAACTCCCGTGGTGCCTCACTCCTCACCGCGAGGCCGACACTTCCGTTTGCAACCGAGGGAAAGGCTACGCTTAACTAAGGGGAGCGACCATGAGTAACCCGGCTCCCGATCACGCGGTGCCCCCGCTAAACCAAGCGGCACCTCAAAATATACAACTTGATGGACAGCAACAAGTCGGCGGTATGCTACCGCAACCCGCTCCGATTATGCCGATGTCTCTACCCTACGTTCCTAGTGCGACCTGGTTACCCAAGTACAGCGGTGTACCCAGCACCTTGGAAAACTTCCAGAGGAAGATATGCCAAGCCCTGGACATGTACCCGATGACCGGTAAGCAAAGAGCTTCAGTTATTATGGGACAATTAACCGGTGCAGCCGAACTGCAGAGCCGCAGCTGGCCTGTAGAAGTTCAGGAATCTGTGGAGCAGATATTCGCTAAATTAACCCGGGTCTTTGAGTGCCATACCGAGGCTGGATTAAGACTGTCATTCTATCGTTGTAACCAAGGGGCACAAGAAACTGTCCTTGATTATTCACTGCGCTTGCAAGAAGCATACAGACTGTTAAAACAAGTCGATCCTGATAGTGCTCGTGATGAGAACAAAGCGTTAATTGGACAATTTATTGTGGGCCTTAAACTATCTGAGGATAGGAAGCAAGCAAGCTGGTGGTCCATACAAAACCCAGGCGCAGAGTTTGATACCTTGAGAGACTTAACAGTCTGGGGACAGCGACTCGCTGAAGTACCTGATCCCGCTTCACCGCAGCAGCAGCAGTACGCTGACACCCCTTCCGTGCCGGCAGCAACATCTCCAATTCCTGCGATTCAGTCCAGCGCACAGACTGTAACACCTGACCGGTTTGATCAACTGTGTGCTAATGTCGAGCAGCTGATGAAGGACGTGGCCAAGCTACAAGCTGGGAGAAGACCCAAGACAGATGCAAGGCCATCGGACAAGATTCTACTCGCCGACAGTCCTGACGACGTCCCGTGGATGAGGAGAAAGACACAGCCGTCGCGAGGAAAACCTGCAGACCGCCGCAGTCCTGACAGACGCCGCAACAGTCAGCAGAACGACTTAGGAGGACGCAATCTGCAATCCCGTCCTTTAAACGAGCGACCCCTGGGCGAGAAGGGCCAACCCCAGGAGTAGACTGTCCAGGCCCTACGTCCAGCTGGGAACACAAGTATGTGGGAGACTGTCCATACTTACCAATCGTCATTGATGGCATCGCTATCTCCGCCTTGATAGACACTGGATCCCAGGTGACATCCATCCCCAGTACCCTTTACAAGCAGTTCTGGCCAGATGTTAAGCTAGAACCCCCTAATCCCGAGATGAACCTTGAAGCCACTAATGGTATTCCGGTTACCATAGAGGGACAATGGGAAGCTACAGTAAAGGTGGGGAGGGTGCAGTTGAAAAACCAGGGTATCTTGGTGGTCCAGGATAAGCCTAACCACAAGGATCCATATGTCATATTGGGTACCAATGTCATGATCAAATGTCTCGATGAAGTGTTGTTTTTGCTCCAACAGAGTGCTGAAGCCGGTAAACCCAGAGAAAAGAGGGCTATCCAAAAGCAGATCAGAGCTCTGGTGTATCAACAACAGGTAACATTGTCAAATGGTGAAATTGGCAGAGTAAGGGTCACAGATCCCATTCCAATTGTGGTACCACCCAGAAGTGAAATGATGATCTGGTGTCGAGCAGCCATAGGCCTCAGAGGGCAGGACTACCAAGCTGTAGTAGAACCTGTAATGTCTGACAGTAGTCCTACGCTCTTGACAGCCAGAGGGTTAGTCGATGTAAGAAAGGGGAGAGTCCCTGTACGCATATTGAATTATGGTGATGACGAAGTCAGACTACCTAGATATGCAACTGTTGCAAAATTGTACCAAGTAAAAGATGATGCTGTGATTGATGTAAAATCCTCAAACCAAATAGTCACTGATGAACCCCCTCACTCCAAAGATCAGTTAGAGAAATGGTGTCAAGACCTCAGTGTAGGGACTGACAATACACCCTCTCACCAGAAAAATGGAGTATACCGGGTAGTTCGGGAGTATGAGCAAGTGTTCAGCAAACACCCACTTGACTTTGGGAGGATTAAAGGGGTACAACATCATATCCCCACAAACAACCATGCACCCATCAAAGAAAGGTACAGGCCTATACCGCCCACTCACTACCAGAAAGCAAAAGAGATGCTTCAGGACATGAAGAATGCAGGAGTCATTAGGGATAGCTGTAGTCCCTGGGCCGCACCACTAGTCCTGGTTAAAAAGAAAGATGGTAGTATGAGGATGTGTGTAGATTATAGGCAAATCAACAAAGTCACACACAAAGATGCATACCCGTTACCACGCATAGAAGAGTCACTAGCTGCACTCAAATCTGCCAACTACTTCTCCACATTAGATCTTACTAGTGGGTACTGGCAGGTTGCCGTTGCAGAGGAGGATCGTGAGAAGACAGCCTTCACTACTCCCATGGGCTTATGCGAGTTCAACAGTATGCCATTCGGGTTGTGTAACGCCCCAGGCACATTTCAGAGACTTATGGAGTGTTGTTTGGGCCACAAGAACTTTGAGACTGTCTTGTTATACCTTGATGATGTCATTGTCTACTCTCAGACCTATGAAGATCACCTCCAACACCTGAGTGAAGTGTTCGAGTCACTGTCCAAGTACGGGATGAAACTGAAACCGTCCAAGTGCCACCTGCTGAAGCCCAAGGTCCAATACCTAGGACATGTGGTCAGCGCCGAAGGCGTAGCACCGGATCCGGATAAAGTAACCGTCATCAAGGACTGGCCAGCACCCATCAATCACAAAGAGGTACGTCAATTCCTAGGACTGGTCGGGTACTACCGACGATTCATCAAAGGCTATACCAAAATAGCCGCACCTATGCAAGATCTCCTAGTAGGTCAATCCAAAAACGGCAAGATCAGGGGACCCCCGTTCCACTGGGGCCCAGAGCAGGACAAATCCTTCAAAACGTTAAAAGATGCTTTAACTGGAGAAGAAATCCTGGCTTACCCTGACTACCATCTACCGTTTCTGTTGACACTGACGCAAGTAATGAAGGTTTAGGAGCAGTCCTATCTCAACGTCAGCAGGGCAAGGAGAAGGTGATAGCCTACGCAAGCAGAAAGCTTCGTCCCACCGAAAGGAACCCGGAAAACTACAGCTCCTTCAAGCTGGAGTTCCTGGCCCTGGTCTGGGCGATCACAGAGCGTTTCAAGCATTACCTGGCATCCGTCCCGTTCACAGCTTTCACAGACAACAATCCTCTAACACACTTAGAGACTGCAAAGCTGGGAGCCCTAGAACAGCGTTGGGTAGCAAGACTCGCTAACTACGACTTCACTGTAAAGTACCGGGCAGGTCACAAGAACGGCAATGCTGATGCCCTGTCCCGAATGCCCCACCTTCCTGAAGAGGGAGAAGACATAGATGACCTAGAAGAGATTGAACTACCTGCTTTCCACCGTTCCGGTACAGCAACATGTCATCAGAGAAACCAAACACGTGTAGAGAGGACTGTGAACCCGTTACCTCACCATGACTGGAAGGAGGCTCAAGCCAACGACCCAGATGTCAGCCTGGTAAGGGATCTCATCACTCAAGAACACGCCAACATGGACTCTGATGCCTCACCAACTGCTAAACGCCTGTGGAAGGAGAAAGGAAGGTTGTTCGTCTACCAAGGTAAACTATGCAGAAGATACCTCAATCCAAGAACCCATGAACTCATCTGGCAGATCGTAGTTCCCAAGACCGAAGTCCAAATGATCCTTGAAGCATACCATGATGATGCAGGACACTTTGGATGGAAGAAGCTGGAGAGACTCCTGAAGGATCGGTTCTACTGGGTCGGTATGAGAGGTTCCATTGACAAATGGTGTAAAAACTGTGGACCATGTCACCTTCGAAGAAAAGACCATCTAACTCAGAAAGCTCCGTTGCAACCAATTGTTACCACCAAACCTCTTGAAATAGTTGCTCTCGATCACGTGAAGCTTACCCCAAGTCGAACCGGGTACACCTACGCTCTCACCATCGTTGATCACTACTCAAGATTCCTGGTAGTCGTTCCAGTTAAGGATTTAACTGCTGAGGTAGCAGCAAAAGCGTTCCAGAGTTACTTCTGTCGCCCCATGGGTATCCAGACCAGGTCTTAACTGACCAAGGACCAGCCTTCGAATCAGCTCTTTTCCAAGAATTCTTAGGGCTGTATGGGTGCAAGAAAATCTGCACAACACCTTATCATCCTCAAACGAACGGTTTATGTGAGAAGATGAACCACATAGTCATTGACATGCTCAAGACCTTACCAGTTGAAGAGAGAAATCAATGGCCAGAGAAACTTCCAGATCTCGTGGACATCTACAACCACATACCTGTCAGTTCGACAAATTACACACCTGCTTACTTGATGAGAGCAAGACCAGGTAAACTGCCTATTGATTTGCAGATGGGAACCATTGAACCCACAGAAGATTCTTCTGATGAAGACCGGGTCAGCCAACGCCAAGAAAAGTACAGAAAAGTACAAGAAAGCGTGGAAAGGAACCTAGAAATCAGTAGAACCAAACAAGAAAAAGACTTCAACAAGCACGCCTCAGCTGAACCACTAGCTATAGGTGATGTAGTGCTGAAAAGAAAAAGAAAAACTAACAAATTGGATAACAGTTGGGAATCCATACCCTACACCGTTATGCCGTCACACTTTGATAACTCAAAAACTTGTGTTATTAGCAAAGACAATGGGAACACTATTGCAACTGTTTCAAGGGATCATTTGAAGAAATGTCCGCCACAGTTAATCCCACAAGCAACCAGTTACCCTACTGTAACTAAAGATGAAGAAACAAAAGAAAATCTAGTCCTTACAGAAATTGGATACTTACCAGCTGATTGGCCACAAATAGGTGATGCATTCCTCATACCAGTTATGCACTTCTACCAGCCTACAGAAGGTCAGCCAAAACCAAATCCAATTCCACAAGTCCAACAAGAAGAAGTCCAAGTGCAAGAATTGCAGCCTGTTATCATGGAACCTGAGATTCCTGTAATCGGTCAGCCTGCTAGTCCCACAGTAAGAGAAGCCATTTCTAATCAACTACCTACAGAGGTCAGTCCAGTTGATAGACTCCGCACTTACTATGGTCTTACACAAAGCAGACATAGAGAAGTACCAACCACTTCGTACACTACACCAACAGCTTTGGAAACACCCACACTACGCATATCCACACGTAGTACATTAGGTCAACCCCCACATAAACTTGGAGAATGGGTTTAAAATGTAGTGGAAAAACGTAACCTGTAAGTGTTGTAAATAATTAACCAGTTTTCAAAAACCTGTAAAAAGTAGTGTACAGAAGGGTGGAGGAACTGGGCTATGTCCCAAGTATACTAAGTTGGGGACAGAAAGCGCCTGGTAAGGTATAGAAGGTTAGTACCGGCCTCCCAAGCAGAGACACCCGTAGGGAATGTATAAAGTTTACCATGTATCCCTGGACTTTACCTTTTTCCCTTTCCATAAACTTTGAACAATTGTCACAGGACTTGTGTGACCACTAACTTTACCTTTTTCCAGCCTGCGGCAGATGGACTAGTGCCGTACGGACTGCTTTTCACATTTTCCACATTTTTCACTTCCTTTTCAGTGATTTTTGTGTTTTCTTTAAGACTTTGTAAATTGAATGTTATAATATACTTAGTGGTAAGTTGTAAAAAGAACCTTTTGCTCAGCCGGGAGAACTGAGGTTAACTAAGGGGGAATGTGGCATCCTGGCACCTGTTGGGCACCACAGAAATCCTTAGGTACAAATGGAGTAAGTAACAGCACAGCAAAACCACAACACAAACAACACTTAGAACACCTGGTTTCACCCCGAGCCTCTAGGGGGAGCTAACACTGGTGACTTCTAACCAGTTCCCCCTATAAAAAGAGTCTTGGAGGGAGAAACTTCAGAGTGTGGTAGACGCTACAAGAGCTGCCTGCCTGTGTGAAACCTCCACCCTATGAGGAACACACTAGGCCCTGCTAGCCTGTTAGCCAGTGGAGATCCCTGCAATTGGGATAATAGGAAGAAGGAGATCACCTCTCAGGAATACAGAGTTAATCCAACTCTTTCCAAACCATCCGGTTACTGGAACCGAAGCTGTGGAAGCTACAAAGCCCTCACAGAGAACCAGCTACATCCAACAGGAGGTTTAGCCACCTGTTCCACCTGATGCACCTACCCACGAGAGCCCAGGGAAGAGTACTGATCCTGCTCAGACCCTTTTACAGTGCCCTCAGTGCTGCTAACCAGGTGAAGCAAGTTCCATTGAACACCCTGTCCGGTCCGGCTGGATTCCACATCCACCCGACCTTAGCACCAGAAGTAGAGAAAGGAAGCCTAACACTGCTTGCTGTGAAACTCCATAAGTGCCAACTCCACTATCCCGGTCCGAGTGTACCTGCCTACCAACCAGTAAAGGTACCTAAAAGAGACTTTGTGTGGTTGTGCATTACTCCAGGATTCAGCGCGCAGCGTCCCGCAGCTGCCTCACAACATCTTGCGCAGCTCCCGGCTCCGGGGATTCCCGCTCATCCTGTGGGGAGCGTTCCATCTCGCTGTATAACATCCCCCGGAGACCTGAACAGCGCTGGTAAAGTTACCAGAACACCCGCAGGTGGCGTCACGAAGACAAATCACCCCACTGTTCCGCCATTCCCCTATTGATCTGGACCACCGGGCCTACACCACCGCAGGCGCGGTTCCGTGACTGGAGGAGAAACAACGCCCGCTACGTGTACCCCCCGGCTACGGTGAGTCACAACCATTACAGCTCCCCATGTGGCTGTCCCTCATGATGACTGAAAGCCTTCTTACGGTTGTGACTTATCTCAGCGTTTCAGAATACAGATAGATATTCTCTCGTTAGCAGCTCTCAGAGGTTCCTGCCTCAGAAAACCTGCGCCCAAAAGATGTCGTTAGTGGTTCGACTGGTTCATAGTGAACGTGTAGTTGTATAACCTGATAAAAGTGACATTGTAGTTCATTCGTAGGAACCTTAGTCATGCAAGAAGAGTTGGGACCAACTAGAAAACCAAAATGTCCTTATATCAGCTTTCCCCGTAATTTACTTACATTCCTGCTTCCTCAAAGTCAGTTGGAGGTGGGAGTTTGGGCTGACCCTCCTCCATGGATCCCATAGGAAATGAAGGGTTATCCACCATGGCGGGCTTAGATGTAGCACCCAGACTTTCCATCACCCCTGGCAGACGGTTCACCTAGGCCAGGCAAACCTGCTTGTTGGCACCTCTCCGAAACCGAGCACTTGTGCAAAATGTTGCCCTCATCACATCTACACAGCTAAGCACCTCTTCTGCTCATAAACCAAACGTGTCTTAGGGCATAGTTGTATCATAGATGGGTGAGTGGGTTCTACAGTTTGTGACCCACTCTATGAGTAAGAATCGAAAGCAGGTCCCTACAAGCTGCTACCGCCATGGTGAACTCTTGCCGTATATATGTTAAGGTCACCCATTCACATAAACACTCTCCATGGAACACCACATTTCCTCCGCACTTGAATGTGTTGTGTAGACATGGATGCTCGAGACTTGCCCCCAGCGATATGTTATTCTTGGCTGTGCTATGATTGGCATGTTACTGATTTGCTTAAATAAGCAGCATGCAAAGCTCAATGAACCTGCCCTTGGCTTTGTCACTACATTTCGTTCAAGGCCGTGGTCAGAATGAGATGAGATGTGAATGAGGAGCCATCTCTGCTGGATGTTTCTGCATCTGATGCTCCTGAAGGTCAGCAGAATTGTTATATGTGACATAACACCTTAGCTGAACAAGGCAAAAAGAAGGAGCAAGGAAAAGAGCAACCAGTGACCCGATAGCTTGACACAATCAAGATAATGGTGAAGACCCTTGTGAACCTACCTAGGTTTGGAGAAGACCCTGGTGGTCCTATCTAGGCTTGGAGAAGACCCTGGTGGACATATCTAGACTTGAAGAACACCCTGGTGGCCTATCTAAGTTTGGAGAAAACCCTGGTGGACCTATCTAGGCTTGGAGAAGACCTTGGTGGACCTAGCAAGGTTTGGAGAAGACCCTGATGGACCTACTGTATGTAGACTTGGAGAAGACCCTGGTGCACCTATCTAGGCTACACAAGGTTGATCTTCCTACAGAGCATTAATTCACCAAGTCGCCATGGCTTGAGATCGGGCTGAAGGCCATTAAAAAATAAATATATACTATAGAAATCCTCTGCAAGATTTTTTTTTGCATTTTTAATCTATCTTTCTTTATACTGCATTTCTGTATTGTTTGACATAGTGATGGTTGCTCCAGGGACTCCTAATTCCTCATAGGGAGGTGAGTGGTTATAATGGTGCCCTGTCTAGCGATCCCTGCCAGGACAGACATCACCCACCTGTCCTATTTATTAGAACACAATTTGTATACATATATATATATATACATATATATACCGTATATACTCGTGTATAAGCCGACCTGTGTATAAGCCGACCCCCTACTTTTGCCCCCAAAACCTGGGAAAACCTATTGACTCGCGTATAAGCCGAGGGTGGACCCCAGCACAGGTATACAGCCCCCAGAATTGTGGTATACAGCAGCCCCAGCACAGGTGTATACAGCAGCCCCCAGCACAGGTGTATACAGCAGCCCCCAGCACAGGTGTATACAGCAGCCCCCAGCACAGGTGTATACAGCAGCCCCCAGCACAGGTGTATACAGCAGCCCCCAGCACAGTGATATACAGCAGCCCCCAGCACAGTGATATACATGGTCCCCGACGGCCCCCGGCAGTGGTATACAGCCCCCCCGCCTAGTACCGGGCCCCCATGCTGCGGCACAGCATACAGTAGCTCATACATTACCATCTCCTGCAGCGCGCGCTTCCTCCATCTCCCGCCCGGCTTGTTGCTGTAGTGTCATGTGATGAGCGGACGTGCCAGTCACATGACACTACAGGAAGATGCCGGCTGGGACATGGAGGAGCCGCGCGCTGCAGGGAGAGATGGTAGTGTATGAACTACTGTATGCTGTGCCGCAGCATGGGGGCCCGGTACTAGGCGGGGGGGCTGTATACCACTGCCGGGGGCCGCCAGGGGCTGTGTCCGGCAATATGCACTGCATCCCCTTGCCGGGGATGGACAGGGGGATGCGTGCATATCAATGAGGCGGGCCCACGTGACCGCGCGGTGTCACTGCAGCCCCCTCCTGCCTCCTCCTGCCCCCAGTCAGAGCCCCCGTCCCCGTCACACTCAGCACACACTATGTATATACTCGTGTATAAGCTGAGGGGGGACTTTTCAGCCCAATTTTTGGGCTGAAAAAGTCGGCTTATACACGAGTATATACGGTATATATATATATATGTATATATATACAAAATAAAGGACTGCAGCACTCTTCTTTGTGAAACAACCGCCTTTATTCGGCCATCAGGTGGGTGGTGACAACGTTTCGGGATCCTGTCCCTTGCAGCACTCTTCTTTGTGAAACAACCGCCTTTATTCGGCCATCAGGTGGGTGGTGACAACGTTTCGGGATCCTGTCCCTTTCAGGGACAGGATCCCGAAACGTTGTCACCACCCACCTGATGGCCGAATAAAGGCGGTTGTTTCACAAAGAAGAGTGCTGCAGTCCTTTATTTTGTATACTTATACAGCAAGGAGGAGAGGAGCTGTGACTGCTGAGCACCAAGGGGAGCTGTGCTGCACCAATATACTAATGTACTTATATATATATATAATTTATTCATTTATATATTGATTCCATAGCGCTTTACATACATTTGCAACACTATAACACTATAGTGGGGCTCATTCTCTCTCTCTTATGGTACCTTTACACGCCGCGACGGCAGGCTGGATACATCCCGCTACTTCACGTGCACGAGCACGCTCAAACGGCTACAAACGGTCAACGCACCCTCTTTACACGCCGCCATAAGGTGCGCTACGCCACGCTACATCTATAGCTAGCTACATCGCCGGGTGTCTCAAGTAGCCAGCTGTAGCTTAGCGTACCACGTTTACACAGCGCTACAAGGAGCTAATATGGGCGGACCTGGTACAGCAGGGACAGCACATAGGCGTGCCACAATCTTGGATTACGAGCCGTCCGTACGATGATAGGACAGCGCAATATCATCCTGATTGGCCAGGCATCGCAGGAGGCTGGTTAATACAGCACGCTCGAGCGATTGTGTAGTGTGACTGGTCAGCTCCTTAAATCCTAGGCAGCGACTACCAATCGTCATGCAGGAGCTTCCACCAATGATCGGTGATGGGGCGCGGTATCCCAGAGCCTGGGACACGCCTTAGCTACATTGCAGCTACAGCCCCGGGTGTCCAGAGTCCCCTTCCGTTGCCTCTTTACACGCCGATACAGCTCGCTACAATCGGCTTTGTAGCCATCAGTTTTCGAGCAGACCTAGGAAACAGATGTATCTGTTGCCGGCTGCAGCGTCACGTCTTCAGACGCCGCTACGACGGGCGATATTGGCGCTACAAGCTACATTTGTAGCCTGTAGCAGGATGTATCCAGCCTGCCGTCGCGGCGTGTAAAGGTACCATTACTCTCTCTCCCTCTCTATATACTGTATATATATGTATATATACAATATATGCATATATATGCTAGCCTTGCCATATGACTTAGGATATAAACCAAATCAAAATCTCAGTTTGCATGGTGTTTTGTGTAATAACCCCTCGTCAATGCAAAGTATGAGATCTGAATTGACTATATAAGAGGCTTAAAAGTCCACCGCCATGTCACGGCAAACCTCTCACTGGGTCCCTAACCTGCCAAGTCTAGCGATGTGCGGTGATCAATGCTGCTCCAGCACCATGCCAACCGGGAGACCACATGGAAGGTGAGTTTTGCTGTCCGGCAGCCATTGTTGCTTTGTTATGGTACTGTTGGGGTGATATGTCCTGGAGTCGTGGGGCCTTTAGCTAGCAGCATGGGTATTGTGGAGTACCTAGGTCACTGTCATAGCGGTGGTGGTCTCAGCACAGTGTTATACACCAGGTTATTGCAGCACTGGGCGGTTCGTTGTGACGTGGCGGAGGGCTCAGACATCCTGATAAATGTTCAGTTTTGTATATTTTGCTTTGCCGCAGTAGATCAATGTATAATTCTTGTTTGTGTGGTCTGTGTTTTTTTCTACAGCTATAACATTCTGTAAATAATAATTCCGCTAGAATATAAAAAATGTCTTATCTTATCTTAAGAGCATTTTTTGCTGAATCCTTTGTTTTTTTGTTTGTTATTTTGACTTTATCTCTATCTTGTATCCCAGTATTTATTCCTGCTGTCGTCTCTTCCCTCCCGCACTCCTAATCATCATTGATTCTCTGAATGGAGTAGAACAGATTAACGATAAAAAGTGATATTATTCAATTTATAATTAGTCGGAAATGTTAAAGCGGATGGATCCCGCTATCATGGAGAAACTAAATTTAACTATTTAGAAATGCAATAGTTTGGACATTCATATTGTTAGACCAAAACATTAAAGCTGCCATAGAAATAAAGCCGGCAGGACTCACCCTCCCAAGGTCCAGTGCTGAGCCTCCTCAGCTGCTCCCAGTGTCTGTTATTGTCTTTAGTGCTGAGGTCACATCAACAGTGCTGCAGCCAATCATTGAGCTAAGCGGCTCTGCCTAAGTTGGATTGGCTGCAGCACCTTCGATGTAACATCAGTGCTGTAGCCAGTCATTGAGCTCAGCAACTCTGCCTAAGTTGGATTGGCTGCAGCACCTTCGATGTAGCGTCAGTGCTGTAGCCAGTCATTGAGCTCAGCAACTCTGCCTAAGTTGGATTGGCTGCAGCACCTTTGATGTAGCGTCAGTGCTGCAGCCAGACATTGAGCTCAGCATCTCTGCCTAAGTTGGATTGGCTGCAGAACCTTTGATGCAACATCAGTGCTGCAGCTGTGGCGCCCCGCAACGAGTGCGTCACAGGAAGGTATTGCATCCCTGACTGAAGATGTAATATCTTCCGTCTCAGTGATGACATGGTTAAACCCAGAGCTCCATACACCACACAACACACTAGAGGTAGAGGGCCAATTAGGTCCTGGTGGGGGGAGTGAGAGGTGTAGTGTGGGGGATGTTAGTAACTTAGGAGAAGGAGTCGGGAGGAAAGAGAGAAGGAGCAGGATCTGCACAGTTCCGTGCATCCTGGTACTGAACTTTACCGGCAGGGCCCCATCAAGCGGTGACCCAGACCGGACACGGGCAACTACCGAGCGGGTCAAATTATACCTGTGCCCAACCCACCGGATCACCGGTTCCAAGGCAAACAGACGTCCACCGCTGTTCTGCAAACCGGAGTGAAGGAGTAGCTTTTTAGGAGCACCTCACTACAGCCGCAACCTAGCAGTCTTGCCAGAAAGAGACTTACCTCAGGGAAACAGGCCCCCATACAGCCCGAAGTCGAACCGGTAGGGAATCCATAAGAAGTCTTCCCCGTACCTCGAACTGGCACACTAAGGCGACAACGGCAACCAGACTAGAACAGTTAGATAAAGGAGGGACACCGTGGAGCTCTGGACTAAGACCAGTAACTGCTGGGACCACCCACTCCGGTACCTAAAGACTGTATACCGTGTACCACACCAGCCGTTATAATAAAGACCCGTTACAGAGGAATCTGGTGTCCGTGCTTTTCTTCAGAACTGTTATTAACTCTGCCAGCAACTACCGAGCTGCCGTATTCCATCAAGTGCAACTCCTGGCCCTGGGGACTTCTGCTCATCCTGTGGGGAGCATCCCATCAAGCTGCCGCACATACCCCGGAGGCCCAAGCAGCGCCGGTGCATTCACTGGACTCCCACAGGTGGCGTCACGACAATCAAGAAAAACCCCCATCCTTTAATCCCCTTTGATCTGACCACCGGGCCCCACAGCCTCAGTCGTGGAACCGTAACAAGTGCTGCATCGCCTGAGACGTGAGTATCCGGCAACGGTGAGTCACAGCCAGTCATTGAGTTCAGCATCTTTGCCTAAATTGGATTGGCTACAGCACCTGTGATGTAACGTCAGTGCTACAGCCAACTATTGAGCTCAGCATCTCTGCCTAAGTTGGATTGGCTGCAGCACCTTTGATGTAATATCAGGTCGATGATCGTTGGTCTCCCGCTGTCACACACGCCGATGCTGGCCACCCAGCTGGAGACTAACGATAAATTTATGGTCCAGTTCATTTACCAACGACCAACGATGAACGACCTCATCGTTGGTCGTTGGTAAATGTCACACACAACAATGTCGTTATGACGTCGCTACAATGTCACCAAACCGGTGACGTTGCAACTATATCGCTAACGATATCATTGTGCCTGATGAGGCCTTTAGTCTTGTTTTGCTGGATGCACCGGACACAGCCTCACACATCTATTATGCCCTCCGGTCCTGTGTGCAGCGCGCGCAGCTGCAGCCGCTGACAGGTCAGGACCACGGCGCTCGCGGTCCTGACTTATCAGCAGAGGGAACTGCATGCGCTGCACACAGGACCGGAGGGCATAATAGCCCCCCAGTCCTGTGTGCAGATCCGGTCCGCAGCTGTCAGGGGCCTCCCGGACAGAACCGGACCGGATCATGCCGCAGTGTGAAGCAGCCCTTATGTGATCATATTAATGGTGTTTCTTTCAACTTTGGAGTATAATATCTGGTTCATACCACAGCATGGACAGGTTCTCTCTGCACCATCCTTATGCACAGGATTTACATGTATTATTATGGACCTTATGATTGTTTCTGCTTAGTTACCTCTTTGTGGCTCTAGTAACGTCGCAGCACACAGGTATTTGATTTTTTCTGTTTATTTCAATTTTTGAGTATATCACAATACCTCATGTATCAGCACATGTAACGTGAGAATTTACAGCCCATCGGCTTATAATGTACCCTGGATCTCCTCTTTTGGTCAGTTATTTCCCATCTAGGGTTACTGCTAATTAGATATACACTGAGACTCTTCTTTTATTAATTTGTGAAAAATACATAAGGAAACACTGAGAGTTTCATATTGAGCTTTATATCACAGTTTTGTGTCTGTATTTTCGAACATTTATGACTATTTACATCTACGGATCCCTAAAACCGTGGTGTGAAGCCAGCCCTAGGCCGCCTTCACACCACGGTTTTTTTGCTGTCAGGCTGTGTCCGTTGTTTTGCTGGATGCACCGGACACAGCCTGACAGCTCCAGACAAACAGAACCGGAGGGTTAATATGCCCTCCGATCCTGTTTTCTCCCAGATTTGGCACTGCGTGGCTGCTGCCGCTGTCCAGTGCTGAAATTTCAAAATCGCGTCTAGCGGGGAGCTGGCCACGGTTCTGAAATTTCTGACGGGACCTCTCCAGGTGCTGAAGTTCAGCGCCGACCGCTGCTGAACTTCAGCACCCGGCATCCAGCAGCCAGATCCGATGCGATCCGGTGCCCATAGACTCCCATGTTTGGGGGCGCCGGATCGCATTGGATCCGGGAGGATCCGATTTTGTCAGATTTTTGCCCTGGGCATAAAAACGCTGGAAGCTGCAATTTTGTGTCCTTGGAAAAAAAACTAACTCTGCCGGATCTTCCCAGACAGCAGGGAACCGGATGGCAAATCACTGCAATCCGGCCCCATAGGAATACTATGGGGCCAAAATCGGATCCGGGGCTGTCCGGTTTACACCCTGGAACCGTGGTGTGAAACCGGTCTTAGTGTTCTGCTCAGTTGTGATAGTTGGCCTCTTGCATCTGTGATCTGTAAATTGATCTTTTGATGCACGATTATTGATCTTGACTGTCCCTTTGCCCCGTCCGTCTTCTCTGATCTACTACCCTCCGGGCGACCTAACTACGCCTCTGTCATCTCCTTAATCTTGATGTTATATAGTCAAAACTTTAACTATAGAACCTCTCAACTTATCTGTGTAGTAAGTAGCATCACAGTTTTTTCCTGCCACTCCGGCTGTTATGGAATTGTTGCCACACACAGGACGGCACATTAAGCCGACAGCTCAGCTTTAAGAGAAGTTAAATGATGAATATTGTTCTAAAAATTACTTGAATCACTCACAAGTATGGTAATAAAAGGGGAACGGTAATGATGAAATCAGATTTATTCCAAGAGCCTTAAAACGTTTTTGATGAATGGTGGATTTTTCTAAATCTATTAATTATCAGACAGTTGATTATAGGAGTCACTAGATAGATAGATAGATAGATAGATAGATAGATAGATAGATAGATAGATAGATAGATAGATAGATAGAGAGATAGATAAGGCTGGCTTCACACCACGGCAGCATTAGGTCTGGGGCTGTCCGGTGTAAACTGGACAGCCCCGGACCCGATTTTGACATAATACATCCCTATGGGGCCGGATGGAACCGGATAGCAGCAATGTGCCATCCGGTTTCCATCTGGTCGAGAGGATCAGGGTGAATTCGGATTTTTCTCCTGGACACAAACACGTTACTTGCAACGTTTTTGTGTCCGGAGTAAAAATCTGCCCAAATCGGATCCTCCCGGATCTGGGGCGATCCGGCGCTCCCTAATGGTACCTTTACACGCCGCTACTGGATAGTGGCAACAACCGGATACTTCACGTGCACGAGCACGCACAAACGGTTGCAAACGGTAATCGCACCACCTTTACACGCTGCAACAAGGTGCACTACGGTAGGTTACATCTATCTCTGGATACACCGCCGGGTGTCTCAAGTTACCTTCTGCAGAGCACCTTACCTCATTTACACACCGCTACAACAAGCTAATATGGACAGACCTGGTGCAACAGGGACAACACATAGGCGTGCCACAATTGTGGATTACGAGACGCTCGTACGATGATTGGACAATGCAATAGCATCATGATTGGGCAGCCAGCGCAGGAGGCTGATTAAGACATGACGCTCGAGCAATTGTGTAGTGTGACTGGTCAGCTCCTTAAATATGCCGCCCTATGCAGCGACAACCAATCGTAACGCAGGAGCTTCCTCCAATGATCGCTGATGGGGCGCGGTAACCAGGAGCCTGTGTCACGCCCCAGGTACATACCAGGTACATAGCATGGTGTAGAAACAACCCTTCTGTTCCTTCTTTACACGCCGATACAGACTGCTACCATCGGCTGGGTAACCACCTGTTTTTAGGGCAGTGCTCTGAAACAGGTGCCGCCACTGGCGGGTGGCTACAACCGTCTTCACACGCCGCTACCTCGGGTTGAATTGGCGGTGCAAGATACATTTCTCTTATGTATCCGGTTGTTGCCACCATCCAGTAGCGGTGTGTAAAGGTACCCTTACATGGGAGTCTATGGTGACGGATCGCCCCGGTCTAACAAAAATATTGGACACTGGCGGCTGAAGTTTAGCAGCGAGCACTGCTAAACTTCAGCACCACCAGCTGTCCCCTGCTGTGACTTCAGGACCTCGGCTAGCTCCCCGCTAGCCGCGATCATGAAATTGCAGCAGCTGCGATCACGATCAGAGACATCCAGCTGCAAACCGGACCGGAGGGCATATTTACCCTATGGTTCTGTGTGCAAATCCGGTCCGGGGCTGTTCGGTTCACATCAGACAGCCCCGCACCTGATCAGGCCGTGGTGTGAAGCCGGCCTAATACATAAATAAATAGAATAGATAAATGAGAAAAAAATCAGGCGGTACTAAAAATAAGCAAAAACGTGGACTTGATGAGTCCATGTGACGCGATGTTTCGGCCAAATTGGTCTTGATGAAGCACAAGTGCCAGTCTGGCTGAAGCGTTGCACCACATGGGCTAATAATGTCCACATTTTTGCTTATTTTTTGCCTGATTTTTTCTTTGTTTATTTTGCTTTGGGCAAGGCAATATCGGGCTTTGGCACTCCACTTCAGATATTGAGATTGGTGCTGCTCTGTTTTTCTTTTTTTAGATGGATACATTTATATAAAGCAAAAATTCAAGTTCAAGGAAAAATTGTGGACTTTAATCCAGCACCCAGTGGTCTGTCCGTCCGTCCGTTCATCCGTCCGAGATGTTGTGCTTTAACACATTAAAAACAGTTTTTGGGAATCGTTTTTTTTTTCAATGTTTTTTTGTTGAAATATTTCACATTTTCTCACTTCACTGCTAAACAATGTAGGACTTTTGGTGATTTTAACGCCGCTCTCTCACTCAGTTCTTCATATTCCTACAAGTCCTCGGCTCTGCTTCTCAGCAATCATTATGAAGATGTGTAGCCAGGATGGCGGTCCACAGGAAAGCCACTTAATGTTCTTATTAAGAGCCCTCACACACAGCAGATGGCCAAGAGGCTTTAACAACTTCATTTTTTTCCTCTTTTTTTTAATCTCTAAAATCCTTGAATTTATAATTGTCTTAAACGCAGCCTGAAGAGCAGCGGATGACATGTGAGACCCCCGCGGGTGATGTGAGACGCAGGACAAGTGTGGACCGGCGTGATACAAAGAGCCACTTCCATTAGTGTGGTAATCCGGTGGCGGAGAGTTTCGGAGATCCACAGTGCTGTCATTTTTTAGTACTGAAAATACAGTCTGAATATATCTGGATATATCTCAGATCTTCAATGTAGCCATCATCTACAAAGAAGATCCATCAGAAGTGATGAGTGAGCGCTACAATGCTCAGGGGCCCGGTGATCAAAACAAGCAGGTTGAACACTCGATTGGGCGCAACTCGTGTGTCAAGTGTAATGGAAGTCAATGGGAGAGTCTCTGGAAAAAATGCTTGAGCTTCCCATTGACTTCTATGATACTCAGTTCTCGGGTTGAGCCCTTCCAAGAATCCGACCTGCCCATTTCGGCACCCGAGCATGGTAGACCTCGCTCATCACTATCCATCAGCTCTCCTGACATGTCTGAGGCAGTACATATTTACAGTATGTTCCCTACCAAGTAACAACTTTGCAGCAACTTTTCTCGGAACTCTGTGTGCCGTTTTCTACTGTTCTTCCTGGAAATGTATGAGATCAATCAGAAGCCACTGCCATTCATAGAATCAAAGAATAGTAGAGTTAAACAGGACCTCTGGATTATCTGGTCCAACCCCCTGATCAAAGCAGGATTCACTAAATCGTCCCAGACAGATGTCTGTCCAGCCTCTGTGTGAAGACTTCCATTGAAGGAGAACTCATCACCTCTCGTGGCCGCCTGTTCCACTCGTTGATCACCCTCACTGTCAAAAGCTTTTGTCTAATATCTAATCTGTGTCTGCTTCTTGTTCAGTTTCTTCCCATTGCTTCTAGTCTTGCTTGTGCAAATGAGAATAAAGCTGATCCCTCTACAGTGTGACACTAGAAAAAATGATCCCTCTACAGTGTGAAGCCTAGAAAAAAAAGCTATCCTTACAGTGTGACAGCCTAGAAAAAAGCTGATCCCTTACAGTGTGACAGCCCTAGAATAAAAGCTGATCCCTCTACAGTGTGACAGCCCTAAAAAAGCTGATCCCTCTACAGTGTGACAGCCAAAAAAAAGCTGATCCTCTACAGTGTGACAGATGTGAATGTTTGTAGACCGCTATTAAGTCTCCTCTCAATTTGCTTTTTTCCAGCTAAACATTCCCAAATCCTGTAACCATTCCTCTAGACATGGTTTGCAGACCGGTCACCATTCTGGTCGCTCTTCTCTGAACTTGCTCCAGTTTGTTGATGTCTTTTTTATAATGTGGAGCCCAGAACTGGACACAATATCCAGATGAGGTCTGACCAAAGAGGAGTAAGGGGGTAATGACTTCACCTGATCTAGACCGTATGCTTCTGTTACTACATCCCAGAATTGTGTTTGCCTTTTTTGCTGCTGCATCACACTGCTGACTCCTGTTCAGTCTGTGATCTTTTCATATACCCAAGTCTTTCTCACACGTGCTGTTTCTTGACCCTATTCCTCCCATTCTGAAGATACTTTTTTCATTGTTCTTGTCCAGATGTACAATTTAGCATTTCTACCTGTTATAAAACCATTCTGTTAGTTGCGTCCACTGTTCCAGTTTAGATCTTGTTGAATCCTCTGTCTTCTCTAGTATTAGCTATCCCTCCTAGCTATGCTGTCATCAGCTAATTTAATCAGTTTATCGCCAATTCCTTCATCCAAATCATTGATAAGGATATTGATCAACACTGGCCCAGGACAGATCCCCATTGCCCCTCCGGAGACATTCTTCCAACTGATGTGCAGCCATTTATGACTATTGCCATTGTCATTGTCTAATCAGAGCTAACAATGTCAGATTATAAAGAGCCACATCCTATTGACAGGGAACATCTATTGTCAGGAGGAATGGCAGAGGCCTGGCACAATACAGATTTATAAGAAAAGATATAACAGAACTTGGCAAAGGAGAAAAGTGATCGCCCAAGAGGTTGGACCAGCTGTCTCCTGTATATGAGGTCTCTCTGTCCCAAGATGACGTGCTTGAAATGACCGGTTAGGATATAAATAGTGATACGCTATTGGTAGATTTCTGGTGACCCGGTGGTTGTGATCTGAGTTGGTCGTAGGTTTTGATAACACGTTGCGATAATGTAATTTGTAAGAGAAATGCAGCAACCTTAAAGGATTTATCCCAAGAAAACTATGTAGTAATGGATATCATTACTTTAACCAAATCAATATAAAAACACCTCTCTCCTGAGTAATTTTTACTACTTTCAGCCTTTTTACTCACTCCTCTTCAATTTTGCTCTCTTTTCTTCTTTTGGACGGACAGCTGATTTTCCCATGTGTCCAGAAAGTGACAGAATTTCCCAGGAGAGAATTGCAGTCATCTTGTGCTATCTCCTGTGTCCCTTCCCTGACCGGCGAGAGAAATAGTCTCTCACTCCCAGTATCTATCTATCTATCTATCTATCTATCTATCTATCTATCTATCTATCTATCTATCTATCTATCTATATCTGTCTATGATCTATCTAATATTTATGTAGCTATCTACAGAATCTATCTATGTATCTCTCTATTGTGAGGCAGTGACAGGTGTCATAAGTCAAGGACGCTATGTATTACCCTCAATGTGCATTGAAAACTACTGAACCTGCTGGAGTGTGTCACATTCACAGCTTCTGTTGTGAGTGCAACACAAAATAGAAGAGTGTGAACGTGATCAAGATATTTAATCAAGTCTTTTAGAGAACCCTGTTTGGGGCTTTTATTTTTGAGAGAGATCAGTAGGATGGTAGTGGGACAGATCTCTCCCTCCAGCCCAAGTCTTGGGACTGGCCCATGTCCACAGTTCCTATTTAATCCTGCAGTAGAGAGCAGGGTGCGGCTCAGTTGTGATTCAGGTTGCGGAGCAGGTCCATGTGAAGTAACACAGACCAAAAACTAGAGATCTGGACAGGAGCCAAAAAGGACATGGAAGCTAGATCCTGCACCCTAGGATCCTATAGTGCAGGTGTTATCCAGAGTTTGTACAGGACGTTACATGGGTGAACCTGCTGTGCTCCAGAACTCCAGGTTTGTGAAAGTATATTGTTTATTTGGAAAATAAAAGACTTTTGGTGTGATCTATTAATCCCAAAAATGTCTCCTCTCCACCTTGCTGTTGGATCAGTATCCAGCATGGAGAGCACAGGGAAGCTACTGAGCATGTGCGTCCATCTCTGATGGTGGACATATACTCCAGCCACTAAAGAAACAATAGGGGGCGCTACTGTAGATGAAAATGGAAATCCAAATTGATGTACTGTATATGGTAAATACATTAATTTTCTCTATTATTCTGTTCATCCTTTGAAAGGTACCATGGTATTGTCTGGTATAACGCTGGAGGCTGCTGATGCCCGGAATATATACAGGGGGGTCTGCATTATTATTTTTATTATTTCTGTTCCTATAATGGAACATAAATCCAGATATGACACTGCAGACGGCGATTGAGCCTGAATTATAAATGTTTCATAAATGTGATTGTCAGGCATCCGGCAGAACGCGGCGGCATCCTCCATTATCTCCTGATTTTTGTGCTCTTTCAGAGATAATGACTTAATTGAGTAATTAATTACTTTGAAGTCTTCTGCCGGTGTCACTTGTCTTTCAATTTTTTTTTTTAATTTGTCGTCATGTCAGATGTTTGTCAGGAGATGAAGCAAGATGCGTCATTTGTCTTAGGGTAGGTAATCGGGTTGTGTAATGTGGTTAGGGCAATGACTGTACCGTCCGATAGCGGTGGGAACGCTGGACCGGATTTACTAACGCCAACCACAGTCGGTGTAGGCTTAGTCCAGGCTGTCGGAAGGAGACCACATTTCGCAGGCTCACCTTGCAAATTAGATTTGGCACAACAAGATACTTTCTTTTTATTATTCTAAACATTTGCTTGATTTTAGTTTTCATTTCAAACAGGCTGTCTACTACTCTCATATTAATGACCAACCTTTGGGATGTCATTAGTATTAGATTGGCAACAGTCCGACAAAGCATGACCCGCCTGGGGATAACTGCTAGATAGTGTATGGAGTGTGCTGTCCTGGCTCTGTGCTCTCACTAGATCCAGCCACCAGCTGAGTGTGTGTGGGGTGCCGTCTGGTGGACCCTCCCAAACCTGATATTGGAAACCTATTCTAAGGACAGGTCACCAGTGCTAATATAACAAACAAACCCTTTCACAGCCAGCCTAAAACTACTGCATGCCAACAAAAATACCTGGTACATTTTTTGCCTTGCTAAATCCATACTCCCCTATTTTAGACTTGTTTAGTTCTTGTCTTATAGTGTAGAAGCCAGTGGTCCCCAACGTTTCTGACTTTGAGAGTCACATTCAGCCTTGAAAGAGGGTCATGAACCACATTCAGCTCCCGCACCTGTTCACAGTAGTGACAACCAGAGCCCTCATTACCGGTATAATGACAGCCAAAGCTTTCCTACAGAAATCACACGATTTATTGTGATATAGATCCTTGGTGGTGTGAACGCGGTTCTACAGACCTGTTCACATTGTGTTCTGGCTCAGCTGTTAGCATTCATTTAGTCTCTTGTTTTGCAAGATGGGAAGTGCCCCACCCCTTCCTTACTGAGTCAGACACAAAAGTGCTGTTTCTGACTTGTGCCCATATTGGACTCTGGCCCTGCTGCATCCTGTATCTTTGAGGTAAGTTCACATGAGATCAGATTTTAAATACATTAGTTTTAGGGACTGTTCTGATAAGGGTCACCATGGAGTTGGAAGAACGGCTTCTGTACATTTTTTACAAAAAACGTATTAACTAAGTACCCTGTTATTAACACTGTTTTGAAATTGCTTTTTACTTATCTAGCAGAGTAATTTTAGACGTTTTTTATACTGTCTTTTTTGTGATATACGGTAGATCCTTGGTGGTGTGAACACGGTTCTACAGACCTGTTCACATTATGCTGTGGCTCAGTTGTTAGTATTCAGAAATCTCACAAGGCAGTATACCAAGATCCAGGGGTCCTACCCTTTGGCCAATCAGTATTTTTGCATCAAGCTCTCCCACCACACCGTCACATCCAGCTTCAAGTACTTCTTTTGGATGTATCATCCTGTCCCCAGCCTTCTATACTTAAATTATCTCTAAGCCTCCAAGGACAGTATATGAGCATCCGGATCTGTTCTTCTCTATGGTGCTACTCACATAATTCACCATCTGGAGACTTGCTTGTAGATTTGTTGCTAGACGAGGCGCTAATGCAATGAGGTGGCAGTCAGTCACTATCTCCAGATTGTGGACCTCTGCTATAAGTGAAGGATGTCAATGTTCAAACTCATGCACATGACTTTACTTTTCATCCGAGTGTGATCTGAGAACACATCAGATCACACTTGTAGCAATGTTATTCTATGGGGCCGTGCACATGTCCGATTTTATTCTCAAGCCAAGTCGGTCAGAGGAAAAAAAATGTAGCCTGCCCGAGTTGCACCCAATTTTCAGACCTCACTCAACCAAGCAAATCAATGAATGGGTCCATGAAAAAGATGGGACTGTAGTCGGATGACACGTGAATGCAGTCCAGTATTCACGGACACAATGGGGAAGAGAGAAAAATAATTTTTCTATCTTCTACACTTCCGAGACAATCGGATCCCATTATGATCACATTCTGATCTGATCAAGTGTGATTAGCATAAAGGGCCCGTCACACACAACGATATCGGTAACAATATCGTTGCAACATCTAAATGACATCGTTGCGAGTGACACCGATCAACGATGAGTCCTTGATCTCAGATTTATGAACCGGTTCATAAATCTATCATTGCATCGCTGATGGTACCTTTACAAGCCGCTACTGGATGGTGGCAACAACCGGGTACATGAGAGAAATGTATTTAGCACCGCCAATTCAACCCATGGTAGCGGCGTGTGAAAACGGTTGTAGCCACCCGCCAGTAGCGGCACCTGTTTCTGAGCATTGCCCTAAAACAGGTGGCTTCCCAGGCGATTGTAGCGACCTGTATCGGCGTGTAAAGAAGGAACAGAAGGGATGTCTGGACACCAGCCTATGTACCTGGTATGTAGCTGGGGCGTGACACAGGCTCCGGGTTACCGCGCCCCATCAGCGATCATTGGTAGAAGCTCCAGCGTTACGATTGGTTGTCGCTGCATAGGGCGGCATATTTAAGGAGCTGACCAGTCACACTACACAATTGCTCGAGCGTCATGTATTAATCAGCCTCCTGCGCTGCCTGCCCAATCATCATGTTATTGCTTTGTCCTATCAGCGTACGGACGTCTCGTAATCCACAATTGTGGCACGCCTATGTGCTGTCCCTGCTGCACCAGGTCCGCCCATATTAGCTTGTTGTAGTGGTGTGTAAATGAGGTAAGGTGAGTTACAGAAGGTAACTTGAGACATCCGGCGGTGTATCCAGAGATAGATGTAATCTACCGTAGCGCACCTTGTTGCGGCGTGTAATGGTGGTGCGATTACCGTTTGCAACCGTTTGTGCGTGCTCGTGCACGTGAAGTACCCGGTTGTTGCCACCATCCAGTAGCGGCGTGTAAAGGTACCATGAGTGTGACAGTGGGAGGCCAATGATCAGTGAGCTCCCAGCGTCGCACAGCAATGCTGGGAGCTGGTATCCAAGGTAAACGGTGGGTAACTAAGCAGAGTGCGGCGCTTAGTTACCCGCTGTTTACCTTGAAATCCAGTGACACTGGTCCAGATCGCTGGTGAGTCTGTCTGTGTGACACCTCACCAGCGATCAGCCATCAATGTCCCAGCGATTCCAATCGTTGGTGGGATCGCCGACACAGTGAAGCGTGTAACCCGACCTTCAATAAACTGTTTTTTTCAGATGAGAAAAAAACTTACTTGTCTGCACTCTACATAGTCTGAATGATTTGGTGCTGTGCCCTATTTAAGCCTATGAGAGGGGACACCTGGTGCAAAGCATTGGGCTGGAGGAATTTACTCCAAGCTTTATCAGGGTGTAGTAAGCATGCTGAGAGTAGTAGTAGAACTTTGCTGATATTGCATTGAACAAGTGAGTACTGATTTATCATGCTTATAAAAAAAAAAACTTACTGCTGTAATCTTGCATGAAATGTTGCAAAAATTTGGCACAATTGTGCAAAAATGTCAAGACTTTTTATGTCAATCCTCGCCAAGTTTTTGAAAAGGGAATGGGGATATGTGGCCGAGTACGGATGACAAATTCCTCATCATTTACACTAATTTACACAGAAATGTACCCCAGTCTCTGTGCATTTCTTGGGGTGGTGCATGGGAGCTAAAAGATGCGTGAAATTCATTAAGATGCGCACACCTCTAACCTGCACATTATTCACCTGTGTACAAAATGACAGTCTGGAAGAATCGGGGCCAGGAGCGTGACCACAACAGGTGCAGGGGTTGCAACCACACCCGGGCCCTGGAGCCTAAAGGGCCCCTAAAGTCCCTTTCGCCTATAGAAAAAGACTACTGCTATTAAAGATTTGCAATAATTGGGGCCCATGAGCTTGAAGTTACGCCACTGATCGGACCATTGTGATTTCTCACTGTCTCCATCAACCATCACTATATGTCACATGCACTGTTCTTTCATTGGACATTATGGCGACATATGGGTTGCACCATTGCTGTACATACATCACGTGCAGTGTTGATGCGAGAGACAATTGGTTCCAGGTTAACCAGGATCCTCATTACTATATAATATGATATAATAATGGGTGCCTAGTGACTAGAGATGGATCTCATCACGTCATGGTATTTTAATGAGTCTCAATGTATTCGTATCATCTCGTGAAATGACATTTACTTATGTATACGTGTCACAGAGGAAAATGTCAAAATATAATAGAGTGTACATATATGGTCTATCTAGAAATGGCTCTTCACCCCACCTACAACCATTATCATCTTATAGCTATATACTCTGCATATACATATAGCCACTGTGCCTCTCTTCTCAGGCTCTGTGATATTGTTTACCTTTACTAAAGGCTTTATCTCCAGGTGATTACCATTACAGGACTACATTGTCACGTGTGCGCAAGCCCAATACACCCCCTGCTGTGATCGACACCTCAATGCCGACAATCTCTATTGAGAGCCTGGTGTGTAGGGGATATGAGCTCTGCTCTGCTGTTTCTAAAACTAAATATTTTGATTGTGTGAGAACGGTTGCTCATAGTATGCTAAGTGATTCATTGATGGATTCAGGGTTTCTTTGCCTAAATTGTGCCCATTTCTTGATGCTACTTGAAAAGAGCTTGAGCAATGTGAAACCCCAGTTTGGGAGACACCTTGTTGATGCAGTATAACTACCCTGTGTCTTCTGGCTGTATTCAGTCTTGCCATGGTGTACAACCTGTGACATGAAACCATCTTCCACAACCTCACCTTTCTAGATGAGTTTGTCTGTTCCACACTCAGTTTCACCTTTGTAGCTGGGTTTGTCTGTTCCTCACCCAGTTTCACCTTTGTAGCAGAGTTTGTCTGTTCTTCACCCAGTTTCACCTTTGTAGCTGGGTTTGTCTGTTCTTCACCCAGTTTTACCTTTGTAGCTCAGTTTGTCTGTTCCGCACCCAGTTTCACCTTTGTAGCTGGGTTTGTCTGTTCTTCACCCAGTTTTACCTTTGTAGCTCAGTTTGTCTGTTCCGCACCCAGTTTCACCTTTGTAGCTGAGTTTGTCTGTTCCACACCCAGTTTCACCTTTGTAGCTGAGTTTGTCTGTTCCACACCCAGTTTCACCTTTGTAGCTGGGTTTGTCTGTTCCACACCCAGTTTCACCTTTGTAGCTGGGTTTGTCTGTTCTTCACCCAATTTCTCCTTTGTAGCTGGGTTTGTCTGTTCTTCACCCAGTTTCACCTTTGTAGCTGGGTTTGTCTGTTCCTCACCTAGTTTCCCCTTTGTAGCTGAGTTTGTCTGTTCCTCACCCAGTTTCCCCTTTGTAGCTGAGTTTGTCTGTTCCTCACCCAGTTTCACCTTTGTAGCTGAGTTTGTCTGTTCCTCACCCAGTTTCCCCTTTGTAGCTGAGTTTGTCTGTTTCTCACCCAGTTTCACCTATGTAGCTTGGTTTGTCTGTTCTTCACCCAGTTTCCCCTTTGTAGCTGAGTTTGTCTGTTTCTCACCCAGTTTCACCTATGTGGCTTGGTTTGTCTGTTCTTCACCCAGTTTCACCTATGTAGCTGAGTTTGTCTGTTCCTCACCCAGTTTCATCTTTGTAGCTGAGTTTGTCTGTTTTTCACCCAGTTTCACCTATGTAGCTTGGTTTCTCTGTTCCTCACCCAGTTTCACCTTTGTAGCAAAGTTTGTCTGTTTCTCACACAATCTTAAACCTCTTACACAGCTGTTTCTGTTTCAGTTTATGACAGTGCTTCAACCTCCACATCTAAATGGTGATCATTATAATCTGTTAAGTAATTGGCTACTTGTACATCTGACTATAATACTACAAAAGTTTTGACTTTGTGCAATTGTATCTAGAAAAATTGCTGAAGGCAAAAAATTGTTAAAGGGACTCTATCAGCTGGTTTTGGCTACATCATCTGAGAGAAGCGTGATGCAGACAAAGAGACCCTGAATCCAACGATGTATCCCTTAGTTTACTGGGTGCAGCCATTTCCTAGCAATGCAGCAGAGGTGAAAAAGCTGATCCACCTCACCAGGCTCTGTATGTACAATTTTTTTTTATAGAAGCTGCTAATCACAGCAGGGGACAAGCTGATCTCCATCTGACCTAGTCCAGCAATGATAATCTCCTGAAGCTAAAACAGACATTGCAAGTAATCAACAGCACACAGTTTGATAAGGGAGACATTGCGAAATTCTGTGTGCTAACCCCTACAGCATGTTGTCTTTATTTTACATAAACTATTAACACCCATTTTTGGAAGCATCCTTACTTTGCGGCAATTCTTAACACCAGCCAAAAACATTTGCACAGTACTGTAAAAAATATTTCATACATAGATATTGACCTAACAGAACCCTAGGGAATAACCTTGCATATATTTATTTATCCAACCAGTCATTAATATTAGTATACAGCATCTTCTAGGACATTAGAATGTACTAATTATATGGAAAAGTAGCTATTAGCCCGCAGATTTCACCGCGCCATTTACCATAAACAAATCCCAAATAAAATAACGTGACAATCAGAGCTGTATACTAATGAGGGGTGTGCGGTTGTAGAATATTACACAATGCTTTTCTATTTTTAAGAGCAATTGACTTGAGAGTCGGGGAAGCGTTTGGCTGTGATCAAGCCGGCGTGCGAGGTTAGGGCCAGGTTTAGCACATAAAGAGACATTCATTTATATCGTTACCATGGCAACAAGTTTATCTGTCAAAGCACAACATGAGCCGGATAGACTGTATTAGGCTATCAACATTTCCATATCTTCATACATTAAAGTCACTTACAGGATTCTAAACCTTCATGTGCATTATGATATTTGCAATGGGGGCATCAAAATTGGGGCAAAAATGTCCAGCCATGTGCGCCAATATGTCACCAGCATACCCAGGTGGCTATGGGTTCTCCACCATCTGCCCAGGTTCACCTGGTGCCAGCGGCGTAACTTGAAGCTAATGGGCCCCAATCTGAAAACTCCAATGGGGCCCCCAATTATTGCAAATCTTTTAATAGCTATAGTCTTTTTCTTTGTGCATCTCCCTCACAGACTGTTCCCCATGCCTCTCTCATAGACTGTTCCTCATGCCTCTCTCATAGACTGTTCCTCATGCCTCTCTCATAGACTGTTCCTCATACCTCTCTCTCACAGACTGTTCCCCATGCCTCTCTCTCACAGACTGATCCCCATGCCTCTCTCTTACAGACTGTTCCCCATGCCTCTCTCTCACAGACTGTTCCCCATGCCTCTCTCTCACAGACTGTTCCCCATGCCTCTCTCTCATAGACTGTTCCCCATACCTTTCATAGACTGTTCCTCATGCCTCTCTCCCACAGACTGATCCCCATGCCTCTCCTCATAGACTGTTCCCCATGCCTCTCTCCCACAGACTGTTCCCCATTCCTCTCTCTCATAGACTGTTCCTCATGCCTCTCTCCCACAGACTGTTCCCCATTCCTCTCTCTCATAGACTGTTCCTCATGCCTCTCTCTCACAGACTGATCCCATGCCTCTCTCCATCAGACTGTTCCCCATGCCTCTCTCTCAAGACTGTTCCCCATTCCTCTCTCTCATAGACTGTTCCTCATGCCTCTCTCCCACAGACTGTTCCCCATTCCTCTCTCTCATAGACTGTTCCCCATGCCTCTCTCCCACAGACTGTTCCCCATTCCTCTCTCTCATAGACTGTTCCTCATGCCTCTCTCCCACAGACTGTGCCCCATGCCTCTCTCCCACAGACTATTCTCCATGCCTCTCTCTCACAGACTGTGCCCCATGCCTCTCTGATAGACTTCATCCCATAGCCCTTTGTACACTTACTTTCCAATGACTCCATTGTTGGTAGCAGGACATGTTCTGGTGTTCCGGCCCTATACTCTATGTACGTATGGTTGCCTAATGGGAGCTGCAGACAGCTTATTAGTGGGAAGTTTCCAGAATCAGACCCCACCAATTAGGTATTAATGACCTTTCTTAAGGATAGATCATCAATATCTTATTCCTGGATAATCCCTTTAAGTCCAGGATGCAGAATTTCCATGGTCAAGGGGAGTTCTGAAACTACTTGACCACACAATATAAAGAGGACAGTGCTTCAGAGGAAGCAGTCGAAACAAGGCCCCTTCTGCCGGAGTGACTAAAGACCCCTCTACCACATCAAGGTAACCCAATATTATAAATGACACATATTGTGGGGGCCCTATAACATATTATGCAGGAGTTTTCAAGATTCGCCTCTGCCCATACTCCACCACTGCCACTAACTAACCACTAATTAAACATTTATGTCCAATTTCAAGATTCCAGCTAATGAAAAAATAGACAAAATCCATATTTAATGCGGACGTCAGCGCCTCTTGTCACATATTTCCTTCTATTTGAATAAATAAATGAGTGTCAGGTAATAGTGAGCGGGGACTTGACGTGATACAACATGACAGGCCGTCTACTCCTGACAGGACTCTCTTTCATCTGTGTCCGATTTTATTAAATACCTACACAAATAGTCTGCGTGGGAGTTAAATATTAACAACTACCTACATGCAGGGAATGATAATGACACGACTAACTGATGAGAACAATCACCAAAGTCAGACAAGTCGAAGAGAAGAAGACATCATTACGCTGCGCGATGGGAACGTCTTCAAGCAACTCCTCATTATGGAGAGAATATGGACAGAACCAGTCAGATAATGGGAAGCAAATGAATAAATCCGTCTCACGGGTAAACACGTGGTCAGCACCTTCCCTCCTACCTTGTTATTATTGGTTATGTATTCATACATGACGCCTCCTGAGATGCAGAGAATAGACCCACACTGAATGTAGCGGGTCCACCATATATACCTATATACCTGCCAAACAATATTCAATCTTTATGCAGTTACATTCAAGCAAGGCTGAGGGATGACAAGAGTGAACATAGGAATGTGAACATGTATTACCGCTTACAAAAACATGATTTTTTTGTGAGATACTTATCAGGTTAAAGGGATCAATCACCAGGATTTAACCACCTGTAAATCCGTGCAGCAGGTGATTGACGTTTGCAGCATTACATCACTATTTGTTTTTTTTGTTGTTCCTCCCCTGTGGGCTTGTCTTTTTGCTGTAAGCCAAATCCTCTCCCTCCTAGGGGGAGGAGACTCAGCTTAAAGCAGAAAGACAAGACCACAGGGGAAGAATAAAAAACCCAAATAGTGATGTCATGCTGCACACGTCAATCACCTGCTGCACTGATTTACAGGTGGTCAAATCCTGGTGGTTGGTCTCTTTAACCTGCTAAGTATCTCACAAAAAAATCATGTTTTTCTAAGCGGTAATGCATGTTCACATGCCATGTTACATTCAGTACTTGTAACCGTATTGACGTGTCACACCATGACCTTCAGGTGACCTTGCTTGTGTCAGACCCATTAGAACCAAAAGTAGGCGCCAAGGAATGGTGAGTTGTGGCAGTATAGGGACTCAAGTGAAGACCTCGAATAGGTGGGTGTAATGTTTTTTTCTTATTTTAGTTTTTAATCCCTTCTCTTAAGCCCTCGTCATATCGACATCGCCGCCCATTACAGAGGCGACGTGGGGGCGTGGCCTATCGCCGGCGTCATCGCCCCGACGTCGCCTCATGTAAAGGGGCGATGTCGGCAGTGCCGGGCGGTCGCCTGGTTTCAGAGCAGTGCTCTGAAACCAGGCGACCATCATGGGGCAATGTGCACACATCACCCCATGTAACCAGGCGCTGGCGACCTGTCAAGCGATGGGAGCCATAGGCTCCCATTGTCCTGCATCGCCGCTGGGGTTTTCAGGCACCCCGGCGGCGATGCCGCATGTCAGCTCGCCGGTGCGGGGCTGGAGGTGTCGCCTCGTGTAAACGGGGGATGGCAACGCTGGTGGGGCGCCAAAAACATGCACGCACCCGCCAGTCACCGCCGACATCCCCAGCCCCGTCACCTGGTATGACAAGGGCTATAGGGTCTGGAGAATCCTGAGTGTACTAAATGTTTTTTGCACTGCAATTGGGGCACTTTTGATCCTGACGGAACCTTGTGAACCAATTCAAACAAATTTGCCAAAAATGGATTTGGGGAGATTCAATCATCTCTAATCTTCTGGTCTCTCAGTCCTGCCAGAATGTTTGTTGCAGGATAGAGTACCTAAAACTTTCTCTAACAGATGCATGTGCCAGTGAGCAAGTCAAGGTATGTATAATTGCCATAAAGAAAACACAAAGTTATATTTATCTATAGAAGAATGCAAAGAGAAAATTCATCTCCAACAAGACCAAGCCTCCACCAACTCATAAACTAAGTCCCTATTCAAAGTTCCTAACCATTAAGATAATTTTTTTGCCTCCAACATGCTGGAGTACAAACTTGCCCCCTGAAGAAGCATTTATGGTGAAACCTGTTGGAAACAAAGAACATCTTCAGTAGATAGTTGGGACCTTTGTATGGGGTCTAGGTTCAAAAATTAATGCAGAGTTGTTATTGTTATTGCAGGAATTTCATGTACAGCCAACATTGAGGTGTAGACTGTAGGCAATGTTTGGTTCTCAGCCTCCTTATTACAAGGCAAATAGGCAACTCAGCATGTATGAACCAACAGCCATGCTTGATTTTCCTCTTATTCTTGTGTACCTTGTATCGGGTGGTGAATGCTTTTGCATTTACCCACTTCACAACCAATGACGTATAGGTACATGATTGGTCGTGTCCCGCCCTTTGCTGCGAGCTCACGCGCGGAGCTCTCAGCATTCCCTGCACATGCTGACTGATCTGATCAGCCGACGTGATCAGCTAATGCGTGAAGGTGAATAGGAAACTCACCCGCATCAGTTAACTAGTTAGAACTCTAACTAGGAAAAAAGTGAAAACGAAAAATCGAAAATCGCCCTGGGGTGAAGGGGTTAAAGTACTTTATTTCTTGCTTGCATCTTTTTCTCATTTTTGGGGAAACACTAAATGTTTTTAAATTACAGTAATCCAATACATTTTATGTTTTAATCTTGGTTCTTCTATAATTGTATTAAAATTTGAATGAGGCGTACCACATTATTATTATGATGTAACTCATTACCTTCATCTTTTTATCATAGGTGGCTATAACAGACTATGGGGTTAGGAAGCGGTATGACAGTAATGGGCTAAGGGTACCTGGCAAGCTAGTCTGAGCCTTTAGACTGGGGTCCCTAGCTGACCCTGTTCCCGGAATTACCTATTAAGGGGAGGATGACACCCCCCCCAAGGCCATGGGATACTCGAAACCTGGCTACAATGCTGCTGGGGAGTCACGGGGGTCCAAACCCGCCTCCGTGCCCCTGGCGGTGTCAATAAAAGTTCGAAGATTAAGGTTTTGGGGATAAATGTTGTGACGCCATCTATGGTGCTCAGTCAGGGATGGCCGACGCTGCAGTTCGGACCTCCGGGGCAGATGGCGATGCAGCTAGATGTTGTCTCTCCCCGTAAGTGGAGCGGTACCCAAGCGGGCAAGTGTTAAAGTCAAGGCATAGATGGTGCTGAAGTTGCAGCGCAGGGCAGGGGACGCCAGAATAATTCAAGGACACAGGTGATGCAGTTCCACACATTTACTCACTGTTTTCAAGTGGTAAAGTCCAGCCGGGTGCTGTGTCCTATGAGCCAGGGGTCCATCCACTCCCAGGTAGATTGGAAACAATTAGTCAGCACCCTGTTCTGTGTACCTTCTCCGGGTCGTCTCCCTCTTGTGCTGGCTCTCTCCCTCCTGCCCTGCACCTCACGTTCTGTGTTCCAAGCCAGCGGCCTTACACCCTACCAGGTGACGCACTCTTCGTCCACTTTGGCCCTATCTTGCCACATTTGCCGGAAATTACGTGGATTTCGCTGCTGCTCCTAGAGATGCAGCAGACCCCAGTTGGCTAGCTAAGGCCTCAAGTCTCCTCTACTAGTCTGGGCCCGGTGACCCTCTGCAGCCCTGGTCCCTCCTTTTACCTGAGACCGGCAATGGATGCGAGTCCTTCCCTGGAGCTCCTTCCTGGCTCCCTCCATCTCTCTCTCTCTCTCTCTCCCTCTCCAGGACGAGCTTCTGCACCTCCAGTCATCTGGTCTCAGTCCTTCTCAGCTCTCTCACTGGCGCTCAACTCTCCTGCTCCTTCCACACCTTCCCCTCCACTCTCGCTGACTCCTCTGTTCTCACTCCCACTTCCTGGTGTCTTCTTCTCTAACTCTCCTTACTGTCACTCCTTCTCAGTGGCTCCCCTTTCTACAGTTCCACCCACCACCTTATCTTAGCCCCATCTCCAGCCAGGGATGGGGGTTTGATCAGTCCCCCCACCTTTCTTGTCTGGAGTGACTAGTGGTGCATGTGGTGTGAGTGGGTACCGGGTAGTGTTCCCTCCTTACCTGGGTTGGGGGTACCATACCTCTGGCTAAGGTGCAGTATCTCTGTAGCGAATGGACCCTCAGGGGCGCCACAAGGACGTCTGGGCCGCCATCCTTGCCCTGCTTCTGACCAGCCATATTCTATAAATGTTTTCCTCCACCCAGGGACCAGGATAAGCACAACAACTCCAACGGGATGGCAACTCCACGAAGCCAAGCAAGGCTTCAGCACAGCAGCACATGATGTCCACACAGCACACGGTCTTTGCAGAGACTGAACTGTTTTACCGACAACAGCTGAGGGGTAATCGGAATATTAAATGCTGGGGAAGTGGTCACCTTACACACACAGCAGCAGCTGCTTACCTGACTCTGAGGAGCCACAGAAGATAATCCTTAATAGGTAAAAGGAATTAATTTAATTTAACTACTGCAGAGCAATTAGCAATTCCCAAAGACTGCAGAGCAATTCACAGGGACTGCAGAGCAGTCTACACGTGACACTTTTGTTACATTTGTCTATACATATTTTTTCATTAATTCCTCACTGTGATAAATAAGAAGACTGTTATATGTAAAAATCTATTTGACTTTTGAATGCAACAACGCAACTGTGTCCATGATCCTGTTCCATGTGTTATTAACATTGATGCACGTTCAAGACCTCGCAATCTGGCCAATCAGGTGGCTGATAGCGATCACATGGTTTGTGACGTCCGGCCATCTGATTGGCCAGATCGCTCCCAGCCATCTGATTGGCTATCAGACTGGCAGGTCCTTGCCGCACATCGGAGGTGAGGTTTTCGGGTCCCGGTGCTGGCGTCAGAAGGTGAGTATGATTGTTTTTTTTAATTTTTTTACAAGTTTTCTTCACTTTTAGTGCACTTTCGCAGTGTATATATAGATACACTGCAAAATTAAAAGGACTACTCGCTACTCCCGAGTAATCACAAGAGACTCGAGGAGTAGCCCGAATATCGTTACTATTCGGCGAGTACTAAATAGTAATGATTCTACTCGCTCATCCCTAATTAGAAACTGTCTACAAAAGCCGTAGGTTGTGCATCCAAAACCATAGCGAAATACCATGTTATTTCTTAGGGTCCTAATAGATAGAGACCAACCACCTTTGTTTCAGGTTATACATTCGGGAATAATTTTGGGCTGCTTTTGCCCAAAAATCCTGCTCCACTGTCCAACTGTCCTGTCTAACTGCCAAAAGAACAGTTGTAAACTCTGGAGAGATCCTGACAGATGTGTTCACATTCTGGCATTGTTTGATGCTTATAGAAACTAATTGATCATGCATTTCTTTCCTTAAGGGTTAGATGTCGGCAGCGACTGGCGGGTGTGCGCACGTTTTTGGTGCCCCGCCAGCGTCGCCGTCCCCCATTTACATGGGGCGACACCTCCGGCGGCGCACCAGCGATCTGACAGGTGGCATCGCCGCCGGGGTGTCTCAAAACCCCAGTGGCGGTGCAGGACAATGGGAGCCATAGGCTCCCATCGCCTGTCTGATTGCTGGTACACATTGCCCCATATTGGCCACCTGGTTTCACTGCACTGCTCTGAAACCAGGCGACAACTCAAATGCATCGCCCTCGCTCTGTCACATTGGGCGACGCATTGGCAGAAAAAAATGAGCCTGTCAATTCTTTTGTGATATGAGGAGCATTTTTCTGCCCTCCCTGCCAAAATCTGCCCAAAACACCAAAATCTGCTCCAAAAACGCTCGAAAAATGAATTCTGGCACAGGGAACAGTTTAGCAAGGTTTTTGCAGAAGAAAATTTCTGCATCTAAAAAGTTGTGTCGGCACAAAGCTTTATTAGTGTGCACAACTTTTATTTTTCCATCCAAAAGAGGTAAGAAATAATAACTGGAACTTCTGTTTTCTTAGAGGTCATAGTGGATGGACATCCTGTAAAAGCACCGCTCCAATCGACGTTCCCTGCCCTCAGTATTATACTAACCTTTTGGCGACTTCTCTTTTACTGACACCACTCTAAGACTGCAATGCCATCTTGTGCCCCTGACTTCTTATTGGCTGAAAGTCATAAGTTACATCACAAGGTCTCAATGCATCCCTATGAGAGCCAGAATAAGGCCAGAATAAGCTCCTATAGACTTGTATTGAGTTGTGACCTCCACTCCGCTCCATGAAACACTGGAGCTGCCAGCAGGTCACAAACTAGAGGAGACCAAGTGGAGCGAAACAGATGAAGACATCAGCAGGTGAGTGTAAGAGAGGAGTCAGGAGACTTATATTTAAAGGGAATCTGCCAGGAGCATTTTGCTTTCTTAGCTGAGGATAGCATGCTGTAAGGGTTAAAAAAATCAAACGCAACTGTGCTAATCTTATCTGTGTGCCTGCTATAGGTTACATAAAGGGTTTATTACCTTGTGATTAACATTGCAGGAACAGAAACTTACCTGCATGGCAGTTCAACACACCCCTTGCTGAGATTCACACGTCACAGTCAATGTACAAGGGTACCAGTCCATAGGTCATCCAGGCGTAGAGGGCCTGGTGGCAGCAACTGGAGGATGGGTGTGTTTTATGCCTACCAGACACCTAAGTGGAACTTTCTGGGCTATTAGTAGTTTAGAAGGTCAAGGAACTGCCATAGGCACGGACACCTGCATGATCCGCACTACCAGCCTGGCAGGAGGCAAGCCACAGCAACTAAGAGGAAGTACTGAAGGGCTAAAGGCATCAGGAAACCTACAACCTAGAGAAGTCAACAGAAAGGGTATATTACCCAGCAGAGCAGACTACAGTTCACATCAGACTGGCCAGACGACCTACCTAGTGGTTGTTGTATACTCTGGACCCGCTACAGAAACTGCAGTAAAAAGGTGAAGCAAAGACTGACTCCTGCTGTTTACTTTTTCCACTATACCCCCCGCCATTACCCCACCATCCTCCTGGGAGTCAGCCCAAGCTGGGAAGTTTTAAACATCTGTGCTGCTACTACCACCTATCTCCCAGGGACCCCTGCAGTGCCAGCTACATCTGGCTGATTATCCCAACTGGCGTCACAAACAAACTTTATCCCTTTGCATACCCCTTTTCATGTGTGGTTGGGTCCTCAGCTTTTGGGCACAGCTACCGTGCACCAACTCCTAGCCCAGCTGCTGCCAGTAACACAGACACCTTAATGGATCTTTACAAAATGGAACAAAACTGGATACAAACCTGAAACCAAACATACAAACTAACTCAGATCCATTTTAAAAATAGAAACTTTGATTTACTTGTTTGCAAAATTATCTCTTGAGTTATCTTCACGAGACAAAACGTTTAGAAAACGCGAGTGCCAAAATAGCAAGAATCTGCTTGCAAATCCAGGCGGCTCTCGCGATTCGTCTCTCATATCTTCTGGATGTGGGGCTTTAATAAAGTTATCATTGACCCTACGCCGAGACTTGAAAACATTCGGAAACTGAAAATCTGAGCGGAGACATTAATAAAGGCTGCAAAAAAATAATCTTTGCTTTTCAGTGCAACGTGCCTAAAATAGCGCAAAGCTGGAGACATGTGCCGGCTCCGGTAATAGCGCCATGCCAGGAGCGCCTCTGATTTTCGCTTGTGATTGTGCTCTGAACTGGCATTCATCACTTATTTACAGGTGTATCGCCTTTTACTAAAAATATCCAACGAAAACTACCGGGATTGTTCTAGATAATATTTGCGATTGGCCCTCCCCGACGCCGAACTCCACCGCTTCCTTTCTTCTCAGCCGCCGGTTGAATAATTCATCTATTTACTTTACATATTGTTTCATTTATTACAATGTGTTTATACATCGCTCCTTTGTGCCGTGCCGGATGATTGACAGATCATTGAAGAGATAGACTCCATTCTCTTTACCCTTCCTGAAAGCACAGGTGAAGCTCAGCAAGGGTTGACATGAATGTCAAAGATGGGAACATTTGCTCCTGACATCTTGAAGACACAATGCGGAGAAATTTGCATTTATTTGATCTTGCTTTAAAATGAATTCCCCCTTAAAGGGAAAGTCCAATGTAATGACCATTTTGCATGACTCGTAGTAAATAAATAACAATTTAAAAAATTAAGAAATTCTGCAAAAAAATGGGTTGGTCAAATGTTTGAACACTTGTAGAATTCTAATTCCTACAGAGTCATATGAGGTGACTCCCCTCTCACCCTTCATTTTGCAGTAACGTCCCCCATTCTGTACTAATGTCCCCTGGGTCTACTTCCTGGTGTATATGTCTCTCAACCTGATATAAATGTCCCCGTCATAGTGTATATGCCCTCATTCTGGTCCCATTCTGGTATACATGTCTCCATTCTGGTATATATGTTGCTCATCCTAGACTCCATCTTGGTATACAGTATATGTACCCATCCTGGTATATATGTCCTAATTCTGGTCCCATCCTAGTTTATATGTCTCCATCCTGGTATATGTGTTCACTATTCTGGGCACATCCTGACATATATGTCCCCATCCTGGTATATATGTCCCACATCCTGGACCCCACCCTGATATATATGTCCCCCATCCTTGTATATACGGCCCCCTTCTATGTATATATGTCCCACATCCTGGACCCCACACTGGTATATATGTCCCCCATCCTGGTATATATGGCCTCCTTCAATGTATATATCTGACACGCACCTCCAGGGCCTTAGGATACTCAGAATCAGGCTTTGAGGCTTAATCACGGGGATCACAGGGACTGAGACCCGGCTCCATGACTCTGACGGTGTCATTAAAAGTTTGGTGTGGCTGGCTCTCTCTCTCTTAGGGAAGGTTATCTGGAGTGGAGGGTTCATTCTGGAAGGGATAACTGGGGATACTTCTTAATTTTACGTGACGCCACCCGCAGGTTGCGGCTATATCTGTCCGCTGCTGCATGACAGTTCTCCTAGGGGCCGATGGTTGGGAGGCAGCAATGTTCTTAAACCCTCTAAGGGTAGGGTTGACCCCCAGGGCAGCTAGAGGTACCTGGGTGAGTTGGTAGTTGTATTTCTTGTGCTTTTGATGCTTTAAGAAAAGTTCAAAGACACAACGGGGTGCAGTTTTCAGATCTTTTACTTGACGTTACTGTGCACCAACCCGCTGAACACTGGGTTCTCGAAGACAGGGATCCAGCTACTCCCAGGTAGTAGGATGGTAAGTAACTGGTACCCCTTCTCTGTCCTTTCTCTGCCATCTCACACTGTGCTTGCCTCACCCCTCCTGCCTTGCACCTTGCCACATAGAGCTCTGAGCCAGTGACTGTGGTCTTTTCTTAGGGGTTGACCTGCAGTGTCTCCCCTTAGCCCTATGGTTGCCACCTTTCCAGCAGATGTGCGCGGTAGTTGACTGCACTCCCATAGACGTTCCACAGCCTCCAGGTCGCTAGTTGAGCCTGATCTGTCTTCTCCAATAGTCTTTTGGGTTCCCGGTGTCCCTTGCGGCCTAGTCCCTCCACTTGCCTGCGCCTGACAATGGATTCGAGCCCCATGGGTGAATTGCTCATTTCCCATGCCTCTGAGACCCTCTTTTTCTCCTGGAGCCACTTGGGTGCTGTTTCTACTCTTAGGTCTGGCCTCAGGATGAGCTCCCACTAGCTCAAGTCCTCCAGACACTTCACAGACGTACTTGATCTAGCTTCCCTCCAACTCAACCTTGGTGTTACAGTCTCTCCTCAGCTGTTCCACTGCCTCGACTCAGCTGGTCACTCTCTCCTCAACTGTTCAACTGTCTCTCCTGCATTCTAAATCTTTCCCGCTCTATTTATACCCCTTGTCACATGTCCCATGTCATCTACGTGTGTTTTTCCTGACCTCACTCCTTCCCAAGTGCGCACTCTAACTATTTCCTTCACCACCCATCCCCACTAAAATGGTTCCTTGTGCGTGGCCTGGGTATCCACGTACCGGTCTGTACCCCTCTTATCCGTAAGTGGGATACTACACCCTAACAGGGGTGCAGTACCTCTGTGGCGACTGGATCTCAGGGGCGCCACATATGTCCCCTTCCTGGACCCCATCCTGGTATATATGTCCCCCATCTTGGTATATATGGCCTCCTTCTATGTATATATGTCCCAATTCCTGGACCCCATCCTGGTATATATGCCCCACATCCTGGACCCCATCTTGGTATATATGTCCCCATCATAGGCCCCATTTTGGTAAATATTTCCCCCATACTAGGCTCATCCTGGAATATGTCTCCCATTCTGGTATATATATATATATATATATCTTTATCCTGGGCCCCATCCTGATAAATATAGTCTCTCTTCCGTCTCTAACACATAAGTCTCCCCCAATACCCTACTCACCTTCCTGCCTCCCACATCATGCGGCGTCCTCCTCTGTAGCTAATGCAGTGGCCAGTAGCTGACACCAGCATGCCTGCTATCTCGACACATGACATCACTGTTACGGGCATGCCGACATCAGCTGCCAGCCTCTGTTCTGCCGGCAGTGTGCATTGCAGCGCAGGGATCTCTGTACCACAATGCAGTTCAGATGAATGTCCACCACCGCCAGGCCCAGTCACCGTTGCCATCGTAAAGCCCCTGAAAAAAACATTTTCTAAGCACAGAAATACCCTTTACAGTACAAAAGAGATGCTTCCATTACTTTCAGTAGTACATTGCTCTAAGTGGAGAAAATGGGGCACAAATGGAGAGTTTTTGGATGATTTAAAAAATAATAGCTACCTAAATAGATAATTATATATACATGGTTTCATTTATTTCAAGTTGTTCCATCCAGAAACATTTAGGACAGAGGTCCCCAACTCCAGGCCTCAAGGGCCGCCAACAGTGCATGTTTTCAGGATTTCCTTGGTATTGCACGGGTGCTAATGTGATCATCTGCACAAGGGTTCCATGACAATTGTGTACAAGATAATTGTGTACGGACAATTGTGTACAGACAATTGTGTACAGGCCAATTGTGTCCAAGGACAATTGTGTACAAGGACAATTGTGTACAGGGCAATTGTGTACAAGGCAATTGTGTACAAGGCAATTGTGTACGGACAATAGTGTACAAGGCAATTGTGTACGGACAATTGTGTACAAGGCAATTGTGTACGGACAATTGTGTACAAGGCAATTGTGTACGGACAATTGTGTACAAGGCAATTGTGTACGGACAATTGTGTACGGACAATTGTGTACAGACAATTGTGTACAAGTGTGTACAAGGCAATTGTGTACGGACAATTGTGTACAAGGCAATTGTGTACGGACAATTGTGTACAAGGCAATTGTGTACAGACAATTGTGTACGGACAATTGTGTACAGACAATTGTGTACAAGTGTGTACAAGGCAATTGTGTACGGACAATTGTGTACAAGGCAATTGTGTACGGACAATTGTGTACAAGGCAATTGTGTACGGACAATTGTGTACAAGGCAATTGTGTACGGACAATTGTGTACAAGGCAATTGTGTACGGACAATTGTGTACAAGGCAATTGTGTACGGACAATTGTGTACAAGGCAATTGTGTACGGACAATTGTGTACAAGGCAATTGTGTACAAGGCAATTGTGTACGGACAATTGTGTACAAGGCAATTATTTGTGTACAGGCCACTTGTACAGGCCACTTTCACAATGACGCTTACTTTCAGTTTCATTACTCACCCCTTGCAACTTTCACCATGACTTTTACTATGAGCAAGTCTGAAAAAGACAAAGATGTCCTTAGGCTTGGGGGACACGAGTATATCCTGCACAGGACACGTGATGACAGCATCAAAGAATGGCGGTGCAGGCAAGTCAACAAATTCAAGTGTCCCGCACGCATGCACACATCTGGAGCCGCGATTGTTAAACAGCCGACTGAGCACAGTCACTCTGCAGATCCAGTTCAAGCTGAAGCCAGAGCTACAATGGCTGCTCTGAGGCAAGAAGCAATCAGCTCTCAAGCATCTACTAGAAGCATTGTTGGACAGGTTCTTCGAGACAGGTCTGATGACGTGTTGTCTCGAATGCCCAAGCGAAGTGACGTTGAGCGAAATACACGTCGGGTCAGGCAGCGAGCAAACACCATGCTGACTCCTCCTCAAAGCATCAATTTTGCTATCCCCCAGGAATACAGCGACATCATTTTATATGACTCTGCAAGAGATGACCCCCACAGGATTCTTGCCATTGGTAGCAATGAACTGTTGCCTTATTTCGAAAGAGGAGAGACATGGTTTGGCGATGGAACGTTCAAGGTGGTGCCAACCATGTTCTTTCAGCTGTATTCTCTCCATGCAAAAGTCGGCAACTCCTATCCTCCCCTGATCTACTGCCTGCTGCCAAACAAGACTGGTCCAACCTATCGTCGAATGATCACGGCGCTCAAAGGGTTGATGCCAGGTGCAAATCCCCAGAAAATTCTTCTTGACTTTGAGATGGCAGCAATGTCAGCTTTCCAAGATGAGTTTCCAGCTGCAGCGATTTCTGGCTGCTTCTTTCATCTGAGCCAGTCCATTATTCGAAAGGTCAATGAGCTGGGCCTAAAGGCTGAATTTGAGGCTGAGGATGGAGAGTTCAATCTCAAGGTAAAATCTTTGGCCTCCTTGGCGTTTGTCCCACCAGCCGAAGTAAGTGCAAGGTATGACGAACTAGCCCAAATCTTCCCTGATGATGATGCTACCAATCAGCTCCTCTCCTACTTTGAGCATACCTACGTTAGGGGGCCAGGAGTAGGTGGACGCTTTCGAAACGCAAGGTTTACTCCAGAGGTCTGGAATCATTATGCTGACGCTTTGGCCTCTGCCCCCAAGACCACGAATTGCTGCGAGGGGTTTCATAACGCCTTACAAGCACTCTTTCTTTGTGCTCATCCTACCGTGTGGAAACTGTTCAACGGACTCATTAGTGACATGGCAATTCATAGACTTACAGCCCAGAATGCTGAGGTACTGAATGTTGAGCATCCACGAAGCAAGTATGTCCAGCTAGCTGAACGACTGCGTGTGAAAGTGGCTGATTATCACAATCAAGGAGACAAGCTGCGGTATCTACGAGCGATCAGCAACATGCAGGCACGATAGACAAGACCAGCAATATTTGTAGAATAAGAATAGAAGAAGCTTTGAAACTGTTATTCAATAAGCAATCTTACGTTAAAATCAATGATGAATAAAGTATTTCCTTTTTTTGGACGTTTAATTTTTTGTTTTCCCTATACTTGTCTGTAAATAATCGTCCGTACACAATTGTCCGTACACAATTGCGTTGTACACAATTGTCCGTACACAATTGCCTTGTACACAATTGTCCGTACACAATTGCCTTGTACACAATTGTCCGTACACAATTGCCTTGTACACAATTGCCTTGTACACAATTGTCCGTACACAATTGCCTTGTACACAATTGTCCGTACACAATTGCCTTGTACACAATTGTCCGTACACAATTGCCTTGTACACAATTGCCTTGTACACAATTGTCCGTACACAATTGCCTTGTACACAATTGTCCGTACACAATTGCCTTGTACACAATTGTCCGTACACAATTGCCTTGTACACAATTGCCTTGTACACAATTGTCCGTACACAATTGCCTTGTACACAATTGTCCGTACACAATTGCCTTGTACACAATTGTCCGTACACAATTGCCTTGTACACAATTGTCCGTACACAATTGCCTTGTACACACTTGTACACAATTGTCTGTACACAATTGTCCGTACACAATTGCCTTGTACACAATTGTCCGTACACAATTGCCTTGTACACAATTGCCTTGTACACAATTGTCCGTACACAATTGCCTTGTACACAATTGTCCGTACACAATTGCCTTGTACACAATTGTCCGTACACAATTGCCTTGTACACAATTGCCTTGTACACAATTGTCCGTACACAATTGCCTTGTACACAATTGTCCGTACACAATTGCCTTGTACACAATTGTCCGTACACAATTGCCTTGTACACAATTGCCTTGTACACAATTGTCCGTACACAATTGCCTTGTACACAATTGTCCGTACACAATTGCCTTGTACACAATTGCCTTGTACACAATTGTCCGTACACAATTGCCTTGTACACAATTGTCCGTACACAATTGCCTTGTACACAATTGTCCGTACACAATTGCCTTGTACACACTTGTACACAATTGTCTGTACACAATTGTCCGTACACAATTGCCTTGTACACAATTGTCCGTACACAATTGCCTTGTACACAATTGCCTTGTACACAATTGTCCGTACACAATTGCCTTGTACACAATTGTCCGTACACAATTGCCTTGTACACAATTGTCCGTACACAATTGCCTTGTACACAATTGTCCGTACACAATTGCCTTGTACACAATTGCCTTGTACACAATTGCCCTGTACACAATTGTCCTTGTACACAATTGTCCTTGGACACAATTGCCCTGTACACAATTGTCTGTACACAATTGTCCGTACACAATTATCTTGTACACAATTGTCCTGTCACCCTGCACAAGTGATGATTCCAACCCCTATGCAATACTATGGAAATCCTGAAAACCTGCGCTGTTGGCAGCCTTCGAGGCCTGGAGTTGGGGACCCCTGATTTAGGACATATCCTATGGATCTACAATGTGCAATGTGTCTGACAGATGAAGTTCCTTTCACCCCTGTCCTGTGCCATTTTTCCGTAAAATACATGGAGTGATGGCTGTACATGCACAGTGCTTCGTTCACTTCTATGGGAGTCCCCAAAACATGCTTAGCTTATTCCCATAGAGGTGAATGGAACCACCTCTCCATTCACTGTCCATCTGTCTGATCTATGACCAGAATAACTCTCCCAATATCAAAATAATGTGTTATTGGTGCCATAATTATTACTCATTTAGTTGCATTTATACTAGTAGAGAAAAGTAACCAATGAATTAATATCCATGGCCGTCATTACTTGGTTAGTATACTGCAGGCAATATGTATATATTTTCTTACTGGAAGGGCCCATTCCAATCACAGAATTCCAATTTTTCCACTATTTACTATATGGGGAAAGTCTACCTAGGTTTCAGTCCCTTCACTTATTGGATCACTGGGGGTCCTGGACGTTCAAGCTCCCCCCATCACGTTATACCATGCCCTAGCTACATATCATACAAAGTCTCCCATCATGGTGAAACCAACTTTTCCGTGTGATGTAGCATGACTTCCAGCTTATATTATCTGAATTATTCTAATGAATGTGATACAAGACAAAGTGTAGATAATTATCTAAGTAGGATGCCTAATTATGTAAAATGTATGAATAACATCTATGTGGCAGCTTGTTAGATTTTACGTCTACTCTGCAGTTCCTAAGAGGAGACTCTGCTATAGAAATTACTGGGTCATGTACCCTGGAGGAGAGAAGTGCTATCTGGTGTCACATTCTGTTATGTGTAGACTTAACTAAACATGTGTGATGGAACAGTTCCTGCATAGAAATTGCTCATCAGGATCTTCCTTTTTTTTTTTTGGTAAAACATTAGTCTTTAAGAGAAGAAAATGAATAAAGGAAATAATTCTTTTAGATGAAATAAGCTTACCTAAAGGGGAAAGGGTGTGACAAATATAACATCCTGAGCAGGGGCGTGACATATCTAACATCCTGAGCAGGGGCGTGACACATTTAACTTCCTGAGCAGGGGCGTGACTCATCTAACATCCTGAGCAGGGGCGTGACACATCCAACATCCTGAGCAGGGGTGTGACAGATCTAACATATTGGGCAGGGGCGTGACAGATCTAACATATTGGGCAGGGGCATGACACATCTAACATATTGGGCAGGGGCGTGACAGATCTAACATATTGGGCAGGGGCATGACACATCTAACATATTGGGCAGGGGCATGACACATCTAACATATTGGGCAGGGGCATGACACATCTAACATATTGGGCAGGGGCATGACATATCTAACATACTGAACAGGGGCATAATAAATCTAAAATCCTGTGCAGGGGTGTGACACATGTAATATATTGGGCAGGGGCGTTACACATTTAACAGTCTGGGCAGAGGCGTGACACATCTAACATCCTAGGCAGGGATGTGACACATCTAACATTGCTGGCAGGGGAGTGACAGATCTAATATCCTGGGCAGACATGTGGCACATCTATCATCCTGGGCAGAGGCGTGGCACATCTAACATCTTGAGCAGGGGCATGACACCTATAACATCCTGGGCAGGGGTTGTGACACATCTAACATGTTGGGCAGGAGCATGGACACATCTAACATTTTGGGCAGAGGTGTGACAATCTAACATTTGGAAAATGGAGGTGGACATATCTAACAATTTTGGGGCGATGGGGTGACATATCTAAATCTTAGACGTGATGCATCATCATTTGGGCAGGGTGTACATATCTAACATGTTAAAGGTAGGGGACACATCTAACATCTTTGGCATGGGTATGACATATCTAACATCTTGGCAGGGCATGACACATCTAACATCCTGAACAGGGCATGATACATCTAACATCCTGAACAGGGTGATGACACATCTAAATCCTGAAGCAGGGGTCATGACATCTAACATCCTGGGACGAGGGACATGAACATCTAACATCATTGCAGGTGATGACACATCTAATATTTGGGAGGTGTGACACATTAACATCCTGGGCAGGGGCGTGACACACCTAACATATTGGGAAGAGATGTGACACATTTAACATTCTGGGCGGGACTGTGGACACATCTAACATCCTAGGCAGGGGCGTGACACATCTAACATCATTGGCAGGTCATGACACTTCTAACATTGTTGGCAGGGAAGTGACACATGTAACATTATTGGCAGGGGTGTGACACATCTAAGATATTGGGCAGGGGCATGACACATCTAACATCCTCGGCAGAGACGTGGCATATCTAACATTTGAAGCGCAGGGGGGCACATTTAATTGCAACCACTCTAACATCCTGGGCAGGGGTGTGTGACACATCTAACATGTTGGGCAGGGACATGACACATCTAATATCGTGGGCAGTGGCGTGAACACATTTTAACACACATTTCGGGCAGGGTGTGACATATCTAACATCTTAGGCAGGGTCTTGACATATCTAACATCCTGGGCAGGGGAACGACACATTTAACATCCTGGGCAAGAGCGTGATGACACATCTAATATCCTGGGCAGAGATGTGATACATCTAACATCCTACAAATTTAAACTGACCACCACCTAAAAGCAGAATTGTGAAGAGAATGCCGATCACCACAATCATTCAATATATTAACAAGAAAATACAGCTGCATTCTGTAAACGCTATCATACACCAACCTTGAAGATAGAAAACTGGTACTGCATTACTCAAGGGTTTCAAACATGTTATCATATTCATGTGCTGATTTCAAAGTAAGTTTTGTTAAAACTGAATATATAGAGAGAATGTGTGTAAAAGTCAAATATGTATGTCTATTTAACCCTTTGAACACATGGAAGGCTACATAATAGTATGTCATTCCCGGCCCAAGGATCTTAAATATGTCAATCCTCTGCCCAGATTGTTAGATAAGTCACACCAATGCCCCGGATTTAGATATGTCACACCACTGCCCAGCATGTTCAATATGTTATGCCCCATGCCAGGATGTTATATATGTCACCCCTCTGCTCAAGATGTTAGATATGTCACATCCCCGCCTAGGATGTTAAATATATCACGTCCTTTCCTGGGATGTTAGCTGTGTCATGCCCTTTTCAAGGATCTTCGATATGTTACATGCCTGCCCAGGATCTAAACAAGAAAAAAACTTTGGCACTCCATCATGTAAAGTATATTGGTGCAGCGTGAGCCCGACACATTGTAACAAAAAGACAGCAGCACTTAAACACTAAGACATGCTATTTTGAATATAGAACAATAGCTAAGGAAATAAGAAAAAAATGAGACACTTAGTTTATAAATATCGGGCATATCGATAACCTCCCAGTAGCCACATCAAAGCATGTCTCTTTTACTGGGTCCTAACCTACCTACCCTCTGCTGTGCACCTTTCCCTCGCTAGCCAAAAGTGCTATTGTTTGCTGTTAGCAGGTTCCTACTCGCCCATTCAAGAGAGGTTTTTTAATCCAGAGAGAGGCTGGACACAAGTGCAGGTACAAAAGTAGGTCAGGGCCCAGTTAAAGAGTCACATCTCAATATGGCTACTGGATGGTCATAGATATGGTCATATTTATAAGCTAAGTGTCTCATTTTTATCATATTTCCTTAGCTACAATATTGTTCTATATTCAAAATAGCATGTCTTAATGCTTACCCAGGACGTTAGGTAAGTCACAACCCTTCCTAGGATGTTAGATATGTATACAATACATAATATAGCTTACAGATAATGCTATCATATTGAAACGTTGAATATAGGAAATTGCATTACTGCTATAGAAAATGTGTTAGAAAATGAAGGTAATTCACACACAAAGTGTCCAGTTCAAGAGAGCCCATCAGCTGTGGCAGGCAGGCCTGTGGATGGTTGGAGTCACATTCTGGTGAAGTTGGAGTCTAGGAGTCGGAGTCAGGGAAATTGAGGAGTCGGATGTTTGGCTTACTGACTTCACAGCCCTGGTAGTGGTGTTGGAGTCATGGAGTCGGAGTTCATTTGATGGAGTCGGATTCTAAGAAATTGAAGGAGTCAGAGTCGGATGTTTGGCTTACCAACTCCACAGCCCTGGTGGCAGGCGTACCTCTATGATGGGGCCCTAACCAAATATACCTCTTCTGGTCTAATATAGTTCAAAATTGCAGAGGGTGGACGGTGTATACGGACCCACGCTGCATAGACTAGAAAGATCAGGCGGTGTTCATCATTATAGTGTTTATTTCCAACGCGTTTCGGAGTTAGTCCCAACTCCTTCCTCAGGGAATGGTCTAATAGTCTACAAATTTAACACGAGGCTCCAGCACTAGTTAAAAACACTTTGGGCTCATGAGAGGAGTGCTTAGGCCGACTTCACACCACGTTTTTCTGCTGTCAGGCTGTGTCCGGTGTTTTGCAGCAAGCACCGGACACAGCCAAACCACTCCAGACAAACAGAGCTGGAGGGCATATTTGCTTGTTTTCTGCTGGAATCGGCAGTCTGCGGCTGCTGGAGCTGTCCATTGCTGAGATGTCAGAATAGCAGCTATCTCTCGGTTTTGAAATCTCATAGTAACATAGTATTTAAGGTTGAAGGAAGACTTTAAGTCCATCTAGTTCAACCCATAGCCTAACATGTTGATCCAGAGGAAGGCAAAAAAAAAACATGTGGCAACACTAAGCTCCACATTGGGGGAAAAAATTCCTTCCTGACTCCAGATACGGCAATCAGACTAATTCCCTGGATCAACACCCTATCAAAGAATCTAGTATGTATAACTGGTAATATTATAGTTTTCAAGAAAGGCATCCAGGCCCCTCTTAAATGTTAGTAGTGAGTCCCTCATTACAACATCATGTGGCAGAGAGCTCCATAGTCTCACTGCTCTTACAGTAAAGAATCCGCGTCTGTGATTATGATTAAACCTTCTTCCCTCCAGACGTAGAGGATGCCCCCTTGTCCCAGTCTCAGGCCTAAGAGTAAAGAGATCATTAGAAAGGTCTCTGTACTGCCCCCTCATATATTTATATATTATTATAAGATCACCCCTAAGCCTTCGTTTCTCCAAGCTAAATAACCCCAAGTTTAATAACCTGTCTTGGTATTGCAGACCCCTCAGTCCTCTAATAACCTTGGTCACTCTTCTCTGGACCCGCTCTAGTTCAGCTATGTCTTTCCTATACACCGGAGACCAGAATTGTACACAGTATTCTAAGTGTGGTCGCACTAGTGACTTGTATAGAGGTAACATTATGTTCTCCTCATGAGCATCTATGCCTCTTTTACATCCCATTATTTTATTTGCCTTTGCAGCAGCTGCCTGACACTGGCCACTAAATGTGAGTTTGTCATCTACCCATTCACCCAGGTCTTTTTGAGTGATAGTTTTGCCCAGTGTTTATTTCCTCTGCCCAAGTGCATGACCTTACTTATTTATCCCCATTAAAGCTCATTTGCCATTTATCAGCCCAAGCTTCTAGTTTACATAAATCCTCCTGTAATATAAAATTGTCCTCCTGTATATTGATTACCCTGCAGAGTTTAGTGTCATCTGCAAATATTGAGATTCTACTCTGTATGCCCCCTACAAGGTCATTAATAAATATATGAAAAAGAAGTGGGCCCAACACTGACCCCTGTGGAACCCCATTGTTAACTGTGACCCATTCTGAGTGTGTTCCATTAGTGACCACCCTTTGTTTCCTATCACTGAGTCAGTTCTTAACCCACTTACACATATTTTCCCTTATCCCCATTGCTCTCATTTTTTCTCTCATCCGGGAGCTCTCCACGGTACTGAAGTTAAGTGCTGGTCACCACTGAACTTCAAACACCCGGCATCCAGCAGATGGATCTGATTTTCTGTCGGATTCATTGCGATCCGGCTCCCAGAGCCTTCCATGTTAGGGACACCGGATCGCACCGGAAGAATTCGGTTGGATCCGATTGTCAGATTTTTGCCCCGGACACAAAAACGCTGCAAGCTGTGATTTAGTGTCCGGGAAAAAATCAAATTCTCCTGGATCCTCCCTGACAGCAGGGAACCGGATGTCAAATCACTGCCATCCGGCTCCTTGGGGATACTATGGGGCCAAAATCGGATCCAGGGCTGTCCGGTTCACACCAGACAGACCCTGGATCCTGAAAACCGTGGTGTGAAGCCAGCCTTAATCAGAAAGGAGTATTGCACACATTACACATATACTCCTTACACATGTACTTACCCCAGTGAGCAGTGCAGACCTTCTATGTAAGGCCGGCTTCACACTGCAGCGCACGCAGTTCCCGCTGCACACCGGACCGGAGGGCATAATAGCCTCCAGTCTTGTGTGCTTATCCGGTCCGCGGCTGTCAGGATCCTCCCGGACAGCCCCGGACCAGATCGTGCCGCAGTGTGATGCGGCCTAAGACCCCGCCTAGTCCATCTCCTGTCTGTAAGGGTACCTTTACACATCGCAACATTGCATGCAATTTCACTTGCAACTTACTGGTTGCAGTGAAATCATGGATACCTTGTTCTAATTTGTTGCCGTGTACAAATGGAACAATGTGTCCATGATTTCACTGCAACCAGTAAGTTGCAAGTGAAATTGCATGCAATGTTGCGACGTGTAAAGGTACCCTAATGGCGGGTTTACACGTCGCGATATCGCAGTACAATTTCAATCAAAAGTCACGTGGTTCAATCGTCGGAGGCGAAATCGTTCCTGCGTTGTATGGTGTGAACGTCCAATACGATGCAGGAACGATGTCAATGCGATATCGGGGATCGAATGAGCGTGCTATTCAATGCCCCGATATTGCATAGCGATTGAAGCCGGATCGTGCTGTGTAAACGCCCAATTACGATGCGATTTCATACGTCACCCATTCACTCCCATGTTAACTATGCGATCCTGGGTTGGGAGGCGGTGACATCGCACGGACGTTGTAATACGATATCGCAGCGTGTAAACATTCAATGCGATGCGGGAGGAACGTGCACTAATTGCGCGCTCCCGCGCCATTGAGTTGCGATATCGAAACGATATCGCGGCGTGTAAACCCACCATAAGAGCTGAACTGTTGTTATAACCTAAAGGAACCGAGACAGAAGAGAGAAAGTGAAGAAAAGTTCTTCCAACACCCTCAACCTGCATCACCTCCCTTCCCTACCTCATCTGCCCCGACCTTGCTGCATCATTGCCTAATGCAAAAATACCAGAAAAATGGCAAACCCAGCAGATGAAGCATTTGCAAAAAAAAAAGGCCTTTGACCTTGAAAATACCAGCATTTAAAATGTGGGGTATATAGAAATTTCAATATTCGACAACTTTGATGAGTGTTCTTTTAGCGTAACCATCATTTTTGTCTCAAACCACAAATACCTCCAGTCCTGACCAGTTGGGTATTTGCATGGCTGTCATCCGCGCCATGGCGGCACCGTGTGACCGTACCCTAAAATTTACCGTTATTTCAAGCTTTTATCGGCTTCCTCGGATCACCAGGAAAAGCTTTTGTAATATATTAGCACACTATTGATTGCTCTAATTAAGGGTTTCCAAATACTCTTGCACACACTAATTAGCATCTCATCCAATCCTATTAAGGACTAATTATGGTTAGCGGTAACGTAAATATTTGTAACTTATGGTGACTTAAGTAATGACTAACAAACGCAGGTCACGTCGGGTATCAAATCACAGCAGGTACCACTGCAACGGCTCCAATAATGCAGCAAAATTCATAAAAAGCCAGAAATATCTGATAACACTGCCATCCAAGATAATTAGCTCATTATTATCTTTATCTAGATGATTTCTGTAGTCTGAATTAATAGCCTCATTTCTTCTGGAAATGGCCAAGTCTTATTCATTTTGACCGCAGAGCTCTTCGAATATGAAAGGCACCGCACCAATTATTATTTCTATTGTTCATACATTTTTCCAAATGGAGCAGGTTTTCGATGCTGAGTGTCTTACTACAAGATGTGATAATACTTTGCTTTGTCCTTGTTATGTCCCATCAATTTGAATAACTCATTGTGTGTTTTCTGTGCTATGTATTGCATTTTCTCTGTTGCTAGGCAGAAGTACTGCTTTTGGTATTTTGTCCCCTCCTTCTTCCTGTATCTCAGTAATGTCAGTTACTCCTCCCTTCTTCACCATGTAATCCTATTATAGCCATCTTTGGATCCACATGTTATACTGCTCTCTCCAGAATCACTCTTTCTACCTACTGCATTGTACTTTAAAGGGAACCTGTCAACTAGTTTATGCCCCCCCCAGCTATCATTGCCAGTAGCTGTAGCTACATAATACTAATCTAACCGTCCCTGTCTGAGCTTATAGTGTAATGTTAAACGTAAAAAAAACATTTGTACAATTACATTTTCTTACGTCAATGAGGCAGTCAGACTACACCTTGGAGGATGTAATCACTTTAGCAGGTTAATAGTTAACATTTCAGCTGAATTACAGAACATGCTGCAGGACCTGTGTGATGTCACAACCATGTGACTACAATAGGTGCAGCTAAGTCTTCATAGTACATAATGATTTTGTTTGCTTAGCTCCGCCCACAATGGTCACATGATTGGGACATCACACAGGTTCTTTTACACAGAGATGGTGGAAATGAGTTAACAATTAACCTGCCAGAGTTACTACATCCTCCATGGTGTAGTCTGACTGCCTCATTTACATAAGAAAATGTTAGTGTATAAATGCTTTTTTTTTACCTTTACCATTACACTATGAGCTCAGACAGAAGTGATTAGAATAATACTATGAAGCTGCAGGTGCAGACAATGATAACCCAAGGGCATAAACGAGCTGACAGGTTCCCTTTAATACAAGATTTCAGTGAAAATCATCTCTATTTCTCCTGGACTCTCATTACAAGTCAGTGTGGTTGAGTTGGAACTATCTGGGGACACTTGCATGTGAGTACAACAGTCAATATGAATACCAGAGGAATGGATTCTTCAGGCATTAGGTACTTGCTCTGCACTGAACAGCCAGAATTGTCCTTCAACTTTTTTTTGGATGTACTAGCATAAAGTGCAAATGTCATTTCATTGAAAAACAAAACAAAAAACAATATTGCACTGGTTGTTAATGATGGGTCATATAGCAGCTAAGATAATGCTTTTTTGTGCCATATGACATTTTCTCACATTTATCTGTGCTCTTTTAAATACTGCATCATATGGCTGTATGGGCATGGCCAGCAGCTGATAGGGAGCAGTGCAATGTGACAGCAGAGAAAATAAACAGAGATCATCACTGAGCTGTGTGGAGCCAGATGACAGATCAGAAGCTTGTGCCAAGAAAAGACGAGTTTTCACTGATCCTGATATTCTGATATTGCGTATGACTGTGCTGTAGCCTGGGCTAATGTGATACATAGCCACCTTATCAGCTGCAGTCAGCTGTGTGGACGCGGTGTAGGCCTCACTCCCTTTACTCTTATATGGTTACATGTCCCGTATTCAATGTGAGAAGCTTGAAGATGGATCTGACTGTTAATGAACATATGTCTGCTTCAGATCCAGTGTAGTGTAGACACCTTGAGGAAGGTTTTTGAATGGTTTACATCCAGATTTCTCTAATAAAGTATATTTGAAAGTTTATTAAAATCAATTTCTCTACATTATTATTAAATAAAAATGTAAAAGGCAATTATGCTTTAAGAATACAAATATGCTAGTTACAGACAAAGCCCCCATAAAATTCTGACCTTTAATAATACCTGTCACTTGGCCCATAATGGTACTAACTAGTGGTGAGAGAGCGCTACAATGTTTGAGTGGTCGATATTTGAAACGTGCAGGTCGGATGTTTGGACGGACTCAACTCGAGCACTGAGTATATTGGAAGTCAGTGGGAAACTCAAGCATTTTTCTGAAGACTCTTCCAGAAAAATGCTTGCATTCCCATTGACTTCCATTATACTTGGTACTTGAGTTGAGTCTGTCCAAACATCCGACCTGCACGTTTCGAGTACCGAGCACTCAAGCATTGAGTAGAATGGTAGTATTCGCTCATCATTTGTACTAACACAGTGTCTTCTTAAGAAAAGCATCCAACTACAGGGATCAGACACTCTATCGGTACTGTAGAGAGTGGTTTCAGGATGCAGTTTTCAAGCAGAGTTTCATTTTATTGGCTCGTGGCGCTCTTACTCATTCAATGGAACAACTATTAATGTTTAAATATTGTATCTTTTCCCCTTTTATGATACCTTTGATGGCTACAAACTCCAACTACTCTTGACCAAATGACTATTTCACAGTACCCAATGGCTGGCACATGCCCCAGGTATCACTAATCTCAGGCTATCTGCAGTGGTACAACTTGAAGCTTATGGGCCCCTAATAATTGCAAATCTTTAATAGCTATAGTCTTTTTTGATAGGCCAAAGGGACTTTTGGGCCCCCTAGGCTCCAGGGCCCTGAGTGTGATTTTAACCCCTGCACCTGTTGTAGTTACACCCCTGTCTCTCAGAATTCCATACCTTATGTAGTCTTGGTGAACATTACACTATGATTGAAAACATAAACTGCTCCTTAGCTAGCAAAGACAAATGCCACTCCCCTGCTGCCTGTCCAGTGAATCAGTGCTATAATGACAGTGGTTGAGGAGAATTGCACCCACTAAGTCCTATGATTTGGAGACTTAGAGCTCAGGGGTTCAGACTTCTGGACATCGAGGGACCAACACATCAGTTGCTTTTTTGTGCCGTGTGGTGTCTGTTGATGTTCTTCAAATTATCGCACACAGTTCATGAATTTCTCACCCAATAAAAAAAACACTTTTTATTTAACTTTTTTTGCAACTTTTTTGGTGCAAAAAACACTTCTAAGATGCTGCAAAAATTACAGATCTACATAAATCACTCTGGGGAAGATTGAAGTACATTTGCTTAAAAGTGTTTTTACAATTTATGAATCAGCTAAAAATATCTGGAACCGAAAATGCTGGTCCCATATGGCGACCATAAAAAAATTGTAAACATATTAAACCATAACGAGCAATCAATGGAAAAGGACATGATGGTCAGAAGAATAGAAGAAACAAAGGCGAAGATGAAGACCAGCAACCCAATGGCTTGATACAAGCAAGATAACAGAGAAGACCCTGGTGGACCAATCTAGGCTTAGAGAATACCTTGTTGGACTTATCTTGGCATGGAGAAGACCCTGGTGGACCTATTTGGGCTTGGAGAAGACCCTGGTGCCCTTGTCTAGGCTTGGAGAGGACCTCGGTGGACCTATCTAGGCTTGAAGACCCTGGTGGACCTATCTTGGCTTGGAGAAGAGCTTGGTGGACCTACCTAGGCACAAGCGTCTATCTCTCAAATCGCTATGGCATGGCTCGAGATCAAGCTGAAAGCCATTAAATAATAATAAAATATAAAATAGAATTAAAAAGAGAGAAAGTAAAAGAAAAATAGGGAAAAAAAAGGCAAAAAGCACCCAAAACAAGACCAAAAAAGGTTACAAATGCAATAATGAATTGGGCCTCAAGTTCTAACTTTGTAACCCATTAAATTTACTACCTGCAAGTCAATAAATGATGCTGTGCCTTATTAAACAAACGTGGTTTATTGATTCAATGCGTTTTGAAGCTGTCTCGCTTTCTCATCGGGTAAAAAGCTGATGAAGAAGTGAGGTGGCTTCGAAACGCGTTGAATCAATAAACTACATTTTTTGGAATAACGCACAGGATCATTATTGACCGAATAACCACTAATCGTCCTTATCTCCTACTTATCGGTTCATTGAGCCTGTGGATCTGAGCAGCAGTCATCTATGTGCCTTATTCCGTCCAACGAGGAGAGTACAAAGGATAATTCATTTTTCTTGTTTTTTTGGAGAATACCCATTAGCACAATGGGTTTCTCCCTCTGAGCATTACTAACTTAGCTATGATGACATATCAATATTGACCACGACATCTTCAAAAAACCATGAGCCTTTATTTCTAATTTTGAATAACCGTAGCTGTAGGTTGTAGTAATCCCCTATACAGGTAACAATGAAACAATTATTATTTGTATCTGTGCGGGTATTTCAGCAAGTCCAGGTAGATGACCACAATGCAATGCTCAAGTCTACAAGATCAGAAAACCAATAGTCCTTAAGTCCCACCAGACAATAGATAGCACAACCTTAGTGTGTGTATCCAGGTCCAGTCATCAAGAATAGTGTTTAGGATAGTTCCTAATATCCAGAAGGTAGATATCACGACTGTAGCACGTGTATCTAGCTCCAGTTTCTATAGTCCATCCATGGGATTCAGGACATGGCCTAGCAACAGATTTCCCCTCACTTCCCATTCACCATACCAACTGGCTAACTTTTACAAAGATTACCACCCTCCACCAGATGCAGGACTTCGAATGATAATGTAAACCTGATTGCATTATGGTCTATGAAAACAAGCTGGAAGTCACACTCAGGTACATCTGCAATTGTGAGACAAAAGGTGCATAGGGTCTTATCTCTAGGCAGAGTGGGCATCCACCCGATGAAATCGGCTCACCTGTTCCGGTTGTGTGAACACACAACCAGTATTAGCGCCCGTACAGCTGCCGCTGGATCCACACCTCCACGTGCAACGTGGCAAACAATCTGGAAACAGGACGAAGTGCCGGTGATCCGCGCTGCTGGATGGAAAAACAAAGACCCAAGAAGTCTGTGGGTAATGTTGTAACTTTATTCCAACGCGTTTCGGAGAGGCTGCTCGAAATGGTCAGAATAAAGTTACACCATTGCACCACCAGACTTCTTGGTCTTGGTTTTTCCATCCACAGCGCGGATCACCGGCACTTCGTCTTGTTTCCACTCAGGTACATTGGCTTTCTCATTCAACTTATGAACAATAAAATCAACGTAACTAGCGATCCATGCTGGTGAAAAGCCCGGTAGTCATTAGTCCATGGCCGCTCTTCACACTGATTTACACAATTTTTTTTAATTCATTTTTCCTTTTCATTTCGAACAATGCATCCTTGATGATCCATTTGGTCTCTATTTTTCAGCAGTCAAAACATTTTCCCTATACAAATCTCCATCTATTCAAACATTTGAAAACCATTTTGTCCTATTTTCTATTGTTAAGAAATAATAGCTCCAATGTTCCGGTGCGTGCGGAGCATTGTCAGTAGTAACCTGTTACTTATTACAACCTATTTCGGGAGACTCATTCGTTATCTCCACCAAGACCTTCCAATCCAAGGTTCTGCCACTAACATCCCCTGCTCTTCCGGTCAGTCGGAACAGATGGTTTTTCGAAAAAATCATATCTTTATTTTCCTTTATTATTGCAACTGATGTCAACCTATGTCATCGCCTACAACAATGGAGAAGTCTGAAATAATGTCCTCCGGGGCTTCGTGTTGTACTTTAGATGAAATATTCTAGATGTAACACTCGGCCCGCTATCTGTTTTCCTTGGAAAATAATGACAAGACATACAACACATGAGCTAAATGACCCCGATATTATCAGGTCTTAAGAGATTTACAGGCTGCACTAGAGAACTGTTGAGAAAATTAGTTTCTTGTATTATTGTCTAAAAGAAGAAGCTGGCCATTAAGATAAAATCAAATACAGATTCCCCGCACCGCTGGAAAGATGCACAAAGCTTTTTCTTCGGTGCCCATTCAAAGTTGAGGGATCAATATATAATTTCAAAGTTCTACAGATCTGTACTCAAGTCGGTGGACTCCCCGCCGTTTCTTTAATTTCTAGCCGAAATGACCTTTTAAGATATCCTGTCTTCAAAATAAATTAAAAAAAATATCACAATGTAAAAAATCAAAAAGGGATTGTCCGAGAGTTAAGAAAGAACAACAGATATAAAATTAAAGTTAAAAAAAGCTAACAAAAGTTGTTTTTTTTGTTCTATGCTGATCAATAGCCTATCGTTGGGTGGTCCTCCACCGGCTTTGTTAGCAAGATGACAAACAGCCGCTACACATAACCACTGCAGTCAATCGGTGGTCTATTCGGTCATGTCCACTACCTACTGGCATCACTGATGATCCACCAATCCTTTCATGGTATTATGACCATGTTCACATATTTGATTACTGGTACGAAGTATCAGTAGTCATAGGAAAGCCTTTAAGACTAAGTCACTTAGCTTCATTTTACTTTTTCTGAGGCTGTGAGCTTGATATCTAACCATTTGGGTGACCAGAAAAATGCCCACTGGGTTTGGTTTGGGGGCTAGGTGTTAAGGTTGGGTTTTAGGGCTAGGCTTAGGGGTTATGTGTTCAGGTTAGGTGTTAGGTTAGGTGTTATGGTTAGGGTCACCTGTGGGCATTTTTCCTTTTGGGCATTTTACAGGCAACCAACCATTTGACCTCAAACCTGATTGGAGACATTTGCAAATAAAGTCTGTGGAGCCTCGTTTAGGAGTCTCAACACAGGACTAGCCAGTCCTAAACGAGCTCCGCAGACTTTATTTGCATGTTCATAATTCCCAGGGGGCAATGCACCTAGGAATTCACTGTGTTGAGCACATTAGCCGGCTGCCCACAGTGTTTTTTTGGACTGATCTCCATGAGATCAGTGATTGCTTTGTGATCGGAGACATTTGGCACTGCACTTACCCACGCCACATTGTTCCAAAGAGCACCAGAAAGCACATTGGTCAGACTTCCAACAAACAGATATTAGTGAGCTATCCTATCCATATCAAATGAAGAGAGAGATACACTCTGAAAAGCTAAGGCATACAAACAATGAATATAGGAATATGGACATGCATTAAGGCTAAGGAAATACATAAAAAAATGAGATACTCAGGATATAAAAAAGACTAGTTACATGCGAGCCCAGTAGCCAATGCCATGGCGTATCTCTCTTTTATATGCTAAGCATTTTAATTTTTTCCATGTATTTTCTTAGCAGTAGTGCATGTCCATATTCGTATATTCCTTGTTTGCACACCAGAGTGCAATTGTTTATTTGTTATAGTATATGTCATGCTCAGTATGCACCTGTTCACATTTGCTTGTTAGGAAGTGTCATCAGGTTTCTTATTTAGATTATGAGTTCACGTCATCTGACTGTGCAATCCTCCCCATTAGCCTTAAGTGAAAGTCTTCATTAGCAGGTTCCTATTCGCCTATATATTAGAGGTTTTGTAACCCAGAGAGAGACATTAGCTCAGGTAGGGACCCAGTAAAGAGATACGCCTTGTCGTTTGCTACTGGGCTCACATAAAACTGGCCTTTTTTATATGCTAATGATCTCCTTTTTTCCATGTATTTCCTTAGCAGTAATGCATGTCCCAATTTACTTTGTTCGTTGTTTTTTCATACAATGCAACTGTCTCTTTATTTTTTATAATATAATATATCTCATGTTCAGTATGCACGAATTCACACTTGCATGTTAGGAAGTGCCGTCAGTTTTCTTATTCATATCCAACCCATATGCCAGCACTCTTTGTGCTGACAACCTTTTTAGCAGATTATACAGAACTTTTTAGCAGATTTATACAGATTATACAACTATATACTACATAAAATGTTTCAATATTTTCAGGTTTCATACTTTGCCTATAATACAGACTCCATCTTTTTGTGAGACTTGCTTGATTTTTACTCAAGTCTAGAGGGGAAAACTTCAATGGTTCCCGTAAAAGTCCCTAAAGTCACAACATGTTTGAGAATGTTCTTCTCCTTACAACCCAAGTGTTTCCGAGTGCGTTCGTCGATGTTATGGATTGTGCTATTGTGCTTGGATCTCTTTGATTAATTTGTCGTGATCTCTATAAAACTGTTCTTTTTTCATAGAATTGTCTATTTCCCAAAGGGGATATTTAATGATAGCCTACAAAATAGTTTCTACTTATCAACAATCATGAAGCCTTCAATCACCAACTGAAGAGGTTTCCACACATTTCCATGAGTCAATACTCATTCATCAAGAAGCTTTGCAATTTGGGATTTTGACCATCCTTTTTCGGAAAAGTGATTAATGTTTTCCCAAAAAATCTATTTAAAGCTATCCGAACGCTTGATCCAAACCACTGTGCCAAGTTGAGCTCACCCTTTTCACCCTTTACCTGTTCTTTAAAAGAGTTGTTCTGACTTGGAGTGCAAGTCTGCAGTCATCTACGGATGGTTTCACTCTGCGATTTTTTGGAGTCCGGGCGACCGCGGGTAAAACCTGCCTACCCCCAGATTCTCCCGCAATTGTAAATTGTGATGAGGTGTTGAAACCCCTGATGAAGGAGCTGGGACAGCACCGAGACGCGTCGGAATAAAACGTCATTGCATCTAGACCCTGTGTGGTCTACTTTCTTTAACAGCAGCGCGGATCGTAGAAGCACCATCCTTCGAATCTCTGTTTGTACACCAGTTTGCACGTGGAAGTGCTGATCCAGAGTCATTGCCATTGCGCTTTTTCTGTCCCTCAATCATCCATACTTCCAATAATTGGCACTAGAGTTCAAGTCTACTTCATCCCTGAAGTGACATTTGCAGATTTATTGTCCCAAAGGAACATTGCGGCTCTTCGTCTAAGGCCGGATTGGCACGTCACTCTCCATAAGGAGAAACATTACCCCTAAAGGTACGTCACATGCTGCCATATGGCTTCCATATCACTGGAGATTTGACGTGAGCGCGCATGTTTCAGGCTCTTTTTTCTGATCGCTGTGGAGCTGTCACACGTAGCTATCTAGCGTGCGATCTTACGTTCCGGAAATCGCCTGCAGAAGACCGGAAGCGATCTTCCCTTCACACATCGCCGGTCCACGCCACAATCGTAGCAGCGATGTGGCCATACTGCTTTGACAGGGGCGTGCTAGTGTGGGTTTCACTGCGCCCCTATCACTGCAATTGGTGGACGGAACATTGGTCAGCCTTGCGTGAACACACTAGACATCAAATTAGGTGCCTCAGACACGGGCAGCCATTCGGAACGCAGTATCACCCACCAATCGCCGCAGATGCGGCGCGAAAAAAACAACATCCAAGCATGCCTACGGGATTTATTTCAGAATCACCGTGTACGTCGCTATCGCCCTGTCACACGTCACGATCCGCTGAAATCGCCTGGTGGATATCGCCTGATTTCACTGCAGTACAAGTCAATCAGGCGACACTCGACCAGCGATTTCTCGCCGTAGAATCGCCAAGTCACACGCCACTACACACATGCGATGTGGTATCCACATCGCTGAATTCGGGAATTGCCAGCGCTCTCGCTGGCGATATGGCGATGTGTGACGGTACCTTTAGACTCCACTTAGCCTCATACACAACCAGATCAGATCTTATACTTTGCACTGATGAGGCACATTACCCCGAAATACAGGAAATAAGCGCGCAATAGGGTCTTATCCATGTTGCAGTGTGAGTAGAAATTGGTTATAGCTCCACTCACCTTGTTAAGTTGTGTGTGACACAACCACTATAGAGCCTGGAATATAGCCCAGAAGGTACCTGCAGCAATCAGCCAAGTGTACGACGATGAATCCAGCCTTACGATCACGCTGCCGACACCAGTTCGGAGGAAGAATAATCAACGAAGTGACTGATCATCCAACAACCTTTATTGATGCAGAATCTCAACGCGTTTCGTGTGCATCTGCACCCTTCCTCAGGAGAACGAAGGTTACCTTGATTATCCGTCCTCCGAATTGGTGTCACAAGGCCGGATTCATCACCTTCGTTTGCTTCGTGTTTGCAAATTGGGATCCCGATCTGGTGTGAATCCCAAGTCAAATGACAAGGCTCGTTAAAGGGTCGCTTTTGACTTTTGAGATTGCTTCTTCCAATAGGTGGCGCTAAAGTTCAAGTCTACTTCTTCTCAGGAGTAGTGATGGGCGAATCCTAAATTACTCGGAATCGCTTGACTCTAGCGAGTCCGAGCCCAGGACTCGCTACTCGTTGCGAGTCTAGCGAGTCCAATGTTAATGAATGGGGAAGCGAGTAATAGCGAGTAGAAGCTTCAGCCTGAAGCAATCCTAGTTGTGTCATTTATTTGCATTGCTCGTTTACTTTGTAAGTAATCGCTGACTCGCACAGATAAGATCCTGTCTTCTCTGTGTTCTGGCTGCCCCAGCTCCAGGGTCCTAGAGCCTGCCTGCTGCCTGATGTAGCAGAGCTGAGATTGTTCTCAGTCTGCTCATTCTCTGTGTACAGACATGAATGTCTGTGCACAGAGATGATGTAGCAGAGCTGAGATTGTTCTCAGTCTGCTTATTCCCTGTGCATAGACATCTATATTTATGCACAGGGATGAGCAGAGAGGACATCGCGTTTTGGACTGCGTCGGACGGAAGAGGATTTTTTTAATTAAAGATGGAGTCCCTAATGGCTTTTTTTTTTATTTCTAATAAAAAATTTTCCTTGTGTTGTGTTTTTTTTAAAACAATTTAATAGAAATTCATGGCGGTCATGTCTAATATTGGCGTGACCGCCATAAATTTCGGGCTTAGGGCCAGCTGATAATACAAAGCTGGCCCTAACCTCTTTATTACCCAGCGTGCCATCGCTACCAGGGCCGCTGGAAGAGCGGGGTTCAGCGCCAGAGGATGGCGCTTCAATGAACGCGTCATCTTCTGGGGCGGCTGCGGGCTGCAATTTGCAGCGGGGGGTGCCCAGAAAGCTTGGGCATCCCTGCGCTGCGGATTCCAGCCCCCAGCTGCTTAGCTGTACCTGGCTAGACATAGAAATTGCGCGGCGCCCCACGCATTTTTTTTTAATTATTTCATGAAATTCTGAGATTCTGACTCTGAGACTCTGACTCTGACTCTGAAATTCATGAAATAATTAAAAAAAAATGCGTGGGGCTCCGCGCAATTTCTATGTCTAGCCAGGTACAGCTAAGCAGCTGGGGGCTGGAATCCGCAGCGCAGGGATGCCCAAGCTTTCTGGGCACCCCCCGCTGCAAATTGCAGCCCGCAGCCGCCCCAGAAGATGGCGCGTTCATTGAAGCGCCATCCTCTGGCGCTGAACCCCGCTCTTCCAGCGGCCCTGGTAGCGGTGGCACGCTGGGTAATAAAGAGGTTAGGGCCAGCTTTGTATTATCAGCTGGCCCTAAGCCCGAAATTTATGGCGGTCACGCCAATATTAGACATGACCACCATGAATTTCTATTAAATTGTTTTAAAAAAAACACAACACAAGGAAAATTTTTTATTAGAAATAAAAAAAAAAGCCATTAGGGACTCCATCTTTAATTAAAAAAATCCTCTTCCGTCCGACGCAGTCCAAAACGCGATGTCCTCTCTGCTACATCCCCTGTGCATAAATATAGATGTCTATGCACAGGGAATAAGCAGACTGAGAACAATCTCAGCTCTGCTACATCATCTCTGTGCACAGACATTCATGTCTGTACACAGGGAATGAGCAGACTGAGAATAATCTCAGCACTGCTACATCATCTCTGTGCACGGACATTCATGTCTGTAGACAGGGAATGAGCAGACTGAGAACAATCTCAGCACTGCTACATCATCTCTGTGCACAGACATTCATGTCTGTACACAGGGAATGAGCAGACTGAGAACAAACTCAGCACTGCTACATCATCTCTGTGCACGGACATTCATGTCTGTACACAGGGAATGAGCAGACTGAGAACAATCTCAGCACTGCTACATCATCTCTGTGCACAGACATTCATGTCTGTACACAGGGAATGAGCAGACTGAGAACAATCTCAGCACTGCTACATAATGTCTGTGAGCAAGCGGGCTCTAGGACCCTGGAGCTGCACAGAGAAGACAGCTGGACTCGGCTCGCAAAGAAACAGCAGTTATCTGCGAGTTTCCCTGCTATCACTGGCACAGTAGCCAGTGATTACTCGCGAGTCTAATGCAAACAATGGCAATCCTAGTTTTGTCAGCGTTTCTGACAAAACTAGGATTGATATTGATTTGCATTAGACTCGCGAGTAATCACTGGGAAACTCGCAGAGTACAGAGTCCTGCGAGTCCCTTACTACTCGCCGAGTAACGAGTCCTAGCGAGTAGATTCGCCCATCCCTACTCAGGAGAATAGTGGTCCTCAAATCGATGCATAAAACTGCATGACAAGCAACCAATGCAATGACCTGGCGTTTTGGAGACACAACTGTCTAGCTATCACATATTGACCATTGTGGAAGTTGCTCGGTTCCTTTCGCTTGCTCATTATCCTTCTTCTATTATCATTTACATTGTTCAGTAAACTTTATTTTAAACACTTTTAGAACTTCTCACTTTCTTTAACATTCCTTTTCTTCTCCCAAAACTCCCATAACATTCACTTGCTGTGATTTTTCTATATTTTCTGTATTTTTTTTGTTTTTATCATTCTATTTGGTACAAACATAATTATACACTTCCGCTCACCTTTATTTCCCTTAGCGGGCTCTCATCGCTTTGGCTTATTTAAATAAGACGTAATTGACTCTCAGCTTCTATTGAAGTCTACAGAACACTATTAGTTTCTTCAAGGGTTTCCATATTTCTTTGGGTTGTTTTTGTAGTTGTTTTTTGCATCTCGCATTGCCATAATGTACTTTTCTTTTGCTTTTTAATCCCCTGCTAAGCTCCATCCTCCAAATGTCAAACGACACGCTGCATTTAGACATCTCCGGCAGAGATTGCAACTTGCCTACATTATGAAGTTAATTGTGACATCTGCATTTGAAGAAGTGTTTCCTACAGGGTTCGAACACCTGTTGGATTGAAAATGTTTGACGATCGCTTCATCCTTTTATATTAGTATAATTTCCCAAGGGAGAGCAGCAAGAATTATGACCATATGGCATCCAGTCTTAAGGGAATTACCTGAATCACGGTTAATCACATTCTCACTATTAAGCGGTTTTCTATCCTGTGCACTTTACATATATTTGCATGCAAATTGTGAAATAGGGTTTTTTTTAAGCTATTTTGGATGATTAAACTCCATAATATGATATGCAAAGTAAAAATAAAGTTATTAAGTCGATAAAACTGTTGATTGAATTTAGATGATGAAGGTTATGTTGCCTAACCTTGTGTACTCTTCCGCCGGTGCAGAGGTCGCTCTTCCTTGGTCATTCGTTAGTTCTTCTAGTCTTGATGCTACAATTACAATTAACTTTAAGAAAATTCTCTCCTTTTGTCATTCCGGTGAAGACTCATTAAAATTGTATTTAGGATATGTTCATGCAGGCAGGTTATTATATAGCAGAGAGAGGCAAAACTAAATGTGCAACGATATAAATAGATAAAATATTAATGGGAGCCTGCCTCATTAAAGATGGTGCCAAGGCTAAGGTTTTCCAGGAGAGTTGATTGATTTATGGGTTTCTGAAAAACAAAAAAAATTCAGTATACCATATTTTTTGGATTATTAGATGCACTTTTCCCCCCCCCCATATTGGGGGGAAAATGGGAGTGCATCTTTAATAAGAATCTTGCTTACCAGAGCTCACATCTAGCCTATATTACTGGAACAGGCACAGACCTCACATCCAGCCTATATTACTGGGAGAGACACACAGACCTCACATCCAGCCTATATTACTAGAACAGGCACAGACCTCTCATCCAGTCTATATTACTGGAGAGACACACAGACCTCACATCCAGCCTATATTACTGGGAGAGACACACACACCTCACATCCAGCCTATATTACTGGGAGAGACACACAGAGCTCACATCTAGCCTATATTACTGGAGAGACACACAGACCTCACATCCAGCCTATATTACTGGGAGAGACACACAGACCTCACATCCAGCCTATATTACTGGGAGAGACACACAGAGCTCACATCTAGCCTATATTACTGGGAGAGACACACAGAGCTCACATCTAGCCTATATTACTGGAGAGACACACAGACCTCACATCCAGCCTATATTACTGGGAGAGACACACAGACCTCACATCCAGCCTATACTACTGGGAGAGACACACAGAGCTCACATCTAGCCTATATTACTGGAGAAACACACAGACCTCACATCCAGCCTATATTACTGGAGAGACACACAGACCTCACATCCAGCTTATATTACTGGAGAGACAGACAGACCTCACATCCAGCCTATATTACTGGGAGAGACACACAGACCTCACATCCAGCCTATATTACTGGGAGAGACACACAGACCTCACATCCAGCTTATATTACTGGAGAGACAGATAGACCTCACATCCAGCCTATTTTACTGGGAGAGACACACAGACCTCACATCCAGCCTATATTACTGGGAGAGACACACAGACCTCACATCCAGCCTATATTACTGGGAGAGACAGACAGACCTCACGTCCAGTCTATATTACTGGAGAGACACACAGACCTCACATCCAGCCAATATTACTGAGAGAGACACGCAGATCTCACATCCAGCCTATATTACTGGAGAGACACGCAGATCTCACATCCAGCCTATATTACTGGAAGAGTCACACAGAGCTCACATCTAGCCTATATTACTGGGAGAGACACACGGACCTCACATCCAGCCTATATTACTGGGAGAGACACACGGACCTCACATCTAGCCTATATTACTGGAGAGACACACAGACCTCACATCTAGCCTATATTACTGGGAGAGACACACAGACCTCACATCCAGCCTATATTACTGGGGGAGACACACAGACATCACATCCAGCCTATATTACTGGGAGAGACACACAGAACTCACATCCAGCCTATATTACTGGGAGAGACACACAGGCCTCACATCCAGCCTATATTACTGGAGAGACACACAGACCTCACATCCAGCCTATATTACTGGGAGAGAGACACAGACCTCACATCCAGTCTATATTACTGGGAGAGAGACACAGACCTCACATCCAGCCTATATTACTGGGAGAGACACACAGGCCTCACATCCAGCCTATATTACTGGAGAGACACACAGACCTCACATCCAGCTTATATTACTGGAGAGACAGACAGGCCTCACATCCAGCCTATATTACTGGGAGAGACACACAGAACTCACATCCAGCCTATATTACTGGGAGATCCACACAGACCTCACATCCAGCCTATATTACTGGGAGAGACACACAGACCTCACATCCAGCCTATATTACTGTAGAGACACACAGACCTCACATCCAGCCTATATTACTAGAGAGACACACAGAGCTCACATCCAGCCTATATTACTGGAGAGACACACAGACCTAACACCCAGCCTATATTACTGGGAGAGACACACAGACCTCACATCCAGCCTATATTACTGGAGAGACACACAGACCTCACATCCAGCCTATATTACTGGGAGACACACAGACCTCACATCCAGCCTATATTACTGGGAGAGACACACATAGCTCACATCCAGCCTATATTACTGGGAGAGACACTTCCACAAGAGAAAAAACTGAAACATGGATCAGGCTGCAAACTGCATAACCACTAACAAATGTAGCTATCATGTTCTCTATGTCACATAGTCTTTACTAGTCCATTTGTAGTTCTGAATTTGTCATTCTATCTTCCTGGAAATATTTTCATGTCTCCTTGATACTTTAAAGCGACTGTCATGTTTTCGCGCCCGCACGTTCCACCAAAATTTGCAATTGGCAGCGGAAGATGCAGCATTATGTTGCTCTATGGAACTTTTATTTTGACAACTTCTGACGTTGTGATATAGAGACCATACTGTATGGACCTTTGAATTAGACACCGTATGACAGTACACCATGTGAGGGCAACAGAAGCTCGGGTCTCGAATTTGTCAGAATGATCAAATACAGATGTAGCAGCCGCCAACCTGACAGCTGCCATGTCAAGCTAAGAGCGGAGCAGCCTCAGCACTTTAATCTATTTGCACAGCTTGGCAATCCTCAATTACTTTTAATGAGTAGCACGATACAAAAATAGCGGAAACTAGAACAGTTGGGTTCTGCGGCTGTCAAAATGGAGAGTGATGCATTGGTAAATGGGGTCTACAAACTGGAAACCAGCAATCTCCAGAAGTCACCTTTCTAATGAAGCCGTCAAGGACGGATAACAGGTGTTAGATCGTAGACGGGATGTTAAGATTTTTGGGGGTTCAATAGGATTCACTTGGATAATTATGTTCCATTTTGTTCACTAAAGAATAAGGTGGCATTGAAATAAACATACAGGTGCATCTCAATGAATTAGAATATCATCAAAGAGTTCATTTCAGTAATTCAATATGACGTTCCTTGTGGGGGCCTTGGGGTACTCAGAGCCGGGCCTGACGAGGTCGTCGGGGAACGGGGGATGTCACAGTGGAGTGACCCGGTCCGTGGCCCCGGAGAAGTCAATAAAAAGGGGGAGGAACTTCATGGAATTGGGGTTTTATAGGGATTTAGGGGTGTCTGTCGTGACGCCACCCGGGGTAAACGGCTATTAGCGGCCGCCGCTGCGATGCGGAACCTCTGGGGATGATGGGAGTGCAGGGGTGATGGTGTGGCGCCCCACTGGTCAGGCGTCACAATTGGGGTACTGCACCCATAAATGAGTGTGCGGTTACCTTTGTCACGGTGGGAATGTAGGGTTTGTAGGAGGATCCCATCCCAGTACTCCCACACACTCAGCTAGAAAAACGGTTGGAGACTAGTCCCTGGGGGAAGTTAGGGGAGGAGGGAGGTAGCAAAACGAGGGATTCTAGTTTGCCTCGAAGGACGAAGGAGCACGGGAGCCCTGAGAGAGAAGGGAGCCCCAAAAGAGGGGGCCTGGAGAGAGAGAACAGGCAGAACAGACTGAAGGAGGGGACCCCCCCAGATCGGAGTGCCCATACTCCGGGAGGGAACCTGGTCCATATACCGGAGTGCCGGTTCCGAAGACGCGGCACAGGGAGTTTAGCCCCTGAGTTGTCAACACCGGACGTCGCGGGTCCGTCTATCGGCCCGACACCCTGTCAGAAGGAAACCAGTCACGCCAGGATAACCCACCGGGGTCGAGTCCCAGTGCAGGAGAGAGGGAGAGCGGGAAGCCAGGAAACTCAGAAAGCACCCCAATCGGGCCTGGTACTAAGCGGGCTGTTCCAGGACAGGCAACAGCAGCAGGACACGGGTTAGAGCAAGGAAGGCATACCATGGGGGACTCCGAGAGACTCTGCAGCTCACTGTGACTACCCAGCCGGCTACCTACCTAACAACTGTTGTCCACTGTGAACTGTATCACCACCAGCATTGTTCCAGTAATGTACCCGGGTAGAGTGACAGAGTCTCCGTGTGCTTGTTTCACTGCTGCACTGCCACTTGTTTATTTCCATCATCATCACTTCTTTCTCTCCGGGTGCATCCCTGCCCCGGAGGCCAGCTCCACCTGCAGGGAGCTGTACCATCTTTGCTGCTGTACCATCGCCCTCCGCAGGTCTGAAGCGGCGCTGGTGCTTAATCCCCAGAATCTGTGTGGCGTCACGTGAACTTGACCTTTATTCCCATTTCAACTATTCCCTTTTTGTTGACCACCAGGGCCACAGGTCTGGGCCGGCCACCAGTGACAACCCAACCGCGGCTGAAGGCCCAGATACCCAAGTCCCCGTACAACCCTGGGCGAGTCAATGGTTTTTCTCCCCAAGGGTGGAGTGGGTCCACAAGGCATCTGGGGTAAAGGTCTTGATGATGGAGGACCAGCAGGGCTGGTCTGGCTGCAGGGTGGGATCGGAGCGCTTCTCAGGTAGGCTCCAGCGGCCTGCGCGGCTTATCAGTCTACCGCTCCTCAGGCGGGAAATGAAAAGTCTCACACACAGTTCTGAGTCCAAACCTGGTTTACTCAGCTTTCTCTCTCTGCTAGCACCATAGGTTACAGTTCTAGTTCCGTCGCAGCCTGGATAGTCCTCAGCAACTGGGATAGTTTGTCCAAGGCACCGCCTTTATATTCTTTTCCTCTCGGGTTGTTCTTTCTTTCAGCGCTGCATGGTTGCCTAACTCCTACTCGCGCCTCTGCACAAAGTGCCCCAATCCAGCAGCCGTGGGTCCGGTCGGGCAACTGGCTATGTCCCCTGACCCAAGTACGGCTACCTTCTCGGTGGATTGGTCATGATGTGTCAGGTGCCGGCTGCAGCTCCTCTAAATCTAGTGGTCTCCGGTTCTGTGGTTGGAGCATGGAGTCACCTTCAGGGCTGGTCCCCTGGTGCTCAACCTGCCCTTCCACTTCACTTCAAGGGCACGGATGCATCGCTCACTGCCCATGCCCCTAGGGCTCCCACTGTCTCTCTACAGTATGCTTCCCTGGGTCCCAGGATGAGCCTCATCTCCGGGTCCTTCTCCTTCCACTGACTCTGCCAACTGTCCCCGCCGACTGACTGACTGACTACTTCCTGTTCTCCTTCCTTTTCTACTTCTTGACTGCTTTCCTACTAACTTCCCACCCTCCACCCCTCTTCCCGCTGTCCCACTGACTACCTGGGCCCTCCCCCTCTCAAGTATGGCCGCCATCCCTGGGACCAGGTGTGTTGGGTGCTTTTGTGGGTGTCTGGACTTACTATCCCGTTTACTGAGAACAGGAATACTACACCCATGCATTGGGTGCAATACCCCCTCTGTGGCGAAATACATAAAGTGAAACACATATATTATATAGAGTCATTACAGAGGGATCTATTTCATGTGTTTATTTATGTTAATGTTGATGATTATGACTTACAACCAATGAAAGCCCAAAGGTCATTATCTCAAAAAATTTAAGTAGGGAGGTTGAACGGTTAAAAGCCACGCTGCCTTATTCCACGAGGCATAAAACAGTGAATATAACATTGATTTATTACTCAACGCATTTCAGGGCTTTCAGAAATGCTCTGAAACATGGCAATATGATATTGATTTGTCCTGAGGAAGGGGTCAGGGAGGCCTGAAAAGTGTTGACTAATAAGTCAATATCATATTCACCCACAGTTGGTGTTTAACCCTTCATCTTCCCTACTCTATATGCACCACACAGCCGTGATCTGCTTTTATAGTGGTTGTGACTCTCACAACCACACAAGGTGAAGCCTCTGATACTTATTTAGGTCATATTTTATCTCTCAGACCCTTCATCCTCCCTACTTTAATTTTCTGAGATAATGATCTTTGGGTTTTCATTAATCATCAACATTAACAGAAATAAACACATGAAATAGATCCCTCTGTGTGTAATGACTCTATATAATAGATGCGTTTCACTTTATGTATTGAATTGCTGAAAGAAATGAACTTTTTGATGATCTTCTAATTCATTCAGATGCTCCTGTATAACTAAACATGTAATTACTGAATCCTATGGGTCATGTGTGTTGGTGATGGACAATAGAGTTTGCGGTTTTCAGTTGGCGACTTCATAATGGTAAAAGAGCCACAATCAGATTCTAAACAGTAACATCACTGAACGGTATACAGAGAAGCGGAGCAAACCTCTGCCTGTGCAGTGCAAATATAATTAGCACATTAATGAGCCCATGTAATAAGAATGAAATATTTATTTAATAGACTTGTGTTTGTTGAAATAAAAATCGCTGGTATTAAAAATTTTTAATGAGCCGCTCTACGGCCTTGTCACCCTCATTGGTTCATCATAAGAAGTTAGTCAACAACTCTCTGTAATTAATAAAAATAACTGAACCGGAAAGTTAAAAAGATCAATCAGACTACAGACGGCGCACTGAGCTCACCGGTGAGATGACGCGCCGGCTACCAACTTCACATATGATGGATAGGAACATTTATTCTACTGATTCAGTATTGCAAAGACAAATGCAATGTACATGAAAGCAGGGCTGTGGAGACGGTAAGCCAAACGTCCGACTCCGACTCCCTGAATCCGACTTCAATTCTACCAAAATAGACTCCGACTCCACAACCATGGCTGTGAAGTCAGTAAGCCAAACATCTGACCCAGACTTCTCAAAAACATCCAACTCCGACTCCTCAATTTCCCTGAATCTGACTCTGACTCCAACTCAACCAACATAGACTCAGACTCCACAACCTTGGCTGTAAAGTCAGTAAGCTAAACACGTGACTCTGACTCAGACTTCTCAATTTTGCTGAATCCGACTCCACCCATTTTGACTCCACAACAATGTCAGTAAGACAAACATCCGACTCCAACTCCTCAATTTCCCTTAATCAAACTCCAACTGCACCAAAATAGACATTGATTCCGACTCCACGACTCCTACTCCACAACCATGGCTGTGGAGTTGTTAAGTCAAACATCCGACTCCTACTCCACCCAAAATGGACACCGACTCCGACTCCACAGCTCTGCATGAAAAGGAGGTTACACATCAAAAGGGCATTTTGTCTTTGCAAAATTGGCCACGCAAGGGAGCTTGGGGCCAAGTTGCAGCTTAGTGGTTAGCACCGTTGCTTTGCAGTACTTGTAGTCATGGATTCAAAGCCCACCAAGGGCAACATCTGCAAGGACTTTGTATCTTCCCAATGTGTTTACAGGGGTTTCCTCCCGTTATCCAAAAATATAGCAATAGGGAATGGGTTTTTTGAGCACCAGAGGGGACAGTGATGATGAAGTCTGTTAGCCCCTGTGGAATTAATGACGCCATATAAGTGAGTAAATATAAAGAAAACAAATTAATATAAATGTTGAAACTGGTGTAAATTTACACCAACTTGTATGTTTCAGATTCCGATGCTTTGACACCCAAAAAGGGACATTCTAGCAGGAGGATTTACAGATTTCGCACATCCTTAGCAATCCATTGTGGGTCAGAGAACCGCTCCGAAAACTGCAGCCTGCATGATTTTTCACGCAGGTTTCAGAGCCGGAGCCGGTAACCAGATTGCTTGTGAAGCAATCCGGTTTTTATAATAGGCTCCTATGAGGAGCGTTTCCTGCTCCGGTTTTGAGCTTTTTAAAAGCTCAAAACCGGATCAGGTTTTAAAAAAAAAAACCTGAAGTGTTACCCTAGCCTATGTCTACCCTTGCTTTAGCTAAGGCTAGGGTCACATTTATTACAGAAATTGCATTCACCGCATCCAGATCCGGATGCGGTGAACACAATTGGCTTCAGACAAGCCGCAATCCCTTAACCGGATTCCTGAAGCTACAATCCGGTAACCGGATTGCTCTGGAAGTGTAATCCTAAGCAATCCGGTTACCGGATAGTTTGCTCATCCCTGCTGCTGCAGGGATGAGCAAACTGTAATCAGTGTTCTAAAAGATGAAATTTTATTACTAAATGTGGCTATAATGTCTCTAGAGGGTGCCCACCCCCCCTAGAGACATACCCCCCACTCAGGTGGGCATATAATGATGTAATTCCTGATGTACAATAGCCGGCTCCTGTCAGCTACTGTACATTTTTATGAACGAAGCCGCCGGCTCCTCTGTGCGCAGCGTGCATACTATACCTAATGTAGGTATAGTATGTGCGCTGTCCAGGGTCCTGCAGGCATTTACTGTAGATCTATTGCGTGGCGCAGCCTATAGATCTACTGTATATGCCTGCTGGACTTCAGACAGTTCACATACTATACCTACATTAGGTATAGTATGAGCGCTGCGCACAGAGGAGCCGGCTGCTTCATTCATAAAAATGTACTGTAGCTGACAGGAGCCGGCTACTGTACATCAGGAATTACATCATTATATGCCCACCTGAGTGGGTGGTATGTCTCTAGGGGGGGTGGGCACCCCCTAGAGACATTATAGCCACATTTATTAATAAAATTTCATCTTTTAAAATATTGATAACAATTAGTATATGCAGTAACCGCATTGATCAGGATTACACATCCTATGAGGAGCGTTTCCTGATCCGGTTTTGAGCTTTTTAAAAGAGAGAAGGGGCCAAATGGCCACTCACCTATTGGGGTTGTCACTGTGCACCGCCACCTCTGTACAACCCTAGTGTATGGCAACAAGCAGGACTCAAGGAGGGCCCGGGGCCGGAGCAATTTTCGCCGCCAGACTCCGGAGGTGTCTTCCCTTCCGTCTTCTGGCCGGGTAGCAGTCACGTGTTGTGATCACGTGACTAGGGATCTCCGAGTCGTGACGTCACCACAGGTGCTATCACCGATCACCACGGTGGAGACAGGTCCTGCAGTGCCTCCGCTCAGGGCCGTATTTGGAGTTCCTGTGGTCAAGTCCCCCCCGATCAGTCAGACTTAGCGTATGAAGACACAGTATTTTATTTTTCAGGCAGATCAGTTTGGTATTCCGCCTGACCAAGCAACGGATAAATGCTAAAAGGAATGAATAAACGATCTGCTGTTCATATGTTCAGTCTTTTGAGGTTTTCCTTTGTAACTGTGTGTCCTATCTTTTATCTGAATTCCAGCACTCCAGGGGTTCACAGATGTCAGTGCTCATAGTCTTCAGATAGTAGTGAGGAACTCCATACACATAAGTCTAAAGTTAGCCAAACCTGCGAGGACAGTCTAATGTGTATGGGGGCTCTAACTGAATATTGGTCAAGGGAAATAAGGATCCATCATGTCCGATCACAGGCTGTAGATCCTTTTGTCTTTTAAGTGATAATCTGCAGCCAGAGACATCTAAGGCTCCTTCCACATCAGTGGTTCTGTCCGAATCTGGCAGATTTACCACATCTGCCGCCTAACGGACGACTTGCGGTACACTTGTGGCAAGCCCCCATTCATTCTCTTTGGGGCTTGCGGCAATTGCGGTTTTGCCGTAATCTGGCAAATCTGACGTCTAGCAGCGCGTTTTTTTGCCGCAGCAAATGCGGGATCTGCTGGATCTGGCAGAACCGCACTTGCCCCACCATACACAAAGCATGGGCCTTGCCGGATCGGCCGTTAGGCGGCAGATCAGGCACCATCTGCTGGATCAGCCGGAAACATCAGCAAACTGCTGATTTGAAAGTGGCCTAACAGCAGCTTTCATACAGTATACAGGAATACTGGGAAGAATGAGCACCCCAATGTATAGGAGACCCGAAAGCTCGCTGCCGGCTGAGCGATTGGACTCAGTGGCGTAACTTCAGTCCCAGGGACCCCGATGCAAAAGCTCCAATGGGGCCCCCAATTATTGCAAATCTTTAATAGCATTAGTCTTTTTCTATGGGCCAAAGGGACTTTTGGGGCCCCCCTGGGCTCCAGGGCCCGGGTGCGATTGCAACCCCTGCATCTATTGTAGTTACGCCCCTAATTGGACTCCTATCTATAGTGCTTGGGGGCTTTAGTCAATTGTTTGGCTGACATTAATGTTTTAGGATCAAGTCTGTTAAGTTAAAGATTACAACATCCACATGACTACATCACCAGAACCACCAGCAATACAATAACACATTACCAGTACCCATGTCTGTATATTGCAAGGAACCATTGTCAATACAGTAATACGGTACATCACCAAAACCAGTCAATACATCCCCAGAACCCCCATCAATTCAATAATACATCATCACTATAACCCCTGTCAGTACATGACCAAAACCACCAGCAATACAATAATACATCATCAGAACCACCATCAATACTTCACCAGGACAGTACGTTTCCTATATAAATATGTATGCCATACTGCTCATCCTGCTTCCACATATCCCATACTGTTCACCCCCCATTTGTCCCATGCAGCTCATTCTCCATCCATATGTTCCATGCAGTTCATCCTTCCCATACCCCTCCAATGTTTCATGCAGCCTCTCCCCTCCCATGTTCCACGCAGCCTCTCCCTCATCCATGTAGCTTCTCCCCTACGTTCCATGTACCTTCTCCCCCATCCACCCATCCATCCATCTTCTGCCCCCTTTTTCATGCCCCCCTCCATCTTCTGCCCCCTTTTCCATGCCCCCCTCCTCCATCCATCTTCTGCCCCCTTTTCCAAGCCACCCCGTCCATCCATTAATCCATCCCATTCTGCCCCCTCTTTCAGGCCGCCCCATCCATCCATCCATCCATCCATCCATCCATCCATCCCAATCTGCTCCCTCTTCCAGGCTGCCCCATCTATCCATCCACCCTTCCCATTCTGCCCCCTCTTCCAGGCCACCCCATCTATCCATCCATCTATCCATCCATCTATCCCATTCTGTCCCCCCCAGGCTGCTATCTTTGGTGGTAACAGCGCCTTACCTGACTCCACGCTCTTGATTCTGGATCCCTCATCCTGGCAGCTTCTTCCTCTGTGGCTCCTAGTCTCCAGCTTACCTGCACCCGGTACCAGCACCAGGCACCCAGCACCTGACACCAGCACCAGGCACCCGGCACCTGCACCAGCACCACCCCTGTGCACATCCATATCCCAGCACCCCTGTCCCATCGATATCCTTGCACCCTTCTGCTGTAGCCATATCCCTGCATCCCTGTGCCCCATCAATATCCCAGCACCACTGTCCCATCCATATCCCTGCACCCCTGCGCCCCATCCATATCCCAGCACCACTGTCCCATGCATATTCCTGCACCCCTCTGCTGCATCCATATCCCTGCACCCCTCTGCCCCATCCATATCCCTGCATCCCTGTGCCCCATCAATATCCCAGCACCACTGTCCCATCCATATCCCTGCACCCCTGTGCCCCATCCATATCCCTGCACCCCTGCGCCCCATCCATATCCCAGCACCACTGTCCCATGCATATCCCTGCACCCCTCTGCTGCATCCATATCCCTGCACCCCTCTGCCCCATCCATATCCCTGCACCCCTGTGCCCCATCCATATCCCTGCACCCCTCTGCCCCATCCATATCCCTGCATCCCTCTCCCCATCCATATCCCTGTACCCCATCCATATCTCTGCACCCCTGTCCCATCCATACCCCTGCACCCCCTGCCCCATCCATACCCCTGCACCCCAGGCAGCAAGTGGCAGCTCCCAGGCGGCAGCTCCTCAGCAAGACACACAATTACCCAGCACAGCGCTGCCTGCCTGAGCTGAGCTGCCTGAGCCTCCGCCATCAATGTGCTGCCCGGGCCTCCGTGGGAACTTCAAATCACCATCTCTGCTGCCGCCCCCACACACGTGCCGCCTGGGGTGGACCGCCCCCCCCACGCTACGCCACTGACTGTGCCTACCCCTGCTCTAATTGTGCCCAACCCTTCTCTAACTCTGACCACTCCTCTAACTGTGCCTGCCCTTGCTTTAACTGACAACTCCTCCTCTAACTATACCCACCCCTGCTCTAACTCTGACCAATTCTCCTCTAATTGTGTCAACCCCTGCTCTAACTGACAACTCCTCTAACTATGCCCACCCCTACTCTGAGCACTCCTCATCTAACTATCCCCGCCCCTGCTCTAGCTCTGACCACTCCTCCTTTAGCTGTGCCTGCCCCTGCCTAACTGACAAATCCTCCTCTAACTATGCCCACCCCTGCTCTAACTACCAACATCCTGAGCCCTAAGAGACCTGATAGAAAGCCTAAAATATGTGTCTGAGGGCCCAAAGCTCCAACTAACTGTAGAATTTCCATGGCGTGAGTTTACATTTTTTGTCCACAAATTACTTCATCAAGACACATGATGGCATTGCCTAAAAGTGAATCGCTTGAGAAAATAAGCAGAACAATAATTGACTTGAAAGCTCTATTGACTGTGCGGTCGTGCTCGTGCGTCATTTTTGTATTTTGGGGTAGGGAGGGGATGCATTATATTCAATAGCCAGGTATTTGCTTTCTGTTTTTGCACATATTACACAAAGCGTTTTCCCCTTGTTCTCATTTCCATTTTGAATGTGGTTATTCTTTAGCGTTCGTTGTGCGCACAATAGTCTTTTCTTCTGCTATATAATATGTCTCCTGTCAGAATTGTTAAAAAAAAAACCAGGCCCAGTGATAATGGAAAACATATTTAACAAAATTGATGGCACAATGAACAAAACCTCACAGTCCTTTTTAGATATCCTGAAATCCCATCCATTATGCCGTATAAAGCTCTCCGTTCATCTTTGTATATCGCTGCTAGCACCACAGGAAAGCTACATTATATGTTATCTAGATGCCTTATGCCCAGTGTGACATTTAAGATGATGCAGACTTAGAAAGTTTTCCTAATAGATTTCTTTATACAGTTTCTGCTGTAAAAACACCTGTCAGGACTGTATACGGCGGGAACTGTATTCATGAAAATTCCTGTCTGCAAGTTTAAAGGACTTTGGGCAATTGATTAACAAATTCTTCTGTTTGTTTGAGTAGAGGTCCCATTTATGATACAAAGGTTCCCTATTGCTTCTTCTCCAGCTCTCCTGGATCTCAACAATACCGGTCACCTGCTGCTTCTTTGGCTATCGTACATCACCGTACACCCAATTCCCTCCTTCTTGCTACTTGTCCCCCTGGCTGCTCTCAAGGTTCACCATACACCAAGTTCCCTTCTGCTTGTTCCCTTGTTCTCCTGGTTCATAATACACTGGGTTTCCTCTTGGTTGTTCCCCTGTTCTCCTCGTTCACCATATACCAGGTTTCCTCCTGCTTTTCCTTCTGCTCTCCTGGTTTACTGTACCCCAGGTTTCCTCCTGCTTATTCCCTTGTCCTCCTGGTTTGCTGTACACCAGGTTCCCTCCTGGTTGTTCCCCTGGTTCACCATACAGCAGGTTCCCTTCTGCTTGATCCTGATTTCCTAGATCACCATACACCAAGTTCACTCCTGCTAGTTTGCCTGTTCTCCTGGTTCACCATACACCAGGTTCCTTTCTGCTTGTTCCCTTGTTCTCCTGGTTTGCTGTATACCAGGTTCCCTCTGCCTGTTCACCTGTTCTCCTGGTTCACCGTACACCAGTTTCCTTTCTGCTTGTGCCCCAGCTCTCCTGGTTCACCGTACACAGGTTCCCTCCTACTTATCCTACTTATTCGCCTGTTCTCCTGGTTCACTGTACTCCAGATTCCCTTCGTGCCCCAGCTCTCCTTGTTCACCGTAGACCAGGTTCTCTTCTGCTTGTTCCCTTGGTTCACCATACACCAGGTTCCCACCTGCTTGTTCCCCTATTTTCCTCGTTCACTGTACACTAGGTTTCCTCCTGCTTTTTCCCCTAATTTCTTAGATAACCATACACCAAGTTCACTCCTGATAATTCCCCTGTTCTCCTGGTTCACCATACGCCAAGTTCGCTCCTGCTAAGTCCCCTGTTCTCCTGGTTCAACGTACACCAAGTTCCCTCCCATTTGTTCCCTTGTTCTCCTGGCTCACCGTACACCAGGTTCCCTTCTGCTTGTTCCCTTGTTCTCCAGGTTCACCAGCCCCATACACCTGGTTCCCTTCTGCTTGTTTCCTTGCTCTCCTGATTCTCCATACACCAGGTTCCCTTCTGCTTGTTCCCTTGCTCTCCTTATTCTCCATACACCAGGTTCCCTTCTGCTTGTTCCCTTGCTCTCCTGATTCTCCATACACCTGGTTCCCTTCTGCCTGTTCCCCTGTTCTCCTGATTCTCCATACACCAGGTTCCCTTCTGCCTGTTTCCTTGCTCTCCTGATTCTCCATACACCAGGTTCCCTTCTGCTTGTTCCCCTGTTTTCCTGGTCATCATACACAGGTTCCCTCTTGTTTGTTTCCTTGCCCTCCTGGTTCACCTAACACCATGTTTCCTAACACTTGTTCCCCTTTTACCCTGGTTCACTGTACACCAGGTTCCCTCCTACTTGTTCCCCTGTTCTCATGCTTCACCATACACCAGGTTCCCTTCTGCTTGTTCACCTGTTCTCCTGGTTCACAATACACCTCGTTTCCTTCTGCTTGTTCACCTGTTCTCCTGGTTCATTGTACACCAGGTTCCCTTCTGTTTGTTCCCCTGTTCTCCTGATTCTCCGTACACCAGGTTTCTTCTGCTTGTTCCCTTGCTCTCCTGGTTCACTGTACACCAGGTTCCCTCCTGCTTGTTCCTCTTTTGTCTTTGTTCAACCTACACCAGATTCCCTCCCATTTGTTTTCTCGTTCTACTGGTTCACTGTACACCAGGTTCTCTTCTACTTGTTCGCCTGTTTCAACATACACCAGGTTTCCTTCTGCTTGTTCCCTTGTTCTCCTGGTTCATTGTACACCAGGTTCCCTCCTGCTTGTACGCTGTTCCCGTGGTTCACCATACACCAGGTTCCCTTCTGCTTGTTCACCTGTTCTCCTGGTTCACAGTACACCACATTCCCTTCTGCTTGTTCACCTGTTCTCCTGGTTCATTGTACACCAGGTTCCCTTCTGCTTGTTCCCCTGTTCTCCTGATTCTCCATACACCAGGTTCTCTTCTACTTGTTCGCCTGTTCAACATACACCAGGTTCTCTTCTACTTGTTCCCTTGTTCTCCTGGTCACCATACATAGGTGCCCTCCTGTTTGTTTCCTTGCTCTCCTCTTTCACCATACACCAGGTTTTCTTCCACTTGTTCCCTTTTTCTTCTGGTTCACCGTACACCAGGTTTCCTCCTGCTTGTTCCCCTGTTCTCCTGATTCTCCGTACACCAGGTTCCCTTCCACTTGTTCCCCTGTTCTCCTGATTCTCCGTACACCAGGTTCCCTTCCACTTGTTCCCCTGTTCTCCTGATTCTACGTACACCAGGTTCCCTTCCACTTGTTCCCCTGTTCTCATGATTCTACGTACACCAGTTTCTCTCCTGCTTGTTCCCCTGTTCTCATGATTTTCCGTACGCCAGGTTCCCTTCTGCCTGTTTCCTTGTTCTCCTGGCTCACCGTACACCAGGTTTCCTTCTGCTTGTTCCCCTGTTTTCCTGATTCACTGTACACCAGGTTCCCTTCTGCTTGTTTCCGTGCATTCCTGGTTCACCGTACACCAGGTTCCCTTCTGCCTGTTTCCTTGCTCTCCTGGTTCACTGTACACCAGGTTTCCTCCTGCTTATTCTCCTGTTCTCCTGATTCACCGTACACCAGGTTCCCTTCTGCCTTTTTCCTTGTTCTCCTGGTTCACTGTACAGCAGGTTCTCTCCTGCTTTGTTTCCCTGTTCTCCTGATTCTCCATACACCAGGTTCCCTTCTGCTTGTTCCCTTGCTCTCCTTATTCTCCATACACCAGGTTCCCTTCTGCTTGTTCCCTTGCTCTCCTTATTCTCCATACACCAGGTTCCCTTCTGCCTGTTTCCTTGCTCTCCTGATTCTCCATACACCAGGTTCCCTCCTGCTTGTTCCCCTGTTCTCCTGGCTCACCGTACACCAGGTTCCCTCCTGCTTGTTCCCTTGTTCTCCAGGTTCACCATCCCCATACACCTGGTTCCCTTCTGCTTGTTTCCTTGCTCTCCTGATTCTCCATACACCAGGTTCCCTTCTGCTTGTTCCCTTGCTCTCCTTATTCTCCATACACCAGGTTCCCTTCTGCTTGTTCCCTTGCTCTCCTGATTCTCCATACACCAGGTTCCCTTCTGCTTGTTCCCCTGTTCTCCTGATTCTCCATACACCAGGTTCCCTTCTGCCTGTTTTCTTGCTCTCCTGATCCTGCATACACCAGGTTCCCTCCTGCTTGTTCCCTTGTTCTCCTGGCTCACCGTACACCAGGTTCCATCCTGCTTGTTCCCTTGTTCTCCAGGTTCACCATCCCCATACACCTGGTTCCCTTCTGCTTGTTTCCTTGCTCTCCTGATTCTCCATACACCAGGTTCCCTTCTGCTTGTTCCCTTGCTCTCCTTATTCTCCATACACCAGGTTCCCTTCTGCTTGTTCCCTTGCTCTCCTGATTCTCCATACACCAGGTTCCCTTCTGCTTGTTCCCCTGTTCTCCTGATTCTCCATACACCAGGTTCCCTTCTGCCTGTTTCCTTGCTCTCCTGATCCTCCATACACCAGGTTCCCTCCTGCTTGTTCCCCTGTTTTCCTGGCTCACCGTACACCAGGTTCCATCCTGCTTGTTCCCTTGTTCTCCAGGTTCACCATCCCCATACACCTGGTTCCCTTCTGCTTGTTTCCTTGCTCTCCTGATTCTCCACACACCAGGTTCCCTTCTGCTTGTTCCCTTGCTCTCCTTATTCTCCATACACCAGGTTCCCTTCTGCTTGTTCCCTTGCTCTCCTGATTCTCCATACACCTGGTTCCCTTCTGCCTGTTCCCCTGTTCTCCTGATTCTCCATACACCAGGTTCCCTTCTGCCTGTTTCCTTGCTCTCCTGATTCTCCATACACCAGGTTCCCTTCTGCTTGTTCCCCTGTTCTCCTGATTCTCCATACACCAGGTTCCCTTCTGCCTGTTTCCTTGCTCTCCTGATTCTCCATACATCAGGTTCCCTTCTGCTTGTTCCCTTTTTCTCCAGGTTCACCATCCCCATACACCTGGTTCCCTTCTGCTTGTTTTCCTACTCTCTTGGATCAGAGATCAGTTGATCAGAGAAATGATCACACTTTAATCCACTTTTTACATGGAGCTCTCCTATTGAAAAAGAAATATCCAAAATGGATATTCACTTTAACGATACACCACTTACTATCTGCCTTTCTTAATTCCTATCATCATTAATGAGCAATGTGATATACCCAGAAAATAATGACTGCTTTTAATTAATATTCAACGCTGTTACTGATGCATATGAATGCAGAATGAAATTTGATCATTAATTATAATAAGTAACAGTTAAAATGTAGCCATAATATAAAACCCTAATTGGATAAAAAGTCACAGTGCAGACAACTTACATTTTTAAAGTAAATGTTAGTTTTTATGTTTCTGCCAAGATGGAAAACTGGTGAGTGCCACTTCATTATAAAATTATAGTAAATTAGGTCATTACTGTGCAGAACAGGAGAAAAGCCCAAACCGCATTGTAGCTAATAATAAACTGACTTGCCCCAGTGCCTGATACTTTGGGTGACAGACCATGCAAAGGCTTCATTAAGGGTCTGGAGATGAATTGCTACTCAGGCCCACAGAGCAGTATTACATGTGTACTGGAGCATGATGTGGATACAATTGGAGGCAAGCACTAGATAATATCAGGAGGATATCAAAAAAGTGCATTAGGTTTCACCCATGTGTCCCTCTTGAGCTACCACTATTGCACACACAATTACCCCTGCCTATGTTCCCATTCTGTGTTCTGACTCATTAAGGAAGCATTATACATGTACTGAGTCTTGCAAAACAGCAAGCAAAGCAGCTCTGCGTGCTGATTCTTAATGCTTAACCTTCATTTAAATTTGTATTTAGTAATAATGTAGAGCAAGTGATATTAATAAACTTTCAAATATACTTCATTAGAAAATTCTGGCATTCATAAACCTTCACAAGGTGTCCCCACTGCACTGATTGTGAAGCAGACATATGTTCATTATCAGTCAGATCCGTCTTCATACTGAATATCTGGCATGTAACCATATAAGGGAGGGGGCGTGGCCAACACTGCTGACTGCAGATGCTGAAGAAACAATGTATCAGATTAGCTCAGCCTACAGCACAGATGCTAAGCAATGTCAGAATGTCAGGATCAGTGCAAACTCCTCAGAAACTTGTGCCAAGGAAAAAAATCTGTCATCTGGCTCCACACTGCTCAGTCACAATCTCTGCTAACTCCTTGTCAGCTCCTCACACAGCTCACTATCAGCCTGCTATTAGAAGCTGCAGAAATACACCCACAGTGCTGGCAGATGCTGGCCATGCCCACACAGCCATAAAATGCAAGGCACAAAAAAAAGCATTAACTTAGCTGCTATGTGACCCATCATTAACAACCAGTGGAGTATTGATATTTTGTTTGTTTTTTTCAATGAAATGACATTTACACTTTAAGCATGTCACCAGGTTTTTGCAATATGATGTAGGGATAGAGGCCCTGATTCCAGCGATGTGTCACTTACTAGGATGCTTGCTACAGTTTTGATAAAATCAATGTTTTATCTGGTGAAAATCCAGCAGTTCTCTGAATGCTAAGCTCTGTTTAATCACCACCAACACCACTGATTGACAACTTTCTATATACACTGTGCATAGACAGAAAGCTGCCAGTCAGTGGTGGTGTGGGTGTTATACAGAACTTAGGATTCATTACAGCAGCAGGTTTACTAGTTCCCTAGTCATCATGTCCAGCTGAATAAATATTGATTTTGTTTTCAAAACTAGAGCAAGTAGCCCAGTAAGTGACACATCTCTGGATTCATGGTTTCTGCCCATATGTCATGCTGCACTCATATTAGGTAGCAAGAACCTGGGGCAGCTTCCCTTTAAGAGCATAACCCATACAGGCAAACCACTATTATCATGTCTATAGGTCCTAACGAAGCATGCAGTACGGACAGGGGTTGTCTCCTGACACAACCAGTTTTAGTATTAAACAGTTTATTTTACAAACTGTAACTATTGGCGTCAACTCTGTGAGCCAATGTCAATTGGCATTAGGGGTCTCATTCTGTAGGAACCTTAGATTGATCCCTAGTTGCTAAGTGGCGGAAAATCTACTCTATGCAAACACTGATTGGTTCTCTCTAAACTTTGACCACTAGCCACTGACTCCAGCGAGGCCTCACTCCTTGTTGAGTTGGGAAATAGATCAGTGGCCAAATTTTGCAGCTTTTGGCTAAGATCAAGTATGATATCTTTTCTAATTCATGGATTTTTAGGGCTATTTTTAATCAATGGGTACATAATGCAAAAAAGTGCCTAGATCTGGATGCCCTTTTATGTGTTCCTCCTGGAGGTCTAGCTACAAGGTTCCTTTCCATCCTTGAGGGTACCTTTACACACGGCTACATTTGTAGCTTGTCACCAGGTAACTTACTGGTTGCAGTGAAATCATGGATACATGATTCCATTTGTACACAGCAACAAGATACAACCATGTATCCATGATTTCACTGCAACCAGTAAGTTACCTGGTGACAAGCTACAAATGTAGCCGTGTGTAAAGGTACCCTCATCTTCACACTGGGTAACAGCCCAATCATAAACCAGGAGCAATCTCAGCTTAGGAAAGCCCATTGATCACTGATCCTTCCAGGGCTTTCTGGTCCAGAGGGTCAAGAAATATGTTTATGGGGTTCTACCTAAAAGACTAGCAATATTTAACAGCCCCGATCCCACACCGGCAAGAAGCGAATCATAAACCAGGAGCAATGTCAGGTTAGAAAAGTCCATAGATTGCTGATCCTTCCAGGGCTTTTTGATGAAACATGTTAATAGGCGTACTTGAATAAGTCACTTGCTTCCAGAAATATGTGAATAGGGGAACTTGAATAAGGATACTTGCTGCCAGAAACATGTGGGTAGGGGCACTTGAATAAGGATACTTGCTGCCAGAAACATGTGGGTAGCGGCACTTGAATAAAGACCTTTGCTGTCATAAATGCATAAGCTAGGGTCAGACTAGCGTCATGCATTTGCTAAATGCATGCGCTATTTTCATGTGCAAATCTGCAAAAACGCATGCGTTAACGCAACCGTAGACTCCAGTGCAAAAAACACATTGCAAAAGTGCAATGTGTTTGACGCTATGCATTTTTGCAAGTCCACCAAAAAAGGTGGTCTGCAGTGCTTTTTGGTACTTTTGCAAAAACGCATGCTTTTGAGAGAAAGTGCCCCTATTCAAGTGTTTTTGGCAGCAAATGCCCTTATTTAGGTACCGCTAGTCAAACATTTCCGACAGCAAGTGCCCTTATTCAAGTGCCCCTTTCCACGCATTTCTTGCAGCAAGTGCCCTTATGTAAGTGCCAACATGCATGCGTTTTTTAGAGGCAAGGGCACTTAGTTTTTAAATATGGATTCTGTTTATATTTAAGTATTTTTCGATACATGTGATCTGGTTCGTGTTGACTATTCCCTCATTTTCTCTCTAAGACAGAAACGCCTCTGCTTTATGCAGTTTTTTTCCCTCTCTTCTTTGATGTTAAAATAAATACAATTTCATCTCATTCCCGTATTCGGCAGACCGGTCTTTTTATGCGTTTTTCCAAACACCCGGAGAGATCCTAATAATGATAATTGAAGACTGCCCTTTAACACTGGTGAAAGTGAGCAGCGCCTCTCGTCAGGTGTCGCTTTCACGTGATTTTTTTTTTTATTTATCAGCGAGATTATGGCGCGACTGTCATAGCTGTCATTCCGCCAGCAGGGAGACTCATTCATACATATAAAACAATGGGCGCTCAGAATTTTTAATTGGTCTTCAGACTGATATTCGCTGTCCAGACTCCTCATCTGATTTAGAGAAACTGCTTATTACCATTAATTAGAGGTAAATGAAGCCATATTTCGATCTGGGGACTTTGGCGTTAAGGTAGCTCAATTAAAGTGCGTCGCGCGACCGTCTCTAAAAGTCAACATAATAAATTAATGTGTGAAGATCAAAACAGTGTCAGGCTGTATTTGGGCTGGCGCGATGGATGGATATATTTAGGAGGCTGCGAGGTGTCTACAAGGCTTTGGCGAGTTGCAGAGAGCGTTAGGCGGCATTCTTTATTCAGCAAATGGATTGATCTGGGAATTGTGCAGCTAAAGTGTTGTACATAATTATTCCAGCAACAGATGTAAGTTATAGCAGTGTCAGTGTGAACATTAGCTATAGACATAGTAACATATGCTTGTTTGTTTTGGCGCTTTCTACGTCCTAAAATAACCCAGCAGTGAGAGGATTTGTAAAGTTGGCATCCGTTCATCGTAACGTTTGTCATGACGGTGTTCCGTAGGAGCTCGGTCTATTTTAATGAGAATTCATCCTATGGAAAAGCTTTAGGTTGGTTGTATATATAGGTAAAAGAGGTGCGTAAAGCCATTGCCTTTTCTAATGAAGTTATCCAGGATCGTGTATGAGGGAAAGGAGATTTGTGACCGCGCTCCCGCTCCAAATAATCCAATTAAATCGAAAGTGTTAGCATTCAAGTGGTGGTTTTATTTCACTTGTGACTGCTAAAGATGTCAAGCTCTTTGGTCGGTTTGCAGCAGTCTTAAGGCTGGCTTCACACCACGGCGCAGTCTGGTCCGGGGCTGACAGGCATGGATATTGACTCAAAGGCCCCTTAATATGGTGGTTATCATGGCTAGGTCCTTCACTAGAGAAAGATCTGGCTAGTCCTGTGTTGAGACTCCTAAATGAGGCTCCACAGACTCTATTTGCATATTCAAAATGTCCCAGGGGGCAATGGGCCTAGGAATTCACTGTGTTGAGCGCTTTAGCCGGCTGCCCGCAGTGTTTTCTTGAACTGGTCTCCCTGAGATCAGTGAATACTTAGTTTTGTTGGTCTACTAGGCATTGCTCCCACCTAGCCAGAATCCTACTCCACACTGATGAGGGGCAACACCCCGAAACAGCTGTCTGTGGATGGATACCTGGCCTTGGTATTCCCTTGTCATATCTTTAAGCTTCTTAAGAGCTGGATATTGACTCAAAGGGCCACTTAATATGGTGGTTATCATGGCTAGGTCCTTCACTAGAGAAAGATCTGGCTAGTCCTGTGTTGAGACTCCTAAATGAGGCTCCACAGACTCTATTTGCATATTCAATATCGCTCTGTGGGACACAGCAATAGTGATGTTGAAAGCAACTTCCCCTATTCACTACACTGATAAGGATCGCTCGCTGGGTTGAAAAAAACCCAGCGAACGAAAGTTGCTTTCAACATCATAGTTGCGCTGCCTACGATATCTCTGCGTGTGACATCTCCAAGGCAATCTTGGAAAAGTGCCAAAAACGTGCGCGCTCCCGTGAAGTTGTCGGCAATATCGCAGCAACATTGCCTCGTATAACGCTACCTTGAGCGTTTTGAAAATAGCCAACAACAACATACCTCCTCAACTGTGCCAATCAAATGCCAAAACACAGCCCAAAATACCTCCCAAGCAGTGCCAAATATCACCCCGCATCACAACATACCTCCCCAGCAATGCCTAACAAATACCGCAAAATACCTCTCACTGTACCACTTTCCCATTCCCAACCCTACACCTAATGCTAGAGATTGTGTTAAGGCCCCGTTACACAGGGCCACAGCTCCGGCAACATCGCCGGCAACTGAGGAGCGTGGCCAAGTTGCGGCGACATCGCCGGAGAGTTGCCCTATATAACAGGATGATTTCAACGGTGATAGTTGCTTCAGCAACATCGCCTGGTTTCCCAATAATGTTGTGAAACCAGGCGATGTTGCTCAGGCGAGGTGCCTGCATCGCCCGGTCTGACGCGGCAACATCGATGTTGCCGGCAACTTCCCCCATAGACTCCCATGTTAAGGATCGCTGACAGGTTGAGTTTAACCCTGGCAGCGATAGTTGCTAGCAACATCGCTGATTAGTTGCCGTCGATGTCTCCTCGTCTGACAGCTCATCAGCGATGTTGAAGAGTGGCCAAAAACGTGCGCGCTCCCGGGAGTTGCCGGCGATGTTGCCGGAGATGTTGCCCCGTGTAATGTGGCCTTTAGAGTTCTCCAGCTTCTTACTTCCTCTGTAGTTCTGTAGCTGTAAATTCCATATGTCACCACCGGTCCTTCTATCCTTCTATCATCTGAAACTGCACTGATAAGCAAGAGAGACACCATCAGTGTAGTTTCTGATAAGCTTATGTGTGTGACCCACTGACATCTCACAGGGAATCTGCCGTATAGATCTGTTCTGGGAAATCCAGTTCATGTAGCCTTTTGCAGTGGAAACAACACCTGGCTGCAATAAGTCTATCAAATGCAAATATTAAAGGGACATTGTCAGGTCATTTTTCAGTATACTAATATTACCCTTGAATAGAGCCTGGGGAGATCTTTTAAAAAGATATACAATCATTATTCTACCGTTTGTAGTTTCCATGTTATCAGCATTGTCAGACCCTGCAGGGATCTCCTGGATTAGTCCTCTCCATTATAAGCAAACTGGAATAGTCCAGCTGCTGTATAAACTGTCATGTAATTATGCACTCCCTCTCAGCAGCTCTCTCCTCCCTCCTCCCTTTGCTAACAGTGCAGTGTCAGGTTTCACTTACTAGAGGTCTGTTCTGTTGAGGACATGGGGGGAGAGCTATTACAGATCTGCCTTATCTAGACTCCATTTGTTTCTGTAAGCAGATATCCTGCTGTGACAGTTTCTGTGTTGTATTTGACCTCTTGTGATGCTGCAAACACAGAGAGCAGAGAGGAGAATTCAGCCCCTTCCTCCCAGTGATCTCCTGTGCTGTGATGTGAATATGTGATATGCATATTCACGTATAGGGAGTGGACAGGAGAGAACCAAGTGGATCATCCACTGTGAGTGACAGATGGAATGAATCTCTTTAATTGAAGTCTACAGATGATAGGAGGGGAATATAAATAAAAAAATACATAAATAGAGTTTAGAGGGAGGAATTAGAAAATGATGGCAGTTACATATGGATTTTTGACCTGACAGTTTTCATTTATATGTAAACTGCACGTCTGTACAAATTTCTGCACGCTTTACAAACACACGTTGGATATTTGTATAATGAATTGTTGGATAATCTTCAGGAAAAACAGACTTTTTTTTAGATCATGCAGCATGTAAATTTTTGCTGCAGATTTTCACCATGGATTTTACCCTCAGTAATGCAAATCAACAAATTCTGTATACAGATCAGGTGAGAAAAAAGTGGCCAAGTCACGTCTACAGATTGAAGACTGGCTCCGTGTGCAGCTCTGTGTGCTTGTCTGCATGGCAAATAGCTGTATTTTCATACATTAGTTCGGTCGAATGTTATGACTATAATATCAACTCACACTGGAAGTATAGGTAAAACATTGAAATTACAGACTAGAGATTGAGATCCTGCAGTCTCTAGTGGATCCTTCATGGGCAGGAAAAGACTAAACAATGGCAACTCGGAGCTATGCTGTCTGAATGGCCATCGAGTGCTTATGTATCTCCTAAGGAACCAGATGGCTGAGCAGAGTGCAATATACCTATAGAAAGAAAAGAGTGCTGAGATATAAGGGTAAGTTCACATTACCCGGCGTGTTGGTCGTCGGCGGCTGGGCGGGACCCGCCAGGAAGCTCCGGCGCCGTGCACCGGCTTCCTGGCGGGTATGTGCGGCGGGAGCCGGGCGGTATCCGGCGGCTGCCCAGCGGGTTCTCGGCGGCGATTCTGCAGCGGCTGGAAGCAGCACATGATTCTGCTTGCAGCCGCTGCAGAACCGGCCGGTTTTTAGAACATGGTCATTCTTTGCTAACCCGCTGGGAAACCTGCGGGTTAGCAACGGATGACGCTGGGTAACCGCCGGTATGTGCACAGCCTTGGGCGGGTTACATTAGTTTTAATGTTAATCCAAACGCCGGTTTGGATTAACATAAATTTAAATAAAACTAATGTATGCAAAACGGCGGTTTACACAGGTAAACCGCCGAAAACCCGCCCAGTGCGCACATACCCTAAAGGGTTCCCAGAGAGAGTAAAACAAACCACAAAATACCAAATGAAAGTATAAAAAACGTACCGTAAGAGAGTATGCCCCCAACTTCCTAACAAGAAACAGAAGATAGGTGCTGGGTAAAAAGCATAGATAGAAAAGAGGTAAAACCCCAGCTGGACTTTCAATGACTAACATAAACTTTGGTATTATGGCTGGACATCCACATGAGAATATCACCAGCAGGAAATGCCAGCAGAGGGAAGGTATACTGGACAAACAAAAGAGTAAATGAAAACACCTGTTAAACTAAAAGTCTAAAGAAAGGATAACAGATAATAAACACTCAGAGGAAAGGTGTATTGGCTGTGGCTCAGCAGAAAGATAAACCAACCACAAGGTAAATGGTTCCAACCCCAAAGCATGACATCGGTAAAACATACAAGACTCGTGCACGTTGCAATATTTTTCACACGGACAATCAGTCCATATGAAAAGTTGTTGGTGTGGCCAGTTACTAGTTCATCTCAATGAATTAGAATATCATCAAACATCTACGTAATATTGTCATGTTTCAGGATATAAATCAATATCATATTCACCCTTGGACGTGTCATGGAATATGGAGCGTGATTTTTAACCCTTCGTCCTACCTACTTTAATTTTCTTAAATAATAACCTTTGGGTTTTCATTGGCTGTAAGCCATAATCATCATCATTAACAGAAATAAACACTTGAAATAGATCACTCTCTGTGTAGTGCCTCTATATTATTTCACTTTACGTATTGAAATACTGAAATAAAGTAACTTTTTGATGATCTTCTAATTCATTGAGAGGCACAAGTAGTTCTTATTTGATCAGTGCGCTGTCGGTTGAGCCCAGGAACAGCGTACTGACCAAAAAAATATGGCCGTAGAGGTGTTGAGATCCAACTGGCCATGGGTTTCCCAAACTGAAGTTGACAGTAGTATATAATAGTATATGCCTCCGAACGTGGCCATGGTCCATGACACGCGGATGCAGCCTAAGGTAAAGCATTCCTCGACTACTCCTCTTTGCAGCTATTTTAGACAATCTCTAACAGATAAGCGATGTAAAAGGAATCCTCCAAATTGAGAATTCCATATTAGAATATATATTATTTCTACAGCAGACATCCCCTATTCTTCAGCCGCCAGCATCACTCCTTGTCCTTTCTTCTTTTGCCATTGATGCACATTCTTAAAGTGCTTAAAATAACTGCAATCCCCGCGTCTTACGTATCACAAGAATAAAATCTTGTCCTTTACAATTGCACAAAGGAATCTTCAATAAAGCAATATTAACTGTCATTCTATAGCCAATAGCAAAAGCTCTTCCGCTGCATCGCGGCGCTTTTACTCTCCGCTCACAAAGTGCCGTTTCTATGACAGATGATGAAAAATGACTGGAGGCGCAGTGCATGAGCAATACTGGATTCTTCTATATCCAGGTACTTCACTTGTCACTTTCACTATTCTTCTCCGGGTCTTACAGGTCACGGAGTTGACGAGATGATTATTTGGAGACTAAACTTTGCATATTTGTTATTGCGAATAAATTTATCGTGTTGTCATGAATAAAAAAAAAGGACGGACTGGTTCTTGGAGAGCGGGTGAACTCTCCTCCGACGCAGAACAATTTATGCTTTAGAAGGACAAAAAAAAGGGCAGAAGGCCTTATGAAATATAGAAATATGTTCAATAATGAGAAGCAATAAAAAAGGCATAACTAGGTAACATGGAAATCAGATAAGAAAAGTTAGAGGTAGATTGAAATGTCACGGCTAAATAGACATACCGAAGGAATAAAAAGAATTATTATAATGTCTACTTGGTATCTAGGGTTATTTTACTATAATACAATATGGAGCACAAAGAGCTGGGCAGCGGTTATGTTCACAGTGGCCGTGCCCCTGACTCACATTGAAAACGGAAAGTAAAAATGGAGAAATAAAAGCAATAATAAAATAATACGCTTGTGCCGTCAGTTGGGATAATCAGCCAGATATGGATCACACGGCAGAAGATCTCTGGAAGTTAGATGGAGTGTCAATATGTTAAACCCTTCCCAACTAGGGCTGGCTCTAAGACCATGATGAGGATAGTAGCAACAATGATGAGAAATAAATAGCAGGATACAGTCTTTTGCTTTACCCTTTTTCCGAAGTCCTTGCACAGTGTCCAGAATAATACAATCACCACCAGGCATGTGGTCTGGCCAGTCTGATGAGAACTGTAGTCCGCTCTACCGGGTGAGAAATATAACCTTTCTGCTGTAAGTCGGAAGTTTTCTAAGTGCTTTTGTGCTGTCCTGTACTCCGTCTATATCTAATGTGGATTACCTCCTGCCAGGCTTGCAATATGAACCCTGTCAGTAGCTGTGCCTTCAAGCAATTCTCTGGCCCTTTGTATTAATGATGCCCCAGAAAGCTCCAATTCAGTGGATGGTGATGTTAAAGAAATACCATCTGTGGCAGCCAAGCCGCAAGGGCACCAGAAAAGCATTAGAAATCACTTTCACCTCTCCTTCACTGTAAAAACACTACCATAATGATCTGCAACCATGTCCTTGCTAATATAATTGCACAAGGTCATCACACTCTTCTGCTGCTGCTACTGCATGATCTGATTGGCTACAGAGCGTTCTATCTCCGCCCACTTTATAATACCATTCCGTGACATGTGCAAGCCTTGCCCCATCCTCACTTACATAACCACATGATTGGACAGAGTGCAGCCTTCAACATCCAAACATTCGTCTATTGCTGTTACCGCATGATTTGATTGGCTAAAGGGTGTTTTCTCTCCACCCACTTGACCCAACGACTTACATCTCTGCCTTCATAAACATAATTACTAGTAGACAGGTTATTGTGTCTTGTAAGAAGCAAACCATTTCCCCTCCAAGGTAGTCTAGTTCAATCCATCATTGAATTGAGCCAACTGGTCCTGCAAACATTGGGGCAAAGTGGCCTTCAATCTCCAAAGCTTAAAACGATCTTTCTAGGCTGCGCACCCCCAGGTACCTACTGCAGCTCAAAAGTTCAAGAGGGGAATTAAGGCTCAGAGGACAATGATATCCACACTGATCCTTAAAACTCTAGGAGAGACTGGGAAAACATAACTTGAGAAATCCAAGTGACCAACATATAGCAACATGATCTCCATCCATGTCCAGAACAGATGACCGAATATATTTGAATGGTATAGAGTTCGACTCAGATATTTCAAAAATCCACATCTGACAAAATGTAGATTTTTTTGCAATTTGCTTCCACATAGAAAATATAGATATAAATTACCGTAGACAGACTGGTACAGAGAGAAGAGGGTACATGCCCTGTGGACTTACATTCTACAGGGTAATGGGGAGGAGACAGTAAGTTGGGGGGTTATGGTGACTCACCCCGGGCGGGGACCGTGGGGTACTCGGAACCGGGCCCTCTCATCGTCGTTTGGGCTGCGGGATGTCATGGTGGCATGACCCAGTCCGTGATTCCCTCGTTGGGCGATCAGTAAAAAAGGGGGTATTGAAAAAGGGATAAAACAAAAATATAAAAATAAAAGAGTTTTTGTCGTGACGCCACCCGTGGAATGCGGCTGGTATAGCCACTGCTGCAGTTGGGTCCTCTGGGGATGATGGGAGTAGCAGCTCTGATGGTTTAGCTCTCCACAGGAAGAGTGGGTCCCCAGGGCAACCGTATAGTCTATAGAGGTGATGCGGGGGATGGGAGGCCAATGGGACGGAGCTGGCTGCTGGGAGGGATCAGGGACACTCTAAGGCAGGCTCCTGCCGCCGGCTCGGCGATTCAGTGTACCTCCCCTCAGGCGCAGAAATGACAGTCTCACACAGTGCTGATTTTCAACCCGGTTTACTTAGCTTACTCAGTAGATGTTCAAGTTACCAGACAGTGCATTGGCGGCACCGGTAGTCTCTTAGCAGCCAGGATGGCTTATCCAGTGTCATGAATAGATGATATTGCTCATGATTTTTTCTGCAGAGACAGATCTACTCCCTCATCCCTCTCCCCTTTTTTAGTAGCTGGTTTGTAAGTAGCTTACAGAGAAACACTGTTGGCCTCCCCCCAACCAAAACTATTTACGATGGGTCGTAAACCACTTCCAGGAGAGCCAGCGCTGGACAAACCAGTCCAAACCAGTTTTCTTTCTACCAAAGACACCAAATCCTTTGTCTAAAATTCACAGTGGTTTCAATATCGAATTTAAGACGACCCGATCATACCACAAACACATAATACACATTTTTAGATTACTTACCGTGTTGTCTATTTAATGATGTATTTTGTACAGTTGTACAACGTTCAGGAACCTGAGAAGAGATTGCTGCCATTGTAAATATGACAATCAAGTCATATTTGGTATCAAACTTCTCAGCATCACCTGACCTGAAAAATGAGCCATATCTTATGTCTGTGAGCCCCCCCCATCTTTAGATATGGAAAATGGGGATTCATTAAGCATGGTGAGAGAGGATGGCTCAGCAGACACGCCCACAAAGGAGGGCTCACTCTGCGAAGGGGGGTCAAAGACTTCTCCTGGTATAATAAAAGCAAAGAAGGGTTTTTGGGTCATTCTGCTCCAGGAGTCCAGAGGTCTGACAGTCAACACCAGCTGTCGACAGAATCTTACCATCCAGGGGAGGGGCCTCCTCCAAGAAACTAAGTACCAAGCCTGACTAGGTCGGAACCTTCTTTTTATCCCTTTTATGTTTTTCATAACTGTTTATTCATACATGTAATTTGTCTCTTATATAATATTCTGTAAATCTTTGTAACCATTGCCCTATTTGGGAGTAAACTATTTTAATTTACTAGTTCCGATCTCCTTGTCCTATAACGACTTCTCACGACCTCCCTGCTCTTTTTACGCTATCGCACAGGTTACCGACCCACCTGAAAAGGTCGGTGGTGGCAGCATACTTCTGTATTTATGTGATATTGTGGGCGTGAGGGTGACTGGATCGAGGTATATATACGTTCCTGGCAGGAACTGGTGGTATATATACATCCTGTCACATCACGTGCTGCAATAGACAACATAAATTAGGGCAGCTGGGCACCTTTCTTATCCTCTGGCAGTACCGGATTTGACCAGCAGGCTAAGGGGGCGCCAGAGAGCTGCAGGTCCTGACTAAGATAATCGTGACAATTGGTGGCAGCGGTGGGATCATAGGACATTAGTGATCTGGTTTGAGCAATCATTCCTCTCACTAAAAACTTGCACAGTTCTTACAAGAGCTCTGCGCAAAAGTTTTGAAGATCGAACTCAGTGGTTATTAGATCTGAGACAATACTGTGTGTGTAGCAGTTTCCCCCCTCCGTTTTTCTTTCTATTTTTTATTTGGCAAAGGCTGTCCATTGATATGGCCGCCCAATACAAGAAGAAGAACCTGCAGACTCTGATCAACCTCTGCGAGCAAAGAGGGATAGAGACTGCCGACAAGTCCAAGGATATGCTGGCTCACGCATTGGCGGAGCACGACTTGGCGCAGACTGATGAAGCACCTGAACACAGACCGAGTCCACCTCTGACAGGCCAAGTAATGCCAGTTCTTGCACCGGAGATGCCCTCTGGAGGTGCCAGCAATACCGGTTCTGAGGAGTCTATGGACTTGTCTTTACAAATGGCCTTACAACAGCTGGGAACAGGCGATCCCAATCAGCGCCGGCAGCTTATTGTTCAGTTCCAGCAGGCTGAGAGAGAGGCTGCTGAACGCCGGGCTGAGAGAGAGGCTGCCCAGGCTGAGAGAGAGGCTGCCGAACGCCAGGCTGAGAGAGAGGCTGCAGAACGCCGGGCTGAGAGAGAGGCTGCAGAACGCCAGGCCGAGAGAGCGTTCAGGCTTCAGATGGCCCAAGTAGAGAGGGGTATCAATCCTCAGACAACCCCCTCCCAGGACACAAATCTAAGGAGACCGCGTTTGGAAAACTTCCCTGTGATGGAGAAGGACACGGACTTAGATACTTTCCTTCGGGGATTTGAGAAAACCTGCAGACAATACAATCTACCCCGTACGCAGTGGGCATTGTATCTAGCCCCAGGACTGAGAGGCAAAGCTGCGGAGGCGTTTGCTGACCTCCCACCAGACCTAGATGGTGACTATGATGCAATCAAAGAGGCTCTGATCAGGAAATACAACCTGACTCCTGAGGTGTACCGTAGAAAGTTCCGGAACCTCCAGCGTGGACCCCACGACAGCTATAGTGATGTGGTCCACGGGCTCAGAACCAACTTTGAGCAGTGGATTCAAGGACTGAAAGTGACCACCTTTGAGCAGATAAAGGATCTGATGGTGAAAGACCAGTTCCTGCATCTTTGCCCCACTGAGGTGCGACAGTTCGTGATGGATCGAGAGCCACCAGATGCGAACAAAGCAGCACAGATCGCGGACACCTACGAGACCAACCGGAGACCAGAGGGACGGAAGCCGATCATCACCAACTGGAAGGGGGGTAAGCAGATGACCACCATCCCTGCCCCTGCCAGCCGACCTTCTGGAGGCCTTGGCCCCCCTGCCAACCCCACTCGGCCGGTATCCGATCTCCGCAAGTGTTACTCCTGCAACCAGACCGGTCATCTCAGTGCCACTTGCCCAGAGAAGCAGAGGAAGAATCTACCACCCAAGGCTCCAGGGCAGAAGGCATCAGTTTTTTTTGTGGGTGGGTCGGTTGGGAGGGCCTGTGAAAATTTGCAGACTGTCACGGTGGGGGACACTGTCACTGTGGGCCTGAAGGACACTGGGGCCGAACGAACCCTCATCCGACCTGAACTGGTGTCCACCGAAGAGTTTATCCCAGGAAAGACTCTGACTGTCACCGGGATTGGGGGCGTCCGCTGTCCCCTGCCAATGGCCCGGGTGTTTATTGATTGGGGTGCGGGGAGTGGGGTGAAGGAAGTGGGGGTGTCTGAAAACTTGCCCACAAATGTTTTACTGGGGACTGATTTGGGGAAAATGTTCGCTTATTATGTCCCTGACTCCCCTCCCCGATCTGATAGGGTTAATAAGGTTAATGCTAATGATGGTAAGGTCAATGCTTTAACTGAAGATGTTGATGATGATGATAATGATGTTGATGATAATGATGTTGATGATGATGATGACAATGTATCAGGAGGTACAGGAGAACTCAGCCATGTCACTCTGCGGGGTGATATTGCTGAGGATCCCCTACCAGGAGCCAGTGTTAGTGCTAAGGGTGATGGGAAGAGTCCCGGGGCCCATAAAGCGGGGAGTGCCATGCAGCTGATCCGTGTCACCACAGACGGTGACAGGGCTGATGGTAGCTGCCCCATGATGAGCACTGCTCCTAAGGTAACAGGGGATGATGGGGAAGTAGTACCCACAGCCAGACAGGCTGATGGGACGGTGTTATTCCCCGGGGAGACGGCCTACATAGCCGCCGTCACCCGCAGTCAGAGTGCCCAGAACGCCAGGAACCCCCTGCCTTCTGGACCCTCCTCAGCCAGAGGAATAACCGAACCGATTCCGGACCCAGAGCAGGTCCCAGAGAGTCCCGAGGAGGATGTGGCCTTAAAGTCCCTCCTGGCTGCCTCCAGCCAGGAGTTTCAGGCAGCTCTGCATACAGATGCTAGCCTAGAGACGTTAAGGATCCTCGCCAGTAAGCCCCCCTCCGAGACTGATAAGGAGAGGGTATTCTGGGACCAAGGGAGGTTGTATCGGGAGACTGTGCCGGGTACACCCCAACAGGATTGGCTTAGAGAACGACAGCTGGTCGTTCCCTACCAATTCAGGGATGAGTTGTTGCGGATTGCCCATGAGATCCCCCTTGCTGGACACTTGGGGGTTAGCAAAACCAAGGCCCGGTTGTCGCACCACTTCTATTGGCCCAAAATGGGGACAGATGTGAAAAACTACGGCAGCTCCTGTATCACGTGCCAAAGAGTGGGAAAGGCAGGGCCGGCTCCTAAAGCGCCCCTGAACTCTTTGCCAGTGATAGAGGAGCCTTTCCAGCGGATTGCTGTGGATATCGTGGGACCACTGCCCATACCCAGCAGTTCTGGAAAGAAGTACATCCTCACTGTGGTAGACTTTGCTACCCGGTATCCAGAGGCAGTAGCTCTGTCTTCAATTAGGGCAGATAAGGTGGCGGATGCCCTGTTGGCCATCTTTTCCCGAGTAGGATTTCCCAGGGAGATGCTTACCGACCAGGGGACCCAGTTCATGTCTGGCATAATGAAGGCCCTCTGTAAGAAAATGCAGGTGCAGCATCTGGTATCAAGCGCATATCATCCGCAAACAAATGGTTTGTGCGAACGCTTCAATGCCACCCTCAAACAGATGTTGAAAATGCTGGTTGAGTCCCAGGGACGCGACTGGGAACGTTACCTCCCACACCTGCTATTTGCTTACCGAGAGGTCCCACAGGCCTCGACAGGGTTCTCTCCCTTCGAGCTCCTGTATGGCAGACGGGTCCGGGGACCCCTTGGTTTAGTAAGAGAATCCTGGGAAGAGGAGCAGAGCACCCCAGGAGTGTCCATCGTGGAGTATGTCATGCGTTTCCGTGACAAAATGCAGACCTTGACGCAGTTGGTGAATGTCAACATGGCGCAAGCCCAGGCTGACCAGAAGCATTGGTACGACCAGAACGCCCGTGAGCGGACCTACCGGGTGGGTCAGATGGTGTGGGTGCTGGTCCCCGTACCAAAGGACAAGCTTCAGGCAGCCTGGGAGGGCCCTTACGTCATTCACCAACAGCTCAACCCAGTCACCTATGTGGTCACCCTCGACCCCGAGCGGGGTAGGCGGAAGGCCTTTCACGTCAACATGATGAAGGCTCATCAAGAACGTGGGCCCTGTGTCCTACCGGTCTGCAACCTGCCCGAGGATGGGGAGGAAGATCCCCTCCTGGACATGTTGGCCCAAGCGAAGGCCAGCGGGTCCATTGAGGATGTGGAGATAAGCACCTTGCTATCCACAAGCCAGCGGTCTCAGATGCGAGCGGTGTTGGAATCCTTCCAAGTCATGTTCACCAACATACCTGGAAGGACGGCGGCGGCGGTCCATGAGGTGGACACCGGTAATCATGCCCCACTCCGGCGGACAGCCTATCGAATCTCCGACGAGGTGCAGCACGTCATGCGCCAGGAGATCGATGAGATGCTGAAGTTGAGAGTGATTACCGAGTCCAAGAGCGCCTGGGCCTCACCTGTAGTCCTGGTACCAAAGAAGGACCGGACCACCCGATTCTGTGTGGACTACAGGGGGCTCAACGCTATCACGGCCTCCGATGCCCAACCAATGCCACGCATTGAGGAGTTGCTGGAGCGGTTAGCTAGTGCAAGCTATCTCTCCATTATGGATCTGAGTCGGGATATTGGCAGATTCCCCTGAGCCCCGAGGCCCGGGAGAGGTCCGCCTTTATCACCCCCTTTGGATTATACGAATCCACGGTCATGCCATTCGGCATGAAAAATGCCCCGGCCACTTTCCAGAGAATGGTTAACTCCCTGCTCCTGGGACTGGAGAGGTACGCGGTGGCGTACCTGGATGACATTGCCGTCTTCAGTCCCACCTGGGGGGATCACCTCAAGCATCTGCGGCAGGTGCTCGGGCGCCTCCGCCAGGCAGGCTTGACCATTAAGCCAGGAAAGTGCCAGATGGGCATGAACGAGGTCCACTACCTGGGGCACCGGGTAGGCGGGGGCACGCTGAAACCAGAGCCCGGGAAAGTGGACGCTATCGTGTCCTGGCCCACCCCCAGGACCAAAAAGCAGGTGCTGTCCTTCTTGGGCACTGCAGGGTACTATAGGCGCTTTGTGCCAAACTATAGTAGCCTTGCGAAGCCTCTCACAGACCTCACCAAGAGGAACCTACCCCATGCAGTCGATTGGACCGAGGCCTGCGAGGTCGCCTTCCAGGCTCTGAAGACGGCCCTGAGCAGCTCCCCTGTGTTGAGGGCGATTGACGGCAAGCAGCCATTCCTAGTACAGACTGATGCTAGTGAGTTTGGCCTCGGAGCTGTGCTCAGCCAGGTCGACTCAAGGAACCAAGAGCACCCAGTGTTGTACCTCAGCCGAAAGCTCCTTCCGAGGGAAGTGGCCTATTCCACGATAGAGAAAGAGTGTCTGGCCATTGTATGGGCTCTGCAACGCTTACAGCCCTACCTGTACGGGCACCCCTTCACTGTCGTGACTGACCACAACCCCCTGAGCTGGCTGAACTCCCTGTCCGGTACCAACGGGAGGTTGCTACGCTGGAGCCTCACGCTCCAGCAGTACGACTTTACCGTGCAGCACCGAAAAGGCAGCGAGCATGGCAATGCCGATGGGTTATCCCGGCGGGGAGAGCCCACAGGGACACGCTTGGAGGAGTACCGAGAGGTTCTTCCTCCATAGCGTCATCAAAAAGGGGGAGGTGTCATGAATAGATGATATTGCTCATGATTTTTTCTGCAGAGACAGATCTACTCCCTCATCCCTCTCCCCTTTTTTAGTAGCTGGTTTGTAAGTAGCTTACAGAGAAACACTGTTGGCCTCCCCCCAACCAAAACTATTTACGATGGGTCGTAAACCACTTCCAGGAGAGCCAGCGCTGGACAAACCAGTCCAAACCAGTTTTCTTTCTACCAAAGACACCAAATCCTTTGTCTAAAATTCACAGTGGTTTCAATATCGAATTTAAGACGACCCGATCATACCACAAACACATAATACACATTTTTAGATTACTTACCGTGTTGTCTATTTAATGATGTATTTTGTACAGTTGTACAACGTTCAGGAACCTGAGAAGAGATTGCTGCCATTGTAAATATGACAATCAAGTCATATTTGGTATCAAACTTCTCAGCATCACCTGACCTGAAAAATGAGCCATATCTTATGTCTGTGAGCCCCCCCCATCTTTAGATATGGAAAATGGGGATTCATTAAGCATGGTGAGAGAGGATGGCTCAGCAGACACGCCCACAAAGGAGGGCTCACTCTGCGAAGGGGGGTCAAAGACTTCTACTGGTATAATAAAAGCAAAGAAGGGTTTTTGGGTCATTCTGCTCCAGGAGTCCAGAGGTCTGACAGTCAACACCAGCTGTCGACAGAATCTTACCATCCAGGGGAGGGGCCTCCTCCAAGAAACTAAGTACCAAGCCTGACTAGGTCGGAACCTTCTTTTTATCCCTTTTATGTTTTTCATAACTGTTTATTCATACATGTAATTTGTCTCTTATATAATATTCTGTAAATCTTTGTAACCATTGCCCTATTTGGGAGTAAACTATTTTAATTTACTAGTTCCGATCTCCTTGTCCTATAACGACTTCTCACGACCTCCCTGCTCTTTTTACGCTATCGCACAGGTTACCGACCCACCTGAAAAGGTCGGTGGTGGCAGCATACTTCTGTATTTATGTGATATTGTGGGCGTGAGGGTGACTGGATCGAGGTATATATACGTTCCTGGCAGGAACTGGTGGTATATATACATCCTGTCACATCACGTGCTGCAATAGACAACATAAATTAGGGCAGCTGGGCACCTTTCTTATCCTCTGGCAGTACCGGATTTGACCAGCAGGCTAAGGGGGCGCCAGAGAGCTGCAGGTCCTGACTAAGATAATCGTGACATCCAGATCACTGGCTTTTGTGTTCCTTTTCATGGGCCTCTCTTTCTTACTCTTCTGCACGCAAGGCTACGATCCAGCTGCCTCAAGCCTTTGTTGGGCGACCTGCCTGGTCCCCTGGCCCTAGTACGGCAGCCTTCTCATTGCTGCGCCTGGGGTTGAGTCACGGGACATAAAGACCCTGCACCCGGCCGGGTTTCGTGGTTGGAGCGTGGAGTGTCCTGGCCATTTCAGAGCTGTCACCCTGGTTTCTGCCCCAGTCTTTCAGCTTTCCAGCTAATTCGGGTACACAAACGGATTGCTCACTATCTGTGCCCCTAGGACTCCTTCTGTCTCTCTCTACGGTCTGCAGCCAGGGACCCGACAAGCCTCATGGTGGTACAGGCCGTCGGGTCCATGTCCTTTCAGTCCCATGTAATGATAGTGTTCTCTCCTCTCCGTCTGACTGAACTTGACTGCTCAACTACTGCTCACTAACTGACTAACTGCCTGTTGTGTTTTTCTGGTTTTGTTACCTCCCTCCGTACCGTGTCCTGTCTAACTTTCCCACCCTCCACTTGTCTCCTCCCACCATCTCGTTGCTGGGCATAGAGTCCCTAGTCTTGAGATCGGAGTGTGTTGAGTGTGTGTTTGGGGTGACTGGATTTACCGATCCCAGCTGCTGCGCCTTCTAGTGGTGACTGGTCCTCAGGGGCGCCACAGTGGCAGCTCTGGTAATGGTGAGGTGACAGTGGGTTCATTGTGGGTTGTAAGCTTTCTTGAAGAGATGAGTTTTCAATTTCCGTTTGAATCTGGTGAGTGTAGCAGATAATTGGGTGTGTTGGGGCGCAGAATTCCAGAGGAAGGTAGATACTTGGGAGAAGTCATAGAAACATGTGGATAAGGAATAGCTATGTGTGGAGGAGAGAAGGAGGTCACTTTACCGCTCACCGGCTCTCCAGTTTAGTGATGGGCGAGTCCTAAATTACTCGGAATCGCTTGACTCTAGAGAGTCCGAGTCCGGGACTCACTACTCATTGCGAGTCTAGCGAGTCCAATGTTAATGAATGGGGAAGCGAGTAATAGCGAGTAGTGTGCGATTTACAAATCACAGATGTGTCTCGGAAGCTTCAGCCTGAAGCAATCCTAGTTTTGTCAGAGACTCTGACAAAACTAGGATTGCCATTGATTTGCATTGGACTCGTTTACTGTGCAAGTAATCGCTGGGAAACTCGCACAGAAAGGAGTCAGGCTGTCTGCTCTGTGCTGGCTGCCGCAGCTCCAGGGTCCTAGAGCCCGCCTGCTGCCTGATGTAGCAGAGCTGAGATTGTTCTCAGTCTGCTCATTCCCTGTGCATAGACATCTATATCTATGCAATGGGATGTAGCAGAGAGGACATCACGTTTTGGACTGCGTCGGACGGAAGAGGATTTTTTTAATTAAAGATGGAGTCCCTAATGGCTTTTTTTTTTTATTTCTAATAAAAAATTTTCTCTGTGTTGTGTTTTTTTTAAAACAATTTAATAGAAATTCATGGCGGTCATGTCTAATATTGGCGTGACCGCCATAAATTTCGGGCTTAGGGCCAGCTGATAATACAAAGCTGGCCCTAACCTCTTTATTACCCAGCGTGCCACCGCCACCAGGGCCGCTGGAAGAGCGGGGTTCAGCGCCAGAGGATGGCGCTTCAATGAACGCGCCGTCTTCTGGGGCGGCTGCGGGCTGCAATTTGCAGCGGGGGGTGTATTTCTGGAACCAGCCGGATCCAGCAGGCAGCGACGGGCTGCCCCCAACCCCCAGGTGCCTATTTGTACCTGGCCGGACACAAGAATATAGGGGAGCCCTTTTTTTTAATTATTTCATGAATTTCATGAAATAATTAGAAAAAAATGCGTGGGGCTCCGCGCAATTTCTATGTCTAGCCAGGTACAGCTAAGCAGCTGGGGGCTGGAATCTGCAGCGCAGGGAGGCCCAAGCTTTCTGGGCACCCCCCGCTGCAAATTGCAGCCCGCAGCCGCCCCAGAAGATGGCGCGTTCATTGAAGCGCCATCCTCTGGCGCTGAACCCCGCTCTTCCAGCGGCCCTGGTGGCTGTGGCACGCTGGGTAATAAAGGGGTTAATACCAGCTTTGTTATACAAGCTGGTATTAAGCCCGAGATTCTTAATGTCAGGCCACGTTTGACCCAGCCACTAAGAATCTCCAATAAAGGGTTAAAAAAACACAACACAGAGAAAATTTTTTATTAGAAATAAAAAAAAAGCCATTAGGGACTCCATCTTTAATTAAAAAAATCCTCTTCCGTCCGACGTAGTCCAAAACGCGATGTCCTCTCTGCTACATCCCCTGTGCATAGATATAGATGTCTATGCACAGGGATGAGCAGACTGAGAACAATCTCAGCACTGCTACATCATCTCTGTGAGCAGGCGGGCTCTAGGACCCTGGAGCTGCGGCAGCCTGCACACAGAAGACAGCTGGACTCGGCTCGCAAAGTAACAGCAGTTACTTTGCGAGTTTCCCTGTGATTACTTGCACAGTAATCAGACCAATGCAAGTCAAAGGCAATCCTAGTTTTGTCAGAGTCTCTGACAAAACTAGGATTGCCATTGATTTGCATTGGACTCGTTGCTGTGCGAATAATCGCTGGGAAACTCGCAGAGTACCGAGTCCTGCGAGTCCCTTACTACTTGCCGAGTAACGAGTCCTAGCGAGTAGATTCGCCCATCCCTACTCCAGTTCCTTTGTTCCTCACTTTCTATCACCACCACAAACTTATGTTGACCTTTAGCACATTCAGAGCAGGAATTAATGTGTCGCGTGGATTTATGTCTTTTTACATTAAGTGAGGAATCTCTAAATCTTGAAGAAACAACTAATCAAAGAACATAAAATTATCTGCTACTTATGTAATGCCCCGCTAGGCAGCGCGCTACAAAAGGGTACTGAAACCCTAACAGAAGTATACTTTTTCTTGGTAGGGGGTAATAGAAGCCTGAAGCTCCACAACCACACATACACCTAGTGATAGGGGACCAATCAGATGCCCATTACTAGGGTAACCAGTCTCGGTGGGAGGAGAACTAGGTTATATAGTGAGTGGGAAAAGTAGGAAGAGTAGGAGAACACAGAGCAGAAGAACGGAACAGTAGTTGGAGAGCAGAGTTGAGAAGAGAAGTAGAAACAGAGGAGAAGTAACAGGGAGGGCACCTCAACCTGGTGACCCAGAAGAGAAAGGGGCAGATAGAGGGTAACTAAATCACCCTGGCCTAGTCTGAAGCGGGGTATTGGCTCCGACGTGGATCAGAGGTCCATTCCTGCACCGCAAATTACCAGTATGGTTGATGTCTTCTTAGGAGCACGATCCAACCACCCTAAACCAAGCATGGTCTCCACCAGAAGCACTAAACGGGGTTGGGTCCCCTTTGGAGAGATAAAGGGTTCCCATACCACCCGACGGGTCTGGTTCAAGAAGTGGGATTGTGCAGGGCAGCACAGAGAAAGGACAGATAAAGTGATAGAGAAGGAACATCAGCGGAGCTTCAGAGGGACATTACTCACTGCTAGGACCACCTGGTCCACTATCCTATGCTACACCTCACTTGGTTAATTTACTGCATTATCCAACCCTGTATATGTGTATATATGTGTATGTTCAGAAGTAGTGTAATCATTAAGGCTGATTTCACACTACCGTTTTTTTTTTTTTTTTTTTTTTAAATCTGGGGGAACATGGGTAAAAACTGCATCCCCGGATTCCCCCGTAATTGTAAAACGTTATGCAACTAGATGCACCAGCACCATCTCGTGGATCAGTGATAATACCGCGTGTGTGTGCATCACGTTGCGTCAAGTTGGGTACCTTTTTTAGCTAGAGAATATAAGAAAAAAAATGTGTAGGAAAGACCGGGATGAAGGAAATTATTCTGTAAAAGTTATCAAAACATAAATTCAATCTTTATTACACACTTACAGCCAAATTTAAAGGGAACCTGTCACCTCCTAAAAGCCACCTAACCTATCAATACATGTCCCTGCACCTTCCTATTACCATTATAACTATCCCTATCTCTGCTAAATGCTTGTTTTTATACTTACTCATTAGGATGATAATGAAGTGGAGGCTATGTGCAATAGTCCCCCTGGGCGTGTTGGATTGCAGCCTCCAGCATCCTTTATCACGCCTGGATGGGCGTGATATTGTAATAAAATTCATCTCTGGCCCTGTCTCTCTGTGCTGCTTCTGCTGTGATGGCTCTGCCCTCCTCCTCTCTATCACTCACAGCATGCAAATCATTTGTCCTGACGTCAGCTCCACATCACAGCAGAAGCAGCACAGAGAGGCAGTGGGGGATGGAATGGCCACAGTCAATCAAGCTCACTCCAGCCACAGTGACTGCCTCCATGGCTTTTAACTGTAAGTTTTACATAGGCTATATCTCGGGGTACACAGCACACAGACACATGGGGGACCCCTTCCCTGAATGCAGCAGACATGCTGCATTCAGTGCTGCATTTAGATTGCCATGCAGCAGGGGGGTGACAGGTTCTCTTTAAGGACAAGACAATTAAAATCAGTTACAAAACATACAAGCTGGATCCAGTTGAAAATGACCCCTAGTGGGTGTGTTATTTGAAACTGGGTTCTGGGCATGCTAAATCCAAAAATCCGGATCTTGCGGATTCTGCCGGATCTGGGTTCCATAGAGCCACATTCTAATTTAACCCATAGTGCCCCAGATCTGGGTGTTCTTGATTTCGAAACGGTCACCAAAATTGTTACAAAATGCGATTTTAGTCTCAGTGAAAAAACTCGGTGACACCCGGATCAGTGGGTACCGTAAAGGACAGGATGCACCCGCAAGTGCCAGCGGGACCCATTGAAAGTCAATGGGGCCCAACATGGATGCAGGTGAATCCAGTTTAAGCAGGATTCACACGGATACCGCAATACGGTAGAGTGAGACCAGCCGCAGTTCAGTGAGCGGCTTGATTTGCTCTGCTTCTCTTAACTGTTCCGTTCCGCTGGGCGGAGGGATGTTTTTTTTGTATTGCTCTTTGGAAATCTAATATGCACAGCATTATTATTTTCCTTCTCAGTTTGCTAAAACAGAATATTTCGACTTGGTGTCTGACAGCCTCGGAGCCTCGGGCAAAGACTCCTGAACCTCAGAGACACTATTTAATCATAAACAATAATGGCTGAACCAAATCCTTGTTGGGTTGGCGCCGCACTGTTTACACTAATTGTAGAACATATTGATTCAAAAACACAAATCATAAACCGGTCTGATTTTACTGAGTTAATATTTAAGCTTCATCCCCATGTGATGACTCTAAATCGCAAACCCAGAATTGAGTTGTTCCCAAACGACCCGTATAAAAAGCCTCCAACATTTAAAGCGGTAGGTGGCGATGGATTCCGTAAAAACGAGAGCAGACATCATGAAAGCCCTCCCGCCAAACCATGACATCTGCCCCCTATTCTGTGCTTTATACTCTATAAGGGCTCATTCAAAAATCAGTATGAGCAAAACTGAGATCTGAATGACCCCTAACAATGAGAAATGTATCAAAAAGATTGAGCTAACCCGATCTCACAATACAAATGCACCCTCCGCTCCACCAAGTGTGCATGTGCTCTGCGTTGCAAGATGGAAGTAAGGTGCTGTTAACACTTATTGACACCCCTGCAATTCTATCAGATAATACTCAGTTTCTTCCTGAAAATGATTGCAATCACAAATTCTTTGGTATTATTGTCTTCATTTAATTTGTCTTCAATGAAAAAACACAAAAAGAATTGTCCTAAAGCCAAATTGGATATAATTCCACACCAAACATAAAAAAGGGGGTGGACAGAAGTATTGGCACCCTTAGAAAAATCATGTGATGCTTCTCTAATTTGTGTAATTAACAGCACCTGTAACTTACCTGTGGCACCTAACAGGTGTTGGTAATAACTAAATCACACTTGCAGCCAGTTGACATGGATTAAAGTTGACTCAGCCTCTGTCCTGTGTCCTTGTGTGTACAACATTGAGCATGGAGAAAAGAAAGAAGACCAAAGAACTGTCTGAGGACTTGAGAAACCAAATTGTGAGGAAGCATGAGCAATCTCAAGGCTACAAGTCCATCTCCAAAGACCTGAATGTTCCTGTGTCTACCATGCGCAGTGTCATCAAGAAGTTTAAAGCCCATGGCACTGTGGCTAACCTCCCTAGATGTGGACGGAACAAGTGCAAAGCTGAACATGAGATATACTATAATAAATAGACAGCTGCACCCTGAAAGGTATGCAGACATTGAATCTGGAAATATAGACATGCATTAGTGTTAAGAAAATATATTGAAAAATTGAGAAACTCATAAAAAATGGCCAGTTTTATGCAAGGTTGTGGAGTCAGAGTCGTGGGGTCAGAATCAGTGTCCATTTTGGGTGGATTCAGATTCAGGGAAATTTAGGAGTCGTAGTTGGATGTTTGACTTACTGACATCACAGCCATGGTTGTGGAGTCAGAGTCGTGGAGTCGGAGTCAGTGTCCGTTTAGGGTGGAGTCGGATTCGGATTCAGGGAAATTGAGGAGTTGGATGTTTAGCTTACTGACTTCACAGCATTGGTTTGGGGTTGGAGTAGGTGTTGATTTTGCTGGAGTTGGTGGAGTTGGAGTCGGATTCAGGCAAATGAAGGAGTCGGAGTCAGAGTGGGATGTTTGACTCCACTTCCCTGGTTTTATGTGAGCCCAGAAGCCAACGTCAAGGTGTATCTCTTTTATGAGCTAAGTATCTCAATTTTTAACATTTTTCTGCATGATGACCAATAGACAATGGAGAATCAAAACACCTGATCTGTCCCTCAAGCTTTGGAGCCCTCTACTATACCTATCGCAGTAGTTCTCCTAATGATGGGGAGGGCTGAGTCTCCAACCAGGCCCTGCTCCTGTCCAGCCCTGACCTGATTCCCACTCCCCCTCTCCCTGGGACTGGGGGATAATAAGACCACAGATAAGGACAGACAAGAGAAAACCAAAACACAGTCACAAAGCAAACACACACACAAAGGAAGAGACAATAAGAATTACAGGAGGAAAAACAAGAGTAGGGGTCCCGTCACACTTGGCGACGTTCCAGTGATCCCGACAACGATACGACCTGGTAAGGATCGCTGCAATGTCGCTATGTGGTCGCTGGTGAGATGTCAAACAGTCATATCTACTTAATGATGCAGCAACGATACGGCGACCCATGTAACGATCTCGGTGGTCGTTGGGACCCTGTCACACAGCAGCTAGTCTGACGGTTCAGACCTACGTGGCTAAGTTCTGAGTCGCCAACGAGGTCGTCGTTAAGGCGTCAAACACACTGATGCATGCTGCCCAGCGGGAACCCGACGATCAAAATATGGTCCAGGCCACTCCGACACAATCGGCGATCTCACAGTGGGGCCCGGTCGCTGCTACGTGTCAAACATAGCGAGATCGCTGATAAAACCTGTGACGTAACAGCAATCTCGCTAGCGATCTCGCTATGTGTGACGTGAGCTTAGGAAGGGAGCTACAGAACAACGGGGGAGATTGTCCGCAATCGCATCAAGCAAATAGCACAACTTTCACCAGAATCTGGGACACCGCACCTCACAGACCAACATATGATAAACTATAGTTGGCATGGGTAGAAGGATTCCACCAGGATAAATAGGAGGGGAGGCCTCCCGACAATATGTAACAAAAGAAGCAAGTAGACAGTAGAGATGAACTCTTACTAGCCTGCCTATGAATCAGCACACAGCAGGTCAATGCGCGAGTCTGTCTGAGATGATCCCAGACACCGGTCAGAATCTGCAATCTGAACAGAGCCCAACGCCTCCATGATGATCGGCAAAGTGTGAGCAAAACTCCATGTGACCATTTTCTTAGCAGTAATGCATGTCAATATTTCTATATTCAATGATTGATCCTTTTGCCATTGGAAATCCAAGATTTGGGAAGATCTGGTAGACCACAGATATTTTGCCCAACCCCAAACACACGGACCCTCGGCAGAGCATGTATGTGTTTCACATTGTGAGACGGAAGTAGGACCCTGCCAGATTCTTGAAATATAATTATGCCATCATTTTCCCTCCAAACGTCTGCTATTGGGTGATAGTCAGGAGGAGGTGCCCAATATTTAACCAGTTATACCCACCGCCCTGACACTACTATACTGTAATCTCATCCAAGTGGAGTAAACGGCTTTCTAAAATCTTTGTTGTCCTCCCTGAACAATCAGAAATGTTGAAACTTAACAGCCCAATTCTTCTCTTGTCTATTATCTTCCCCGAGGGGATGTCACAAGGCCTGCAAACCACAAATCATCAAGACTGGCAATTCACGCCCCCCCAGTCTCAATGATGGGCAAGGTGGAGTGACATGATCCTCATGCTTTCAAGACTCTGGAGCATCTAACGAGTCACATGTGCCTTGCCAGAAAAGGTACTCCAGTTTCCGACTGGAGTAAGATTTCTGGAGTAAGGAATACCACAGCTCGTCAGGAATTAAATGAGCTATGGCATCACACCTCCACCCCAGATCTGGCGTGAAACATTTGTGTGCCAAAATTTTACATTCTCTAAGCAATTTACTCCAGTTTTCTGGCAAAATTGCTTTGGTGAATTGACACCATTGAGTCCCATTCTAAGTTTTTCTTAGAGACTCCATGATTACTTGTTATGACCCTGTTCCAAACCATATCCATATGGTATATTGGCAGCTGCAGGGAGTTGCTGGATTGAATATTGGTAAATCCCCTTTGCAGTTATATTTATAGGCAATGTTTTGTGAACACTATAGTGACCCTGCGTGACTTTGGCTAATCTCGTTACTTGACTTGCTCTCTAAATAGAATCAATTAGCTGAACAGATGCATCAGGTAATCAGCGGCATTACTGCTATTGTACAGAAACGTGTCTCCACATTATGTGCTTATGCATTGATTTTTATTTTTTTATGATGGAGAGATGGAAATCAAGTTCACTTCATAAGGGCAGAAAGACATACATCTCAATGAATTAGAATATCATCCAAAAGTTCATTTATTTCACTAATTCAATAAATAAAGTGACACACATCTATTATATAGAGCCATTACACACAGAGGGATCTATTTCAAGTGTTTATGTCTGTTAATGTTGATGATTATGGAAACCCAAAGGTCTTTATCTCAGAAAACTAAAGTAGGGAGGATGAAGGGTGTGAGAGATAAAATATGACCTAAATAGACACTGGGTGGATGGGTTAGCATGCTTAAGTAGAGGACTAATCAAGGGAAGTGAAAACAGATGATTGCAGCACACCCCAGCAAAACCAAAAGAGACTGACAGCCTTCACACAATAGTAACTTAGCAGAGAGTGTGGAGACCGTGACAAGTTATCGTACTTTGCTACCATATTTTGCCTCCTTTTCTCCCAAAGTTAATGCTCCTTTAGAAGCTGCTTTCAACTGCTGCTCAGTCACAAATGGGACTCTATTTATCAATATTCAGAGAAGCCTCGCTGCTCTCTTCTTCCATGCTCATACAGGTGACTCTCATTACTCTGATTGCTTGTAAATAGAGAAGAGATCTTGGCTGAGCAGCAGTTACAAGCAGCTTCTAAAGAAGCATGAAATTTCATTAGAGCATAATTAAATAAAAAAGTTTAGTTATACTTTAAAAAGGTTATCTGAGTTCATTTTTTCCTCATCTTGCCTTGTGGCAATATTTTATAATGCACTTTTTTTTAAGTGCTCCCATTCTGTTTTGGTCCCGTGAAATAATGTGATATGTCTTTTCCAGCTTAAGTAGTGTTCTGATCATAACATGGTTCAATGTGGATTTTTTTTTCTATTTTTTGGGGGATTGTGGTCTCGGAGTTTCTTATACAGTATGAAAGTGTTTTAAGAATAGAAAAGAGTTAAGTGGCTGTTACTTTTAGAAGCCAGATTGGGAGGATGGGGGGGAGTAAAGCAAGTTACTTACCCACTATGCAACATTTTCTAGCTGCTGGTAGAAGCATTTTAGCAAATATGCCATGTGTAGTTGGCTTTAGCCGTTCGCTTAAAAAGAACCCAGCAGTAAGTAATGGATTTCTCCATAGATACCATCCTTCCCCTGTGTAGATATCTATTGACTCTTATGGGTAGAGGTAGAGAAAGCTTCCTGCTCAAGGGCCATAGACTTCTATGAATAGTTATTGTACTATCTTGAGGTGTAGTATACTGGTGACATTTCAACATTTTTCCTTCATTAGTGATGACCAATGCAAAAACCTCCTGTACAAATGTGCACATACCTCTGCATGCACTCAGTCTACTGCCGGTGAACTGCAGGGACCATAAAGTGCTAGCCACAGGCTTAATGTGAAAATCCAACTTGATATATGAGTCTTGTTTGTTATCTAAGTAGTTTAACAACTCTGTTCTGACTTTTTATGGTTGGAACCATGGGCAGTGTGGGGCAGGGGGAGGCAGCTGCCCCCCCCAAGAGGAAGGGGTGAGCGGCACTGAGCGCGCCGTGCACACCTATTATAATGTGTGTCTGAGGGCGGCTGAGCTGAGGCGGCCACCGCTAGCACCTAAACTCCACCTGTCAATGCGGTAATCATGATGGGGCAGCAGGGGCGCAGGGCAGATCTCGCCCTCAGACAGTGTCTGCCGACTGCAGATCAGCTTGGCGGGCAGGGGACTCAGAAGTGATGACATGACATCACCACTGAGCGCCTAGTCGCTGTGCTGAGTCCCTGCGGTGCAAGCTGGGGTCTGGGGACACTGCTGGTGCGGAGGCTGGAGCTGAGCTAGAAAAGTCAAGGAGAGGACAACATTAACTGTTAAATAAAGATGTAAATATAAATGGGGGGCCCTATGGGAGGGCTGTATATGGGAGCCTTATGTGGGGGCTGCGCTGTATATGAGATGACATGTACTCCCATCTCATATAGAGCCCTGCCCCCCATAGGCTCCCATATCATGTACAGCAACCCTATAGGGCTCCTATATCATATATAGACCCCTAAAGGGGTCCCATTATTGGAGCCCTATGGAGGAAGCTGTATTGATATGGGAGCATATGGGCTGTATGTGTAGGGGCCTATGGGGCATTAGGGGGGCTGTATATGATATGGGACTCCCATATCATATACAGCCCCCATAGGGCTCCCATATCATATGCAGCCTATGCTATAGGAGCCTTATGGGGGGCTGTTGTATGTGATATGAGGACTGTATGGGGTCCCGTATCATATACAACCCCCATAGAGCTTCTCATGATGGGAACCCTATGGTCGGGCTATATATAATACAGAGCCTATGAGGGGGCCTGAAGATATGATTTGGGTGCCCAAATGCAGGGTTATATATGATATGGGACCTATAAGGGGGCTGTATATGATATGGGAGCTCTATGGGGGGCTGTATATGAGATGTGAGCCCTATGGGACATTGGGGGGGCTGTATATGAGATGAAACTTCCATCTCATATACAGCTCCCCATAGGGCTCCCATCTCATATATACAACCCCACATAGGGTCCCCAGTGGCGTAAAGAGTCTGATGGGCCCCCAGTGCACAATTTTACAACCTGAACGACCATGGCTTGCCCCCCTAGTTTTGATCCTGGGTACACCATGGTTGGAACTTTTGCTTTTCTGATAATAAAAGATACTTAGCTATTGCCACCACTAGAGGGAGCCTTGGAGTTAGCTACGTACAGGAATACGTTACACTGGAAAATCCTGGCTCTGTCTAATGGTGGCAGTTGTCTATGCAGAAATCACAGTTCCACAATTAGATTAATACATTGTTTCACCGTTTTGTAAAAGGAAGAAATCGGAACTGGGTTACAATGGTAGCATGACTCATTCTACAGAGCTCACCGATAACTGTGCGGGTCCTGTATTAGAAATGAGCAGTGTAACAATTCTGTTCATGACATCTCTTCTTCCTAAGTCTTCCCCATCACCTGTAAGTGATATTATTGAGAATTGGAAAGAATTCTGACCACGTAACGTTACAGAGGGCGGGGGCCGAGTCTTAAGGAGCAGAGGGCAGAAAAGTCCCTACCGCTCTGCTGACCCATAACTTCAGAGTCCAGACCTCCTCTGGTAACATCAGCACAAGCACTGCGGCCGCTGGGAGTTTCATAAAGAAGATGTAGCTGTACATCACCAAGCACAATGCTGGGCATCGGATGGAGCAGCTGCAGCCGTACATTACCAAGCACCATGCTGAGCATCGGATGGAGCAGTGTAAAGCCTACATCGCCAAGCACAATGCAGAGCGTGGGATGGAGCAGTGAAAAGCCATACATCACCGAGCACAATGCTGAGCATCGGATGGAGGAGTGTAAAGCTGCCACCACTGGACTCTGGAGGAGACTGTTCTGTGCAGTGATGTACAGGGGCGGACTGGCCCAGGTGGCAGGGGGTGGTATTGGCCTAATTTAGGGCCACCCCTTTAATGATATGAACCAGACGGGCTTGCCTTGCGGCCGCAGCTGCTGCAATTGCAGCGGGACTTGGGAAGGGGATGGCTAACCGTGGCGGGCAGCGTGCTGAGTGCCTGCCAGCAAATTTCCCCCCTCTCCTCACTTGGTCAGGCATG